>CM053622.1:277040111-277089353 GCA_028646595.1 Phalanger gymnotis
TACCTTCTAGTCCCAAAAGACTGAGTCTTTATTTTTTTGGTCAGGACCTGTAATTCAGTCAGTCTAGGGGACTCTCCTCATTAATGCGCATTGGCAATTCTGCATTTTAGAGTCTGAAAGATTAAATGACTTGTATGTGGTCATACAGCTAGTGTGTGTCAGAGACAAAATGTATACCAAAGGGACAGCTAGGTGGCACAGTGAATAGAGCACTGGCCCTGGAGTCAGGAAGACCTTGAGTTCAAATCCGGCACTTGACACACTTACTAGCTATGTGACCTTGGGCAAGTCACTTAACCCCAATTGCCCTGCCTTCCTTCCTCCCAAAAAAAATGTATACCAAGTTGTCTGACCAAATTTTTCAATAATATTCTCTAAATTTGGCCTTTTGTGCATTTTATCATGTTGCTTTGCATAAGAGTATATCTATTAACAAAAAATATTCCACTACATGATGAAAAGCAGTTTGCTTTCTTGGAAACTGATTTAGGAGATAATTTTTTTTTGTTTCCACCAACTGTGTGATCTTATAGGTAGCTAGGTGACGGTGGATGGAGCACTGAGCCTGGGTTCAAGTCTGTCCTCAGACACTTACTAGCTGTGTGACCCTGAGCAAGCCTCTTAACCCTGTTTGCCTCAGTTTCCTCATCTGTAAAGTGAGATGGGGAAGGAAATGGCAAACCACATCAGTATTTACGCCAAGAAAACCCCAGATGGGGTCATGAAAAGTTGGATATGACTGAAATGACTGAACAACAACAAAAGTATGATCTTAGAAGTTCATGGGGGTGAAATAAATGGATAGAGCACTGGGTTCTATTCCTGAATCAAGACACTAGCTATGTGACACTGAACCAGTCACAACACTTCAGCTTCAGTTACTAAGAGACAGAAAATACAACTAGGTCTTTTTGATTTTAAATCTTAAATGTTCTTCACTATTCAGGGCTACAACTTCCCAAGGTGACAATGCCTTAATGGGTTATTCTGAACACAATTATAGTTTAAATTGAATCTTCAGTGCATTTCTCAGAATCATAGCTAGTACAGAGTGACCTGAGGCTTTGTCCCAGGGAATTAGAATTTAGAGGATATAGCAATTTAACACATGCACTCCTCTAGCAGCACTACGGTAATGCAATCTCCCTCCTGCTTAACAAAAATTGCCTTGATTACTACTTGTATTATTTTGACATGAATCACAAAGTTAATTTGAAGCATATTTCTTAATGATTGCCCTGGGCTCCAGTGTTGATAATTATGATTCTGCTTTAACCCAAAGGTTTGATTAAATGTAGGAGTTGCAGGCTCTGTAGAAGCTAGGCAAAGGTGGTGACAATGGTTTTTCGACAGGTATACTTTCTGTGACTCTTAAATCATCTCAGTTAAACAGCATTTTACTCATATGCTGACCCTGTGCTTCCTTTTGAGATGTGTTTTCTTTGAAGGTAAAAGACTATCTATAGTCAGCTCTTGAATCTTATAGCTAAAACTGTCCCCTCATCCACAGAGACTTTGAAAAGTGTTGAAAAAAGCTGCTTGTGTCTCAAAGGATTGATTTTTGGAATAAGAGTATGAGGGTAAAAACCATAATTCCTCCCACTCTATCATTTGTCATAATTTCCTTGCTTAAGCATCTCCTCATTTTCTAGTTTCTTTGGACTTGGTACACATACTTTTCAATTTATCTCGTTTGATTTGTACTTAGGCTTCTTTTCATAGCCATCATTAACAAAGCTAGGGTAGTGGTAATCATGACAGGCAAGGCTTCAGCAATGGTTTTCTCTTGTTGGTGAGGTTCAGATCTTACTTGCTTCACACGAAGGTAGAATTTGGGGTGAAAAAGCTTCTTTCCCTCTTGTGGGTGAGACACTGTATTGGGACAGTGTGATTAGGTCAAGGTATTGTAAAGATATTCTAGGAATACGTGAACTGGTAAACTGATGAAATCAGTGTTTGGCTTCCACGGAAGTGGATCCTCAACCTGAGGCAAGATGGAAAAGGGAAACCAGGGGTCCGCTCTCTAAGGTGGCATGAGTTTAAAGTTATATGTTTAAACTTCTCTGGGACTAAACAAGGGAATAGCCAAGGTTAGCTGCAGGAAAGGATCTCTGTACATAGGTGAGATGGGGGACTAGTAGGAGTTAGTTCAACTCAAGACAAGAAGCAATAGGTAATGGATCCAAAAGGGACTGAACCAAGTTGCACTTATATGGAGCCCTAGACAGAGGGATATAGAACTATGTTGCCAACGAAGAAAACAATTTTGTGAAGATTAAAGTACTATGGTGACTTAAAATAATAAATTGATGGGCAGTATGGCGAAGTGGATGGGACACTAGAATGGAGTTAGGAAAACCTGGGTTCAGATATTGCTTGAGGCACTTACTGGCTGTGTGACCCAGGGCAAGTCACTTAAGCTTTCTGTGGCTCAGTTTCCTCATCTGTAACATGAGAGGGTTGGGCTTGATGGCTTCTAAGGCCTCTTCTAGTTCTTAATCTATGATTCTATAATAAAAGCAATTATTATTATGAAAAACATTTGAAAAGTGGTCAGAGAAATTAGGGACAATATTTAGAACTATTTGTAAGTACTCTATAGAAAGAACTATCTTTGTGTCTATATCCCATTGGTTTTTAGAAAATGCGGCTAAAATCCTATTCACCTTTGCATGTGACCTATAATGTAAGTGCAACAAATGTGTTCAGACTCAAAGTGAAAAATAAAGTAGAGACAATTCCAATGAGATCTAGGATTTAGGTCAAGGAGAAAAGGCAATATGCCCTATGTGTGTGAAGTTCTAGTGGTTTCTTTGAGATGGGAAACTGTATCCTGAAAGTGAAATGCTCAGCCGGGATAGCTTTTGAAAACCAGTAGACTTGGGAATCAGGAAAGACCTCTTTCTCACTCAGGCAGGTTCTGCCATAATAAATAATTACTGATTGATCGGTTGTTTCGGAAAGGAATGAGTGAGGAGAAACAAGTCATTGGTTGGTGTATCTGGCCTTCTAGGTTTGTGGTGCATATTGAGACCCTGGGGGTGGCAGGTTACCATGTAAATTATGTGATGACATTTACATTTTTTATATCACAAATCATTAGGTAGTATTTTTTATCCAATTTTTTTCTTTATGTGGATAAAAATGAATAATGGGTTTGTGTTTGACCTTGCTGACCCTACTGAATATTATTTAAGGAGCTGTGTGAGTGCAGAGAGATCCTTGAATTTAGGGACTCACAAAGAGTTAAGTGAGTGGAAAGAAATAGGTCCTACAAACCCAGATAATAGCATCATTGGATTAAATATTGTTTGTTGGTGTCATATTCTTTTTAAAAATATTCTTAACTTGACAAACATAAATAATATGGGTAGTGTCTTATACATAATAGAACAGAAAAGAATTGCACATGAAACTATAGATAGATATGTATTATGTACCGCATTCTTGTCTTTTTAACTCTGTGCTTAGCTTTCAAAGCTGTCCTGTTTTCATTTTGGCATTTTAAAAATGTGTGACCTATTAACATCCTCTCCTTTTCCTCTTTCTCCTCACTCTTCTACTCTTTTCTCCTTGGGGGAAAAAAGGGAAAAACAAAGCCCTTGTGACTGTGTTGCATTACTTCTTTTCACAAAGTCTATGGTCCGGGCATCTTTTCCCCCACATGCTCAATAGTAGCTCTCTAGAAGTCAAATGGTCTAATAAATAGACCATTTATTATAGACCATATAGGTCTAATAAATAAACATTAGGCCTAAAGTCAGGAAGATCTGAGTTCAAGAATGGTCTCAGACACTTACTAGTTGTGTGACCTTGGGTATGTCACTTAAGCTTGTTTGCCTTAGTTTCCTTATCTGTAAAATGAGATGGAGAAGGAAATGATAAACCACTCTAGTATTTTTGCCAAGAAAACCCCAAAATGGAGTCACAAAGAGTCAGACACAATTGAACTCTCTGCTCTGTGCCTTTGCAGGCGTTCTCCATGCCTGGAATACATTTCCTCCTCATTTATATCTCTTTTTATCTCTAGCTTCCTTCAAGGCTCAGCTTAAATATTGTCCCCCACATGAGGCTATCTCCTCCAGCTTTGTGTGTCTTTCCCTTTCCCTCTCTTCCAGATTATCCTGTATTCACTTCATGTGTATTCGACATGGCAGAATCCCACTTCTGCCACAGAGTCACTAGCTATGCAAAACTTAGGGAAAATCTCTTTTCAGGTCCCTAGGCAATTGTCTAAGACTCTAAAGTTTCAGAGAAGGGGCCAGTCTACACAAGTAGTAAGACATTCTTCATCTGGGAAACACAAAACTAAGGAAACACATATATACACATACATACATATATCTGTATGACATAATCCTTACCTAATTAATATATAATATGTAATTATAACATTATAAAAACATCTTATATGTTTAACTGATACATAATACATATTTATATATAATATTAAACATTTAAATATTTATATATAAGCATTATATAATAAACTTATTCATACATGTTTATGTGTATTTTATGTTTATATGTTTGACATTTAAAATGTTTATACATCATACATAATATTAAATATTTATGTATAAACATTTATATGTTTATATATTTAACATTTAAATATTTATATGTAATATATATTTGCAACAATCATTTAAATGTTTTTTTATGTGTGTATATATATATATATAAACATTTGTGTGTATGTATATGTATGTGTGTGTGCATATATTACTCACCTGGAACTCGCAAAAACTGGTGAAATTGCAGGTGTGGCCATGATTTATTTTTTGCAGATGATTGTGCACTCAATACAGCCTCTAAGGCTAAGATCCAGAGTGTGGATTAGTTCTCTGCTGCTTGTGCTAAGTTTGGCCTAACAATTAATACCAAGAAAGCGCAGGTTCCCTACCAGTCAGCACCACACCATCTATTTGTAGAACCATCTAGTTTAGGAAATGGAGGAATTTTAATACTGTGGATAAGTTCACTTACCTTGGCAGTATACTTTCCAGGGATGTACATATAGATGATGAGGTCGATGCACACATTGCCAGAGCTAACTCATTGTTTGAGAGGCTCCTAAGTAAAGCGTGGGAGAGAAGAGGTACTAGACTGCTTACCAAACTAAAGGTTTACAGAGCCGTTTTACTGACATTATTGTTGGCTGCCTGTGAAACCTGGACAGTTTACCAATACCATGCTAGAAGATTGAATCACTTCCATTTGAATTGTCTTAGGAAGATTCTGAAGATCACCCGGTGGGATAAGGCACCAGACACAGAGGTCCTTTCTTGAGCCGAACTGCCAAGCATTCAAACTACTGCAGAGAGTGTAACTCTATTGGGCTGGCCACCAAATTCCAAACGTATGTTTACCTAAAAGACTATTTTTATGGAGAACTCATACAAGGCAAACACTCACATGGTGGTCAGAAGTAGCAATTCAAGGACACTCTCAACGTCTCTCTGAAGAACTTTGGAATCAATTATGTGACATGGGGAGACATTGGAAGAGGACCGCCCAGCATAGTGTGCTTGAATCAAAGAAGGTGCTGTGCTCTATGAGAGAAGTAGAATTGCAGTAGTTCAAAAGAAACATGACATGCACAAATTTAGAGACACCTCCACTCCAGATCTTCATGTGGACTATTTGTGCCTGACCTGTAGTAGAGCTTTCCGAGGTCATATTGGTCTGATCAACCCCAGTCAGACACATGGTACTTGACTCCAACATAGTGATGTCATTTTGGTCCTCTCCGAGATCAAAGGGCAACAACCAACCAACTAGTATGTATTACACACACACACACACACACACACACACACACACACACACACAGAGAAATGCATATATATATATATATATATAAAACAATATTATATATTCATTATATATGTACACATGTGGTCTTCCCTTAGAGAATGTCAGCTCCCTGAGGGTAGGGACCCTTTCATTTTTATCTTTGTATCCTCAGAAGCCTTGGCATCTAAGGAATGTCTTAATGAATTCTTATTGATCGACAGATTCTGCAACTCCTATAATTCTAAATATAACCATGTTCTCTAAGTCTCTGCACAACTGCTTCACTCAGTTTTCCAAAGCCTTTGCACATTTGTTTACTCCTATCACTAATTTCCTCCTTTGCTTGAGTTAAGAAAAATAGTTGTCTCTTTTTGACTTTGAACCCTCCAGTCCTTTGCCAATTTTCCTTCCATGGGCCTGTGGTAGGCTCCTGCCTCCCCTCTGCACATTACCCCCTTCTCTCCTTTTCCTCTTATATTCTTTGATTTTCCTTCTCCTCTTTTATCTTCTTTACTCCTTAATCGTACTAATAACTTACATTCATATCTTATTTTGAGCTTTGTCAAGTACTCCTTATGAACTAACTCATTTAATGTGGGCAAGAATCCTTTGAGGCAGATGAGACACAAATTACAATCCCCATTTTGACAGCTGGAGAAAATGAGGCCAAGAGAGGTAAAGTCACACATCTAGTGACCAGCGCAGATGCGACCCAAGCCTGGCTTTTTAAAAGGGTTTATAAAATACTTTTTCTGCCAAACTGTGGTGAATGCAGCTAGATGGTGCAGTGGATAGAGCACTGGGCCTGGAGTCAGGAAGATGTGACTTCTTAGTCTAGCCTTAAACACTTTCTGGCTGTGGCAAGTGTGTGACCTTGGGCAAGTTACAACCTCTGTTTGCCTCAGTTTCTTCAACTGTACAGTGAAGATAATAGAATAATACTACCTTGCAGGGTTGTTGTGAAGAAGTAATGAGATGATATTTGTAAAGCACTTGGCACACAGTAGGAGCTATTAACTACTAACTACATCATATTTTCTCATCTTATCTTTTGACATTTAAAGACTTTATCAGATATGGGTCTCATGTAGGAATTCAAATGTTGGTCCTATGCATCACCAGAATAAGTGGCTACCTACTTAGTATACATAATTTTAAGGATGCTGGAAAGGCTCTTCTACCCTTTCTTCTCCAATTACTCCCATATTTCCTTGTTGAAGTCTAGAAGTCATTTAACAAAAAATACTTCCTTTTGTTCCATTCCAAAATTGGAGAGGATTTAAAATACAAATATCCTGAAAGAGGTAGCTTAAATTCGAGGGAAGGTGCAAGTCACTAATATTTGCTACTGAGAGCATGTTTTTAGAGGGCAGAGGGAATGGAGAGGTATAGAAATAGCAGTACTCTAATGGGAACCCCACAGTCAGGGGGGGAGTTAGACGAAATACTGCAGAGCGGAGAAAGGCTCAGAAAGAGTGGCTGATGTAAAAAATGGCTGATTTCAGAGATTTGATAAAGATCATCATAGGCAGAGAGAGGAGGCAGCGTGTATCAAGTAAGCCAAAGCGCTGCCACCACCTTTTCTAACACCTCTAACTGCTGATCAGTTGCATCGACAGGTAGGGGGGTTGGAGCCCCTGCTGCCTCAGCAGCCACAACTACTGAAGACCTGAAACAAAAAGGTCTCGCCATCCAAATCCTTGGGATTGTCAAATGGTTTAACAGTGGTGGTTCTGTCAGTGGCAATGATGTTAAAGATTCATTCCCATCTGGTTTGCTACTGTACCCTGATATTCACAGAGCCTTTCCTTCTTATGTGCAGCTGAAACTTTGTACATGTGTTATCTTACTCATTAGAAAGTGAGCTCCTTGAGAGCAGAGATGGTCTTGCTAATTCTATTTGCAACTACAAAACTCTATTTGTAACTTCTATCTGATCTACTTCCTCAAGGCCACATTTCACATTCCTGTGGCCTGAAGGCCACATTTCACCCTTCAGTAGGGGTTTTCCAATATCCTTACAGGGGATTGGGGATTGTTTAGTTCTTGCCACTGCCTCAAAATCCCACTGATTGTTTCCTTGATTTTAGGGTTCCCTAGAACTCCAACTCTATTTAACCATTATAACAGATTAGCTTTTGCAAAAGAATATTGAAAGGTATGAAAAGAAAAAAATGCAAACATTTCCCTGCAATGCTTGGGGAGAACAGTCCCACTACCTTACCTCAGTCTCTAGGGAGAGGGAAGGGAATAGGTTCACAGCTTAATTTAGTTCCTGTTTAGCATAGTTCTACCAAGTTCCAAATCCACACCCCCCCACTTCCACCCCTTTACATCCATGATTGCATCCTGGCACTCTGGCAGCAATATTTAGCTTGGAATATTGGCTCTAAGATCACCATGGCTCAACCATGGTGTGGGTGTGGGACTCCTGTGCTTAGAACTGAAAAGGACAATCAAAATACAATAAAGGCCCAAGTCCATTACTTGGTGCCAAAGGGCCTGAAGGGGGTGGAGGTGACCCTTCTCCTTACCCAGCTTAATGCTCGGTACTCATGCTGTGGGTAAATAAGGCTCTTGCACTTGGATGCCACTGCCACTAGAAAAGAGAACGGGTGGAAGGGAGAGAGAGAGAGACAGAGAGAGAGACAGAGACAGAGACACAGGCACAAATATATAGACAGGGAGACAAAGATACAGAGGCAGAAAGAGAGACAGAGCCTGAGACTATCCTAGTCTAGTAGTTTTAAAGATGCATATAAGTCCAGCTAAACTCCAGGAAAAAGCTTAGGAAAAAGTTCAGAGGAAAAAAATTTAGGAAAAGGAAAGAGGCTGCTTCCTTCTACCCATGTGGTAGGGGGATGCAAAATGTCTTCCAAAAGAAAAGGCATCTTCCACATGGGTGTCTATATCTTAGGTGATCTGGGTATGTGCAAAGCTCCATTACACTTAGAACAGCACTTTTCACATAGTACATGCCTAAAAAAATGTTTTTTTTTTCAGTCCAAGAAGAGGCAGAGTTTATGAAGATTTTGTTGTTTGGTTATATTTCAGTCATGTCTGACTCCTTGCGATCCCATTTGGTGTTTTCTTGGCAGAGATACTGGAGTGGTTTGTCATTTCCTTTTCTAGCTCATTTTACAGATGAGGAAACTGAGGCAAACAGGGTTTAGGGACTTGCTCAGGATCACACAGCAACTAAGTGTCTGAGCCTGGATTTGAACTCAGGAAGATGAGTCTTCCTGACTCCAGGCCCAGCACTTAATCCACTGAACCACCCAGCTGTCCTGATGAAGACTTTAATATCCTTTAAATATTGAAGACAGCTAGGTGATATAGTGAATAGAATGCTTGGCATAGAGTCAGGAAGACCTGAGTTCATATGTGGCCTCATACCCTTACTACCTTAAGTGGTGATTTTGGGCAAGTCATTTAACTCCTGTTTTCCTCAGTTTTCTCAACTGCAAGATGGGAATAATAGCAACACGTACACCAAGGTAGTTTAGCGCAGTGCCTGGAATACAGTGAGTATTATATAAATGCTATGATGAGAATGATATCTGTCAACCATTTGCTATATAAATCTTCCTAACAGGAAAAGAAAAATAGGATGCTAATATAAAAGTAGAGTTTTCACATGTGTGAAAATGCATGTATGTGTCAGATAACGTTTAAATATAAACTCTCAAAGTAGAGAACCATTTTATATTTCTCAAACTAAACATGTTGGATATTTAGTCCATTAACCTCAAGAACAATTATAGTTTTATCAATCCTACACATTTACTGAAATAACTGAATTAGAGGAAAATTCTCAATGGTCAAAGGCCTCCATGTGGACTGAGTTGTCAGGAAAGAGAGAAAGTCTTGATAATCTATGTCACACACACAGGTGAGGATGGAGGCAATCCGCTTCATGTTGCCTTCTCCCCCCGTGATTGCATTGAACTGGTCACCTTGACTACTGCTTCCATAGCACCAGACAGACACGATCAATGGCTTTCTGGAAGCTGTTTTATCAAAGGAACGTAAACAGAAGATATACACCTTCTAGGCATTTGATTGTTCTTATTGAACTCATCAGAGACACTGAGAACTTACACATAAGGGAAGAAAACCAAGAATTATGGATACCACGGTGGCTGTCTGGACTTGCTGAGCTAAAGAGCATTCCCTTCAATTACTTGTACTCAAACTTCCCTGTTTCTGCAATCTGAATCTGAAGAATTGTGGCAGGCAAGTTTCCAAATCATTAATAGCTTTAATTGTTTAAGGCTAAATGATGCATTCTGGAATGGGATGCAGTAAAGGTATAATTACCAGAGATGGTACCTGTTCTTCTTCCCGTTCATGCTCTGCCCCAGAATATGAGTATCCTATGTCCTTACATGCTGCCGACACTTATGCTAATATATATATATATATATGTACGTATATATATATAATATCTAAAACTGTAGTATAGTTTTAGCTTAAATATGCATTATATTCAAAAGCATTTCTATATAACAGTGGGAAACAGTTTTTCTTTCAAAAAATACATTTGATTTTTTTCAATCAGCCAAAATCTGACTTTTCTCTGTCCCCACAAGAATACGAACAACAAAAACTCTGTTACAAGGTTGTATAGTAAATCTACATTGGCCATATCCAACACACACAGACGTTCACACATTTCACTCTTCACTCTGAGTAATTCAGCTCACTATCGAGAAGTAGATAGCTTGTTTCGTCATTAGTCCTGGAATTGTAATTGGTCATCACGCTGATCAGAGTCCCTAATTCTTTCAAAGTTGTTTGTCTTTACCATAATAGTGTCATTGTATGAATAGTTCTTTTGGTTTTGTTCATTTCATTTTATATTAGTTTATATAAGGCTTCCTAGGTTTTTTTAAACTATCCCTTTCATAATTTTTACAGTAGTATTCTACTACATTTGTATGTCATAACTTGTTCAGCCATTCTTCAACTTAGGGGTACTCCCTCTGAACCTTTTTGAGATTTGCCACTCCAAAAAGATATATACGTATTTTTTTCATCTTTAATTAGTTTGTTTTCCTTGGGGATAATCCCACCCTTAACATACTCTTCTTCTGATTCCTCTTCTCCTTTCTCTCCCATTTTGTTCCTTTTTTCCCCACTGAGTAAAATATATCTCTGTACCAAACATTCTCTCTCCCTCCCTCTCTCCTTCCCTCTCTCCCTCTCCCTCCCCCTCTCTCTCCTCCTCTCCCTTCCCCCTTCTCTCTCCTCTTCCTTCCTTTGTCCAATTCAGAAGAGAGTGATACCCAAGTATTAGCTGATACCTGCCCAACCTTTCCTCATTTTTTGGGTATAGGTGTCTATTTATGAACTCTGAGAATATGAGATAATTTCCTTTAACTTGTCTTCCTGCCCCTCCACCCTGTGTATTCCTCTTCCCTTCTCTCTCCATTCTTCCCTTAAGATCATCAGCACATAATACTGCACTCTCATTCTTCTTGACCTCTTTGTAGCCTTTGATCATCCTATCTTCCTGGATAATGTCATCTCTCCATGTTTTTAGGATACCAGCCTCTCTTCATTCTCCTCCTAACAATCTGAGCACTCTTTCTCAGGCTCCTTTGTTTGGATCCTCCTCTAGATCCTCTCTAACTATAGGTGTCCCTGAGGATTCTATTCTGGACCCTTTTCACTTTTCCCTCCCTACAATCTCACATGGTGATCTCATCAGCTCTTATGGGTTTAATGACCATCTCTATGCAGAAAATTCACAAATCAACCTAATACACCTTCACCTCTCTCCTGACCTCTGAACTCCTATCTCCAATTGACTTTCAGACATCTCAAACTGGATATCCAGGAGACATCTTAAACTAAACATGTCCAAAACAGAACATAGTATCTTCCCCCACTCCAATGTTCCCTTTTACTGTAGAGGGCAACACCATCTGCCCTGTTCCTTAGGCTCACAACCAAGGAATCATTCATCCTTAAATCCTCACTCTCTCTCATCCCTCATATCCAATCTGTTGCCACGGCCTGTCGATTTCATGTCTGCATCTCTCAAATATACCCCCTTCTCTCCTCTGGTACTGATACTACTCTGGTTCAAGCCCTTGTCACCTTGCACCCAGATTATTGCAGTAGTCTACTGGTGGGTCTGCCTCAAATCTCACTCTAGCCCCACCCCCTCCACAATCCATCCTCCATTCAGTGGTAAAGTGATTTCTCTAAAGTGCAGGTTTGACCATGTCCACCCCTTATTCAATAAACTCCATTAGTTCCCTATTGCCTCCAAGATCAAGTGCTCTATTTGACATTAAAAGGCCTTCATAACCCAGCCCCCTCCAACCTTTCCAATCTTATACTTTACTCCTGACGCATACTCTTGGACCCAGTTCCACACATCCATCTCTCAGCCCTGGGTATTCTCTCTTGTATTCTCCCTCTTTAACTCCACCTACTAACTTCCCCTACAATCCTCTTTAAGTCTCAGCTAATCTCTTATACAAGCCTTTCCCAGCTCCTCTTAATTCTGGTGCCTTCCCTCTGTTAGTTATTTTCAAGATGAGTTCCTTGAGGGTAAGGACTGTCTTTTGCCTCCTTTTTTATCCCCAGAGTTCAGTAGAATGCTTGTCACATAATGGTGCTTAATAAATGTTTAATACTTGATTGATTAATAACAGAATCATTTCCAGATCTTGTCTAGTTAGACTTTCTCTCTATGACTTCTGGGTTCAGAGGGGACACATGTATCATTTCTCTATATTTGAATAGCAGTGATATATCCTTGCTTAGTCCCCTACGATTGTTTATTCATATTTACCTTTTAATGTCTTTCTTAACTCCTGTGTTTAAACTTCAAAGTTTCTATGCAAATCTGGTTTTTTCATCAGAATGATTAGAAGTCTATTTTATTAAAGGACTATTTTCCCCCACAGGATTATGCTGAGTAAGTTCTTCTTGGTTGTAAGCCTATATCATTTGCCTTATGGCATATTCCAAGCTCTCTGCTCCTTTATGAAGAATGCTAAATAACATCTTATCCTGACTGTGGCTTCTCTGTATTTGAATTCATTCTTGCTGGTTGCTCAAAACATTTTTTTCTTTGACCTAGAAGCTCTGGATTTTGGCTATAATGTTTCTGTAAGTTTTATTTAGGAGTTTCTTTCAGGATATACCTGGTGGATCCTTTCTCTTTCCCCCTTGTCCCCACTGACCACGGACCTTTCAGTTGGTTTCCCTATGCAGATCTGGGCTGGAAAAATGGTTCACTGTGACTTTTTCATGAATTTTCCCACTCCCTGACTTCTTGCTCACAGGCTGAGCTATAGAGGATTGAGATTGTTGCTGCACAGTTGTTCATGACTAGTGGGTGCCGGGGGTGGGGTGGTCAAAGGCAAGCCAGGGAGACAGTGAGACTCCTTAGGCTGCCATTCCTTCTTTTGGCCTTTCTCCTGTTCTCTCTAGGTACTAAAATCCTTCACCTTCCTAGAGTATTTCTGCTTGTCGCCTACTTGCTCTTTCACTCTCTCTACCTTTTACGTGCTCAACTGCCTTTGCCTAACTTCACCTAAGAGGAGGAAGGAAGGTCAATTAATCAATAAACATTTAATTGCCCATTATGTTCCAGGCATTGTGCCGAGGGCTGGGGATACAAAGAGAGGCAGAAGATAGTCACTGCCCTCAAGATACTAATGGGGGAGACAACAAATAAATACAAACAGGCAATATGTGGGAAAAATAGGGAATAATTAACAGGAGGAAGGCACTAGAATAAGGCACTAGGTAAGGTTAGGAAAGGCTTCCTGTAGAAGATGGACCTTTAGCTAGGACTTAAAGGAAGTAAGTAGACAGAGGTGAGGAAGCAGAGCATTTGAGGCATTGGAGACAGCTAGAGAAAATGCTTAAAGCTGAGAGATGGAGTGTCTTGTGGAACAGCCAGGAGGCCAGTGTCACTAGATCAAAGAGTACCTATTAAGGAGTAGGGTACAAGAAAACTGTAAAGGTAGGAGCAGGGCTAGATTGTGAAGGTTTTGAATGCTAAACAAGAACATTTTGTATTTGGTCCTAGAGGTAACAGGAAGCCACTTGAATTTATTGAGTGTGTGCACACGGTCATATCTGTGTCTTGGGAAAATCACTTTGGTGGGCTGAGAAGAGGATGGATTGGAGTGGGAAGAGACTTGTGGCAGATATACCTACCATTTGTCCATTGCAATAAGCCAGGTGTCAGATGATGAAGGCCTGTGATAGAATAGGGCACTGTCTGAGGAGAAAGGGAGTGGGGACATTCGAGACATATTGTAAAGGTGAAATCGACCGACCTTGGCCACAGATTTGGTATGAGGGAAAAGAGATAATGAGCGGTTGAAGATGATTACCTAAATGTGAGCCTGAGGGACTGAACGCATGATGTTGCCCTCTATGGCAATAGGGAAGATAAGAATGGGAGAGGGTTCAGGTCGGGGGAAAGATAATGAATTCAGTTTTGGACATGATGATAGAGAGATAGCACTAAAGATGGGTTTTCCCCCCAAAGAAATCCATTAATCCAAATAGCAAAAAAGAAATCAGAGAAAGTATGCGTATAAGAATATATACCAGACAATAGAAATTGAAAGACCTTTCCCACTGGGAGAGAGGTAAGTAATTTCAACCAAGAGAGAGGAAAGTTCTAGATCTCACCCAAGGGGAATTTCCTACATGCAGTTGCAATTGAGAAGGGTTTTGAATCCAATCCAATAGGCATTTAAGTGCCTACTATATGCTAAGTATTGTGTTAAGTCTTAGGCAATAAGAAATTCAGTTCTGGACTTCAACAGGTTTCCATTATCCTGGATGGGGGCAGGGATGTAGAGCATGTAAACAGATTAGTACATACAAGACAATGTGAGAAAGGAAGATCATTGATAAGAAATCTTCCATTTGGAGTGTGAGAACCTAACTATAGATGAAGCTAGACTGAAGCAGCTGGGCAAAAAGCAGGCTAACTAATAATAATAATAACTCTGATTTGCACCTATGTGCTAGAATTATAAAATAGGGCCTGAATTCATCATAATTTTGTATTAAGCAGGGTGGTCATGAAGAGGCTCATGCTTATGTCCCCAGTCAGAGAGAACCACTCTCTCTCACACACTCTCTCGGGTTCAGAAGGAAGCTCCCAGCCTTGCTCTGTGTGGCTCCCACTGCGCCCTCATGTGGCAAACAAAGGGATACCCAGTATGAAAAGGACAAGGTCAGCCACAGGCGTTTATGAGAAATAATGTTAGATCTGGCAAATGTATTCTTGAACAGAACAAATGTAAGGAAAACACACACACACACACAGAGTAAGACTGGGGAAGCACAGGGCCTGCACAGTCCCTCGGGAGGCTTTCTTAGTCTCAGCCTTGAGAGTGCCCCCAAACTCCCACCATCGCCTAGAGTGAAAAAAAAAACTCAAAAAAACCTCCCACTGCTCACTCCGATTGGAGAGCTGATCTCTGTTAGTTTCTTCTCTTCCCAAACTGGGAAGAACTACAAATCTGAGGGGGTTTTGTGGCTAGCCAACCTTTTGTCAGGGGTTGTTAATAATAACTTCAAGGGAAGAGAAGGTAGGTAGCATAGATGAGAACAGATCGGTAGAGAATTATAAAAACCTGTGATGACAGACTAAGCCTTTGCAGTTTACAACCATAAAAAAATAGGGGATATCAATCGAAGAAATGACTTTTGAAAGGAGGAATAAGCATTACTAAAATGACAACTACGTGCCAGGCACCATACTAAGCACTTTGTACAAATATCTCATTTGATCCTGCTAACAAACCTGGGAGGAAGCTGTTACTAGTATTCCATTTTGCAGCTGAGGAAATCCAGGGTCATACAACTAGTAAATATCTGAGTCCGGATTTGAACTCAGGTCTCCCTGAATCCAGGTTTGCTGCTCATCTGATGTGCCACCTTTCTTGAGAAGATAAATTTTAATGAGAGCCCAAACTAACAAGGATTGATGGAATCTATACTAGCTTGGGGTGGGGGCAATCTCGGCTAAATTTCACTATCTCTCTGGCTAGGGATCCTATCCCCAAGGGTGATGAGGACATCAAGTGCCTCTCCTGGGGCTTCCTTTTGAAATTTCCATAGAACTGCCTCTCCTGGAGACCTCAGAGGTCATTACTCTCAGCTTCACCCTTAATAGCAAACTCTTATTCATTTGTAAAATAGGTGTAATAACACTTGCACTACAAAGTCCAGAGGGCATGTGGGAGGAAAGTGTTTTATAAATTATAAAACTCCAATAAAAAGGTGAGCTTAATCTGTCAGACTCTCAAATGACATTCAAAGTCCCCACTGTAGTTCAATATAAGTGGTAGAAGAGACATACAGAATGTGGATTATCAGGAAAAAGTCTAATGGATTCGGTAACAGTAAATGTCCTTATGATTTTGGAAAGAAATTTTGAAACCATTTAGTTTCGCCTAATTTTTTGAAAATTGTGAAAATAGAGTCCCAGAGTGGTGTTTTGCCTTGTATTACAAAGCTAATAGGGACTTTGGACTTAGTTTAAGGTCACCTCGGTTCTAGTCCTTGTACTGATGCATTTATTGATCCTGTCCCCAAACTAATGTCTTCTGAGGTGTGCTGCTTTGTCTTTTTTATATGTCCTTCCCCTGTTGAATTTTTAGCAGGAGCAGGCTCTGTACATAGTAGGTGCTCAATAAATATTTAAGAATAAAAAATGGATACATGATCAAATTTTGTACATGCAGATAATCATCTGTTAGACAGATAATACGCAGGAGGCACTGGAGGCTTCAGACTACAGCTTCTAACAGGTTCGCTCTTGATCTGGTCAGACAGGAAAGACAGCTTCAAAGGGGTTAATAATAAGCTTTATTCTAGTCTAGTTTCTTCTGACGCAGTATTGCTGATAACAGAAGCACTACAAACTCCTACAGTATTCCCTCATCACCCTTCTCGTAGAGGCCGGTGAGGGGTGGGGCAACTACCCCTACGTCTTGATGGGGGCCAGCCAAGACGGGCACAACTTGTGCATTCAACCTTAAAAGGTTCCCCTAAATCCTCTCAAGCCTCAATGGGGCCGGTTGAGGCAAACACAGATTCCCCCATCCCAATCCTTGATGGGGGCCCGTCAAGGCACACAGCATCCCAGCTTGTGCATTCAATCATAAAGATTCCCCAACTCACTGACCACTGACCACTTGTTTTATAGGGCATCAGACAAAGAAGGCATATTGCCAGCAATAGCCTAACAAGTTTACTTCACCTCATCCCTATATATCACGCAGTGGATGTTTACAATTTCAGCACATGTTTATAATATTTATATAATATTTATATTATATATTTTAATTTATATAATATTTTAGTTTATATAATGCTGCACAAGTGTGATGGAGATGTTTTGAACCATGAGCCTGGGAACTCATATCTAACACCTATGAAACAGAGATTGTTATGGCCACAGAAGCTGGGAAACTGAGGTTGTTATGGCCATAGATCCTGGGAAACTGAACTCTAAGAAATAATAACAAAAATCCACTTTGCACACACTCAGATCTACCACACCTACACCAAAATTCACCTTACTTACACCATCTCTTATGATGTTTGTAAAAATTATGAAAGAAATCACATCCTACTATTCTGGGAGAGAAATTGAAGTTGACCAGGCCTAATTCTATTGTGATAGAATATAGAATGGGGCTAGTGATGGTTCACTGTTGTCTGGCAGGAGTCAGAAAAGCCTCTCTTGGAGGGGGATGGGATCATAGGTTTGGATCTAGAAGGGACCTCAGACTATTTAGACCCCCTTCCCCCTCATTTTACATATGAGGAAACTGAGGCCTAGGAAGTTTAAGTGATATTCTCAAGGTCACACAAATTGGTTCATAAGCAGTATTTGAACCTGGGTTTTCTCATGCCAAAGTTAGCGCTCTTCATATTTGTATTTGACCAGAGTCTATTTTAATCTAAATTTGTATTTCTTTCCTTTCCCTTATTTCGGTATGCTTAAAATTATATTCATTTCTAAGACCCTGAGACAGAGGAACAGAAATTACATCTATGTCAATAAATAACACAAAGTGATTTCACTGATGAGGAAGCTCCCTCTAGTGACTCTGATCATGGCTTCTCTATAGCTTTCTAGGTGGTTTTTTATTGTGGCCAAAAAAACTTATTACTGTGGCTCACCTGGGCTTCTCCAAACTTGGCAACACTGAACTTTAGACAATTATATGTGCATGTATATGTGTGTATATGTGTGTATGTGTATGTATATGTGTATGTATGTATGCATATATACATACATACACATATGTGTATATATAATCTATTACCGGGCCATTGCAGTAAAGTCCAGCATGACTGACTCACTATTTTGTGAAGATGATCCAGACTCTTATGCCTTTGCCACAAAAACAGTTTTTGTAGGTTCTACCAATGTTTTAAATATGAACGCTGCAATGAATACAATAACCAACTCTTGGCATTTCTAGAATCCCTATGGTGTGTATGTCATCTAGAATTCATTAAGCCTGTCCTCTTGCCTCAGTGCTGAACTCATTTTAGACTATGTCCTTTGGAAAGGTCTCTGTCTTAGCTTTAAAATTCTTAAAGGATATTTCATAGTCTTCCTTAAAAACCATTCCCAGTGTCCTATACTTGACTTTAATTGAAGGCAGTGCGTAATCCTACTGTGAGTGATAGAAAGGGAGAGGAACAGCAAAGCAACATATACAACTAACTGAAGGGAGAAAGGAAATAAAAGTAGGACCAAGGGGAGTGTAGAAGTGAGGAAAGAGTGAAGTGCAGAATTGAGATAAAAAAGTTTTTGAATGGTAGTAAATTTCAATTCTTCCTGATTCTTACACTGTGATTTATGGATCTCTAGGTCATGCTTTCTTGTTCCCAATACATTAAATTCCTGGTTTAGAGTCTTCTCCACCACTGCCCCCCTTCCCTTCACACAAGTCACCTCTCAGTTCCTCAAGATCCTCAACTCCACTCCATGACCTCTATCTCTAGTCAACCCCAAACACACCTAGGGGTGATCCTCTCTTACTCAGAACAATTTAGCTTGTCCTAGGTGTCAGAATATCTAGCTGTTGCTTTAGTTTTAGTTAAAACATTTTGGATTCAGTGGAAGACACAATGAGCAAAGGTTGGTGAGGAGAAAATTATAAGGATACAGCAATGAATGCACAACACCTGAACTCAAGATTAAGATGAAGGAAAGGCTGGGTTCAATTGGGAATGCTTTAAAAAGGAAGAAGTGGGAGGGTTTGGATGACTCCTTAAAGGTAGAATCCTATACCTTCTACATACAAATGACAGCTTTTGGGAAGAAGGTACCATAATATTTTCAAATATTTCACCATATCGGGATATAAGACAAATTATATTTCGGAACATGCTTTGTTGTACATAAATAGAAACAGAAGTAGATATATGTTTTAGGAAGACAACCTGATATTCTGGGATCCTTTTTCACCTGGTGTGGCATGGTATTGTTAAATATTTTCTCCCTTCAGTATCCACCTGCGAGACAGTGATAAAATAATCATGGAACGGTTTAAGTGAAAGTCAGCACAGTTGAATCTTCTCATTAAGGCAAAGTTTAATCTCTTCATGCTGATTGCCAATGTGGGTTCTGCCATGCTTTTTTTTCCAGCTATGAAATCAGAGGTGATAGATGCTGTGAAGGTATCCAAACAGAGAAAAAATAAATACATTGATGTCCAGAGAGAGTATACAAACCCTCGGGTAGGAACCTGGAGGCAGATATTTACTGTATTTATTCCAGTACACTCCTGGGGAGATGGCAGCAGAAAATATAGATGAAGGCATTCATAATTAAATTCTCTTTCCTCTCTCTTTCTCTGTTTCCCACTCTTTTTTTGGACAGGAAAGCATACAGGAGAAAACAGAAAGATTAAAAAAAACCTTCTAAACAGAGCCAGGCCTTTTTTCATTTATATCTGCTTTTTAAAAAATGGGCTAAATCTTTCTCATCATAAGCCATTAAAACTACACCAGCTTTTAAAATCCTTGCCCTGAATTCAAATGCCCATGAATAATAGGGCATTCTCAACAGATTTTTCCCTTTTGAGAAAAAATAACAGATTTTAAAATCACTTTTTCTGTGTGTTAGGAGTAGAAGTAACAAAGAGGAGAATCTTACACAAAAGTCCTATGTTCATGTCTCATCCTGGCAAGGAGATGACCCTGTATTCTTGAAGACTATGCCAGCAGAACAGCTCTGGTAGGTTATAAGAGGTTTGAAAGACTTTGAGGAGAAGCCAGGGATGTAATTTATCAGCTGTCTGAGCACTAGCTTCCTTAAATACAGAGGCTTATCCAGGAAAGGTTGACTAATAGGTTATGATGATATTTGCCCTGTTGACCAGTGAAGTAAATAAAAATATGAAATTACCCTTAGTTCTGTGCACTCCCCTCCCACTTTTTTCTTCTGATGTCACACAATTTTAGAGTGTCTGCAAAAATTAATTTAACTGCTGGTATGCTTAATATAAGCAATGAGCTGAAATACAGCTAGAATAATTATACTATATTTTCATTATAAATAAAATTAAATAAAGAAGTTGAAGCAAAACTTAATTATGGTCCATTGACTTTCTCTAAAGAGCAAATGAGATTTTCAGGAGTTGCCAACTGTAAGTGCAAAGCTAACAAGAAACATTCTTTCATGGGATGGTTTTTTATTTTGTCCTGTAATTCTCATAAGTGTTAAGAGACAAACCAACATAAAGATAACAGCAGTTTATGTTCCAATATCTGGGCAGAGAGAAACACAAATTTTATGAGGAACTTGTCAAGATCTTTGAAATTATTTCAGTATATACATTCATATTTGGTGACTTCAGTTAGAAGGTGGTCAGTAGGTGATCAGTGGGGGGGGCGGAGCCAAGATGGCAGCTAGAAAACAGGGACTCGCTTAAGCTCTCCCCCAGATCCCTCTAAACACCTGTAAAAAATAGCTCTAAACAAATTCTAGAACTATAGAACCCACGAAATAACAGAGGGAAGCAGGTCTCCAGCCCAAGACTGCCCGGATGGTTGCTGGGAAGGGTCTGTCACACCATACTGGGAGTGGAGTGCAGCCCAGCATGGACCACCCCAGGAATGACCAGGCCAGGAAGAGATTGGATGGAGCAGGCCTTAGGGCCCTGAATCACTGAGCTTTAGCAGTTACTGGACTTCTCAACCCACAAATGCCAAAGACAACTTAGCAGATCAGTGGGAAAACTGCTGGATCAGGATGAGAGAAGTGCAAGGTCCAGCCCCAGCCCTGGGGTGGCAGAGGTGGTGTGGTATGGCAGCTGCAGCAGCAGGAAGCTCCTGTGGCTGCTTCCGGCCCTAGGCTTACCCAGTGGGAGGAAGCAAGCAACAGATCAGAGCAGGAATGCAAGGAGCACTTTGCTGGCACTGAGCCAGGGTTCTCTTGCTTTGTTCTGCTTGGATCTGGGTTGCGATCCTGGTTGGCAGTTCTTGGGGGAGGAGGAGCACTGGTGTGGGAGAGCTTGCTGTGGAGAAGTAGCTCTGAAAACAGCAGTGTAAGACCCTTGAAGCTTGGGACAAAGTACTCTCTATTCTGAAGGCAGTCTAACCTCGACAAAAAACTCAAGGATCAAGTAGTTGGCTGGGAACATGAACAGGAAACGAAAATGATCTCAGATTCAGATGCAGACTTTGGAATCTTTTTTTTGGTGACGAAGAAGACCAAAACATACAGCCAGAAGGAGTCAACAAGGTCAAAGAGCCCACATCAAAAGCCTACAGGAAAAATATGAATTGGTCTCAGGCCATGGAAGAGCTCAAAAACGATTTGGAAAAGCAAGTAAGAGCAGTAGAGGAAAAATTGGGAAGAGAAATGAGAGTGATGCAAGAAAATCATGAAAAACAAGTCAATGACTTGCTAAAGGAGACCAAAAAATACTGTAGAAAATAGCACCTTAAAAATAGACTAACCCAAATGGCAAAAGAGCTCCAAAAAGCCAATGAGGAAAAGAATGCCTTGAAAGGCAGAATTAGTCAATGGAAAGGAGGTCTAAAAGACCAGTGAAGAAAATACTACCTTAAAAATTAGAATGGAGCAAGTGGAAGCTATTGACTTTATGAGAATTCAAGAAATTATAAAACAGAACCAAAAGAATGAAAAAATAGAAGACAATGTGAAATATCTCATTGGAAAAACCAGTGACCTGGAAAATAGATCCAGGAGAGATAATTTAAAAATTATTGGACTACCTGAAAGCCTTGATCATAAAAAGAGCCTAGATATCATCTTTCAAGAAATTATCAAGGAAAATTGCCCTGATATTCTAGAACCAGAGGGTGGAATAGAAATTGAAAGAATCTACTGATTACCTCTTGAAAAAGATCCCAAAAAGAAAACTCCTAGGCATATTGTAGCAAATTCCAGAGTCCTCAGGTCAAGGAGAAAATATTTTAAGCAGCCAGAAAGAAACAATTTGTGTATTGTGTAATCACAATCAGGATAACACAAGATCTAGCAGCTTCTACATTAAGGAATCGAAGGGCTTGGAATATGTTATTCCAGAGGTCAAAGGACCTAGGATTAAAACCAAGAATCACCTACCCAGCAAAAGTGAGTGTAATATTCCAGGGCAAAATATGGATTTTCAATAAAATAGAGGACTTTCAAGCTTTCTCCATGAAAAGACCAGAGCTGAATAGCAAATTTGACTTCCAAATACAAGAATCAAGAGAAGCATGAAAAGGTATATGAGAAAGAGAAATCATAAGGGACTTACTAAAGTCAAACTGTTTTGTTTATATTCCTGCATGGAAAGATGATATTTGTAACTCATGACACCTCTCTCAGTATTAGGGTAGTTGAAGGAGATATCTATATATAAGAAAAAGCAGTTCTATTGGAAGGGAAGAGGGGGCAGGTGAAAGGGAATGAGTGAATTTTGCTCTCATCATATTTGACTTAAGGAGAGAATAACATACATACTCAGTTAGGTACCTTACCCTACAGGAAAGTAGGGAGGAAGGGGATAAGAGAAGCGGGATGATAGAAGGGAGGGCAGATCAGGGGAGGAAGTAATCAAAAGTACTTTTGAAAAGGGACAGGGTCAAGGGAGAAAACTGAATAAAGGGGGACAGTATAGATTGAAGGGAAATATAGTTAGTCTTTCACAACATGACTGTTAAGGAAGTGTTTTTCATAATGATACATGTGTGGCCTATGAATTGCTTGCCTTCTCAAGGAGGGTAGATAGGAAGGGAAGAAGGGAGAGAATTTAGAACTCAACGTTCTAAAAACAAATGTTCAAAAAAAAGTTCTTTTTACATGCAACTGGGAAATAAGGTATACAAGCAATGGGGTATAGAAATCTATCTTGCCCTACAAGAAAGTAAGGGGAAAGGGGATAAGGGGGAAGAGTGTGAGGTGGCAGAAGGGAGGGCAGACTGGGGAAAGGGCCAATCAGAATATATACCGTTTTGGGGTGGGGGAGGGTAGAAATGGGGAGAAAATTTGTAACTCAAATTCTTGTGGAAATCAATGTTGAAAATTAAAAAATAATAAAACAATTTGAAAAAGAAATCATAACCCCTCCCCCAAAAGGTGGTCAGTAAAAACTGTTAGAAAATGAATCAGCATTAAAAAAATTTTTAAAAACACAAGTCAAAGACTTGTAGATTACTCAGGAGTCTCATGCTTGTACATCATGACAACTTTCTTCAAGAATATAGTTGAAATGCTCTAAAAATGAAGAATTTAGAACAACCTCCTACTTTCTTTCTTTCCCTCTCTCCCCCTCTTCTCTTCTACTCTTTCATCTCTCCACCACCTTCTTTCTTTTTCTTCTTTCTATCATTGTCTCACTGTCTCTGTTTCTGTGTCTGTCTCTCTCACACATATGACTATATCTTAACAGGAATATTCAAGTTCAAATTCTACTTCTGATTAATCAATTAATTAACATTTGTTAAGCACTTACTATGTTCCAGGGAGTGCTAGAGATATAAGCAGAGTGAAAAGACAATCTCTACCTTCAAGGAGCTTATAATCTAATTAGGGAGATAACATCCAAACAAATACATGCAAAGCAAGCTACATACAGGACAAATTGGAGATAATAAGCAGAAGAAGGGTGCTAGAATTAAGAGGGGTTAGGAAAGCCTTACTCCAAAAGATGCAATTTTAGTTGGGACTTAAAGGAAACCAGAGAAGTTAGTAGGTGGAGTTGAGGAGGTAAAGAATTCCAGACACGGAGGAAAACTAAAGAAAATGCCTGGAGCCAAGAGATAAAGTATTTAGTATGTGGAACAGCCAGTTTAGTGTCACTGGATCAAAGGGTACATGGTGGAGAGTCAGGTGCAAGAAAACTAGAAAGATAGGAGGAAGGCTAGGTTGTGAAAGGTTTTGAATGCCAAACACAGCATTTTGAATTTAATTCTGGAGGGACCCACTGGAATTTATTGAATAGTTGATAGTACGGTTAGATCTGAGCTTTAGAAAAATCATTTTAGTGGCTTAATGGACCCACTATACATATTGGCCATACTTTGGGAAAATCATTTAAACTCTCAATGTTCCAGTAACTCTTTTTCCTTAGTTAATTAATTAATTAATTTAGTTTACAATGCTCAGTTCCACAAGTTTTTGAGTTCCAAGTTTTCTACCCTACCCCTACTCCCCTGCCCAAGATGGTATGTGATCTGATATAGGTTCTACATATACCTTCACATTAAAATTATTTTCCCAATAATCAAATTGTAAAGAAGAATTATAACCAACGAAATGAACCATGAGAAAGATGAAACAAAACCAAAAATGAAATAAAATAAAATAAAATGAAAAAAGAGAGAGCAAATAGTTTGCTTCAATTTGTATTCTGACTCTGTAATTCTTTCTCTGGATGTGGATAGTACTTTCCATCATGAGTCTTTTGGAGCTGTCTTAGAACCTTGCATCATTGAGAAGAGCCAAGTCTATCAAAATTAGTCATCGTAGAAGCAATGTGTCTGTAGTTGTGTACAATGTTCTCCTCATTCTGCTCCCTTCACTCATCATCTGATCATATAGAATTTCTCCAGGTTCCTATGAAGTCCATCTGCTCCTCATTTCTTGTAGCACAATAGTATTCTATTACATTCGTATACCACAATTTGTTTAGTCATTCCCCAATTGATGGGCATCTCCTTGATTTCCAATTCTTTGCCACCACAAAAAGAGTTGCTATAAATATTTTTGTACACATGGGCCCTTTTCCACCTTGCATGATCTCTTTGGGATATATCCCTAGAAGTGATATTTCTGGGTCAAAAGGTATGCACACTTTTATAGCCCTTTGGGCATAGTTCCAAATTGCTCTCCAGAATGGTTGGATCAGTTCACAACACCACCAACAAGGCAATAATGTTCCAATTTTCCCACATCTTCTCCAGCATTTGTCATTTTCCTGTTTTGACATGTTAGCCAATCTGACAGGAGAGATATGGTACCTGAGAGTTGTTTTGATTTGCATTTCTCTAATCAATAGAGATTTAGAGCATTTTTCATATGATTATACATGTCTTTAATTTCTTCCTCTGAAAACTGCCTGTTCATATCCTTTGACCATTTCCCAATTGGGGAATTACTTATATTCTTATAAATTTTACTCAGTTCCCTGCATATTTTAGAGATGAGGCCTTTATCAGAGACACTGGTTGTAAAAATTCTTTCCCAATTTTCTGTTTCTCTCCTAATCTTGATTGCATTGGCTTTGTTTGTAGAAAAATTTTTCAATTTAATCTCATCAAAATTATCCATTTGGCATTTCATAATGGTCTCTATCTTTTGTTTAGTCATAAATTCTCCCCTCCTCCAAGTTGCTTATAGTATCAGTCTCTACATCTAAATCATGAGTCTAATTTAACTTTATTTAACTTTATTTTGGTTTGCCTAGTTTCTGCCATACTGTTTTCTAATTTTCCCAGTACTTTTTGTGAAATAATGAGTTCGTATCCCAGAATCTGGACTTTTTGGGTTTATCAAAGAGTAGATTACTATATTCATTAACTACTGCATCTTGTGTACCTAAACTATTCTACTGTTCCACCACTCTATTTCTTAGTACCACGTAGTTTTGATGATTGCTGCTTTCTAATACAGTTTAGTATCTGATATGGCTTTGCCTCCTTCCCTAGCATTTCTTTTCATTAATTCCCTTGATATTCTGGATCTTTTGTTCTTTCAGATGAATTTTGTTATTATTTTATTTAACTCTATAAAATAATTTTTTGGTGATTTGATTGGTATGACACTGAATAAGTAAATTATTTTAGGTAAAATTGTCATTTTTATTATATTAGCTCTACCTAACCATGAGCAACTGATGTTTTTCCATTTATTTAGATCTGACTTTATTTGTGTGAGAAATCATTTGTAATTGTGTTCTTATAGTTCCTGGGTTTCTCTTGGCAGGTAGACTCCCAAATATTTTATAGTGTCTACAGTAACTTTAAATGGAATTTCTCTTTCTATCTCTTGCTGTTTGGCTTTGTTAGTAATGTATAGTAATGCCGAGGATTTATGTGGGTTTATTTTAGATCCTGCGACTTTGCTAAAGTTATTTATTATTTCAAGTAGTTTTTAATTGATTCTCTAGGATTTTCTAAGTATATCATCATATCATCTGCAAAGAATGATAGCTTAGTTTTTTCTAATTCTCTAAGACTGTAGGTTATCTGTCTGCACTGGTAGAGAGAGTTTACTTTTCATAAATTCCCTACACCAATGAAATAATAGGTTGGGAACAACACCATCAATAAAAAGCATTGTCAAAGTAGGTGTTAGGGGATGCATTACATCATGTTATCACCAGTAGGATACTTCTCCAGTGGATTACATACTTATTTGCCATATCTTAAAATATTAATTACTCAAGTTACTTCTGAAAGACATTTATGAATATGGGAAGGTTATGACCTACAATTTCTTGTTCAGAGTTGTATACCATGCTTGCTATAAACCCATGGTTACCTTTGCTGTTTAAAGATTATTAAATGTTGGGACAGCTGGGTGGCACAGTGAATAGAGCACCAGCCTTGGAGTTAGGACCTGAGTTCAAATCCAGTTTCAGCCATTTGACACTTACTAGCTGTGCGACCTTGGGCAAGTCAGTTAACCCCAATTGCCTTGCTTTCCCCCCTCCAAAAACAAAACAAAAGATTATTATATGTAATAAGAAAAAGGCAACAATGATTAAAAAGTTGGTTAAAATTTATGAAACTGCATGTTAGAGAGGCAAATTAATTCACTGAAAATCCTGAGGTGTCTTGACTATCCCCTTTGAAATGGTGTGTTAATTTGTTGGGGCCTGTCACTGATGTTTGACTGAGTACATACTGTATGAGAAGCATTGTTCCAAGTGGTGGGGAAAGTTTATAGAATCTCAGTGGTCATTTAGTACAAGCACTACCTGAATTAAAAATTATATATGTGTATATATAATTTATAACTGACCCAAGTATTATTGTTTGTCAGTGGTACCATCATCATCCCAATCACCCAGTCTTTCAACATTTATGTCATTGACTTATTACTCTCATTTGCTCCATATATCTAACCTGTTATCAAGTCTTCCAATTTCTATCATCACGATATCTTTCATATCAGTCTCCTCCTCTCCATACACAAATCCTGGTGAGACCCTTCCTACTTTTCCAGTCTTCTTATGCTTTATTCCTTTCTATGTACTTGAAAATCCAGACTAAATCCCACCTACTGCATGGAACTTTCCCAACCCACCTCTCTTTTCTAGTGAGATTTCCTCTCATTTACACTGTATATATTTAGTATGGACATAATATTTTATGTGTTGTCTCCCCCACGAGAATATGAACTCCTTGAGGGTGGAGACCATATTCATATTTTTGCCTTTCTTTGTGTCCTTAGCATAAAGCCTGGCCCATAGTGATTGCTTAATAAATACATACTTTTTTTAATTTGAGTGACTGACAAGTAATCTATTTTCTACTCAGAAACCTCCAGTGAAAGGATAAAGTCTTTCCTGAATACATGTGTCCATGTGCACACATACCTCAAGTATAAAGTATAAGCTGTACTTATGATATGCATTTAGTTTCTGTGTAAATTTATTTAAGCATAATTTAGTTAATTCTAATAGATGACTCATGCATCATCTAGTTTTACCAATAATTCCTTTAAGAACCTCCTTGCTACCACATTCCCAAGTAAACTTTCTTTCTTGGATGTTAGCTATTATTTTTCTTTGGTCCTGTCTTCATCTACTCTATTTTGTGTTACTTTTATCTTCTTGCTGTCCCAACAAGGAGGAAAACAAACATCCAAGCACTGTGGTCTATCCACTTCAATGGGAAAAAGAAGCAGCCACTGTGATTGTGGACCTTCTTTCTTGACTTTCAATTTTTATGAAAATAGTTGTACAAATCATATCCTGCAATTCTAGCAGAGAGAGATTACACAAAGAAACAGTCTTTAATTGCAGTTGTCCTTGGTTGAACTCTCATATGGATATTCAATGCCTGTCCATTTCATTGATTTTTTCTTTCTCTTTTTTGCTGATGAAAGTGTTTAGAGTAATGAATTTTCCCCTTAGGATTGCTTTGACTTCATCCCCCAAAGTTTGATATTTTGTCTCATTTTTTAATTAAATTTTTTATTGTTTCTATATTTTCTTTGACTCAAAAGTTCTTTAGGATTAAGTTATTTAGCCTGCAATGAAATTTTAATATTGTCAAAAGCCCTTTATTGACTATTGTTTTTATTATTTTGTGATTAGTAAATAATAATAACTAACATTTATATGTGATTTTGCACTCATGATCACACAGCTAGCAAGCTAGTTAGCTTCTGTGGCTGAATTTGAACTCAGGTCTTCCTGACTGTGGGCCCAGGACTGTATAAATTGTGCCACTAGCTGTCCTATTTTATTTATTTTAACCAAATTTATTTTTATTGTTACCTTATCTGAGATCATGATTCCTTCCCCAATTTTTCTGAATTCAACTAAAGGATAATAAACTTTTCTTCTATCCCTTATTTCAACTCTGTGTGAATCTTAATTTCAAATGTGTTTCTTATTTTTTTTTTAAAAGTGTTGTACTCTTCTTTGCAATATATTTGACTGCCTTCTTCCATTTTATGGGTGATTTCATCCCATTCACTTTCACAGTTATGGTTGTAATTGTGTGTTTCCATGAATTCTATCCCTTTATATTTTCCTCCATCTTTGATAAAACTGTACAAAGAAGAAGACTGTGTTGAAAGAAAAGGGGTGTTCAGCATTAATAACCTATATTTGCTTCAATCTGGTTCTATTCCACTACCCTTTTTCTCACAATCCTCAATTACGTGAAATAATGGTTTATTACTTTTTTCTATGCCTTTTCTTTTTTCTTTTCAGATTGCCAAGCACTACCAGTGTCTCTCTAATTTAGTCTCTTTGTGACCTTTGAAGACAGTAGAGGTTTGAGGGGGTAATTTATTTTTTCCTCCTTCCCATTATAATACAAATATATCATTATTGTATAGTCCTTTTCAATTACTCAAATTTAATTGCCTTTCTATGTTTCTCTTGACTCCTATGTTTGCAATTCAAAGTGCGTACTCAGTTCTAATTTTTGGATGTCTTCTATATCATTATTTTACTCAGATTAAAAAAATTTGTTGGTACCTATTATGTGCTAAGCACTGTGCATACATACACAAAGAAGCAAAAAACAAAGAGCTTACAACTTAACAGAGGAGATAACTTGCAAACAAATATATACAAAGCAAGCTATATGCATATGATAAATAGGAAATAATTAACAGAAGAAAGGCACTAGAATTAAGAGGGTTTGGGGAAGATTTTCCAGAAAAAGTTGTTCTCATTTGTAATCCTTTATCTTTTATCATCTGGAATATCATTTTGTAAGCTCTCCTCTCCATGGTGGTGAGTGCCAGGTGTATTGATTCTGACTTTGGTTCCTTTATATTTCAACTTCTTTCTGACTGCTTTCAGTATTTTTTTCATTGACTTAGAAACTCTGGATTTTGGCTATGATATTCCTGGAAGTTTGGTTTATTTATTTTTTTAGCAGATGGACTGGATTCTTTCTACTTTCATTTCATCCTCTGGTTCTAGTAGATCTCAGTAGTTTTCATTCCTTATTTTTTGAAATACAGTACACAGACTTTTTCTATAGTTGAAGGTTTCAGGTAGTCTGATGATTTTTAGAATCTTTTTTTCTTGACTTGATTTCCACATTAATTGTTTTTTTGAGAGGTGATATTTTGTGATTTTTTTTTCAATATTTAGAGGTTCAGTTTTCTGAGCATTGGTATGGATTTGGAGCCAGAGCAATGCAGCTATAGCCTTTACATGTCTGTGGTTAGACCCTACTCCAAGTTCTTCTTTCCTTGTACCCTATGAGACACCTTCAGGCTCTAGGTTTTCCTGGTTACTTGGTCCTCGGTTTGGAATGCTCCTGTGAGATATATTTCTTATTTAAGATTTTCTGTCTGGATCCCTTAGTGACCACAGGCTTATTTTTGTCTCTTTGTCTAAATTCCAGCTGGCAAAATGTACTTATTGTAATTTCATTTTGGATTTCTTGATCATTTCTCAGTCTGAGGCTCTGAAAAAAAAATCTGTGCTAGAGTAATTGTGAGAAAGCTAGGATGTTCTTCCACTTAATTTGACATCTTAAGGAGAATCATCCTGATAAGGGCATTATTCATTCACAGGATATTTCCATTACATATAGACACACACACACACACACACGTCACTCTTTCTTTCTCTTTCTCTCTCTTTTTCTCTCTCTCCCCCTACCCTATCCTCCCCCCATATATTTTCATCAACTTCTGCATTAAATATCTTTGGGAAAGAAGCTTGTGAAATAACTGGCAGGAAATAAGACTTATTCAGGGTACCTAGTTTTGAATGCACATTTTCACAAAATACTAGGTCTTTGTTTTTTCTTTCTCTCTCTCACCTTCAGCATCTTAGTTCCTGGTAGTGTTGCATAATATATTTTCTTAGATTATTTGACTTCAAACATTTGCATTGTTTTATTAGAAAGTTATTACTTTTCTCTTAAATATATACCTTCAAAACCCAATTTTTCATGATTTATTGGAGTAATTTTCCCAGGTAGTTAGTTACGTGTACCTGAAACTACAATGTAAGTCTTGGCAAAATTTGATTTAATTTGCTAAGATTCAATTTACATGTTACTTTTCAAGAAGTCTTTTTTTTTTGGTATAAATGTCATTTATATCTGTTCTAAATTTACAGAGTATCACACAAAGTGTAAATTTTTTTTACATACTTTATTGATGCTATTTTCTTTATTTTCTCTTCCCACCCCCTCATTCCCACCAAGGTGATCCTCTCTCAGGATCTTGGTTCTAACTCTCAAAATAACAGAAATCCTTGAAATAGAACTCTTCTCCCAGGCTGGTTCACCACTTTACTTTGCTCATGATTGGACACAGGCTCAGAGATGTGTGATTCTTTGAGCCAATCACAATGTATTTCCTATATGGAATCACCTGTTTTCATCAGATGAATTAAGTATGATAACCCTGAGATTAAGATTCATTCACATCTAGTTTACATATTTGTTTGATTGATTGAATTGGTCAACTGTGTCTAGGACTTTTGACACTTAATTGGAGGTGGAGTCCCCACCCTTATACTTGCCTGCTTGATTTGCACCACAGTAGTTGGAGCTGTGAGAATGAATGAGATTGTCAAAGGAGAGAATGTGAGAATTAAACTAAGTTAAGGACAGATCTTTTGAAGAACATTTTTGTTAAGTAGTCAGAAATAGGAGAGGAAACTAGTGAAGGAGCCTGAAGAGTAGTTAAAGAGATAGGAGAATACTGGCAGCATTGTATAATTGAAGGTAAGAGTGATAAGATTTTTGAGACAGAGGGGGTGGTTAACAGTTTTAAATGTAGTAAGGTTGTCAAAAAGGATAAGAAATGAACAAATGATAGAACATTCAGATTTAGAAGTTGGTGACCTTTGAAAGATAAATTACTATAGTGTGTGTGTGTGTGTGTGTGTGTGTATGTGTGCATACTCAAAAAAACCATCCTACACAGAGTTAAAGAGAGAGATGACATTAAGGAAAGGGAGGCTTCTGATATACAGGCATACCTCAGAGATATTGTGGGTTTGGTTCCATACTACTGTAATAAAGCAAATATCATAATAAAGTGAGTCACATGAATCTTTTGGTTTCTCAGTGCATATAAAAATTATTTTTATACTATATTGTAATCTATTAAGTGTACAATAGTATTATGTCTAAAAAGTCCCAATGTATAGGCCTTAATTAAAAAATGTTATTGCTAAAAAATGCTAACCATCGCCTGTGCCTTAAATGAGTTGTGGTCTTTTTTGGTGGAGGATCTTGCCTTGCCTTGCTAGCTGCTTACTGATAAGGGTGGTTGTTGCTGAAGGTTGGGGTAGCCAATGGCAATTTCTTAAAATAACATAACAATGAAGTTGGGGCATTGACTCTTTCACTTAAACACTTAAAGACCATTGTAGTGTTATTTGATTGGCCTAATTTCAATATTGTTGTGTCTCAGGGAATAGGGAGGTCCAAGGAAAGGGAGATAGATGGGGAATAGAAGATTGGTGGAGCAGTCAGAACACACACAACATTTACTGATTAAGTTCACCTTTTTATATAGGCATGGTTCATGCAAGATCACCATAATAGATGCAATAATAATGAAAAACTTTGAAATATTGTGAGAATTAACAAAATATGACACAAAGACACAATGTGAGTACATGTTATATTAAGGCAATCAGACTTTTCCCTGTTCTTCTCTTTTGGGATGCTAAGACTATCAAGTCCCCCTTTTGTTTGAATGAGTGGGTAATCTTTTCTCTGTCTTTGTCTTGGAATATTTCTCAGCTATTTCTCAGCATATACACTTGTATATGATGTGATACTGGGGATGAGGAACTTTCACACACCCAGCCTGGGTGAGGTTAGAGCCCTCAGGGCTGCAAATTGGATGTAAATGAGGGGAGCTTGGCATTTGACTTTTGGGGCACACTCATGTAAGGAGTACTGAGACTTGGGGCAAGCTGTAACTGCCCCCCGGCTTTGCTAACCCAGACCCATTTGTTATTCTCTGGTAACTATGTATTGTGATTTCATCAGACAAGGTCTATCTGTTGATGTTTGTGATTTCTGTTTGTATTTTCCTTGAAGCTCAAGGGGCTGATCTTTTCCCCCTGAACTAAGTGATTGATATAAGTATGCTTAATTAAACTGAGATTGTTAACCTCTTAAAGTTACTTTCCTTAGAAAAGCAGATCAAAGAACCTGTGTTGGCAGCTTTCTGTGTGCTGGATGTTGGTGGGTCTTATACCCCTACAGCAGCTGCTAGCAGATTGTTGCTACATACTATTGGAACAATAGTGCTTATAGACTTGCTCAATACAGGGTTGCTTCAAACCTTCTATTTGTAAAAAAATCTTTTGCAATATTTGCAAAGCTCAATAAAATGAAGTGCAATAAAACAAGATAAGCCTTTAGATTCTTTTTTCAAGAAGCTCATGTAACAAAGGGTACCTTTGCAAAACCATTTTAATATTATTTATCCTAATTAGTATGATGGAAACACTGATTAGACTTAAACTTTTTAATGCTAGAAATCAAACTTAATCACTTGTATATAAACATTAGTTTATTTTATCTCTCACACAATACATACATTAACCCCGCTAGGAATAATCCACTATCTTGATTTCCTAGGGCTTTTCAGTAAGCATATCTCAGTGGTACTCAATGGCTTCTTCTCTGCCTGACTAGGAGTTCGTGTGTCCCTATCCAAGGTGGCTACCTAGCAAACCTCCATTGATTAATCAATACTGCCTTCTAGAGAATGAAGGGGCGCTTGAGGTTCAATTGTACAAATATAGGAGCCAGCCTTACTCATAGCTCAAGATCAGGCTGAAGCCTGGGCATTTTTGTGAGTTTCTTATAGTTCTAGCTATGGCTGTTAGGGGGTTTTCCTCAAATTCTGGTTGGTGATTGATTACCTAAGCTTATGATGAGAAGAAAATATCCATTAAAGCTACTGTTATTAGCAAGCGTTTATTCAGTTGTTTACTAGATTTGGGGTTATTTACCAAATTTGAGAAACACATGCATGTCATTAGTGGTTTACCAAAATTTGAGGAAACATCAATATCAGCTGTTTATCAAATATATCATTATCAAACTATACCACTCAAGTCCTTATCTTAGTATAGAAAAACAACATTTATAGCAACTGTTGCTGTTTGTTCGGTCATGTCTGACTCTTCATGACCCTATTTGGAGTTTTCTTGGCAAATATACTAAAGCAGTTAGCTCTTTTCTTCTCTAGTGAATCACTTTTTTTTCCTTCCGTCAGAGCCCTCCATTATGTTATATCCACCTTGGGTAACCTTGTAGGGCATAGTTCATTATTTCCAAGGCAAGCCCCTTTGCCATGACAAGGCAGTGATTGAGGAGGGGCTTTTTAGGCAAACGGGTTGAGTGACTTGCCCAGGGTCACGTAGTGAGTAAGTGTCTGAGGCTAGGTTTGAACTCAGGTCTGTCTGTCTCCAGGACCAGCACTTTACGGTCTTAATCACTTACCTGCCCCATAACTACATAACAACTGCTCAGTTAGAAAATGGAGGATTAAGACAAAACAGAGTCTGTTATTTCGAGGCATTAAACTTATTCTCATACAGCTTAGCAATATGGAGAGATATGGGATAGCACTTCCATGAGGTCATGTTGTAAGAAGGCTTTGTTAGCATTGGGGAAATGTGGGCATGTTTGTAGTCATATAGGAAAGGAAAAGATTAAAAGTTCAGTAAAGAAGGAATGATAGCTACAATAAAATCTTAGAGTAGGCAGGACTGAATGGGATCAAGGACAGAGTTAGATGGATTGGCCTTAGTGAGGAAACATTTTTGGGGAGGTGGTGAACAAATGGAAAGAGGGAGAGTAAATGAGGAAGCTGAGAATGTTTAAGGAATGGAAGAGGCAAATTGATGAAGCCCAGGCTTGACTGCCTTAACTTCCTAAATGAAATATGATGCACTTGGTGGAAGTTGGAGTAGAGGCTAGAAGAGAGAAATTTGGAATAGTTCCTGTGTTTAATGAGATAGGGAACTGATAAGAGCAGAAAAGAAGTTTCATTGAATAGAAGTCTGAATTAGTGCTATTTTTCTTAGTTCCTAGGATTTTTCCCCCTAAATTAGAAAGTGGAAATGGCCAATCTCTCCTGTCCATATTAATCTCTATGTTTGGTAGCAAATCTCTCCAAATGAGTGATTTTGTGGTAAATCAGTGTTCGTACTAAGAAAGGGAAAAGAAAGTTTACATGCACAAAACTTATCCAAATGAGATTTATTGAAGGATGTTTCTTTCTTACAGCAGAATGAAGCCTCAGAAGGACTGAAAAGAGGGTATGCTGTAAATCTTTAAATCTGCATCTTTTTTTTTTGGCAGGGCAATTGGGGTTAAGTGACTTGCCCAAAGTCACACAGCTAGTACATGTGTCAAGTGTCTAAGGCCAGATTTGAACTCAGGTTCTCGACTCCAGGTTTGGTGCTATACTCACTGTACCACCTAGCTGCCCCCATCGAGTTTTTTTTTAAAGAGGAAATGGGAGGGTAGAGAGAACAGGAGTTCCAAACAGGGCTTCTCTCTGATACTTTTTAATACACTATAGGCTCTATTTCTGCTGTGTGTTAAGGGAGCTCCTTTAATTTCTCTGTTTTGGGGGAATCTAGGACAGTGACTCTTATAGAAATGAAATATTATCTGTTAGCTCATATCTTCTTTTTTTATAATCAAGATTTTTTATTTTTAGTTTACAACACTCAGTTCCACATAATTTTGAGTTCCAGATTTTCTTTCCTCCCCTTCCCCCCTCTCTCCCCAAGATGGCATGGAATCCAACATATCTTCTACATAGTCCAGTTGCAAAAAAGAATTATGACCAATGGAGTGAATCATGAGAAAGAAGAAACAAAACCAAAAACAAAAACAAAAGAGAAAAAAAAGAGAAATAAAAGGAGAGCATACAGTGTGCCTCAATCTGCATTCAGACTCCATAGTTCTTTCTCTAGATGTAGATACCTCATATCTTTAATCTAGAATTTGAGATCTTCAAATTTCGTGATTGGGTAAATGGAATCAGTGGCATAAACTAGGATTTAAATGTTCGTTTTCTCCATCTTTCCTCAAGGTCTACGAACAAGTTGTACCTGGGTGTGCAATTATTTATAAAGCAGGAATTATGGAGACTGGGAATGACCTAAACTATTTAAGAAGTATAAATCACTCTCTCCCTGCCCCAATTAAAAAAAGCAACACAAACTTCACAAAATAACTATAGTGGTGGGGGAAAATTAATATTATACAGTGTATAGAGAACAAACAATTTGAATAGGCAAAAATATCCCTAAGAGTTCTTTCTCTTTCTAAATTGCTTAAATTCAGAATATAGTATTAGGTAAGAGGACAAAGGACCATTGGCCTAGGGGCTTGTAGATTTCTTTTGGGATTCTACTTTGACTAGATTCTAGAAAAGGAAGGAGGGGGAATGTTTGGATAAGGGAGAAAATATACCAATGAAGAAAGGATTCAAATATTAAGGAAAATAGGAGCCATTCTCTGTGAGATCTCTCTTCTCCCCTTCTCTTCATCTTAAAACTCCTTGGCATCATCCCCCAATTTCTGTTTCCTTTACTCTAGTCTCTGATAAAAAAGTGATCCTTTTTTTTCACTAAGGCTAGCTTTTTTATATCTTTCCTATCTTTTCCAGTAGACTTCCTCCTCTAATCTTCATCTCCTTATGTGCTAGTTCCTTGCCTGATGCCAACAAATATACCCAATTCTTCTCTACCCTAAAAAAATTCTTTATAATACCCTACCTTCCTCTCTAGCTATCATCATATATTGTTTATCCCTTTCTTAGCCAAATACCTGACACAAAACAAAACAAACAAGTAACAAAAAAACACTCTAGCCTCATGTTTTCACTTCCTTTCCTCTCACTTTTAAATCCTCTGCAATCTTCCTTCTGGTGTCATCATTTAACTAGAGCTGTTCTCTCCAGAGTTATCAATGATTTCTTGCTGACCAAATCTGATTTTTTTTTCCAATCCTTATCTGCCTTAATCTCTTTACAGCATCTGATTCTCTTGATGACCTTCTTCTGGATATTCTCTTCTCTCTGGGATTTATTTCACGACAGTACTTTCTCTTGATTCTCCTCCTACATGTCTAACCGCTTTTCAGTCACCTATAATGGCTCATTAACCACATCATGCCCCCTAACTGTGAGTATCACCACAGAAGTAGGAAAGCATAGATTTTATGTAGAAGTTGGAAAGTATAGACTTTATGCAAACCTCTGAAAAGTTTTCAATGTATCTCTGAGATGTGAATCAGTCTCCCCCTAGAGCATACATTCTTACATTTTTATGCCTCCTCCACTAGCATTCTGTTAGCTCTACTGGCAATATTGATGTGTAAATTTGACTATCTGCCACTGGATGGCAGCTAAGCTCTATCTATGCTATTGTGAATCTTTTAACATATTAGACTCAAAACAAAAAAAAAAATCTCCAAATATGTCTTTCAATTGATTCGGTTTTATTAACCACTGGACGTGAGATTTGCCAGGCCATAAGCTACAGATGTTTTGCAGTCTTGTAACTAAAATGTTTATCATCATATTTTAAAAAAGAAAACAAAAAAGAAAAAGGTATGTCATTCTAAATCTTTAATTGCAGATATAGGAAATATTCAGTGCATGCAAAAGCCACTTACTAATAGTAGAGTTTACGGATGTCAGAAGTGACATTTGCTTACTACAAATAACATTGCAACAAAAATTCACTCTGATGAATATCTTCATCACACACCCCATTTCCATAGCAGGCTTTACTGCTGAATATTGAATGATTTCAAAAGGTTCACTGAAAAAATACCCTTCACCTGGCTGATTCCATAGAGTAATTAAAAGGATAAAAGAAACTGTATCTAATTCCAGATTATATAGCATATAGCAAAGAAGAATTTAATAGCACTGACTAAGATGATGGACAATCCTCTGACCAATTTTAATATCTGGAGTTAAATGGCACAGATTCAAATTCCATTTTTGCCATTCACTACCAATATGACCTTGAACAAATCACTTAAATCCTCTTGGCCTCAGTTTTCTCATCTTTAAAATGTTTAGTAGGACTATGATACCTTCAGGGACATTTCCAACTCTAAATCTATAGATTTAAGAAAAAAGAGTACCTAATTTCTGGGAGCTAGCCTCCTTGGCCAGCACATGCCACTAAGCATAGATCCTCTTCTATCTTTTATGAGGAACAGGAAGGATTTAGGCCCTAATCAAGAGCTCCTTCCTGAACTTCTGTCACTGCCTTATTTACTGCAGTGAAATTTTATTTAAACAAAAAGATAATTGCAATGTTTTTCATGGCTACACATTTTTATATAATCCATCAGACTTCCTTAAAGTTTAATAAAATATTTTCTAGGAAGTAACCTTTCTACGGGAAAACTTTTGTGATTTCTAAGTGATCTTTTTCATTTTTCATTTAAAAAATTCATTCATGGTATAAGTCATTTATAAAAAAGTAGATTCAGTTGGATTTTTTTTTCTGTAGTAATTATATTCCATTTTTTTTCTTAGAAGATTACTGTTTCTGGCTTTGTATATTTTCTGGATTAAAAAAGCAATAGACTTGCCCTTCCTCATAAGTGTTACTTAACTAATTAACACCTTCCAATTTTGTTTTTCTTTTTAAATTTTATTTTTTCTTAATTACATGTGGAAGCAACTTTTAACACTCATTTTTAAACACTTTGAGTTTCAAATTCTCTCCTTCCCATCCTACCCTAAGAATTAGTGTTGTATTTTATCAAAAGCTTTTTCTGTATCTATTGAGATAATCATATGATTTTTGTTGTTTTTTGTTATCGATAGAGTCAATCCTGCTAATAGTTTTCCAAATACTGGACCAGCCATTCATTCCTGGTATGAATTTTACCTGGTCATATTTGTGACATGCTTTTTAATCTCCTTCTTATTATTTTATTTAAAATTTTCACATCAATATTCTTTAGGAAAATTGTTTTTATAGTTTTCTGTTTTTTTTACTTCAGCTAAAATGTAATAGATTCTGCTCCAGCCCTTTATTTTTATTCTTCTGTGTGTCTCTGTGTTTCAAGTGTGGTTTTTTGCGAACAAAATATTGTCAGATTCTGGTTTTTAATCCATTCTGCCATCCGCTTCTGTTTTATGGGTCAATTTATCCCATTCACATTCATAGTTATGGTTACTAACTGTGTATTTCCCTCCATTCTATTTTCCCTCCTCTATCCTTCTTTCTCTTTTATACCTTAACCCTCCTCAAATGTCTGTTTTGCTTCTGACTCCTGACTTTCTTCATCTTCTCTCCCTTCTATCATTCCTCCCCCTTCCCTTATTCCTTTCTCTTCCTATTTCCCTGTAGGATAAAATAATATTCTATGCCCAACTGAGTGTGTATATTATTACCTCTTGGAGCCAATTCCAATGGGAGTAAGGTTCAAACATTGCACAGCCTTATTTCCCCTATCTTTCCCTCTGCTGTAAAGACGTTTCATTTTAGCTTATCTGTGGTTTGTTCATGCAATGTAACAAACCCATCATTTTTTTCTTTCTTTCCTTGCTAGGCAAAGAGTGTCACCAGAAATCCCCTTGCAATTCTACAGTTCGTTTGCAAATCACTAATTTTTGTAACATGATTTATTACCAGTCTGTCTTTTTGCCTTGGCCTCAATTTTCATTGTGTAGTCCTAATTTGTTTCAAGATGCTGTTGGTGCTGTGAGTAATGACAAGAACGGTGATGATGTGCAAAGAGAACATGAGCTAGGCTGAGGGATGATTATCCTTTGATACTTGAGGGGAAGGAAGGAGAGAAACTGAAAGCAGATGGAGTTGTTAAGAGAGCCAGAGGAAGCCAGGAGACAGATTAAGAAGCAGAATGTGCTAAGGGAAACCCAGACGGGGGTATAAATGGATTAGGTGAAAGACACTGTACTTGCAATTTATTCTATACAATTTCTGGCCTGCATACATTAGAATATGATATAGGTTCTTGGTTTAGTGGGTGGGGTAAGGTGGGGAAATGTGTAAAAGATTGGTGCAAATGATGAGAAATGATTTTTCTCTTGTGTCACTTGTAGGGGAATCTCAGAGCACTTATTTTGGGAACTTACTTCCCTTAATTTTCCTTCTCAGGAAAGGGATTAGACTTTAATAGATCCCATATGCCTTTCAGCTCTTAGGGTCATATTCTTGCCTTTTTTATTTAAGTAGCTTAGAAACTTATTTTAAGAATATGTTTTAAGAGATCCTTTTCACATCTATCTTTATCTGTATGATATTGTATAGTAATATAGCTCTTGGACTGTTGAAGATGATGGGTAATTTTATGCGTATTGATAAATGAGATCGATTCTGATACTGTACTTCTAGTTAGTGCCAGACAGCTTAGCATTTATGTGCCTTTTAATTATTTCACATGGGTTAATTTTATCTTCCCAGATAGATGGAAATGAGGGAACAAACATTTATTAAGTACCTAATATATGCCAGGCACTATGCTAGGCACTTTAGAAATATTCTGTCATTTGATCCTTATGACTCTCGGAGATAGTTGCTATTATTATCCCAGTTTTACATTTGAGGAAACTGAGACAGTGGTTAAGTGACTTGCCCAAGGTCACACAGGTAGTATGGGTTCGAGGGCAGATTTAAACTTAGATCTTCCTAACTGTAAATCCAATGCTCTAAGCACTGCATAATCTAGTGGCCTCTGTAGATTATAAATTCCTTGAAGGTAGGACCATGTCATATATAGGAGTCTCCATAGAGGCTAGGATGGTATTGGGCACATCAAAGACTTTCATTAAATCCTCATAAATCCATGATAAATATAATTTATGTATATTTTACCTCAATCATTTTTCCTCGTAAATCAGATCTTCTTTTCTGAAACAACAAATCATGTTTGACTTTGGGATACTTTTCTTGCTTTCAAGATGACACTTCGATTCTTCCAAAAGACCAAATTGGATGATATTACTTTGAAGATCAGAGTAACTTCTTGTAGGGAATAATCAATTGTTCTTTTTGATTTTTAACAAATGATTTAAATTAAATGAATGTCACATACATGTTGAAAATGCACATTTTAATTTGGCTTTCATCTTTATATGCTCAGGTATTTTTATGTTCCCAAACGAGGAATTATGTTCTGTTGTTACTCAGATTCTCAACTTGTCCCATGCTTTAATTGACATGATTCTTCCTTCTAGTGATGCAGATTGCAACTGATTCATGCCTATCCAATACTAAAGGTAGATGCATTAGGCCTGTAGTCTGATGAGGCAGATTTAAAAGGCTCCAGGTTTATAATAATTCTGTTCTTGGAGTTGTAGTTATGAAATATGTGAATGACTTATGATGATGTTCCCATTAACAGAAAACATCTTTCCAATATTGGGATGGCACCTGGGATCCTATCCTGAAGTAGGAAAATTCACTCTCTCCTAAGTGGCTCTTAGAGCTGTCCCATGGCATCTTTCATGCTGCAAAGAAAAGGACACAAGGAAATACAAAGGACAAGGTTGACATAACTGACAGATGCAGTTTTTTTTAACAGAATAAAAGAACACACAAAGAAATAGGTGCATGACTAGAAATGGGGGCCAGGCATAACCATCTTAAATAAGGCCAGGAAGGATATAAGGATCATTCATTCCTGTGTATCTGCTTTTATTCCTTCAATGCTCCAGTCTCCTTAGTAAATTATTATCGATTGATTGTCTTTGCATAGTTACTAAGCTTAAGCTATTTTCTATGAAAAAAAGGAATAATAAGTGGAAAATTTAGGGACCAATTCATTTGAGGGCAGGCAGCTCGCTTTATTGGTTTCAAAGTTAGAAGGCCTGGTCTAGGTCCAGCCCTGCCACACTATCTGTATGATTTTGAACTGGTCACCTTTTGGGGCCTTACTTTTCTCATTTAAAAATGAGACAGTTGATTGGACCTTCTTACTTGAGATAGGGTCAAGGGCTAGAGGGGGATCAAACTGGAGAGATGAGAGAGATAGGAGGAAGGGCAGTGCAGATGGACCCACCCCCTCTCTATTTAAGGAAGGGGATCAGCATTTCCTATCAGCTATTTTCTTTTGGACTTTTTTGGAACTCTCCATTATGGAACTCTCCTGTCCTAGGTCCCTTCTTTATCCATCTTCTCTCTCTCCCTCCCCCTTTCTTTTTGTTTATTATCTTCCCCCATTAGTTTGTAAATTCCTCGAGGGCAGGAACTGTTTTTGTTTTTATTTGTATTTCTATTCCTAGTCTTTGGCATAGTTCCTGGCACACATTAGGTGTTTATTGACTGACAGATAGATGATCTATGAGGTCCATTATAGTGCTAGCCTTCTGTGATTCTGGGACTTCTTGTGTCACTTTAATTTGCCAGCCTCCAATGTAAACATGTATGTAGTTACAGAGTTGACTACGCTAGAGATATTTTTATATGTTTGTAATAGAATGGTCTTTATCGTTTTTCTTTACTCTAGAAGATAAGCCATGGCACTGCATTTAGAAAGGTGCTAACACCTAAACCCTTAAGAGAACTCTGTGTTTTAAATTTGTGTTCTAAAATTTGATCTGTATATCCCTTACAGAACCTGTGTTCATTAGTAATATAGTTATTCTTGTGTTCATATTCGAAGGCACATGAAACTCATATATGGCCTTTCAAAGAATATTTTTAGCATTTATTTTGTGAGGTAAACAGTGATATCTGAGCATTGTCCTTTGAAAACTAATGGAGGAAAGTGACAATTGAGGTAGGTTATGTTATAGTCTTAAAGACCAGTGATAATCAAGAATGTAAAAACACTGGCTTGCTAATAAATCAACATAGTCTTTATTTTGGCTCTCCTTGTCAGCAAACTGCTACTTCAGGTGGGGTGTCTGTGTGCTGGAATGAAGTGAAGCTTAGCATTAAGATTTGTAATACATCATAATTTGCAGTGACTCCTATATCAATTTTTTTAACCTCAATATAGCTCAAAAAGTGATCACCATCACCCTCTGTGATGTTTATATGAATATGATTGGCACTAGCGGTGGCCAGGTAGGGTTGTTCGATTTTATGCTTGAAATGCCACTTGTATGATTCATCTATATGATTCATGGTGGTGTGATGTGAGTTTCAGACTAATGTAATTTGATAAACAGAATTTGATACGCAGAATCACCAAATTTCAGAATTAGAAGGGATGTCAGAAGCCAGCTAAGCTGTGTCTAATTAGGATTTTAATTAGGCCAGGATCAGATTTTGCTACTGTTAATAACTTTTCCTAATATTTTAAAGGAAAAACAATTCCAATTTGAAGGCAAGAGGGACTTGGCTAATGAATTTGTCAATCTGCTGGACCCATAAACAAGCATTTGATATGTACCTAAAATATACCTGGCATGGTGCTAGGTGATACAAAGATAAAAATAACAGTTCCTGCCCTCTTAGAGTTTATATAATAGATGAGTAAAACTGATATAGATGGATAAGGGATTTATGAAGCTATTATTTTAAAGGCATTCAGAAGATTGAAGAATGGTCAGGTGAAAAAGTGAATATAATTGAGGGTCCTGCAAGATCAGAGAGGTAGTAGAGCCGAAATCTCTGATCACTCCTCATTCTATGATGTTGGCTCATCATCCATATTAGTCCTCCAATTTCTGGTTGTAAGACAGAGCTCTGGTTTGAGCCCTTTGTTCTCTCTCTGTGATCTTATGAGCTCATGTAGGTTCAATTATTATCTCTAAATAGGTGATTCCCAAACATATACATCTGTCCCTAGTCTCTCTCCTAAGCTCCAGACTTACATCAACAAACTATTTATTGGACATTGTCAACTGAACATCCAGTAAGAACCTCACATCCAGCATGTCTAATAAAGAATTAATTATCTTTCCCCCAAAACTCATCTCCCTTCTGAACTCCCTTATTTCTATTGAGGGTACTACCATCCTGCTTATCACTCAGGAATGTACCTCAATGTCATTTTTGACCCCTCATTTTTATTTACTCTGTATCTCCTAAGTCTCAGATTTTCTCAATTCTACCTCATCAACACCTCACATCTGATTTCTTCTTTCCATTTACATAGCCACCACCATAATTCTCACCTGTATTATGAAAATGGCCTGCAAATTGTTCTCCCTGCTTCAAGGCCCATTTTACTCCAATTCATCTGATATCTAGTGGCCAAATTGATAATCCTAAGGTACAGATTTAATGATTTTACTGACCTCAAAAAGCTCAAAGTTCTGTTGTTTCTAGGATCAAATAAAAAAATCCTCTATTTAGCATCCCAAATCCTTCACACCCTGACTACAGACTGACTATGTACATTATTCTCCTTCATGCACTCTATGTCCCAGTCAATTTGGCCTATTTGTTTGTCATACTCAGCAATTCTATCACCTATCTCTATGGCCTTTCAGGGTTATCACCCATGTCTTATATGTGCTCGCTCCTCACCTCTGCCTCTTTGTGTCCATGGTTCTTTTCAAAACATTGCTCAAATACAACCTACATGAGACCTTATCTGATACCCCTATTTTGTAGTACTCCCTTGGAATTACTTTGTATTTACTTAGTACAGTTTTTGTATATATTTATATGTACCTGTTATTTCTCCAGCAAGAATTAATCTTCTTGAAGTTTTATTTTTGTCTTTGTACACCTCATACCTAACATAGTATATGGCACATAGTAGGTGCTTAATAAATACTTGTTGTATAATTGATTCACAGTTCCCCTCCCTAAGCTGCTTCATACTGGTATCCTGAGGATTTCTTTCTGTAACCAACTAGGAGCATACTATCAACTCAGGTGCAAAAAATTTCTGTTATGTTTTTATGTACAGGTTAGAAACGTGTTGGTGCCTGGTTTCAAGGACAGAGCAGAAAAATATGGTCTAAGGTCAGTCAAAAGTCAAAGAAATCATATCCAGAAATATTTAAACACACAAAGAGATACATTTTCAATTTGACTCATTTTTCATACTGTCATCCTTTTGAGCTTAATATTTGGTTTCACCACTGATCTTTTGAGCAAACTTGTGGGCAATTCCTGGCAATAGCTAGCATTTCTCTCTGTCTCTGTCTCTGTCTCTTTCTCTCTGTCTCTGTCTCTCTCTGTCTCTCTCTGTCTCTCTGTCTCTCTCTGTCTCTCTCTCTCTCTCTCTCTCTCTCTCTTTCTCTCTCTCTCTCTCTCTCTCTCTCTCTCTCTCTCTCTCTCTCTCTCTCTCTCTCTCACACACACACACACACACACACACACCCCAGAGGTGAATTAATATGATGGAAGATGACTGCATGGAAGAGATAGCATCTGAGCTGGCATTTTGTGATAATTATAAACTTTATATTTTTGATTTTATTATTGTTTGATGTTACAGTCTTTATTTGTAATTATATTTATAATTATAGGACTCTAATTTGGAATCACTTAGGTTAAGTGGGCCCAATTCCTGTGGAAACAGTCAAAACAGACAATTTGTACTTTTCTACTGTTAACTGTGTTAGATGGATAAGACTTGCAGTTTTTTAATTGGATGAATTCTTGACCTGCTGCAGGGGTCTTGAATCATTTTCCTTCAGTTACCTAAGATAGTTATTAAATCCTTTTACCAGTTTGTGGTTTTTGATCAAGAAACTCTTCTTATCTGAACTTCGCCCAAATCTGGTATCAATAAGGAATCCTGATAACTTTCTCACCATATCTGAGTTTGATTAGGAATGCCACCTCCTTCATCTGACATTAATTACTTTTTCTCTACCTAGCCCATTTTAGGGTATATAATTTGCCACCTGAATACCAATTTAGACCAGGGTTCCTCCTCAACATATCTCCTTCACTTGTCAGATCAACATTGGTGAGTTTATTGCATGTGAGGACAAACCTTTGTCTGTTTTTATTGTCATGGTGTGTTTGTGTGTGTATGTATGTTTTATTTGCCTGCTTGTTGCAAAGTAAAAGATATTTGCTTTAACTTGAACCTTGAGAGGCCAAATAAAGAACTATTGAAGGATAGATAATTACTAATTGAAAAGAAAGTCTGAAGAGTAAGGGTATTTCAGGTGGAGAGAGCAACTTCACTTGTTCTGTTCCCTAAAAGGTTGGAAAGATGTGCATTATACAAAGTAATGTGTAATCTATTTTGTCCAAAACATAATGTTTATAGAACCAGATAAAATTGTAAATGTCAGTTGATGGTAAATGATGTATTTATATTTAAAATATGTTTAAATTTCAGGTATTCTGAATTTTCCCAGCAGGAACCCAACCATAGCCAATAATTTCAAGTACAATATTTGAAATTAAAGCACAAGTAATATATAATTGTTGTTTAGTCATTTTTCACTCTTGTCCAACTCTTTGTGACCCTTTTGGGAGTATTCTTGGCAAAGATATAGGAGTGGTTTGTCATTTCCTTCTCCAGCTCATTTTACAGATGTGGAATTGAGGCAAATGGGGTTAAGTGACTTGTCCAGGGTCACAAAGCTAGAAAATGTCCGAGGCCAGATTTGAACTCGGGAAAATGAGTCTTCCTGAATCCAGGCCCACAACTCTATCCATTATACCTCCTAGGTACCCCTATGTATCATTATAAATAGCAATATTATTATATGCAGGTTCCTAATCAATATATTACTTCCATATTGTGGATGTTGTTGTTTAGCCAGGACACACATGGAATTCTTTGAGATTTCTAGTATATTTTAAGGAGGCTTTCTGAAGTTTGTTTCCTTGAAAGAGATCATGAAGCAGAAAGACTTTAGAAATCACCTAATCTAATGCCTTAATTTAATACAAATATATGTTTTTAAAAAAATTAATTTGGTTATTGACGTAATTTATTAACTATTAATGTATTACAGTATTATGTATAATATGCTCTGCATTGTAATACATGTATAATAATATATATATAATAATACAACTACCCTTTCCCCATAACATACTAAATTCCAAAGAAACATCATTATATCTGTATTAATTTAAGCATTGGGATTAAAAAAACAACTAACATTTGTATCGAATGAGGGCATTGGATTAGGTGATTTCTAAAGTCTTTCTGCTGTCTCCCTTTGTTCCTCTTATTTGATAAAGATGCAAAGAAATTACTTTGGAAGACCAGTAGTAACAGGAGAAAAAAGACAGTTCAGAGGTACTCTCACAGCTTGGAAAAGAACAAATTTGATATAACAAGAGGAATAATAGTGGAAGTATCTAGTAAATCTCAGAACTAGGAATAGAGGCAAAAATAATTTTTAAGCTATGTGATGAATATGAGAGAAAATGACTGGAAGAAAGCAGAAAAGATGAGCTTTTCATATTTTCTCTTTTTATTTTTTTTCACTTTCACTATTAAGGCAATTATAAAAATCTTTAAGTTTATGGAATGTTATGGAGTGTTTCTCTTCCCCCAAACTCTGTCCTGAATATTAACAGACTATAAACATTGAGTAAATTTAATTGTATAAGGATCTGTTATTCACAAATTTTGCCACAATCTCAGTTCTAGGAGTTGATGGGAAAAGCTACTTTGAAGTTGTCAAAATAGGTTGGCAGGCTAATAACGACTGTCACTAGAATATCCTATGATGAGTACATAAATCTGATTTGGGTTTTTCATCGTAATTGAAAAAGGAGGGGAAGTTATATATTGAAGTGTGTGTGTGTTTATAACATACATTTAAGCATGTATGCTGTTGCTAATGTCTTAAACCAAGTAAGAGGAAAAGTAGACATCCCTTTTAGAGTCTTAAGCCAAGGTGTACTATACATATATGTTCTCTTAACTTTATGAAACCTATTCTCCTAAATTCCAGGGTACATGAAAGTATATTCCTGGATTTACTCTCCTCATCTATCACAAATTCAAAGATGAAAACTTAATCTCCTAAAGTTATTCCAGCCAATTGTTTCTTAAGAGTCAGAAAAATCCAATTATCTCCAACCAATGATTCTTGATGGGTCAGAACAAATTTATAAATAGCAGTTCTACTTGTAATTTCTTCCACCTGCTACTGAAAGAAGAAATATCAGAAAATTGAGTCAAGAGTTTATGAGATAGTTTAACTTTATCAGAGAGAAACCTCTAGTAGATATCTGACTAGTTGAAACCTTCTGTCACAACACTATCCTGCTTGTTGACATTTTGATCTGTTATTAATTGACTATCCATTTCCACCATCTGGCTAATCAGTCTGGAGTATACTTCTGCAGTGGTATCACTTCTGTTTCTCTTTTCTTTTATCTTCATCCAATGTTCTTCATCAAGTTTTCCTCAATTCCATGGATTTCCACTCTGTTAAATATTTTCATGAAATATAAAAATAATCTAACACCTCTTTCAAGAAATCAGTTTTTTTTAAATAAACTAGATCATTATGTTGCCATATTTAGTCTAATGGGTCTAATCCTAGTGAGTCTTAGTGGTACAATTGAGGTTTATTTATTTCCTTTATTAAGATGTTAAGTTTACTTCATTATCTCAACTTATTACTTTGGTATATAGATACTTGAGAACATGAGTATTATGCCAGTATTCCAAATTATTTTCTTATATAAATTTCTGGACACCTATGCTCCTATTTCTTTAAGAATGTTACATTTTGGGGGCGGAGCCAAGGTGGCAGCTGGGAAGCAGTGACTGACATGAGCTCCCCACCAAGTCCCTCCAAAAACCTGTAAAAAAATGGCTCTGAACCAATTCTAGAGGTGCAGAGGGAAGCAGGACTCCAGCCCAGGACAGCCTGGATGGTCTCTGGGTAAGGTCTATCCTGCACAAAGCTGGGAGCAGAGCAGAGCCCAGCATGGGCGGTATGGACCAACCAGACCAGGAGCAGGGTAGAGTGTGCCCTAGAGCCCTGAATCAGTGAGCTGCAGTAGTTACCAGACTTCTCAACCCACAAACACCAAAGACAACAGAGAAGGTTAGTGGGAAAAGCTGCTGGGGATAGAGTGAAAGAAGGAGTTCACAACTTGGCCACTGCCCCAGGGGACAGCGGAGGTGGGGCAGCTACAGAACTACAGCTGCAGTTGCTTCTGGCCCCAGGCCCACCTGGTGGGAAGAATTACGTGGCAGATCAGAGCAGGAGTGAACAACCTGCTGAAGATTTAAGCCCAGTCTGGGCTAGGCGTTCTTGGGGAAGGAGGAGTGTTGGTGTGGCAAAGCTGGCGCATCCCCCCCAAGCTTGGAACATAGAACTCTTTAGTCTACAAGCAGCCATACCCCGCTGAAAAACTCAAGGGTCAA
>CM053622.1:277089853-277126447 GCA_028646595.1 Phalanger gymnotis
CCACAACTCCCTTCTCTGGCCCCCTCTATATGTTTTTTTGCCCCACATTACAATATAAGCTCCTTGAGGGCAGGGCCTTCTTCTTACTTTTTTGTTTGTATTACCAGCATTTAGCACAGTGCCTAGAACATAATAAGTATTTTTAATACATGCTATCTATTCATTCTCCTATCTATCCTTTCTTACAGAGAATCTTGATTGTATCTTTTTAAAAATGTTCTGATTGCATCTTTATACAGTATCACCCCAACTGACCCACTGCCTTGAACACAGTATATGGTTCACAAATATTTATTTCATTGAAAAGAAACTATAATAAATCAAAGAGAAGCAGTTTGAGAAAAACCTGACAAATCATTACATAAAATTGTAAAATATTAATAAGATGTGGTTTTCCACAAAACAAAAAACCTGTAAGTCTTATATTAGCTATAATATAATAAAATAGAGTAGCTGAAAAGAAAAAAATAGCATGTGAAGTAATTGCATCATTAGTCTATAATAGACCTATTATGTAGAGCTATAACATTTTTGATCCAGTTTATTTTTCGACAAATGGTAGTTGGTACATATACAAAAATCTGTAAAAACAAAGATTTCAGTACATTTTGAATGCTGTGTATATTTTCTATGTAAATTTCAAATGGGTGAAAGTTTTTAAAAATGCAACAAACATTTCTTTCTTGTCTTTTGAATTGCTTTTAAGATCTATTGAATTGTTGGCAGTTCCTGTGTGAGTACCAAAATCTGCAGGGTTTTAAGCAAGAATCAGGATCAAAGCTCTTAGACATTTTTAAAGTGGATAAGTCAGAGTATAAACAAATTTAAAGAACTCGAGCAAGTATCTTACCAAGAGCCTTTAAGAAACAGTAATTATGCTCATTCCAAGTAAGTAAGAAGTAAACTATACCAGTAACTTCTAACAGAATTAGTACTCAATAGTGACTTTGGGCTGTAGAATGGCAAGATAAATTTCACTTTTCCTAGGATTATCTATGTTTCAGCTAAAAATACCCACACTGAACCATTATGCTCATTTTGGAATCAATCATATTATGAATTCCTGTGTCTCTGGCACTATGGGGTATGTCTATATGAGCTCTGCAGGTTGGTCGCAACATTTAAACAAGAATCTGCAACCTGTACCTGTAGGGTCTTTAGGATTAAATAACCCCATTCAGTAATCTGGCACTGTTTTCATCAACTATCTTTATATCACCTTAGTAGGATGATTGTCTCTCTACATGCTAGTGTAGAGCCAATGCAATACTCACACTGCCTATAGCAGCTATGAACATGCTGATGTATTCTGAATTGCAAAATGTAACAGACTCTCTTCAATGAAGGCAGAATCAAAACATTTATTCAAACGCCAGAAAGCCAAATCCCAACACCAAAAAGCCAAATCCATCATAGCAACAAAGAAATCTACACACATTATCAAGGCAGGGGGCACTGCCACTCCCAAGTCGTCTCTCTGTTAGGGCCTTCCCACAACAAGGGCAAAATCACCTCTCTCTCACTCATGCTAGCTGCTGCTTTGTGTGTCTCTCTTTCCCAGCTTTGATTGCTCTGTCTTACTTCCCATCAGCTCTGCTCCACTCCTTCCTGCTCTACACCTTCCTGCTCCACCCAGTTCAGCAAACTCCTCCCACCACAGACTCATGTGACTCAAGCTTCCATGTGACTCAGGTCACATGGACCAATTAATGGATGAGAAAACCTTCAAATCATATTAACATTACAGCTAGTTCATTTTCCTTAAATGTTCTCATATTCTAAAGCAATCAAGAAATACGCAATAATGATGACAACTAACACACACATATATATGTAAGTATATATACATATGTGTATATATACATACATACGTGTGTATATACACATATAACACACAATACATTGTATAAACATATTTATGTATACATACATACACACATATATATGTAATTTGATCTTAACAACAATCCTGTGTAACAGCAAGCACCCTAGCATACCCAGGATGTCCTGCTAGCACAGGTTGTTTGATCTGATTTTAAAGGAAAGCAGCTTTAAAGGGGTCAACAATCTTCTTTAATTACATTCACTAGTTCAGGGGAAAAGTCAGCATCCTGAACATCAGAGAAAATACAAACAGAGAAAATACAAGAAGAGAAATTAGCAAAGACCAACAGACAGGGCTCTGATTGCCTGATCAAAGCAATATTGCTATACACTTTACATATACCACTTGATTGAGACAGGCTTTACATCTGAGCAGTCTAAGAGCTCTGAACATATGGTTACTCAGAGTTTCGAGCAGGGAATCAAAATATCCTTCTCATAAGCAAACCCCCAAAGCAAAATACCGACTCAGAGTATATAAACTTCTCAGAGCCAGAAGGTATCACAACCCTTTTAACTCAGTGCCTAATTAGAAATTAGCAGAAGATGTGAAAGCCTTCCTACAAGCAAGCCTCCTCACCCAATGGACTCTATGTGACTCAGGATGTGTCACAGCTGTGAGCTGGGCCAGAGCTCAAAGCAGATCACATAGGCCTATTAATGGGCAGGAAAGTTCTTTGTATCCCATTAACATTACACCCTGTGAAGGAAGTACTATTATGTTTATTTTACAGATGAAGAAATGGAGGCTGAAAGAGAATGTCATTGGATACATAGCAACTAAATGTCTGAGGTAGGATTTGAAGTTAGGTATTCCTGATTTCAAGTCCAGAACTCTATTCTTTAGGCCACCTATATATCTTATATGCTCTTTTTTCTTATTAATTACTAAAATTATAACATCTCCCTCAATTAGGTCTGAGTCCGCATCCCCATTTATTAAATATTATTTTATCAAGTACAGAAATCTCTTTTCCTGTAAGAAGCTTTTGCTCTTTCCTCCCACTCTGTCCCTATCTCTGGTCTCTTTTCATCTGCCTCTGTCTCTTTCTGTTTATGTATAAAATGTAAAGTCCTAATTCCTAGGCTTAGACAAATTTTCAGTGTAACCAATAAAAAAAAAAAAGACATAAATGGTTATTAACAATAAGTATGTTGTAAGAAAGATCATAGCCAATGCCTCCTTTAACCATTGCTACAACTGCTAACTTCTCAATTCTAGAAACAGTCCTACCATTCAGTTCTTTCTGGATAATGGTTAAAGTCTTTTTCTCAGGAATTCTCTTCATTGTTTCTTCAAAGACAGGCATTACATCTAGCTATTTGAGGAAATAAGTTCTCTTAGCCCTTTTTTTCTGTCTTCTTTTCAGCTATCACAGTAGTAATCTCTACAGAATGCCAGTTAAACTCTCATCGAATGATAATTTAATGGTCACTAGATGGTTCCATTGCCTCTCAGAGATACAGCAATAGTAGCTATAATCTTTGTAGGAGGGTCTATTGAATCTGGCATTGCATATACATAACTTTTTGTCTCTAGAAAAGAAGACAAACATTGTATAATTCCTATTCTTTATTGAAAAGATTCCATTCAGTTTTTGTACCTCTTGAATGTCAAAGTTTTGGTTCTGTGAAAGTCCCTGTGATTGCTTCTGTTCTGTTTTTTGCCCTGTCTGTTTAGTAAGAATGGTTTGTCAAAGATACCACCATGAGCATTGCTGGTATGAGCTCAAAGCACCCAAGATTTTAGCCTCCTTAGGCTTTAGCCTCTTTAAGACTTCCTATTCTATTATTATTAATTATTATATGGTACTGGTTAATAATTAATGAGACTCTTAAAAAACATTTTAATTGCCCTATTATAATCAGCAGCAAATTGACTGTTGGCTGATATATTGACTCATGGCTGATATATTCTAAGTAATCATTTGTGTCTTTACCAGTGGCTACCTGTCTTTTTGGAGAAAATTCAAACTTCCTCAGTCTGTCTCCCGCTTGTTTTTCTTCCAAAAAACTTTTTGTTTTATTTTCAATTAATACAATTTTAATTTTTTTTACCTCTTACCCCTCCAAATTGAAATAAAAACCTTCTATGACAAATATGAAGAGTCAAGCTAAAAAAATTCCCTTACTCACCACATACAAAAATGTATATCTCATTCTTCATCTTGAGTCTATCACTTTTCTATCAGGAAGTGGCTACCATGCTTCATTACTGGTGCTCTGGAATAGTGATTGGTCACTGCATTGATTAGAGTTCTTAAGTCTTATAAAGTTGTTTTCTTTACAATGTTGTTGCTATTGTATAACTCATTCTTTCTAGTTCTGTGTACTTCACTTAATATCATTTCATATAACTCTTACTAGGTTTTTCTGAAATAGTCCCCTTTATCATATATTGTGGTACAATATATTCCATTAGATTAATATAAAATAATTTGTCAAGCTTTTCCTTATTCTATTAACATGTCCTTTGTTACAAAAAAGTTATGTATGTTTTTGTATGTATTAGCAATTTCTTTCTTTTTTTTGATCTTTTTGGGCGTATAGGCCTTGTAGTCATACCACTGCAGAGTTTAGTGACTTTTTGGGCACAGTTCCAAATTACTTTCAAGAATGGATAGACCAATTCACTGATCTGACAACAGTACATTAATGTGCTTGTTTACCCACATTACCATCACCATTTGTCATTTTCTTTTTTCCCCAAACTTTTTAATCTTATGTGCATGAAAAAGAACCTCAGAGTTGCTTTAGTTTGCAGTTCTCTCATTATGAGTAATCTGTAGCATGTTTCCATATGGTTGATAATAGTTTGGATTTCTTCCTTTGAAAACTGATTGTTTATAACCTTTGACCATTTATCAATTGGGAAACAGTTCTTATTCCTATAAATTTGAATTAGTTCTTTATATAGCTTGTAAACGAGACCTTTATCAGAGAAACGCTATAATTTTTTTTTTCTCAGTTAACTATTTTCTTTCTAAAATCTTGGGTGCATTGGTTTTGTTTGCGCAAAAACATTTACATTTTATTTAATCGAACTTTTAGTTTTATCTGCTGTGGTTTGGTTGCGAACTCTTCTCCAATCCATAACAACTTACCTTTGCAGCCTCAGCTCATGTTGTTCCCCTTTCCATATTGCCATTCTGTGGACCTGCCCTTCACGAACTTGATAGCTTCAATTTTACCCTGACCAATCTTACCTTTTCATGTACTGTCACCTCTACATATTTACTCATTCTGTTCCTGCATCTGTGCCATCTGATCCTCATTTCTTCCCATGAAACTATTACCTATCTTTAAAGGTCTAAAATGTTACCACATTCATTTGAATATCATCTAATCCCCTCTAGACAGAAGTAATTTATCCCAATTGGGATTTTGCATAACTCTGTGTATATCTCCTCTGCAATTAACATATTTTGTTTTGATAGTTATTTGTATACATGCATGTCTAATCTTTACTATTAACTTACAGGCTTTTTGACGATAAGTAGCCTTATGTTCTTCATCTTTTTCTTGCACATAATGAACACTTAAATATTTGTTGAATTGGATTGAATACACAAGATATCTCTGAGGCTATTGGGCTTCCTGGCCATCCAAATAGAGTAGGTGGGCCATTTTTAGTGACAAAATCTAAGGATGTTGTGGCCCATACTGAATGGCAGGTAAGGACCAAAGGATTGCTTTGGATTTTTTCAATGGAACTCTGTTGAGTGCATGCATATTAGGATCCTAGGATGCTAAATTGAGAATTGGAAAGTACCTTAGAAGTCATTTGTCCTATTTGGTTTTACAGATGAGAAAAGCGAGAGTCCAAGGGATTAAGTGGCTGGTAACTTTGGAGAGAGCGGTTTCAGTTGACTGATGAGGTTTGAAGTCAGACTGCAAAGATTTTAGAAGAGAGAGAGAGAGAGGAAGAATGGAAGAGGAGACACTGATAATAGATGGTTCTTTTAAGAAGTTTAGCCACATAAGACGGGAAATATAGGATGGCTGCTAGCAGAGATGGTCAGAAAATAGGATGATAGCTAGGAGGTGTGGTCAGATCATGTAAGATTTTTTTCTTAAGTATAGAGGAGACATGATCATGTTTGTAGGTAGCAGGAAAGCAGTCAATAGATAGGGAGAGATTAAAGATTAGTGAAAAGGTGAGAATAATAGAGCTGTAAATCTACTGGAGAAGATGGGATAGAATGGGAGGAATTTGCATTTCATCCTGGAGATGATAGAAAGCCTCTGAAACTCACTGAGCAGGAGAGTAGGAGTGACATGATCAGGTGTAAGTTTTAGAAGACATAATACATGTTAAATATTTAAACATTATAAAACTTATGTTATTCAATATGTCAATAAATTCTCTTATTTTCTTCCAGTTAATTTGTATACCATTATAATGTGAATGAACATAAGTACAAAGAAATTGACCCACACTAAATATACCAGTTTGTAAACATATTTCTCAGAAAACTAGAGCATCTACTAAAATCTGAGCAGGGATATACTCATCTAAAATGTGCTCAATGTAAAATAAACCACAACCCCATTGTAGTATTTCCATTCATGTAATGATAGAAACTATTGAAGACTAATACAAAACTTTGAAATAGGAGATTTGGATATTAAGGAGTCCATAAGCATTTCCTTCACATTATTCAGGGAAGAGGTGTTTTGGTTATTTACAGAAATATTCTGAAAATGGAGAAAGGTAATTTGTGGGACTTGATTATACTTCCCTTTAAGAACTTCTACCATGTTCGCTCTGAGTCTATTAAATTCAGACCATTTGATGAAAGCTCTGTTCTCTCTCTCCTTATCTCACATTACCCAGAAGACTTTTGCTGCTATCTCCTTCACCCCTGTCTCACATGAATACCCTGGCCCTTCTCCTTGCCAAGGCAAACTCACAAGTGATCTTTCTGTTTTGCCTTCTCTAGCAGATTGCACCCCCCTACCATCCCTTCTTTCTTATCTTCAATCTCTAGTTGATCCCTATGCCCTCCAGCATCAAGTATAAAATTCTCTATTTGGCATTCAAAGCCCTTCATAACCTGTCTCATTACTACCTTACAAGACTTCTTACACCTTACTCCTTCCCTTCCACCCCCTCCCCAGGTACTCTGCAAACTAATGACACTGGCCTCCTTGCTATTCCTCACACAAGAAACCCTCTTTCCAGCTTCTGAGCTTTTTCAAAGGTGGTCCCTCATGCTTGGAATTCTCTCCCTCCTCATCTCTATCTCCTAGAATCTCTCTGACTTTCTTCAAGCTAAGAAGCCTTTCTCCTTAATGCTAGTTCCCTCTGTTTATTATCACCAAGCTATCTTTCATATCTCTATCTCTATCTCTGTATTTGTGTCTATATCTATATCTATAGTTATATCTGTATCTATGTCTGTACCTATACCTAGTTTGTGCATAGTTGTTTGCATGTTGTCTCCCCCTGTTAGCCTGTGAGCTCTGAAAGCAGGGACACTCTTATGCTTTTCTGCATATTGCTAGTGCTTAGCACAGTGTTTGGCACAAAGCAGGTACTTAATCCTTGTTGACTGACTGCAACTGTGGTTCACTGAACAACCTTCTGACTATAAGGCATTTCCTGAGTATAGCTAACTAACCAGGATTACATGTTTTGTAAAAATAGCTGAGCTCCATGGACCTGGTACTCTTGTTTCTTTTTATGAATGAAAGAAAAAACCCTTGGAAATCTAATTCGTAAATCAGTTTATAAATTATAAGATATAAAAAACTGGTTTATAAATCACTTTCTTGTGAGTTTGGTTAGCATGACTTTGTTCCTAGTTCTTGACCATCTTCCCTGATCCTCTTACCTACTTAAACTGAATTCCTGAACCTGCACACCTGAGGCACAGAAAGATCATATTTTCAACGAGATCACAAATCTAGAGCTGGATGCAACTTAGAAGTCATTTAGTCCCAACCCCTCATTTTCAGATGAGAAGACTGGATCTCACATAGCTTAATTGAGTTGCACAGTGTTAGCAAGTATCAGAGGTCGGTTTTGAACCCATCTTTCTGACTCCAAGCCTAGCACTCTCTTACACAATGAAGAGACCCTGTGAGGCTTCCTCTGAAATTCCTCATCTCTTTCACTGCATCAGCAGTAGTTCATTGGATAAACTCCTCAAAACATCTCTAATGATTTTATACTGATATTGTCACTGTAAGAATGATCAAGTGATTGAGCAGAACCGAATTACTACGCCTTAGTTTATTTGGATTTGCAACTGTGTGAGCAGAAGTAATTTATGGACATAATTTTCCATTTGCATATGAAATGAGCTTCTTGTTCTTTCTGGGAATTAAATGGTCCCTTTGGGTCACAATTAGCCTATCTGACAATTAGTCACAATTTGTCACAATGCTGGCAGTTAATTTTGTACAGCAAGTTGCCTAGACAAAATCAGCCCTAATTTCTCAATCTGAAAAATTTGTTTGGAGTTTTAAGTTTCCTGTTTTCTATTTTGATGTTATATAAAATTTTTCATTGCTGAAATAAATCACTCAAACATCTCTATTGACTTGGAACCTATTGTGGGGAAGTTAATAGAATTAAATGGACATCAGAAATAAGCTGTGTTGCAACCAAACTGTTAAAAATGGCTTGGTTGGTTTATATAAATGAATACGAGATTAGCACTGCTCAACAATTGAGTATATAAACAGTATTACCTTAACAACAAACACAGCAGCAGTTGAACACAGGAGTTAACCAATGACAGAAACTCTGGAAGGGAGATTACTTTGAGGTCATAGAGGTTGACTTTTAATTGCTAATTTGTTTAATTTATGTTGTAAAGGATACATGCAGATTAGTTTTGACTTCCAGACGTGGGAGCTGGATTTAAAACTAGCACATCCCTGGGAAGACTCCTTATTTGAAAAAAATTGCTGTGTGATGAACAGGCTAAATCTCCTGGGTGTTACAAGACCATAGAGGAAAAATTAACTTGACGGGCCAATCCATAAGACATATAGATTTCTGCAATGTTTAGGACTGGTAGGAGACAACTATGGAAACAAAGTGTCACCCGAGTTTTAACGGTAAGGAACTATGTTATTTGTAGGCTTGCTTGTGTGCTAAAGATGATCATCACTCATACCTTGGGAGAAATCCCTATGTCAAAGAGCCAAAGCTGCTCATTTGCACATAGCTGGAGAATTGATTTTGTGCTGATTTGTGTATTATCTCAGTTGGATAGCACGAAACAAGATGTATATTTCTCATGCCAAAAAAAGGGAATAATGTGATTAGATTTTTCTTTGTTTTACATGTGTTTGACTGACTCAGAACTGTTGGAGGAAATTATGCATCTATTGGGAAGATATACGTTTGAAGCAAAGCATAATGGCATTCTTTTATCACTTTTTGCTCTTTTCTGTAGTAAAGCCATCTATAAAGTTTTGGACTAGTCAGAACCTATAAGTGCTGAGTTTTCAACCTAGTTCTTGCTCATTCTCTAGTATGATTGGAAATGAAGTTCTAGGAAATGAGATGCAAAGAAAGACTGAAAGGTTTATATTGAAGTATGAAATTCTCAAAGCATAAAATTCAATGTAGGCCTACCCCCTTTTAAACAATGTAAGTCCTTTAAGCACTATTTAAATGATTTGAAGTAAATTGGAAGAAGTAAAAGATGGTGATTACTATAGGAATTAGATCTTTGGTAGAAACTAAAGATAGTAGCAGTGGTGGGCCATCAGTCAGAGGTTTCCTAACCAAGGGCATTGATTTAGAAAGACTAACCTTAGAGGTCTTCTGGTACAACTCCATCTTACAGATGAGGAACTTGAAGCCCAGAAAAATGAACTGCTCAGGGTCACACTGGTGGTAAATGGCAGGGCACAAGTCTCCACAAAGGCATGATAACTTTGAGTCCAGCATGCTAGGGACAGTTCAACATTTTCTTTGTCAGGCCCTTGACATTCATGCTTTTGTCCCTCCTATTGTTAATTTCCAGATGCTGCCCACATTTTCAGCTCTGTTTTTGTTCATAATGGTGGTTTGTCAGTTCAAGTCCAAGACTGTTGGCATTGGTGACCCCTTTCTCTCCCATTGCTCTATTTTGGCAGTGGTGGTAGTTACCCGGAGGATAGCATTTTTGTTGGCCTGTCTGAAGATAGCATTTTGTGGTAGATCTGCATTGTCTCTGATGCTTCTTCCATTCATGAATTGTTTTGTCATTAGACAGATAGATGGGAATCTCCAGATCCTGAGATTGCCAGTAAGAGATATGTTCACACGACCAAGATGCCATGGTTAAAGGGAAATTACTTTCTGAAACACACTTTCCCATTTTGCTGGAGCTGAGAAACTTCTCAGAAAGAATAATGGAGATTGAATAGTAGAAATTGTTATAGGCTTTTCATAGAGGAAAAAGTGAAATTTGTCGGATAAATGATAAATCTCAGAATGTTTTACATCTTGTCAGCTATTATACTATGTAAAATAAGTGCAATAAGGTCTAAAATGGTAAAAACTACTCAAATATCAGAAAAAAGATAAATACATCTTTGTTTTTCTCCTTAAAAAATACTTAGTAAAATACTAAGCACATGGTAGATGCTCAAAAAATACTTGCTAAATGAGATTCAGAACAGGACTTATCAATGTATATGCAACATTTATGGGAGCACAAGTCAAATAATGCAATCAGTATTTATTTAATAAATTCTTGTCAAATGAACTGATAAAAAGGCGGTGAAGGATTGCCTGATTTTCCCTTATAAGATATGATGTTTAAATAAATTACAAACTTGAGCTAGATTCTCTTCTGGCATAAGTTACTTTTCGGGGAGTAAGCCATTTTGAAAGCTACATTAAATATTCAAATCATTATGGATTTATTAAATTGAAGAACTTTGAAAATTTGCTATTATTTATTTCACTCTATGAAACAAAACAAAGTAAATTTTAAAAAGTTCTATGTCACAAAGTCTCCAAGGAATTCAGATTACAAGTAACTCAAAGGGCAATGGAAAAGAGGAGGGTGAATGAGAGCAGGCCACTGGAATCTATCATCAGCAAAGAACGTGTGGGAGAAACATTGTAAAGGATATTATCAGAGAATATATGAAAGGAAAAAGAGGTGGTTCAGCCATATAGGGAGAGCTGTGGCCAGTTAGCTAGCATACACATGTGATTTCCATGCAAAGTCATGAGATTTAGAGCAAAAGGTCTGTGAATTTATCATTTTTAAACCCCATTTTGAGAATGCTATTTAAATATTATTGATTTCCTTTGTAATCCTATGTGTTTTATTTTATGCATTTACAAACATTATTTTATTCGATCCTTACAATAACCTTGAGAGGCAGATACCATTATTATCCTAATTTTAAAGTTGAGGAAACTGAGACAAACAGTAATTAAATGATTGATGGAAGGTCACACTACTAGTAAGTATCTAAAGTCAGATTAGAACTCAGATCTTCCTGATTCCTGACTCAGTCTGGACCATCCAGCTACTTAAGGGATCCTTGACACAAAAAAAGGTTAAGAACCCTTGCTGTAGGAAAAGGACCCTGGTGTTTTAAGTTGATACCGTTTGCAGAATTTATGGGAATACATGAAAAAAAGTCACAAAGGATAAGAAGGCATGGATGGATTGGCAGGATTGCTCACATTGTTGAGATCACAGATCCATCAAAGCATCAAAATTACTTCAAGACCTCTGGAGAACATTTTTTAAATTACTACTATTTTTCTAAAATTTAATTCTAAAAATAAGTGGTATAACAATTTGCTAAATTATAGCTTAGTGATCTGACATAATAATGGAAAACATTTTTCCAATGTGCCTAGCTTTTAGAAAATGTGAGTCTACTTTTTTATAGCCCTGGTCTGGCTCAATTTTTTTTACTTTAATGCTGATGTTATATAATGAAATTACTAAAATATAATCATTAGCTTCATCACTGGGATGCATACATAGAAGTATCTTAAGAAACTAAAAATGTTGGAGCTTAAAAAATCTCTCACTGCCCCATACAACCAATACATGAACTCTTTGACATTTATTAAAATAATAATTTGTTCCATTTTGTTCACATTTCTTAACTACCTTCCCAAAAGTTGATGGTGGAGATCAGCTTCCCCTCTTTTCTCTTTCTTTTGGATATGAGTGCTTTGTGTCAGGTAATGAGTTTTAAGACTCCAGTACTGTGGATTAAAATTCTTTCCCCAAAATTTGGTAAAACAATTGTAATTTTTTTTGTTAAAAGTAAATCAGGAAGACGTCTCCTCAAGGATTAATTCACTTGTCAGCACAATAAGCCAAAGTAAGCTTTTGAATTGGAGGAATTTGAAGGGTTACTGCCTAGTTGTTGCTGACCTATTTACTTTGGCTTTTGTTCATGCTAGATGTATTTGTTATTGCTATGGAAGAATGTTGAGGGAGAGCATGGTGTGTTAGGTTCCTCTAAGTATCTTTTCAATTCCAAAAGGATATCATATTCACTAATCTCTAATAAAAGAGGCATGCCAATTTGAGAATCAGTGGTTCAAGTCCAGACTTTCTTGCCTTGCTTGAAACATTGAAAGCATTTAAGGTCATGGCAGTTTCCTGGGAGAATTGTAAAGGTTAAAAGTCCTTAGTTGTACTTGGGGTGGGGTGGTAAAATAGGTCCCTGATAGTCCTCATGTGAATATGTGAGATGCTTGTAATTAGAACTTAATGACTAGAAATCAATCAGTAAACATTTTTTAAGTGCCTAGTATGTGCTAGGCACTGGGGATAAAAAAGACAAAAACAAAATAATTGTTGCCCTCAGGAATCTTAATTGTATGAAGAGAAACATTAAATAAACATATAAAAACGGGGACTACATCCCTTGGAGTGTATGGTGTATTGGCCTGGCCAATTCCAGGGAAATAATGCACTTTTCTTCTGAAGGACTTGTAAATTTTGGGATGATACAGGGAAACTTGGTGTTCCTCTGGTCCGCCATTCCCTGATAACTAGAGTGGAGATGGAGGTAAGAGGCTGAGAAATGCCAAATAGGATTGGATGCTAAGCCAGGAGATGTGATATACTTAGTGGATCTTTGAAAGGGAGGGGCTTCACCTTTGCCTCCTTTTCCTTTGACTGTTCTGTATGAGAGTAGTTCTCCTTCACTAGAATTTCTGTGAAGGTGTGGCAAAGGATTGGTGTCCTTTCTTCTACTTCAAAAACTGTAGAGGGCCAGCTCTGAGATAGTCTGTGGGGAGAAAGGTACATGCTGGGTTTCCTTCTGAGCCTGAGCCTGTTCTTCTCTGGGCTGTGTACTCAGTTTGTGGGCTCTCCAACTCCCTTCTATCTGTCCCTGAAAATGTGCAGAACGGCATGTGGAGATCTAGCTATATCTTGTTTAAGCCTCTCAGTCCTCTGCAAGGCAAGGCCATTTGAGGCAAGGTCTCTGCAAGGCAAGACCATGAAAAGATAAGAAGACGTGGCAAGGAACCACACTTGCAGCTGTTATCCACATGGGAAAGAACAGTAATGTTTCAATATGGTTAGTATCTATGGAACTAAGTAACAACATGTCCCAGGGCTACATGAGCTATGTGGCAGGATGTTCCAGTAAAGTAACAAAGCAATGCAATGCTTGGTCCACTTATCTAATTCCATAGAGTGTATAAACTCACCACCTCAGCTTAATGATTGGAGTTGTACTATACTCTTCTGCCTGGCCTGTGTTTTTCTTTCACTCTCTCTGGACGTCTTTTAACACAGTGCCACCTGTGCAGGCGGCAAAGAACATAGGTCAATTCCTAATTAACTTATGGAATTATAAAATGGGGCTGGGCAAACACAGTTTTTCGGGTACTCTCCAGGAAAAACAATGATGGGAGTGGAGAATAATGTGTCAATCGCATTTTAATAAGGCACAGAGGGTACAGGGGAAAATAAACACAGAAAATACCGAGACAACAGTGAAAAAGTGGGTAGGATACAGAGGCAGATGGACACAGGGACAAGGATAGGGTGGTGGGGTAAGGCAAGCAATGTCTAAAAGAGAATGGGGAGGAAGAAAGTCACAGAGAATAACTCATCTAACCATAGATTAGAGTTGGAAGCTCTCAGTAACTTGGCCCCAGATGGAGATGGAAGAGTTTTTGGAGGCAGGAGTTTGTCCATTACTTATCTTGGGTTATGGTAGCAATAATGGGATGAAAGTGTTGTAACACATTATATGAATCCATAAAACTTTTCACACCTAAACTATCAGTGAAGTAAAATGTGCCTGTTTTTTTCACACCTCTATCCCTGCCATGGAATTTTATTGTCTCTAGCTATCTTTTTCTATCTAATAATTGGCATCTTAGAGTTGTTTTTTATTTACATGTCTTTATTAAAGAGTTTGAACATTTTCTCTTGTAGTTACTGGTAATTTGTATTTCTTTGGATTACTTATTCATTTGGGAATAGATTGATTGGAAATGCATTTATTAAGCACTTACTGTGTGCTAATCTTATCAACTAATAAAGGGATACACAATATATATAGAGTTTCCCCAGAAAAGGATATTTTGGTTAGGAAAGTTACAGGAATGAGTGGACCCATAGGGAAGAAGATTGTCAATACTTTCTAGGAGAAATCTGTTATCTGGTAGTAACTGATTTGATTATGAGAATGAAAAGATAGGGAGAGGGTTTTTTTCTTAATTTTATCTATTTGTTTCTAGTTTTCAACATTCACTTCTATAAGATTTTGAGCTCTAAATTTTCTCCCCCTCCACGTCCTCCTCCCTGAGATGGTATAAAATCTGATATAGGCTATACATGTACAATTATTTCCACAATAGTCATGTGGTAAAGAAGAATTAGAATCGAAGGGAAAAACCATGAGAAAGAAGAAACAAACAAACAAAAAAGAGAAAGTAGTATGCTTTGAATTGTATTCAGACTCCATGGTTCTTTCTCTGGAGGTGAATAGCTTTTTCCATCATGAATCTTTTGGAATTGTCTTAGATCCTTACATTACTGAGAAGAGTTAAGTCTATCAAAGTTGGTCATCACACAATGTTCCTGTTACTGTCTGCAATGTTCTCCTGGTTCTGCTCACTTCACTGAACATCAATTCATACTAAGTCTTTCCAGGTTTCTCTGAAGTCCACCTGCTCATCATTTCTTATGGAAAAATAACATTCCGTTACATTCATATACCACAACTTGTTCAGTCATTCCCCAGTTGATGGGCATCTCCTCATTTTCCAATTCTTTGCCACCACAAAAAGAACTGCTATAAATATTTTTGTACATGTGGATACTTTTTCCATTTTTATGATCTTTTTGGGACACAGACCTAAAAGTGAAATTGTTGGGTAAAAGGGTATGCACAGTTTTATAGCCCTTTGGGCATAGTGACAGGGAGGGTTGTTTGAGGCATTCCCCAACCAAGACAGCAGGGTTCCAGCTTGAGAGTTCTGGAGTTGAATGGGTTAAGTGTTCGGTGTCTTTGATCTGGGTGTCAAGGCAACTGGTAGTAGATACAGATCTTGCTCATAAATCTCTAACCATTCATTATAGTTTCTAGACAAAAAAAATTATCATTAATATGTTATGCAAAGATTTTCATCCATTCTGTCTATTTTAGATGCATTTCTTTTGTTGTAAAAAGGTCTTTGTATTTATATACTCAGACTGATTTTTTTATCTCAAATAATTTCTTTTTGCTGACTAGATACAATATTTTCACCTCTAAAATTTTGATACATCTAATACTGTATAATTATCTAATTTTCTAATTATCAAAACATATTTAGATCAAATAGGCATTTAGGATTTATTTTGTATATGACATTATTGATTTATTCTTAAAACTTTTTACTGAATAAGACTTCCCTATTGTTATTTATTGTTCAACTTATGAAACACTGTTGTTGTTGAGTTGTGTCTGACTCTTTGTGACCCTATTTGGTGTTTTCTTGGCAAAGATATTGGAATAGTTTGCCATTTCCTTTTTCAGCTCATTTTACAGATGAAGACACTGAAGCAAACAGGATTAAGTGACTTGCCTAGGGTCATACAGCTAGCAAGTATTTGAGGTCACATTTGAACTTAGGAAGATGAGTCTTCCTGATCCAGGCCCAGCCCCTCTATTCACTGTGCTACCTAGCTGTCTCAATTAAACATTAGTAAATTGTAGCACTTGGTTTTACTGTTTTATTTAAATTTTATTTGATAAATACTTCTTATAATTTAAGGTCTGGAAGTACAAATCCCTTTTTTTCCTTCTTCCCAATCTTCTCTGATAATCTTGACTATACTTTTATATAAATTATTTTAACCAATTCTATGAAATGTTCTATTGATCTTTTAATTGGTATTGTTTTAAATCTACACTTTATTTAGGTAGGATTACTTTCTTTACTCTATTGTCTTAGGCTTGCCATGCATTCTATATGTCTCTCTACTTATTTTTCTGTTGTTTCTGTAAAAAAAAAATCTATAATTGTTTTTTTCATGAAGATGTTACATTTATCTTTGCAAGTCAATATTCAATTATTGGGTAATTATTGTAAATTCCATTTTCCTTTTTATCAATTTCTTCTGCTTTCTGGTAATAATATACAGAAATTATTTTTGTAGTGTTTCTTTGTAGTGTTCCTGTAAATTTACTAAAATTATTACTGTATAATGATATTTTTTGTTGCCTCTAGGATTTTCCAAATAAGCCATCTGGAAATACAGATACTGCAATGGTTTCTTTGCCAATAGTCATTCTCTTATTTTTCTTTTCTGTTTTTGCTATAGCTAGCATTTTAAAAGCTATCTCAAGAAGTAATGGTGAGATCACACATTTTCCTTCATAGAGATTCTTCTAATTTCTGAAAATCATTTTAATTTTGCAAATCATCAGTGATGGAAATAAACATTTTAACTTCAAGTTTGGACCACATAATGCTCTGTTTAGCTTTTTCCATTAGGACTCTCACTCATTTTTGAGCTTGGCTATATTATTTAGATAATCTGTAAGATCTATAAAATCAGTAGTATGAGTACCCCTTTTACCAAGATGGTGATCTTTGCATCTTCTGTGATTTGGCCCATGTTGTCCCACAAATTATTTTTTTGAGAACATTTTTAAAAATTGTATTGATTTCCTTTGTTTTAGACACTTATATTGCCTACTTTATGCATTAATTGCTTACATTTCCTACTGCCCAGTCCAACTTTAACATATCTCACCTCAGCTATCACTTATAATAACAAAGAAAATAACATCAGTAAAGCTTATCAACATATAAAAGGGTTTTGAAGTTTGAGCTCTTTTGCTTCTTGGGATATACGATTTCCTTCCCTTTTGCAGTATCTAGAGGGCATAAAATAATCTCCTATTATTTAAAGTCCTTTCCTCTATGCTTGAACATATTTCTTCTGGCTACTTTCAGAAAATTTAGCTTGTCATCATAACTGTTAAATTTAATCACTATATGTCAGTTTGAAGCATACAGCTTCAACTTTTTTTCTTGAGGTGATTTGTGGATTCATTACATTCATACTCTGCTTTCTTTATCAAGAATTTCTGGGCAATATTCTTGTATTACTTCCTGTATTATGCTCTTCAGGTTTTTTATTTATCATATTATTTTGGGAAAGTTATGACCCTTAATTTTTTCTGCACATCCCTTTTCAATTCATGTAAGTATTATGTGTTCTTTTACCCCTATTGCCTTTTATTTACTTTCTGTCAGATTTCTCACCATTTCATATTTTTTAAGAATGCCAAATCAATATCTGTTTTTCTTCTATGGAGAAACTCTTCACTATGGATTTTTTTTCCTAATCTGCTAATTCAATTTTGTATTACTGCACTGCAAACTATAACTTTTGACATGTATTTATTCTCAATATCTTTTCTCATGGATTTTTGTATCTCTTTTGAACCACTCTGGAATTTCATTTTGTTGTTCTGTGTTCCCTCAAGGTCACACAGGAGACTATGTTTTGTTAGGTATTCATTCATTTTCTTTTGTTTTGAAATAATTGTTAAAAAGGCTTTATAACCTCTTGGACTTCTAATCTTCCTTCTAATTTTAAGTCCTCTGTTTATCCGCTGTACTCTGTGTTTTTACTGAGTTGTCTTTTTCTTGAAATTGGGATTTTTGCTTTTTTTCCTCCTCATATTTCTTTATTATTCACTTTCTTACTACTTCCCTTTTTCTAATGGGTATATCCCTGGACTTGGATTCCAAGTTATCTTAGACATCTCTCATGTTGAAAGATTTATGTTCTGTTGCTTATCTCCCAGGGTTGTTGTGAGGATCAAACTAATTTTTTTTGTAATGTGCTTAGTATAGTACCTGACACATTGTAGGCACTATGTAAATGCTGCTTTATCATCATCATCATGTTCTCCACTTCCTCCTCCTCTGTAATCTATCCCTGCTACTTGTTTTAGAGTTGGACATAAGACGTGACATGTATCAGCTAAGTTTCTGAAGCAGGGGGTGATCCCAAAATGGGACTGAGGGACAAGGCTGTGGGTCCATTTGTGCTTCTCTGCTGGGAGAATGAAGGCTGGGGTTGGAGAGAAGTTGAGTGAATACTTTAGGATTCTTGGGCATTAATTCATAAGGATTTTGTCTTGTTAGGGTTCTCTTTTTTTGTCCTGTGGATTCAATTATAATTGTTTTATGTCTGGTACATAATTTTCTTTGTTGCTAGGCATGGAAGCACATACCTATAATCCCTATTTATATGGAAGCAGAGGCAAGTGAATCCCTTGAGCTTGAGACTTCTAGCATTAAGGTTAATGCTAATTGGATGGCTGTACTGTTTGTTACCAATATGGTGAGCCCTTGAGAGGAGTTTACAAGCTGTGTGACCCTGGACAAGTCACTTAACCCTGTTTGCCTCAGTTCCCTCATTTGTAAAAATGAGCTAGAGAAGGAAATGGCAAAGAACTCCAATATCTTTTCCAAGAAATCCCCAAATGAAGTCCTGAAGAATCAGATATGAATGAAACAGCCAAACAACAAGCTACAACAAGCCTAATGCAGAAGAAAACTCATGTCTCCTGACTCCTAATGCAATGTTCTTTCTGTCATGCTGTAGGCACACACTTCATTTAACTTGCTGAATTGTTTATTTGCTCTTTGCTCCTTTTGCTTTAGTTCAAACTTGTTGGACATTTAATTTCTTTTAATTGAACCCTGACTTAACTATTATGTTTTTCTGTTTAATTTCTTCATCTCAGGGATGTTACCTTGTTATTTTTAGTCCTCAGTTGCACCTCTTGCTTTGACTGCCTGTTAATCTTGCACTTTATGCTTGTTATTCCAATAACCTATCCTCTTGCTTTATATAACCTGAATCCTCTAATCATGGCCTTCCGTGAATGGAAACTTTTCCACTGTGAACTTTCTTGCTTTGACCAAACTGGTCCTTTCTGCATAGTACCATATAGCACCTTAGCCAGTATAATAGAGGGCTCTTGGCATGAGGCCATAGTCAGCCCTATCCCTGATCATACCCTCCTGTGGCCCGAGTAGGAAGAATACATTTGTACAATTACTAGGGCCCTTTTGGGCCAATGTAGGCCCAAAATGTAGGGGCAATGTAGGGGCAATTAATGGGCACTGAGGGTCAGATTATTGGGAAACCAGAACCAAGAATTAGACAAGCCTCCAAAAGAATTTTCTGCTGAGGTTGATTGTTGGGGAAGTCATTATGGAATTTGATTCTGCATGGGACCTTAGAGCTCATTTAGTTCTATTGCTGTATTTTATAGATGACAAAACTGAGGTCTATGGATTCGAGATAACTTGCCCAAGGTCATATAGTTTGTAAATAACATACCTGGGATTAAAAATGAGATCCTCTGTCTCCAAAGTCATGTTATTTCCATTATAACTCACTGGGACAACCAGCAATAGATCTGGAAAAAAAATGAAAAGCCATATGAATTGATAAAATGACCACCTTCCTCACATAACTTCTTCATTCAGTAGAACATTCCTTTGTGGTGGCTGTGTATTGTTCATTTTCTCTCTTTGTTCAACTGTGTGGGTCTTCTAGACAGTGCCCTTGGATATTATGTCTGTCCATTAACAAGATTAAGTGTTTGATACCTAAGCTGGTTACTGTAGGTTTTTGTCTTCCTCCTTGTGGTAACTGTTTTGTATAGATAAATAGCTTTAGGAAATGTTTCCAGTGCATCAATTGAAGTTAGTATAGGCAAAATGTATATCACATGTGGATCTGTCCCCTGTGCTAATTTAAATGAACTAATCCATCAAGTGATTTGATCATTAATCATATCAGATTATATTATGTGAATAAAGAAGATAGATACTGGTAATAGCACCTCTTGGTAATACAAGTTATAGTAGAGATTTTTAACATATGGATTAAAAGTCATTAAAATTACATGATCTGAACTGTCATTCTTCTAATCTGGTAAGACACAATGACATAATTCAGAATGAAAGATTTGTAAACGTAATGTTTTCAGGAGAATCGGCAAAACCCCTTCCTCCTTTTTCCTGTTATTTTGTTAGGGGTGTAAAAAGTCAATAGGGTGTATGCAATATATGCTATAGCAAACATGGTATTAGCAGGAACATGGCATGTGGCAGAAAGATAGCAAGCGTGCACTTCTTAGAGGAAAGAGGAAGAAAGAAGGCAGGAAGGTATGGAGATTGCAGGAGGTCAGGAGCATAAAAAAGCTTTACTTTAAGAAAGAGATGTAGAGCTAAGTTGAATAAACATGATAGTGGGTTAAGGTATTTCTTTGTGGTAGAGGGGTAAAGATGCAGACAAAAAGCCATTTGATAATTTGACAAGATGTGTGATCTACCCAACAATGTTCTTGAGGAACTAAAAAGATCCTACTTAATGGCACAGGAATTTTTAAAGGGATCTAGGGTTTTCCATTTGTCACCATAAGTCTTTTAAGAGGATCGCATTACTCTGGGGGAAAGAGGACATCAGAAATGACACCTAGGGATGAGTCATATTTCCTATATTTTTCCTAGAGGATTTGATATGTTTGTCCTTTCTATGTTCATTACAATCTTGGATAAATATTCTGTATTTAAATGCCAATTAGAAGCCTTAGATTGTTTCTTGAATAGACTCTAATATCCTTAGGGGAGAGTAAAAATCTGACAGATTATTATTTCCCAGAGGAGGAAGTGGGAGCACAAATTATAGCAAGATTACAGTAAATATTATTGATCATTAATAAATCTGGAAAATTGGTCCATGTCATTTTAGAACAGAGAAGTCAAACACACAGCCCATGGCTGTGTTTGGCTCATAGTACTCCCAAGTGTGACTTGAGCCAGATTAAAATATAAACTGGGAAATGTTAAACAAAATAAACAAAAAATCATAAAACATAAATAACATTTAATATGTTTCTTTAAGTAAATATATGGCCCAGAGATCCTATGGTTTAGTGGTCTCTGTTTCTGTTTGACTTTCATACCATTGGTCTAGAGCTAGAGTTTGGGGTAAGGCTCTATACACATTATATAAATAATATATAACATATCAATTATAATACTGGGGAAGACATATGATTAAAATTAAAATTAATTCTGCAAGTTTTTTATCTAGTCTAGAAAGTTTTCATATAGAAAGTGGGCTTTAGGCTAGGATTTGAACTATAGGGTATACATAGAGAGAGGAAGGAGTTCGACTAGAAATTCCCTCAGTTAAGGCATAGGAACAGCTTCAGTGAAATTTAAGATAGCAAGAAAGACAGTCTTATTAAATTGGAAAGAGTGGAAAATGAGGGAAAGTTACCAACTGGGGAAATAAAAGAACCATGAAACCTCCAACTTAGGTGAATTCCAGAGTTAATTCACAGTTACCCACATTCCTCTTGACTTTGTAGTGCAGTACTATTTCCCGGGTCTAAGAGATACCTGTTTGCCGCCAAGGGAGAGCAGTCTCATTCTATTTTAATGAAAGAGTGTTCAACTGTCATACCTGCTGGGACCTGAATGATCCAGCATGGTGCCCATTTTGCTTAGTGCCTGCAGTCTGGCTGAAGTGCCCCTTAATGAAGGGAGGTGATGTAGCTCTTCCTTTCCTGCAGTTGCCCTTAACCTGGACAAATGAAAGGTAAAGGAATAGAATGTCAAAGGAGGGAAGGGAAACCACAAATCAGAGTTAAAAATAGAGAGTTTCTAAACTGCTCTTCTCCCAGATGATTAAGGCACAATTCTGAACTTCCTTGAAAAGACCATAACACATTCTTTCTCTGAAGGGGTCTAGTTTAAAAAAATGAGGTATTGAATTTTTAAAAAATGAGGAGTGATCTTTGCCTTTTCAGGAATGCAAAGGAAATGTGGTTATCCTATCTAATCCAATTCAATCCATTGCAATCCACTAAACATTTATTAAGCACCTACTATGTACCAGGCCCTATGCCAAATGCTGAGGCAAAATTAACAAGAAGAAAGATAGTCTCTGCCCTCAAGGAGCTTATAGTCTTAATGGGGAGACAACATACTAATGCACAGGAAAGGGAAGGGTGGTTTTATGGCTACCAGGGGGTACTTGGTATAGGGGCATCTTGTTCTGTGGAGCTGATACAAGGCAGAGCAGCAGATGGAAAGCAGAGTGTGCTGAGAGTTCAGTTCCTGCCCTCTGTAAAAGAGAAGGCAGTAGAAGGAGTCTAGCACTCTGCCTTCCAGTCTCCCAATCAGAGGGGAGAGGACACTGAGAGAAGTGGTGTCAATCAAGGCTTGAGTAGCAACAGGGAGGTGAGTTTAGAGGTGATGTGATAAACTTATTCTGGGAGGAGCATTTTGTTCTGGGGAATTGAAACCAGGCAGAGAAGTAGATTTAAAGTGGAGTGGAGGCTCAAACTTGAGATGGGTAAAAAAAAAGGGAGGCAAACTAACAATGTGAATGATGTTTCTCTGTCTCTTGATACAGTGGCATATTGAAGCATGTCAAAATTCATTTCAATTTTTTAAATTTAAACTTTTTCCTAATGTTTCTATGTGGAATGTTTCTATGATGCTGTTCATGGTTAGTAATGAACTTTTATTTGTTCACCTGAAAATTCACAAAGATGCATGCATTATTCTGTATTCTTAATAATGTAGATGCTTTTCCTGGAAGTCAGGTGCTTAGGAGGCCACTAGGTGACTCACTTAATAGAAGAGTACAGGCCATTAATTGTCCTACTATAGTAATGAGTTCCTGCTGACCTAAAATAAGTTATACATCTTCCTAAATACCTAACTACTTGGGAGTGACTTGTAAAATGCTTAACTCAGCTTTTAGATTAAATAAAAAAACCTGGTCAGGAACAAAGTACATCTAGGTAGCTAACATTTTTCTTTGCAACTCAACAGATAGGAGGAGGCATATGGTAAGGGAAATAAACCAATGTGGCCAATCTGTTTATTTTGGCTTTCTTTTTTAAAAAATCATTCTTTACATGTGACAGTAACACTAATGAACCACAATTGGAAGGGTATGGGTTCTGAGTTGTTTTATCATTTGTGGTGATGGCCTTGCAATGATCCCTTCACATTCTCTAGCTGGACTCCCTTTTAACCCCTGGAAGGAATTAATTGTATTTATGCTATAGCTGACTTGGATTAGGGCCCAATGGTGGCCAGTGGTCATGAAATAGAGTAAAACTTACTCACCTATATGGTGAACAAACCCATGACCTTGGTTCCATTATTACTCCACTATAGCCAAGTGAATTAACAGTCTGTAGACTTGTGGTTGAGTACCATTGCTGAATCAATAGCATAGAGATTTGCTTTTATTATTCTGCAGTGATCCCCAACCCAAGATTTATAGTACTTCAAGTTATTTCCAGTTATCTCAAGGGTTATTGTGAAAATCTTAAAAAAAATCTCAGAACAAAAATTTTAAAGTAATATCTTTTGATAATGTAGATAGTAATCCTTTATGATAATGGCTTTTTATTATGTAGATTCAGAGGTACCACGGCTGAAATCACTTGATCATTCAGAAATAATTTATTAAGTTCTTAATTTGTGTAAAGCTCTCCACAAAAGTCCTAATTTGATGCCCCATTGTGGAAGTGGCCTGGGTTCTCAAAGCCTAGTCCAGGACAGAGTAAGCTTCAGCATGGGCTACCAAGATGGAGATTTAAAGTATGGCTCTAGTTACAAACTATCTGCTGTTCTTAGCTCAGTGTGGAGAAGCTCATCAACAGGAGGCTAGCCATTAGGTGATGAATTGTTTGGAAATAGCATCCTATGAAACACAGAAAAGTACCAAATGGCATAAAGGTTTTAGACTATCTACAAACAGTAATTTAACTTTTGGTAAATTAAATGTGAAATTGGTCCAAAAATCTAATGCCCTGAAATATTTTTGTTGGGACTGAATCATATCAACATTGGTATTTTCATTATAAATGAAACTTGAAGCAATAAAAATATAGGAATATAAGTCATAGAAATAGCTTCGGTGAAATCTAAGATAGTAAGAAAGGCAGTCTTATTAAATTGGAAAGAGTGGAAAATGAGGGCAAGTTACCAGCTGGGGAAATAAAAGAACTATGAAACCTCCGACTTAGGTGAATTTCAGAGTTTATTCACAAGTACCCACATTCTTCTTGACTTTGAGATAAATGGAAGATTAGCTCTTGAGCTCTCCTTGGAGAGGCAGATCAAAGAGTTAGAGCTCATTTCCTGAGCCCTAAGGCAACCAGGGGTATTAATTCATGGGGCATTTGGTCATCTTTTCATTGCTCTTCATGAGCATGAGCAAGAACCACTATAGAAATAATTGCAGCTCATTCACTTAGGATAAAGGAGAGAAGAATCATATTTAGAACCTTACAAGAAGGTCCAGACCAAGTTAATATATGCACCAAAACTTTATGACCTCAATGTGAAGGTAGGTTCAGAGAATGACAGTAAAAAAAATACATTAGAAAATACAGTGTGAGCTTAAGAAATGAAAGGAGTCAAAGATTTGAAGACTAGTCAGAAGCCTCATGTCTATGTATAGCATAAATGTTTTCTTGATGAAGAGGCTAAAAGATACTGGATATGAACACTGAACAGCAGAAAAAGTGAAATTACCTATACTGTAACAGACAGGAAAAGACTGGTCACCCATGTAGAAGTAAGATCAGAATCGGTAGCTTATGTTTTATTCAGATCACCAAGTAGTTAGAACAAAAGTCAAAATGAATACCTTAGGGAGAATGAAGGACAAAAATAAAGTTGACACTTCATGCAAATACAACTGTTCTGTCCTGATATATTCAAGCTATTGACACTGAACAATTGGCAATGGTTGAAGTAAAAGACATTGACACTGATTAGCACGTTTTCCTACAGAAGTTTAACATGCAAAACAATCACCACAATGAGGAGGACAAAGAGCTCAGAAACCATCTTAGCCAGTACATACCTGATATACTTCCCAGATATAAAGAACTGAAGACAAATGAAGGAATTAGTTTAGAATACAAACTCATTTACAAAACATCATGGAGGAGGATCACAGCAGATTGCAAACACATAAAATAGTGAAATATGTTGAAAGAGAAAATGAGTTTGTAAAAAACTTGGCATGAGAACAAAGCCAAATAATTTCAAGAGCATTTATTAGATGTGATTGTAATGAAGATGATAGACACAAAATAGAATAGATCTGCCAGCATTTCAATAGTCATTTATCTGTTCCCAGTGTGTTAGATGAGGAAATGGATGTGGTATTTAAGAAGATAAAATTGGGGAGAATATCAGAACCAGGCCAAGTACACATAGAAAAATATATACTGAAGATGATAAATTTTTCAATGTTCCTTAATTGATGCTTTTAATAGTTGAATCAGGGAAGATATTGAATGATTGCAAAAGAGATCAGATGTTATTATTCCTCCAAAAAGGTGACCGAGAAACCATCATTAACAGCTGATCTATATGCTCACTTTCTCTTTTCTATAAAGTCTAAGTGGTAGTTAGATGGTGCAGAGGATAGACAGAGTACTGGACTTGGAGTCAGGAAGATGATTTAAAATCCAGCATCACATACTTCCTAGCTGTGTGATCTGGGTAAGCCATTTGACCTGTCTTTGCCTCAGTTTCCTCATCCATAAAATAGGCATAATAATATCACTTATCTCCAAGGATTGTTGTGAATTTATAAAGTACTTTGCAAACCTTAAAGTGCTATGCAAACGCTTGCTATTACTATGATGATTATGATGATATCTTTTTGAGAAGAATTTATGCATCCAACAAGGTAACCCTTGATGAAAAAATGAGAACACAAACACATTTTCATAAATAACTTTTTATAGTACACCACATCTTCAGTCATGTAATTGAGATGTATAAAGAACACAATATCCTCCTAATTACTCATTATGCTTTGAGTCTTTTCTCTCTCTAATCCATACCCCATATAGTTGATGAAACAATTTTCCTAAAGTAAAAGACTGATTATGCCACCCTTCTCCTCAAGCATCTTCGCTGACTCTTTTTTTCCCTCAAAGATAAAATATAGGCTTTTCAGTTTGACATCTTTCCCTCAACAAATTATTGTGTATTTATCCAGTTATTTCTTTGTATACCCAACTAAAGAGCAGTTTGTTGAGGGTAGCGACTATTTTTTTTTAGTATTCTGAGAACTTCATCTTCCCCCTCTAGTTGGGAACCTGATATCTGATTGTCACTACTTCCTCCTTGCTGTGGTACAAGACTCAGGAAAGGCAAGAGAAGAGGCATGTAGAGTCAAGCATGGATTCATGGGAGACGATAAATAGAGCAAAAGGACAGAGTCATCACAAGCCCAGAGATGGGTATACTGGATTGCTGTGTGCAAATATTCTTCCTCTTTCTCTCTGACCTGTGAGATTTGAACCATCTCTCTCATAAAAAGGCTATTTCATTGAGGAGAGAGAAAGAGAGAACAGCCAAGGGTTAGTAAATCCTCCACTCAACTCTCAAAGCAGACTTCCTAAAGTACAGGTCTAACCATCACACACACACACACACACACACACACACACACACACACACACACACACTAAACTATAGTGTCTCCCTATTTATCACCCACAGAGTTAAATATAAGGCCCTCTATTGGGTATCCAAAGTCCTTCATAAGCTATCCTTCTGATCTTTCTAGTCTTCATACGCTTTATACACACCTTCTCCCCATATACTCTGTGATCCAGTGACAGTGATCTCATTATTCCTCCATCAAATCACTCTGTCTCCCAACTTTGGGCATTTTCAGTGGCTGCCCTCCATGCCTGAAATGTTCTCCCTCTTCAACTATATCTTTTCTGGCTTCCCAGATTCCTTCAAGTCCCTCCTTCTATAGGAAGTCTTTCCTAATCGATCCCTCTTAATTCTAATGTCTTCCCTCTGTTTTCTCCAACTGATCTTGTATATATTTTGTTTGAACAGAATTGTTTGCGTGTTGTCTCTATCATTAGAATGTGAGCTCCTTTAAGGCAGGGGCTACCTTTGGCCTTTCTTTGTAACCCCAGTATTTAACACAGTCCCTGGCATATAGTAGGTGTTTAATAAATCTGTATCAATTGCCTGACTGACAGGTCATGAAGCCACTCATCTTTGCCGCTATGCCCAGAACTAGAAATAGGTAAAGCAGATCTCCAGCACTATATCAAGGATACCAGACTCGTTCTGAGGCCTGAGATGTAAGTGTTCATCTGAAGCAGTACTGAACTGGCAGCTACCATGAAATTTCAGTATTTAGTGAGATGGTTGGGAGACCATCTACCTCCCCACCATCTTTTTTTCCTGGCCCTGAAATGAGTCCCAGACACACAAGTCCTTCTTTTGATGTTCTCCATTACCTTTAACAAAACCAGGATAGCTTTGGAGGGATGTTAGAACTGCATACTCCATAAGGAAAGCACTTGACAAAGTTCTTACAATTTTGCTATGTTAAATAAGCCATGTGGTTTCACAAAGTGGACTGCTTATGTAAAAATTTAACTATAGAGGGTCATGAGTGAGGATGGGAGATTCCAGACAAGCAGGAATATCACATATGATCTTAGTAATCAAAAGAATACTGAACAATATTATCCCTGTGATTGCATGTATCAGACAATCTGATGTTATTAACATGTGTATTACAGATATTTTGTTAGAAAAGATACTTTAAGAATGTGTTTTGCTCTACCAATTAAATTTTTTTAATAATTAATAGACAATAAACATAATAGACTCTCATATTCATTTATAATCAATTCAATAAGCATTAAGCACTTACAAGTACAAGATCCTATACTAACTAGGAATATGAAGATATTAAAAAAATAGTCCCTACTCTCAACAAACTTCTTTTTAGTTGGGTATACAAAGGGATTTCTTCAAGTCACTATTTTCCTCTGGGCTCAGAGTGAAAACGATCATAATTTGAATAGATAAGAGAGCAATTCATGTTCCCTGGTTACACTAAAACATGATCCCTGACCTCACCGACTTTATTTACACTTTATTGTAGGAGAACATAATACATGTACCAATAGCAAAACCGTGCAATACATAATAACCATAGTGTATGAATGGAATAGGTACAAAAGTCTATGTCCAATGAAATATAGGGTCTATAGAAATAAAATCTTAATATGAATCCAATTCTAATTCCATGACCTATCATTAAAGTATGCTATGTTCCTGGCAGCACTTGCAGGAAGGAAGGAAGGAAAGAAGGAATAAAGGAAGAGATTAAGCATTTATTAAGTGCTAGTAAGTGCCAGGTACTGGCAACTCTAGGAAGTAGGTACTACTATTATCCCCATTTTCAGTTGGGGAAACTGAGGCAGGAAGACAGTTAAGTGTCTGTAAGGGTCTTGCCTAGGACCGCACAGCTAAGAAGAATCTGAGGATTTTGACTCAATTCTTCGTGACTTCAGGCCCAGTGCCTGGAGGAGCAGAAGGTTTTTATTGTTATTGTTGTTATTCTGTTTCTGTTTTTGTATTTTTATCCTCACTTAGCAAAGAATGACATGGTGTCCAGGATGGTTGGATGTCACTTGCAGATGGTCAGGATAAGCAGAATGCTAGCATTCAGTCATTTTGTGCTTATAGACATATAGTTATTGTCTAATTTTCTAGAGTGTAAAAGGTATGTGTTAAGTAGCAGTTAGCATTCTATTTTTCTGCATATTTACTATAGGAGAGATGCAGCATTGGGCAGCAAAAATAGAATTGGGATTAGAATGAGAAATCCTAGGTTTAAGTCCTTGACCTCCTACTTTCTAGCCTTATGACCTAGGGAAATGTCATCTAGTATGGACCTTAGGTCCCTAACCTTGAAAATGAGGATTATTATATCACATACTTCACTGAAGTGTTTGGTAAATGAAATTATAGAATGTATTCTGAAAATTTTAAAGTATTATATAAATGAAGAAGGGACAATGTGATACAGGGAGTAGGGGTCTGGCTTGGAATCAGGAGTACTTGGTTGAAGTCTTGCCTCTGACACACATTAACTGTGTGTCATGGGAAAATAATTTTACCTCTTAAAGTCCCAGATAACTGTCTAAGACTCCATTCAGCATGAGGTAAATAGCCTCTACTATGAGGGTTTCTCTTAGTGATGAAATGTTATTATCAGTAGGAGGGAACTTTGTTGTTTAATCATTTCATTTGTGTCTGACTCTTCATGACCCTAGTTCTTGGCAAAGCTATTTGAATGGTTTCCTATTTCTTTCTCTAGCTCATTTAACAGAGAAGGAACTGAGGCAGGTAAGGGTAAGTGACTTGTTAGGGTCACATAGTAAGTGTCTGAGGCTAGATTTGAACTCAGGAAGATGAATCTTATTTTTTGTCTTGAATACTTACTTTTCTTCAGCCCCAATGCTCTGGGTTTTGAATATTGATGGCTCAGAGAGCATATAAATAGTAATTTTTTTTTCTGTTCTGGCCAGAAACTTTGAGGACTGATTGTTTTGTGAAGGCAAACTAGGCCATCTAGTCCATTTTTTTGTCCCAATTCTTACTTTCAATTAATGAATGGGCATTGCCTCAGACTAACGGAGACCTGGGAAAGAGCTTAACTTAAAAAAGCCAAGATCTCCCACTGCATCCAGGGTCATCACCAGTCATCCTGACCTGTGTCTTGCCACTGGACTCTGGTGACTCTGGAGGAGGGAGTGAGGCCGATGAGTTTGCACAGCTCTGTCTCACTTCAATACAATTCACTTGCAAGTCAAGACATCACCCTCTTGATGTCATTGGTCCTCTTTGAGAATGAAGAATGAACAACAAGTGTCCGAGGGCAGATTGGAAGTCAAGAGGAGTAGACTTACTAACTATAGGCTGGGTGCTCTATCCACTGCACCACCAAGCTGCCCAGGAGAGGACTACTTTTTTCTAATTATGAGAAACTGTCTTATTGGAATATTTTGTGCGATTGATATTTTTAAAACTTAACCATGTCAGTAGCATTGACTTTTGTCCCTAGAGGAAACAGGCTAATTTACATTAATTAACTAGAGAAATGTAAAATGTAGAATCAAGTTTGAGTAGACTAGTTGTGTGACTGCTTGTTTCTTTGGTTGCCTGGCAGCAGTTTCTTTGCTTAAATTCTGTAAAACCTTGCTAGGTGATGAACCATCAATGAGCTAGTTGAATAAGCAAATATTTGTTTGCTATTATTGACTTTTTCTCATAGCAGAATCTCACATTACTCCAGTATGCTTTTCAATTGAAGGAGTAGTTTAAGATTGGAAGCAATGAGGTTTTTATGTAAGGTTGGTGACACCTAGGGCTGCTTCATTTTGTCAACTTTGCGGGTCAGAAAAAGTTAATGTAAAATCATACTTTATAAAACAGATTATAACTAGATTTTGATTCAAATTCCCAAAATAGCATCCTGCAGTTACTTTACTTCTACACAGTTCTCTTTTTCTCTTTAATCTTACTACACCTCCTTGGGCTCACTCAAGTTTTCCTTTTTCCTGGATTCTTCCTCCCCTTGGATAATGTGGCTCCACTCTGGACAGATTATATAAGAAGTCCTTGGAAACCAACTTCAAAATATAAGAAATGTGAGAAAAGATTATTCTCTTTCTCATCTTTATCTAGGAAGGCTTCTTAACACAGCAATGATTTCCCAGGTTTTAGCAACATTCCAGAAAGTCCAATGTCACAAGAAGTAGATCAGAAGTGTGGGACCGAAGCAGATTAAAATGTAATTGGGAAATTTTTAATGTGATAAATAAATTACAACAAAAACCAGATACTATTATGTTTTAAACCCCAGTCAATATGCGGCCTACAGGGATTCTTACATATGGTTTTGGAGCCCCATTTCTATTTGAGTTTGACACTGCTGAAGTAGATCTCATTAGATTTAAATACCAGCTTCATCATGTTACTCTCCTGCTCACAAACCTTTAAGAGCTCCTCTTTTATTTTATTACTTTCAAATGCCTCTGAGTAATTTTCCAAGCTATTCATAATTTTGGATAGATTTTATTTCTCATTACTTCCCAATACACAATCTCACCTTCAAGTAGTACAGTCTCTTTAATCTACAACTGACAACCCCATGTCTTTACTCTTTTCCTCTTATGATACTCTTCCTCTATCGACCTCTTATCCATTTCTTATGGTCCAGCTCAAATCCCATTTCTTCTGTGAATAATTTCCTGATAACTCTAGTAATATTTGTCCTTTCTTTTCTAATTCCTCTTGCTTTAATAGTATCTAAGGCTGGATTTGAACCAAGATCTTTAGGCTCTAAATCCAACTCTCTATCCCCCTCTACAATGCTTAATTTGATGTATGAACAATCAAAGCAAGAGGAGTTGTCAGTTGTAGATTAAAGAGATTGTACTACTTGAAGACGAGATTGTGCATTGGTAAGTAATGAGAAATAAAACCTATCTAAAATATATACAATAATAAGCACTGACAACTTTTGGCACAAAGGATGATTATTAGTGACACAGCAGTCAGTGTTTTGGAAGGGTCTGTCTGTCGCTATGTAGAGGTGAAAAAGACAGACTGCTGCTTTTTCCCTCTTCTTGACAGTTTCTTACTCTTCCTTGGGCCAGGAGTCCAAGGCTTAGGATAGCATTCAGGCCTTTAGACATTTAAAGATCAGGTAGACAGGCTTTCTCTCTAGTACTGCTACCAGGCTTGCTTTCAAGAGAATGAATGAATGAATGATAATTTGACAAATCTCTGGTTAATATAGTGATCCACAAAAATTTCAAAGAACTTATGATGAAAAATGCTATCCACCTCCGGATAGAGAACCGATGGACTCTGGGTACATATCGAAATAATATATTTTTTCTTTATTTTGTTTACACTTTTTCACAACATGCCTAATGTGGAAATATGTTTTGCATGACTTCATGTGTATAATGAGTATCATATTTCTTGCTTTCTCTGTTGGTGGGAGAGGTGGTAGAGGAAGGGAAAAAATTTAGAACCGAAGATAATATTTTAAAAATAATGATAAAAAAGAAAGCTTGCTAAATTTTAATCAGTCCGTGACCTCACTATAGTAAAGTTATCCTTTCCACATTGTAGGGGTTAGGGATGCAACACTCCTGCTATCTGGAAAAATCTGTGTAAAATTTTTTGGCCTTCCTTTTGTACCGGACAAGTTTGATTTTTTTCTTTTTCTTTTATAGGGTGTTTATAGCACCTTATTGCAAAATTTGGGTTAAGTATTTGATTATAGACTCATTGTCATCTGTTGGTTTTCATGTGTCATCTGTGGCTTCCAGGAAACTCTCAAAATATTCCCATTTAATTTCTTATGCTGACCTATGATATTGAAATCACAACAGAGAAAGTCATGATGTGGAAGAGATAACAGCAATATAGTTTAAAGTAGAAACATTTTGAGCCCTATGAAGTATCCAGGATCTCATTTCAAAGGCAGATGATCTATGAGGCAGATCCTCCTGGTACATACCCCAAATAAAGAGCTAACATTAGGCTTCAGTGTATTTCTGTTATTAAGATCTTACTTAATTCTTACAGTTTCTGTTTTGCTTTTAGTGTATCTCCTGAGAGCCAGTTCTTTAGGACTGTTACAGCTCCGGTGATTTATTATATGTTGACTTCACCCAGGAACATGTCCTTTGTACTTTTATATCTTCACACAAAACTGCAGATCATTTATGTCTCCAGTTCAATCTAGCGTGCAGAGCCTCAAAATGGGGAAGCAAGAAGTCAGCAAGGGTGGAAGGTGGTTGTGATGGTGGCAGCACAAGTTCACTAGCTGTAGCCACAGAATAGGTTACCAGTGTCCCAGTCCTAAGGCCCTTTAACATCTCTAGCCTGAGGCTGGGTGTGTCTAGGAGCTATTTGAGGCCCCAATTAAACCCTATTAGTCACAGGGACAAAGCATGGCATAGTGAAAAGAGCACTGGACTTGGAGTCAGGAGACATGAATCAAAGTCTTGGCTCCACTTCTTCTTAGTTGTGTTGACCACTGGAAAGTTGATTCACCTCTAGGAGTCCTGATAACTTTATCTATAAAATAGGTTATTATGTGGAAAGCACTCTGTAAGCCTAAAAGAGCTACATAAATACGAGCTGTTATTATATATGCAAATAGTATGGAACTATCAATCATGTGTGTCCAGAGGGGCTACCTTTTTCTCCTTCTCTTATCCTAATTAGAATTGAAGTCCAAATATATCCCTATGAATATGTGCCCCAAGGGTTTTTGTGTTTTTTTTTAAATCGTTCTATCTGGGAAATAAGCCTGATTTAAGTAATGGTGTTCTAAATTCATTCAAGACCTCATAATTTGAAGCTGTCAGTTTCAGTGATGTGAAATGTGCAGAGGAATATTAAAGTCAGGATAATACATAAAATGACATGATTGACCTGTCTAACACTTAGACATTATTTGAATACTACAGGCTTTAACAGCAACAATAGAATTAAGTCATAATAAAATGAATTTATTTGGGGCGAATCAACAACTTCCATATGTCATTTTTTTTTCCATTCAGCAAAAGCTTAAGGAAGAGAAAGATGCAAAGCGGGCTCATCTTGATAGCAGGCATGACTACCTTTTCGACATTTTAGCCTGCTGTGTGGACTTGGAGAAGGCAGAGGTAGAAGATGCCATTCTAGAGGGGAATCAGGTATGTTGCATGTTATGAAATACTGAGTGATAAAATAGAGAATACAGGGCACAGTTCCAAGGTGGAGTCCTTTAACTGTAGCACCTGTGCTTTGCTAAAGTCTGAAAGTATTCAAAGAGTCATGTGTCAAAGAAGGCCTAGGTTCCAATGAAAAGACCCACCTTTTGTGATATTGCCACTGTGATAGGCGACCTCTCAGTAGCTGGAGAGTTAACTTAAAGCTGCAGAGACTCAATGAGGATGATGGAAGTCTAGTTTGCTCACATTCAAGGGGAATGACATGGATTCGTCTACTCCCAACTGAATGGCATGCTGACTCTACCACTGGTTCTGGAGATATGGGAAATGTAGACAGGTGGCTAAGCCAAGAGCAGGAACAAAGAGTGTCAGATTCAAAAAAGGGAAAGACCTTATTGTCCAGGTCCACAGGGTGAGAACAGAGAGAAACAATAGTTTCAGGACAGAAAATGCTTTTCTGTCACTGATCATCTTTCTTCCAGCTGATCCTTGACTTCTGTATCCAACCCATTTGATGTCCTATGGGTTTCTGATAATCAGGTAAGTTTAACTGGGAAACAACAGGCTCAAACTAACGAGATAGTTCCAGGTGGTTTTTGGAAAAATCATGAAATTATTTCAGTCACATTTATTCGGATGACATTTTTAAAAATCGATTCTCACTATTTAGTATTAATCATCTACCATGTGTTAGGTTGTTGTTTAGAAGATATTATTTGTATTCCTAAAGGTCTGAGAATTGAGTTTTATCATAAAGAAAAAAGAAAATGGCATTGAAATGAAATATACATTTTAGAAAGTCAATAAATGCAAGGAAGGGTGGACTTATCACAAATCCTCCCTAAATTGAAATATTTCTTTGAAGCAAATCAGCGGGATAATGAGATATGTATCCCTTCACAATTTGGATAAAAACAGAACATATTTTCAGCTCTAAATGATAGGTTTGATGTGGTCATGCCTGAAGGCAGGAGGGTATACTAGATTATTGCTTAAGCTCCCTTCTACCTTATCATCTGAGGATTACAACCTATAATGCTGGATATCTAAACTGAATTAAATGAGGTTGATTCTAATGCAAAACAAAATTTATCAACTTGGATTACTATTATTATTTTTTAACACAGATAGAGCGAATTGATCAGTTTTTTACTGTTGGTGGTTTCCATCACCTCATGTTTTACTATCAAGATGTGGAAGCAGCAGAACCAGGTAAACATTTTTATAGTTATTATCTCTCAAAAATGTTTTCAGGTTTATCAAAAAAAAAGTTCTATGTGAAACAGAAGGGCAGTATGGGAACAAACTATGCCATTTATCTTGGAGTCAATATCATGTTCTGTGATATGCGTAGAAGTACTTGGTACAGGGGTGGCGAACTTGCGGCCTTGAGGCCACATGGCCCTCTAGGTCCTCAAGTGTGGCCCTTTGATTGAACCCAAACTTCACAGAGCAAATATCTTTAATAAAAGGATTTGTTCTGTAAAACTTGGACTCAGCCAAAAGGCTATACCCAAGGACCTAGAAGGCCACGTGTGGCCTCAAGACTGCAGGTGCCCTACCTCTGAGATAGATCATATTTCTTCTAGAAGAGGCTAGAAAAGACTTCTGTCTGGTTTTGGTCTGGATGAAGATCACACTAATTACTCCACTTGAATATGACCGTGAACAGCTACTTAACTCCTTTAAGCCTCTACCTCATCTGCAAAATGAAGGGTTAGGATTGTATGTCAGGTCCCTTCTAGATCTAAATATATGACCCTTTGATACAAAGACAAATGGGACAGACAACTTTTATATTTTGAACTGTTTTCATTCAGTTACTGAGCTGTGACCGTGTTATGTATAGGATGAGGTCCTATAGTTATAAAAATTGATCTTTCTTAAAAGTTAGGATATTCTTTTTATGTATGATTTCAGAATTTAGTACATTTATCTGTATCCATTCACAGGCACTTCATTTAAAGTTCAAGTTACTCCTTTAAATTCAGTAATATGCCATAAATTATTTCAAGACATTTAGAATTCTCATTTTCTATGTTTGGATATCACATTATAATTTATTTTGGCAGATTATGATATAACTTAGTCATGACAAATTCAATCATTTTTATATAAGAAAAATTCACAAATCTTTATTTGAATTCAAGATCTGCAACTAGCATATATCGGATTCTATTTTTAAGCAGATTGTACTCTTGTAAAGACTGTACTGTGCACGCAAATGGTCATATTATGATTGTATTGGAAATGCCATGCACATCTATGGATTTTTATTACTCTTTCTGAACACTTTTTGCACAAAAAAGAAATTAGTTATTGCTTTTAGCCCATCATATATGGTTGTTTTGTTATCTGAAAACTAAGGGAATCATCCATGCAAAATGGAAATGACTGGCATTTACTCAGGCTTATTGGCCTAATATTATTATTATGCTAAGAAGGTTCATCATATTTTTAGAGAACTCTAAACAAGATGGAAAGTTTTGATTTGTGTATTTTTCCCAGCAAGAACTCCTATATGTTTGGTAGCTAGGTCCGTTGCTTTTGTATTCTTTCCTTGTCACCTCTGCTGCTGTAACACTTCAAAAGTGTATGGTTTAG
>CM053622.1:277126947-277152878 GCA_028646595.1 Phalanger gymnotis
TTTAAACTAGAGCCATAAACCCTTTATTCATCTCCTGCTGAGGATTTTGTTAACTGTGGATTTGGTTACATGGTTTTATTGGCAACCACATCATATTCATTCTTTCAAAGATTTGAACCACTCCTGACTTCCCCATCCATGTTCTTTCCCTCTGCTCCAGTTAATTGACTCCTACTGGAGGCAAATGATGAGGACAGGGGTGGCTATGCAACTCTGGCAACAGTAAGACTTGTCCAAAGTCATACCACCCGTATATGTAAGAATTGGGACTTGAAACCAGGCCTTTCTGACTTCAAAAATGGCTTTCTATCTACTCCGCCCTGCTGCTTCATTCGGCCTTATATTGTTGGACATGTCTCAGTGGGCTGATAATTTTGCCTTATAGACCCTGAGTGCTTACCTCCTGGGTTACACAGGCTTATCCTTATCATGAATTGAGTAGGTGTGCTAGGAGAAAACTCAAGGCGGTAGTATTTCTTTGGGCTTGATTTAAAGCAGGGTTAGATATAGACATATTGCTGAACAATGGCAGTTTGAAGGGCGCCTTTACCCAGGTCAATTCATCATAGATAGATATGACCAGGCCTTCTGAAAATATATCTTAGCAGGCAGGGGCATTGTATGACAAGTCCTGGTATTATGTCTGGAATGAAATGATATTTTCTGCTCTGACCTCTTTCCCTATCTGAGTTGATGAATCAGTAGTTAGTAATTTGGGATTGAAGAACAACCTCAGGATTCTTCTTGCACTCTAGGCAGAACCCACACTGACTAGTAAAGGAACTGTTTCTAATGAAGTGGAAGTGTCTCAACCACAGTTGCTCCTACAAGGTAGGCTGTAGCAAAGGCTACCTTGGCTCCTAATGTGGGGAACTCCTGAAGGCAGAGGTCCACAAACAGTTTCCATTTGGCCATAAAGCTAATGGCCTCCAAGAATTAAGGACAGGGTAGACTTGTTTGCAATGATTCATATCCTCTCAGAGAGGAGTCAGTCCCTAGGAGGCCCTCTCTAACTGTAGCCTGTTATTACTGCTAGCTCAAGTGGGGTGTGGTGAGTAGGTGGTTGTGGTTTGAAGTGAGACAATACTATCAAATCTCTGTTGCCAGAGTTGCATAGCCACCCCTGTCCTCGTCATTTGCCTCCAGTAGGGGCCAATTAACTGGGGCAGAGGGAAAGAACACCGATGGGGGAGACAGGAGTGGTTCAAATCTTTGAAAGAATAAATATAATGTGGTTGCCAATAAAACCATGTAACCAAATCCACAGTTAACAAAATCCTCAGCAGGAGATGAATAAAGGGTTTATGGCTCTAGTTTAAAGCTTAGGAGTCAGGGAGGGCACACTACAAAGGGGAGAAGGCACTCATGTCATGAAAGTTTGTTTTATGCAACTCAGCCACATCCCCATCTTGATTTCCTCAATTGGCCTTTCTTAGGTTCCACAAAGTTATTGTCTTGGAGTTTACTCCCTTAAATGCAAACAAAACAAAACACAAAAAACTCTAAAACCCCTCAACCTACCAAACCACTTTTAAGTAGATTAACCATTTTGGATAACAATCTTTCTAAAATGCATTATACTCTTCCCTTCTTCCTTAAACAGAATATACTGAACATCATTTAAGCTTTAATGTATTTTAGCACCATTGTTATTGTTTTTTACCTATTCAGTTCTGTGCCTAACTGATTGTCTATCTACAAGATTTATGTACCAATCACTCATCTCTTTAGGTTGTCTATCCAAGTCTACATCATCTGGACAAATGAGTATTCTCCATCCAGTTTTTATTTTTACTCCATGTGTTAAGATGGAATTTTTTTTGGAGGGGGGAAGGCAAGGCAATTGGAGTTAAGTGACTTGCCCAAGGTCACACAGCTAGTAAGTGTGTCAAGTGTCTGAGTCCAAATTTGAACTCAGGTCCTCCTGACTCCAGGGCTGGTGCTCTACTCACTGAGCCACCTGGCTGTCCCAAGATGGAATTCTTTTGAGTGATTGTGAATCAATTTTGAGTTTTTATGAGACTTTGCAATGTTCTGAGGCATGATACAATCAGAAGATTTTCATCTACAAATCAGGGCATCTGAAAAGACTCATTGTCTAAAGGATATCAATTTGTATTGTGTACAGGATATGATTCATGACAATGACAAGTTTCTTTGGCTTACATACATCATGCTATCTTAATCCTCACTTGATATTTTTAGTCAGATTCATTGAATAAAATTGTTTCTGTTGTTATATCCTTCTAAGAATCCTTTTTGATTTTAACATAAGTATGGATGTTATCTTGCTGGATTTTAAGGGGATATCTTTCTTTTTAAATGTAAATAAACAATAAGAACAGTGGAATCTTGAATTCTATGAAACTTTTGGTCAATTGTAACACTAAAAATGTGGTCTGCTGTAGAATATCCTTTTTTTTTTTGAGAGGCCTGTTCCTTCTTATCCCTTTGTCAATGATGCCTTTGAAATCTATATAGATTATTTTCTTGAACATTTTGTAGATATGGAAAAAATTTCTAAAGAATCAATCCCTCAGTCCCCTCAAAGTTGTCTGATCTCCAGCAGAGACCAACTCTGTGAGTTTGCTCTGCTTCAGCTGTTTTCCTCATCTTTATTTACTTTATCTGTCTGTCTGCCTATCTATCTATCTATCTATCTATCTATCTATCTATCTATCTACCTATATTTTTACTTTTTTGCCTTTTGTCTATGTATATTATAAACGGTTAAAGTCTTTTCTAAAGTATCTTGTCTTGAAAGATAGAGTAGGCTATCTGTCAATAATCGTGATAGACTTTTTCCATTTTCCCTTTTGTCATTGTCTTATTTTTTGTTTCATCCTTAATGTTTTTTCAATAACCTGATTTAATTGAGGATTTTAGCAAGCTGAGATTGCATTAACAAATTAAAAAGAACCAAAAAAAGAGGTAACAGATCTTTGCAGTTATTTAAATATCAGGTGTTAAGCCTCTTAGAGATTCTTACTGTAAAATGACAGTGAATCTTGGCTTTTTTAAAAAATTACTCTTTCTACTAATCCAGGTCAGCCTCTGTTCTAAAGTTCATAGTTTTAGAGATTTGCCTAAGGAATTGAAAGATTAAGTAACTTCCCCAAGGGTACTCAGCCAGTTTCACAGGATAATAAATTTAGAGCTGAAAGTTACCTCAGAAGCCATCTAGTTAAAGCAATTTATTTTAATGAAGAGCAAGCTGAGACCCTACGAGATTATATGACTCAGCCAAGGTCATACGTACAGAGCCAGAGTTTTTTCCATTGTACTTAATATTACAACCAAAATCAACTGTGTCCCTGTTCTTAGAGGCAGGATTTGGGACCCAGATCTTCCTGACTCCATAGCCAATGCTCCCCTATCACATGCTGCCTCTTAGACCTTGATGAATAGATCAATATTGTTAGACCTTTTAAGGAGGACTGGTTTTAAATTGCTCCATACTTAGCAACTATAAATACAAAACAGAAAATAAATCTGGGAGACATTCAGTGCCAAAAAAAGATAGATTAAGTTTTGAAAATTGAATTTTAATAATCCATTTCTAATGAACCTTCAAGACTATTGTGTTTGGGAAGCTTCTGAGAGATTATCTTTAACAATGAAACAAAGCAAATAGTGTTGAAAGTACAGAAACATGTTGCATGAAATTTAATTTTACCTTAAAACCTGGAAGCCATGGCCCTTTTTTCCTTTTCATTAAGATAGCAGCTGTTTCTTCCCTCATTGAAGTGAAAGTCACACCGTTTTCAGTTGATTTCAGTTGTTTTCATTTGATATCATAGTGTGGGCTACAGGCTTAGTTTCCATCGCAACCTTGAGGAGAGGCTGTTAATTCAAGAGAGATCTCTGTGCCTGCAACCCCAGCTTCCTTTTCTCAACTGTTTTTTTTGCCTTTCCAATAAAAGTGGTATGTTAGGACTATTGGCAAGATATCTGACTTTTGGTTCATACTGGACCACAAGATACATCAAAAATCTTAGGGGAAACAAGGGGAAAGTGGGAGTGGGCCTATGACTTCATTGGTATAGGAAATTCTCTCAACCAATGCAGGCTAGGATTTTCTCTGCAGTGTCATGGCCTTTGAGATTGCCTAGAGCACTGAGAGGATAAGTGACTTACTTGCACGTGGTCACATGGCCAGCAGTGTGTCTGAGGTAAGACTCAAACCCTGGCTCCAAAGGTTGGATCTCTATTTTACTATATCATTCTGCTTTTCAAGAAGAAAATTTTCCTTTGAGATCATGCTTCATTTCTCTTATCTTTATTTTTTGTGTAGGTGAACCTTCAAAAATGTGAAATATTTGACTTAAAAACTTTGAAAGACCCTGTGGATTACATAGGTACAGCTAACAACAGTGAGACCTTGGAAAAAATAGAAGGCTGCATGAAAGTGTGGATCAGACAAACAGAGCAGGTAATTTTCAGATACAGTGATCATTTCCAGAGTCTGTATTACTAAAACAGTATATTATCAAAAACATGTATTAGATAGGTCATTTACATTATCACACAATAGCTCGAGTCCTTTAAAAAATATATATTTTTTCAACGACTAATAGTCCTTACATAATAAAAAGAGGAGAGATTCAATTTGTTTTTCCTTAGTACTAAGTTAGCAATATAAAATAGGGCATTGAAAGAAATGAATACAAATACCTATATTTATGCGTATGCCTAGAGAGCCGCAGATTTTTTCTGGAAGTACCAAGAAACTACTCCTTATTTAGTCAAAATTTACTAGAGATAATATCTACAGGAAAACAAGAAACTTTTTATTTTTTTATGAGGATCTTCTTAGTAGGAATCTTGGATTTAAACTTTTTTAAAATGAGGTGCCACAAAATTCCTAAAAGAAGCTATATTATGTAATGAATGTCAAAATGAATAAAAGAGCTGAAAGTTAACCATTTGAAATTATGTTGGCAGTCACTAAGGAAATTTTATTCCTAACTATCCACATGTTTTCTTGACTAATGTTTGGAAGCCAATGCATATTTAAGTAGAGTATTTTCATGACAGAGCTATTAAAAACATCCAATGGCCGCTATAAAAACTTTATAGTTTAAAACAATTCTTGACAAGTTTCATTTACTTCATAATCATAATATTGACATTTTAGTGCATGGTTGTCATTCACAGCACACCAAAAATTTATCTTTTATACGTACATACATGTATACATATATATATATATATATATATATGTACATTCATTCTTTTTCTTAACTTCATCACTTTGCCCCACTTTATATCTAAGATATTTGTTATGTAATTGAAGGTTCTTGCTGAAAATAATCAGCTGCGGACAGAGGCAGATGACCTTGGGCCTCGAGCAGAACTGGATTACTGGAAGAAACGGCTTTACAAATTTAACTTCCTTTTGGATCAGTTGAAAGGCCCAGATGTGAAAGCAGTGTTGGGAGTGCTTGCTGCTGCAAAATCAAAACTTTTGAAGGTTCTCAGCTACTTCTTTCTCATTTATAGAATTTATTCCTGTTTAGTAGTTTCAGTTGTGTCAAACTCTTTGTGACTGCATTTGGGATTCCTTCTTTAGGTCCTTTTATAGATGAGGAAACTGAGGCAAACAGGGCTAAGTGACTTGTCCAGGGTCACACAGCTAGTAAGTGTCCGAGGTCAGATTTGAACTTAGGAAGAAGAATCTTCCTAACTCCAGGCCTGCCATTTTATCTACTGTGCCACCTAACTGCCTGTTTATAGAATAGAAATGGATAATTTTTTCAAATGGAATTATCTGTCAATCTTTTGCATGTTCTATTAATTAGGATTCTAGCTGAGCATGGTGGCACACGCCTGTAATCCCTGCAACTAGTGAGGCTAAGACTGGCAGATCTCTTGATATCAGGGGTTCTATGCTGATTTGGTGTCCTCACAAAATTTGGCATCAATATAGTGAGCCCTTGGGAGGCAGGTTGGGCACCAAATTTCCCAAGGAAAGGTGAACCAGTTTAGGTCAGAAACCAAGCAGCTCCCTGCAGATCATTACCTTGTGAGTAGTCTCTATACTTAAAGCCTGTGTGAGATGAGGATATTTAGTTTTAAAAAAGGATTATAAAAAGAACACAAAGATATTAGACATGTAGAAAAGATTGTAAAGTGGAAATTACTGACCCAATGTACATGTTACATGTTTTTAGTTATTTTGGGTCATTAATCTTTGCAATATATATATTTATATATATATGCATAATGTGTGTGTGTATATATATATGCACACATATATATATACATTCTAGCCAACACATGTATATTCCCTGTATAACACAAATTGTGACTTATAATGGGATGCAAATTAATGTTATAATATATTGATGCCATTTATTGCTATAGGCATCCATGCCTATCAGCAACATTCACTAAGTATCAGTTTACATGTCAAGTGTACTTTGCTTGATACCGAGGAAACTCTGTCAATGAGATATGCACAGAATACGGAGTAAGGGCTAACAATTCAGCTCTTAGGGTCATCCTAAGTAATCCTAGTAAGGGTTAGATGCATTAGCTTCCTCTGCTTCTAGAGAACACTAAGAACCATCAAGGGAAGAGAGAAAGATATGGAAGGGTGGGTTAAAGCAGAATGGGCAGAAAGATGAGTTTGAAGGGGCCCAGTACTATTTCTCCGCTTAGTCCATATTTGCAACCTACACTCACACTTGTGATAGTTTGCTTTCATTCATTGAGAGTCATCTATCAGTTTATGTGCTAGAAGATATGGGAACCTAAGTATATTTTTCACTCATCCTAGTTTTCACCATAATGATGAGGCAAACATAGGGAGATTGATTTCTCTCTCTAGCCTTTGAAGGTTGAGAAATTTCTAGAGATCATTGCTTGATATAATATATTGCATATACACATATATAGGAAAGGAGGTAATTCTCAACAAAATACTCCATGTTAATCTATTCCTACTTATGAAAAATTTTCGATTGTAAGGGGTAAACACAATAAAAATTGGGGCTTCGCAAATTAACTCAGAAAGTAAGAAATAAGAAATCGGATTTTTAAAGAAACATATGGTGAATTTGCTGCATAGCATCATGAAGAGATGCAGAACACAATGCATACTATATGGCTATGTTCTTCTGACAGTATGTCTCTTGGAATTAAAGTGTCATTGTGCAAACTGTTCAAGCAAGAACAGAAGGGCTATGAAGCAAAAGTAAGCAATTCTGCATCACCAAACTAGGAACTCAGCTGCACTCACAGATGCACTCACAGGGAACTATTTGCCTATCTATTTGTGCATAAAACTCCCATTAGTATTAAAATGAACATCAGAGCCATATATTCTGAGAAGCTAATGGAGCTTATTTGTTTTGGGATAGGATATAACTCATTGTTGAAGTTCTGTGCCTCTACATTTTAATTTTAGGCTGATTGAAGAGCTGTAGGTATGATATTATGACAAAAATGTTAAAGTATGAATTTCCTTTTTGTTCTATAGTATACTGATCATGCAAACATTTTTTTTTCTGAGCAGATCATGGTGTATTGCCAAATGGTATGGATTAACAGAAAAAGAGGTTCAGTAAAGTTTCCTTTCAAAATATGGTCCAAATGTCTAGTTTACTTATCATTACAGAAAAATTCTTTGCCCTTCTGCATTTAGTCCTTGAGTAGAATAGAAAAAAACTGGCATGCTGATACAAGGAAATTATAATGAAATGATTTCCACAGCAACGGTGATATTAAGATATTTCTTTATTGATGTCTTCATGATTTTTTTTTTTTGGTGGCTTATGCTTAGACTTGGCGGGAGCTGGATTCTCATATTACCGATGCAGCTAATGAGGCCAAGGACAACGTCAAATTTTTGTACACACTTGAAAAATGCTGTGACCCCATATACAATGGTGACCCTGTAAGTAAAGCATTTTTACTTACTTATTCAACAGATGAGATTTCTTATACTAGCTGAAATGAATACAGATTTTCAGGTCACAGGTTTTATAGGCAGTTCTTTAAAAATTAATTTCATCTTCTGGGGAAAAACAAACAAATAAAACCCGCTGCCTAGGAATTTAGCTATGGGATATTGTATTTTAAATGAATATAAAGCATAAATATATACCACATGTAAATGTTTCCATTTTTAAAAGTACAATTTACACTAAGTAATGCATCTTTAGAATGCAGTTTGGCATAACAGACACAGTCAGCAGCAGAATCAGGAAGCCCTGGGTCCAGATTCCATCTCTGACATACAGTAGCACAGTGATTTTGGAAAGGTCATGGCTTTTCTGTGGCCCCAGGTGACTGGGGAAAATCCATTTACTGTTCTATGTTATTAATTTATTTATTCACTCATAAGGCTATTACTAAGTGCTTACTCCATAGAACGCTTATGGAGAATAGTAATTTTTATGTTTCCTAATTCCTTTGAGAAGAATTAATGATATTTTTCACTAGCACAGGCTTTTTCTCATTAAGAACAGATTGTTGTATGTTTCTTGTGTTGTGCCTTTAGCTGTATGTTGTGGGAATAATACAGGGCTGGTAAGACATGATCAATAGTAGGTCAGGATACACATTGTTTTTCCCTATTAGAATGTGAACTCCTTGAGATAAGGGACTACCTGCCAGTTAGCAATGTTTTGCTCTTGGTAAGTGCTTTATAAATATTTTAAAAATAAACAAATAAAATAATGCATTTATCCATTAATTCATAGTAGATAGTGGACAGCTGAAATGGTTAATCAAGGCATTGAGATTAGGAAGAGAGGAGAGTGAAGTCAGAGCAGGGCTTATGTCTTAGGGTGGTATTATAGGACAAAGAAAATGGAGGGCATAGGGAAAGTGAATAGTAGCTTAAGGAGGAATAAGGTGAATGGAGAGTTGGAAAGATAAAATACTGTGACTGAATAAAGGGAGTTTGGAGTTCTCAAAACTGGAATTGAAATAACTGTGGATATTTGAATGATCAAGGATATGACCATCCTTGGGTATAGCTGAGATAGAATGTAGGATTAGGTCATGAGAGTTAAGCTGATTGAGAACTGGGGAAGTTAGGGTATATGAGGGAACACCAGCAAGGATGTTGAAGTTCCCTAGGATGAGCGCAGGAGTTGAAGTGGAAAGAAAAACTGTGAACTCTTCAGGCAACTCAAGGAGGGAGAATTTCCTAGGGAGGTTAGGGTTGATTGTTGTTGTTTGTCCTGTCTCAAAGAGGACCAATGACATTAGGAAGGTGATGTCTTTACTTGCAAGTGAATTGAATTTAAGTGAGGCAGGGTGGTGCAAAGTCATTACCCTCACTTTCTCCTCCAGCGACATCTGGGCCCAGTTGCAAGATATAAATCAGGACTTGAGATGATCCTGGATGCAATGGGAGACCTTAGCCTTTTTAAACTAATGTCTTTAACAGGTCTTAGTTTGTCCAAGGCTAACACACCCATTCAGTGATTAAGGCTAGGTAATATGAGGCGATAAATGGTCTCTTTACCTACTAAAAGAATCAATCTTGGAGGAAAAGGCCCCCAGAGTTTTTGGTCAGAACAGAAACAATTGCTGTTTACACTTACTCTGAGACATCAAACCTCAAACAATGACCTAGTGAGGCTTGTTGGCCAATCAGTGAGAGCCAGAGTGATTTGGGTTTTAGGCATGGTCAGGTAGCTCCATTTGAATCCCAAAGGGTTTTATCAAAGCCTGGTTTTCCAGTGCTGTATTTCAAGAAATCTTAAATGAAACTGCCTGGGACAAAAGAGTTGTCTTAGTTTAAAACAAAATGATAGAATAAATAAGTAGGGAAGAGAAAAAACAATCTGGCCCACAAATCCCAAGTTATCTTGTGAGGTTTCAGCAATCAGAATTTATATTCCTTTGGGTAGAGTACCCACAGGTTAAGAAGGTATGTCCTTCCATGGACAGAGGGAGAGGAGGAAGAGGGAAGAAGGAGGGAAGGATAAAAGGAAGGAAGGAAAGAATGAAGGAGCAGCATTGCCCAATTGGAATTGGCCAGTTGGGTCTCCAGTGGGCAAGCTACTGAGTAACTATTCACAGATTATTGTTTGTCTTTCCTTCTCAGAGGTTAGGGCTGATAATATAGATCTGAGAATCACGTAGGAGGAGCCTTGTAGGAAGCCAGGGAAAATAAGAGGCAAAGGTGATGAGGGCAGAGCATTCCAAGCATGGGAGACAACTAGAAAAAAGGCAGATAGGAGGAAGTGAAAGGAGATATAGTGTAATATTTGTCCCTGGGTCATAGAGTATATGGAGAATTGTAGGGTCAAAGAAGACTGGAAAAAGTAGAGGCCAGCCTATGAAGAGTTTTAAAAGTTCAAACGAGAGGATTTTATACTTGAAATGGATGAGTGAGGGTAAAAGATTAGAGAATGTGATCAGGCATATTTTAGGAAAAAAATCACCTATCTAGCTAAGTAGAAGCTGGACTGGAGTCAGGGAAGATGAGACAGGAACACCAGTTAGAAGGTTTTGCAGTAACGCAAATGGTGGCGATGAGAGCCTGAACTTAGATGATAAGCCTTTCTAAACCTTTGATAGATTGATCTTTGAATGACAAACTCACAGTCTGTTCTTGGCACCATAGTGGAAAACTGTTCAAAACTTGCTTCCTACATGTCATAACTTTTGAAAGCTCAAAGACACCACACTCTGATGAGGCATTGGAAGAACATTTAGTAGAGGAACACCAAGAGTATTAATGGAAATTAATAGTAATGTCCAAGGTAAATCTTGTTCTGAAAAACATTAGACTTTTGTCAGAACTGGTTTTTTCCTCCTGAACTCTTACCTGGTATCTTTCAGGTATCGATAATTGATGCAATTCCTACACTGATCAATGCAATTAAAATGATCTACAACATATCTTGTTATTACAATACGTCTGAAAAAATAACTTCTTTGTTTGTAAAGGTGAGTGCTCATCTGGGAGTGTGATCATTCTGATTTTCTTTCTCCTTGACATGGCTCTAATTAAAATGTTACCATGTTAGAACTTAATTCCCAATTAGTCTCCTATCAAAAAAAAACCAATTCTGTTATATCAAGTGTCTAAGGTAAGGGTATTAAACTTTTAGTGGGATAATAGTAAGGCCGATCTAAGGAAAACATAATGAAATAATTCCAAGACTGGGTGTTCTATTAGTTACTTTGATATTTATAACATGGAAATTATGTTTTGGAAACTTTTATATGATAGTTGGGACATGAATTCATTTTACTTTGAGACATTTCAATAAAAATGTCATATTAAATTGCCACTTCTTGCTTCATATTTCATGTTTTTCAGTAGTTCCTTGTATATTCGATGTCACAATTGTTAGTAATAAGAGTAAAAATCATTGGAAACTCTCCATAGGAAAGCCTATAAAACAATAATTATAATTCACACACACACAAACACACTCTTTTACAATAATTTTTAAAAATTGTTGCCCGAATCTCAAAAAGCTTGGAGGTACTGTTATTTCTATTTTGTATTGTTCTTTTGCAAGAACACAGAGACATTTGAGGTATTGATATATGAGCCAAGTCTTAAGTTAGGACTATTATCCTTTCTTTACCTGCTCCTCCCATTCCACCACCCCAGAAGGGTCTTACATCGTCTTTTTAGAGAAGTGCTGCTACTTCCATTGGTCCTTAACAGTTATTAGTTTCTCCTATTACTCTGAACTGAAACCTTGTAGTTTTCTTGACTCACTAGAAGTTCTGTCTAATCTCAGATCCTAGTTACCTCTGGGATGGACTCCTTTGCTGTCACCTGAGTGTTGATAACGTGTTTCATCATATGGTTAACAGAAGAAAAAAAACAACATGTATCTAAAGCATGATGTCACAGGATCTTAGAGTTGGAAGGCATTCTAGAGATTACCAATGTTCTCTCTTGTAGTCAGTCACTGTATTTAAAAAAAATAGCCACCATCTTTTTTTTCTTAAAATTCAAGGTGACAAATCAGATGATAACTGCATGTAAAGTTTATATTACCAACAATGGAACTGCCACCATCTGGGACCAGCCTCAGGATGTAGTTATGGAAAAAATATTATCTGCTATTAAACTCAAACAGGTAATCAACAGCTCAGTAAGTAAGACTAAGAGAATTCAATTCAATAAGAATTTTTTTACATGGCTTCTGAGTCTAAGTTCTTTGGTAGGCACTAAAGATACAAAGACAAAAATCAAACAGTCCCAACCCTCAAGGAGCATATGTAGTACTGAGGAAGGAGGAGGCGCTATATGTACAAATAGAAGTAAATTAAACAAATACATATTTACGTGTATTTGGTAAGTGTATCCCAAGTCCTAGAACCTCAATCTCTGAGCTAACAAACATGAGGTGCAATCTTGAAAGCTCCCACAAAAGAGCACTCTCTTTTTTTCATATTGCACCTGTCCAAAGCCAATTTTATGCTATGAATTCACTCTATGCTTTATTTTAATAGATGTCATGGTATATCAGTTTGTAGATAGAAGAGTAATTTTAACATTATTAATGTCAAATGCTTTCAGTTTTCCCAGGAAGTTTTTAGTAAACACTAATTTTGTTATCTTCATTAGAAAAAAAAAAGTTAATAAATTTATTGTACCTCTTATGCTACTTTTTCTTATTTCCTCTCTTGGTTTTTGATATCAAGGAATATCAGAATTGTTTTCAAAAGAAAAAACAAAAACTTGAACAAAATCCAAATGAAAAGCAATTTGAATTCAGTGAGATGTATATTTTTGGAAAATTTGAGACTTTTCACCGACGTCTTTCCAAGATCATGGGTATTTTCTCTACCATTACAAGATATTCAGTTCTTGAGAATTCCAAAATTGAAGGGCTAGAAATTTTGGCAACCAAATTTCAGGTAATATACCTCAGAAATCAATTTTGCCATCCTGAGTGATAATTATCTTTAAATATTTTATGCATTTGTAGGGCAATCTGAAGGAGTATAACATACTGATGTAATTTGCCTGGTATAGACAAAAATATATCTTCTTGTCTTTTAGAAAGAGAATAAATCTGTGTGAGATTTAACAATAGTGTTGACATTTTCTTTCAGGTTTGTGGATAAACCCCTATAGTTAATGGCACGTTATATAATTTAGAAAAAATTGGTTTTCTTTCATAATAAAAGTAAAGCATACCCCCTCCCAATATTATGATTCCTCTAAAGCACCTGATGACTTCTCCATTAGAGTACTAATTCACCATGTGTACACAGAAAGCTCTGCCAAACTCTAATACTATTATTTTTTTAACTTGTGTTATTGGGAGCTATTCTAGTTTGTTAGTTTACACTGTGTCTTCGTCTTTCACCCTTAATGCATGTATAGTACCGTAGCATAAAATTATGCTGAGGATGACTAAGAAATTATTTTTGTGTACTTTTCAAGTAAAATACTTTATTAATTTGTGATATGTCTAATGACAATAGGAAAATAATGATTATTAAAAATAATTTGTGCTTTGAAATGTATTATATATTTTATTCAGTATGTTGACCTTCTTAATTATGCTTGCTGTAGACAAGATTGGTGACTATGAAGATGTCTACTGTAGAAAAATGTAGAAACTTGCCTGTTTTTTTACCTTTTTTTGATGAAGAGTGCTTAATATGTGCATAAGTCATTTTTACAAGTTTAGAGAAATGAGAAAGTAAGAACTATGATCTGGTCACCGCTAGTAGGTGCTTAAGTCTTCTTAATCTTTTTCTTTTTAAATAAAGCTATGCTATAAATAATTGCCATTCATTTGAAATTTTCCTCTCTTTTAGATAAACTGACAGACACTACTTCAGTGCCTTTAAAATTGAGTTACATTCATCATGGTCAAGTTGAGCTACTTTTCTTGATTTTATCTTTTTAAGTGTGATTTACACTTCCTTATATGGCATAGGATCCTGAGACATTAAGAGGCTAGGTCAGGGGTGTGGAATCTGTGGCCTTGAAGTCACACGTGGCCTTCTAGATCCTTGGATGTGTTCTTTTGACTGAGTTCAAGTTTTACAGAGCAAATCCTTTTATTCAGGGGATTTGTTCTGTGAAGTATGGATTCAGTCAAAGGGCCACACTTGAGGACCCTGAGAGCCACATGTGGTCTTAAAGACTGCAGGTTTCCCAACCCTGGGCTAGGGCTATTAGTTCAATAATCATTAATAACGAGAATAACTTTCAGTAGAAGTGCTCATATGCCTTCTACATTTCTTAATCGTTTGATCTGGGAATGATTTGGCTTGGCTCTCATGTAACATTTTCTGTAGGTTTATATGTCCTCCCTTCCATTAGCCTGCCCCATGCCTTCTTTATTTTAAGAAAAAGAAATAGTATTTCTAATCTTCTACCTCATTGCATAATGTTTTTCAAATAAATTTATATTCTATATTAGTTTTACCCTTGTATGCCATGTCTCCCTAATTTCTTTGATAAGTATGTATCAGCTGAGGTAATTTCTGGGTTATTCTGGGCCCTTGGTTGTATGGTTTATTTTATATGAGTTAAACTTCTCCAAGAAATAGTGATAATTTGAGTCAATAGTCTTAATTAATTTCTCATTTTGCAGAGTCAAAAGCTTGTTCAAATAGCTCTATTTGGAGTTTCTTGTATTTCAACCAGTGTCATCCTTTCTTATAATTTCATTTTGATTTAAACTGCTGCTCAATCTAGCTGAAAGTTGATTCATGAAAGAAATAGATAAAAATATAAAATCATTATCCCTTTATTATAATATGACCTTTTTTATACTTGTGGTTCTTCGCAACCAACTCACTATTTGACCTTTGGTAAGTCACTTCAGCTTCTAGAGTCATAATGCTAGGACTGTAACTTTAGATTTTCTGTAAATGGAAAGTAAATTTTTATTAATATAGGGTATAATTCTATAATTGCAGGATCTGGAGGAGTAGGTTAAGTAAATTGGAAATTCAATTCAGAGAGTTCATATTTTATTTACCAAGAGATTGTGCCTGATATTTAAAGTGAAATGACCTTTAAAGGTAGACCATGGTAGAAGTCAAAATATTTCTCATAAAGATTCTAAGCTCATGTCAACAGTCTGGGGACTTTTGTTAGAGGGTGACTTAGAGCATGGTTAAGAATGATCATGCAGTGGAGTCAAGATGACAGAGAAAAGCCAGGAAGTTGCCTGGGTTGCTCCCAGTTTTCCATGGAAACAACATTAAATCAAGCCTCTAAATGGATTCTGGAGTGACAGAACCTACAAAAAGACAGAGTAAAACAATTTTCCAGCTTAAAATAATTTAGATGGACTTCAGGAAAGGACTGTCTCACTTGGGTGGAAGGGAAGTGCAGCCTAGTAAAGATGGTGTCTGGGCAATCCAGCTGAAGGTTCTTAGCCACAGCACAGATCAGCAGCTGAGGCCCCAGGGTTCTGGCCCAGCAGGCCAGCTATGAGACTTCCAGCCCCAGTGCAGAAGGCAAACTGCCAGCCCTGGAACCACAGAACAACATGCACAACTAGGCTGGCTACTTCAGTGTGGTGGGCAAGCCACTAGCACCTGAGATCCTGGTGTTGAAAGCTAGTGACCAGGCTCCTGGCCCCCAGCAAAGGAAGCTTGAGACAGTGACCCCTGTGCCCCAGGAGCAGAGCTCAACTTTAAAAGTAACAAAATATACTAAAAATGAGCAAAAACTAGAAAAAGAGCCCTACCATAGAAAGCTACTATGACGATAGGAAAGATCAAAACACAAACTCAGAAAAGGACAACAATGTCAACATGCTTACATGTGAAATCTCAAAGAGGAATATAAATTGGTCTCAAGCCCAAAAAATCTTCTTGGAAGAGCACAACAAGGATTTAAAAAATCAAATAAGAAAGGTAGGACAAAAATGGGGAAAGAAATGAGAGTTATGCAAGAGATAGTCAACATCTCAGAAAAGGAAGAACAAAAATTGACTGAAGAAAACAATTCCTTAAAAAATAAAATTGAACAAATGGAAAAAAGTCCACTAATGAAAACAACTCCTTAAAAAGTAAAATCGACGAAGTAGAAAAGGAGGTACAAAACCTAGCTGAGGAAAATAATTCCTTAAAAATTAGAATTGGCAAGTGAAAGATAATGACTCTGAGAGATCAAGAATCAGTTAAAACCAGATGAGTGAAGAAATAGAAGAAAATGTAAAATGCCTTATTGGAAAAACAGCTGATGTGGAAAATAGATCCAAGAGAGATAATTTAAAAATTATTGAACTACCTGAAAGCCACGATTTAAAAAAAGATCTTGGGCAGTATCTTTCAAGAAATTATCAAGGAAAACTTTCCTGTCATCCTAGAAGCAAGGGGTGAAATAGTCATTAAAAGAATCCACTGCTCAACTCTTGAAAGAGATCCCAAAATGAAAACTCCAAGGAATATTATAGCCATATTCCAGAATTATCAGGTCAAGGAAAAAATACTGCAAGCAGCCAGGAAGAAACAATTTAAAAATCAAGGAGCCACAGTTAGGATTACATAGGGCTTAGCACCTTCTACATGAAAGGATCAGGGCTTGGAATATAATATTCTGGAAGGCAAGGGAGCTTGGAGTATAACCAAGAATTAACTACAGAGAAAAATTGAGCATAATTTTTCAGGTGAAAAGATGGACACCCAATGAAAATAGGAGTCTTTCAAACTTTCCTGATGAAAAGACCAGAGCTGAACAGAAAATTTAATCTTCAAATACAAGACTTAAGAGAAGCACAAAAAGGTAAACAAGAAAGGAAAAACAAACATGTTATTCAATAAGGTTAAACTGTTTACATCACTACACAAGATGATACTTGTAACTCTTGAGAACTGCATCTCTATTAAGGCAGTTAGAAGGAGTATACATAGATAGAGGGTATGGGTATAAGTTGACTTTGATGTGAGGGTATAGAAAATTAAGGGGTGAAAAAAAAAGATTTTACTGGGAGAAGAGGAAAGGGAGAGGGAGAATAGCCTAAATTATATCACATGAAGAGACACAAAAGGCCTATTACAATACAGGGAAAGAAGGGAGGAAGAGAGTTTGAACCTTACTCTCATCAGATTTGACTCAGAGAGGGAATAACATACACACTCAGTTAGGTATAGAAATATATCTTGCCATATTAGAGAAGTAGGAGGGGAAAGGTAAAAGAGAAAAAGGGGAAAGGCTGATAGAAGGGAGGGCAAAAGGGAGGGCAGAAGTAGGAGAGGGAAGGGGAAAAGAAAGGGAGCAAACTTCTAGAAGGAAGGGCAGATTGAAGGAGGCGGTGGTCAGAAGCAAAACACTGGTGAGGAGAGATGGTGAAAGGAGAGAGAAAAGTGTAAATGGGGGAAAATAGGTTGGAGGGAAATGCACTGTAATCATAACAGTGAATGTGAATGGGATGAACTCTCCCATAAAACAAATAGATAGCAGAATAGATTAAAAACCAAAATCCTACAATATGTCGCTTACAAGAAACACATTTGAAGCAGAGAGATAGACACAGACTAAAGGTAAAAAGCTGGAGCAGAATATATTTTGTTTCAGCTGAAGTAAAAAAAAAAAGCATGAGTAGCAACCCTAATCTCAGATGAAGCAAAAGAAAAAATAGATCTCATTAAAAGAGATATGGAAGGAAATTGCAGTTTGCTAAAAAGGTGCCAGAGACAATGAAGTAATATCAATACTAAACATCTATGTGCCAAGTGGTACAGTATCCAAATTCTTAGAGGAGAATTGCTGGAAGAAATAGACAGCAAAACTATACTAGTGGTGTTCCTCAATCTTCCCCTCTCAGAACTAGATAAATCAAGCCACAAAATAAATAAGAAAGAAGTTGAGGAGATGAATAGAATTTTAGAAAAGTTAGATATGATAGCTCACAGGAGAAAATTAAATGGGGATAGGAAGGAATACAGCTTTTTCTCAGTGGTATATCACACCTACACAAAAATTGACCATGTTTTATCGCATAAAAATTTCAGTCAAATGCAGAAAGTCAGAAATATGAAATATGTCCTTTTCAGGTCATGATGCAATAAAAATAAGTGTAATAAAAGGCTATAGAAAGATAGATTTTAAAAATTATTTGGAAATTAAATAATCAAAGATCAAACAACAAATCATAGAAATAGTAATTTCATCAAAGAGAATGACAATGCTGAGACAGTATGTTAGAATTTATGGGATGTAGCCAAAGCAGTTCTTAGGAGACATTTTATATCTCTAAATGCTTAAATGAATAAAATAGAGAAAGATGAGATCATTGAATTGAGCATAGAACTAAAAAGCTAGAAAAAAAATGAAAAATCTCCAATTAAAGACCAAACTGGAAATTTTGAAAATAAAAGGAGAGATTAATAAAATTGCAAGTAAGAAAACTATTAAACTAATAATAAAACTAACAGCTGATTTTATGGGAAAAACCCAATAAAATAGACAAGCCATTGGTTAATTTGATTAAAAAAAGAAACAAGAAAATCAAATTACCAGTATCAAAAATGAAAAGAGTGAATTCACCTACAATGGAAATGGAAATTAAAACAACGATGAGGAACTATTTTTGCTCAATTGTATGCCAATAAATTTGACAATCTTAGTGAAGTGGATGAGTATTTATAAAAATATAAATTTCCCAGATTAACGGAAGAGCAAATAAAATAAGTAAATAATGACATTTCATAAAAAGAAATTGAACAAGCCATCGATGAACTCCCTAAGAAAAACTCTCCAGGGCCAGATGGATTTACTGGTGAATTCTATCAAATATTTCCCATCTATCAAATAATTCCCATACTATATAAACTATTTGGAAAAATAGGCAAAGAAAGAGTTCAACCAAATTCCTAAACCCAGGTAAGCCAAAACAGAGAAAGAAAATTATAATCCAATTTCCCAAATGAATCTTGGCTCAAGTTTTAAATAAAACATTAGCAAAGAGATTACAGCAATTTACATGAAGAAAATACACTATGACCAATTAGAATTTATACCAAGAATGCAGGGCTGGTTCAATATTAGGAAAACTATCAGTATAATTGACCATATCAATAACAAAACTAACAAAAATCATACAATTATCTCAACAGATGCAGAAAAACGCAAAATACAGCACCCATTCCTATTAAAAACACTACAGAGCATAAAAATCAATGGAGTTTTCCTTAAAATGATAAATAGTATCTATCTAATACCATCATCAAGCGTTGTATGTAACGGGGATAAGCTAGAAGCTTTTCCAATAAGATCAGGGGCAAAATAAGGATGCCTATTATCACTACAATTATTCAATATTGTATTTGAAATGTAAGCTATAGTAATAAGAGAAGAAAAAGGAATCAAAGGAATTAGACTAGGCAACGAGTAAACAAAGCTATGACTCTTTGCAGATGATATGATGGTATACTTAGATTATCCTAGAAAATTAATTTAGGAAATCACTTGAAATAATAAAAAAATCTAGCAAAGTTGCAGGATATAAAATAAACCCATATAAATGACCAGTGTTTCTATATATTACCACAAAAGCCCAGCGACAAGAGACAGAAAGAGAAATTTCATAGAAAATAACTATAGTCAATATAAAATATTTGGGAGCCTACCTGCAAAGACAAACCCAGGAACTATATGAGCACAATTACAAGACACTTCATACAAATAAAGTCAAATCTAAACAATTGGAAAAAATATCAATTGCTCATGGGTATTCTGAGCTAATATAATAAAAATGACAATTGTACCTAAGTTAATTTACTTATTCATTGTCCTACCTGTCAAACTACCAAAATTATTTTATAGAGCTGGAAAAAATAATAAAATTCATCTGGAAGAACATAAAGGTCAAGAATATTGAGGGAATTAGTGAACATAAAATGCAAAGTAAGGTGGCCTGGCCATACTAGATCTAAAACTATATTATAAAATGGCAGTCATCAAAACCAGGGGTGGGGAACCTGCAGCCTCAAGGCTATATATGGCCATGTAGGTCCTCAAGTGCAGCCCTTTGACTGAATCCAAACTTCACACAACAAATCCCCTTAATAAAAGGATTTGTTCTGTAAAATTTGGCCTCAATCAAAAGGCTGCACCCAAGGACCTAGAAGGCCATATGTGGTCTTGAGGCCACAGGTTCTACCCCCCTGATCAAAACTATTTGGTAGAGTGATAGATCAGTGAACTAGGTTAGATAAACAAGACACAGTAGTAAATATTATAGTAATCTACTGTTTGACTTCAGCTTGTGGGATAAGAATTCACTATTGACAAAAACTGCTGGGAAAACTGGAAAATAGTATAGCAGAAACTAGGCATAGACCAACGTCTTATGCTGTATCTCAAGAGAAGATCAAAATGGGTATGCGATTTAGACATAAAGGATAATACCATAAGCAAACTAGAAGAGTAAAGAATAGTTTACCTGCTAGATCTATGGAGAAGGGAAGAATTTATGACTCTAGAGGAGGTAGAAAACATTATAAAATGCAAAATGGATATTTTTGATTACATTAAATTAAAAAAGTTTTTGCACAAACAAAACCAATGCAACCAAGATTAGAAGGAAAGCAGAAAGCTGTGAAACAATTTTTACTGCCATGTTTTTGATAAAGGCCTCATTTCTAAAGTATGTAGAGAACTGGCACAAATGTATAAGAATACAAGTCATTCCCTAAAGGATATGAACAGACAGTTTTCAGAGGAAGAAATTAAAGCAAGCTATAGTCATGAAAAAATGCTCTAAATCATTCTTGATTAGAGAAATGCAAATCAAAAACAACCCTGAGGTACTCTCTCACATCTTTCAGATTGACTAACATGGCAAAATAGGAAAATGATAAATGCTGGAGAAGATGTGGGAAAAGTGGGACATAAATATACTGTGGGTGCAGTTGTGAACTGATCCAAACATTCTGGAGAACAATTTGGAACTATGCCTAAAGGGCTATAAAACTGTCTATACCCATTGGTCTCACAATATCACTACTAGGTCTGTCTCCCAAAGAGATCATAAAAATGGGAAAAGGGTCCACACGTACCAAAATATTTATAACAGATATTTTTGTCGTGGCAAAGGTTTGAAAATTGAAGGGATGCCTATCAGTTGGGAAATAGCTGAACAAGTTGTGGTATATGAATATAATGGAATACTATTGTGCTATAAGAAGAGAAGTGCAGACATATTTCAGAAAAACCTGGACTTACATGAACTAATGCTGAGTGAATCAAGGAGAACCAGGAGAACATTGTACACAGTAACAACAACATTCTGCAATGATCAACTAAGATAGACTTAGCTCTTCTCAGCAACACAATAATCCAACACAATTCCAAAAGCCTCATGATGGAAAATGCTGTCCACATCCAGAGAAAGAACCATGGAGTCTGAAGGAAGACTGAAATGCTATTTTCTTTTTTTTATTGCCATTTTTTCCTTCTTTTCTGATTTTTCTTTTACAACATGACTAATGTAGAAATATGGTTAACGTGATTGTACATGTATAACCTGTATCAGAGTGCTTCCTGTCTTGGGGAGAGGGCAGGGATGGAGGACAAAAAATTTTGAAATAAAAATCTTATAAAAATAAATGTTTAAAAATATCTTTACATGTAATTCTAAAAAATAAAATACTATTAACTGGGAAAACAAAATAAAAGAAAAAAGAATGATCTTAAAGAATTACAATTCATTATTCAGAGCAAACAAAACTTTTGAGATTAGTATTCTTGATGAAAGGAGTTACCTAATTCATACTTTCTTTTGCACAAACTACAGTTGTGCAGAAGCAAAAGGAGGTCATGAATCTTAATAACTGTTCATGTGATAGACTGTAGTTTTGAATTTTATTCCAGACATTCAAAGCTTCCAAGACTGTTTCATCCTTAGTTGTTGTTTTTTGACCTTTTGTGGGGCCATATTTTCTCTTGTGATATTGTGAATCTTTTTGAGGTAATGTTTGTATTCGAGGATTTTTTTTGAAGGCTGCATATAGATTGTTTTTTTCATGCTGAATTTTACTTTTGCAATTATGTTTACGTGGTACTTAAAAACCAGTTTAAAATAAGTCGTCTTTCTTCCTACTGATACAGTTTAAATTTTATTTTATAATTTAAAAAATTCATTTAAATTTTGCAAAGCTTAAGAATGATCTTCATGAATATTAAAACTGTTATCTTTGCCAAGATATTTTGTGAATCTAGTAGCTATATGTAAAAAAGTAATATAGTAGTATTTTAAAAGTAGCATACTACTATTTGTATAGTAAAATGCTCCCAAACATAATGTTAAGAGGGAAACTGAACTAATTTGCAAAATATTCATTCATTATCTGTATTTAAAGAGTATCTCTTTTTAAGGTGTGTTTTGCTGTAACTTTACCCTTGCTTTATTTCTTTTAAAAATATTTTAGAGCATCATTGCCACCATGAAGAAAAAAGAATATAATTTCTTAGACCATCGGAAAACTGATTTTGATCAGGATTATGAAGAGTTCTGCAAGGAGACTAATGACCTTCATGTAGGTTGTATGATGAAATTCTTATTGACATTCTAATGTTTATTTTTTCCTCTTCCATATAATACTGCTAATCATTAGGGATTCAGAAGGGAGAGGTGTCTTCATTATAGAGGTGAATGATATCAACCTCTGTCTGTGCTTTTTGATTTCATTATTAATAATTGAGTGTTCTTTCTCATGGATTAAAGGGTCATAAATATAGCTTTGGATAATGATTTGTAATAATACTCTATTGCAGTACAGGAAGAGAGAATCTCCTTCCTCTAAGTTAGTTCTAAAAAGTTTAACTTTCAGCCTCTCTGTTGAAGTTAATAATGTACACAAATTTATTCTATTTATTTGAATCAAAAATCTGTAATAAGGAGCCAGATCCTAACTTCTGTCTTTGTAATGTTGCAATCAATACATATTTTAGATGGTAGAGGGCAGAACCATCTTCACTGCCTCCCTCCAGGAATTATTGACTTGAATTAAATTTACTCAGTTCTAGGGGAGAATCATTTCATTCCCCTAGAAGTCAGAAGCCTATGCAGCATACGGGGCATAAGCAGATGTTTTGTATGACAAGAAAGTAAGTTCCTAGTATCTACTTTAGAAGTTCCTTCTATCTACTTTGGCAGCTACTTCTTCTCTGGGCTAGCTATTTCATTCACATGTGCTGATCCATATGTCTCTGAGGGAAAGTGAGACACAACAGCAGATCCTATCTCTTTGCCTTAGAATCAATGTTCATTGGGTGATAGGATAATAGATCACAGTGCCTTAAAATTGAGGCTAGATGGGACCTCAGAGGCCATTTCTTATCTAATCCCCTCTAAAACATATAGGGAAATTGAAGCCCAGGGTTAAGGTGACTTGCCCAAGGTCACACAGAGGGTAAATATCGGAGTTGAAATTTGAACTGAAGTCTTCGGATGCGAGAGTCAAGGATCTTTCTACTGTTTTCATTCTTTTTATGCTTGTGTTATGAGGGGCAGAATAGTCTAGTGGATGGAGACTCACTTTGCAATCAGAAAGACCTGGGTTCAAGTCCCATCTTTGATATAAAGTGTATATGGGCAAGTCATTTAACCCCTCAGCACCGCAGGAAACTCTCTAAGACTATAAATTGAAGAGGTGGATGCCACCTGCATTGGTAGAAGGCATTAGTTTCTCAGTTGGAGCTCTTTATAACAATGAAATAACATAGCTGGCCTCAGAGAAACATTTTTATGGCTTATTCAATGGGATAAAAAGCATGCTTACATATATTGGTAGCTCAGGTCCAATTACATTGTTTAGGTGAAGGTATAAGATGTGCTCAGGGAAGACTAGTACCTGTTGTGTGAGGGCTGCCAAGCCCTTTTCAGGGCTGTTTTCCATCTTTGGGGTCTTCCTGATCCATCTAACTCTCACCTGTGGTTCCAAGTATCTGTAACATGTGTAGTGGCCGCACTTCTGTAAACTGTTTTAGCAAATGCACTAAACCAGGATGAGGGTAACCAAGAGGTCTCCAACCCATTGGTGAGTTAGGGGTTGTCTATCCCAAGCATGTGAAGATTTTCTCTGCCAGAATGGGTTGATGAAAAAAAAACTCGTTTCAATGACCATGAAGACTGCTGAAGCAGGCGCTATGGAGTGCTTAGAGCTTGGTTGGACATTGAAGACACCAAGGTCATCCACTGCACTTTGAGCCATCGTCAGTTATCTTGATTCTGTATTTCCCCTGGACTGTGACAACTAAGGAAGAGAGAGATAAGGCCAACAATTTCATGCAACTCTACCTCACTTAAATCCAATTTATGCACTAATTAAAAGACATCACCCATATCATTTTGCCATTTTTAGCTATCTCAAAGTCCTGTGGCAACAGGAAAGTGATGAAACAGCAAGACCAGATACACTGGGAGCTGTAGTCACAACCCTGCACACAGGTAGCCCAGGCCATAGGATTGTCTTCTCATTGGAAGCAGCAGTAGGATTCAGTAGCTCCCTGGGTGTCTGAGCAGCCCTTTAAGGACAGCATTGCTCACTGTGGGGTGTGAGGAAGGGTCTAGAAAAGGTGCCCTAAAAATTGTCTGCTTTCCCAACTTGGCCTATTTACTGTGACAGGTAGGGATCTCATCATGCAGTTGAAACTGAAAAAAATGTACAAAAAGTTCTACAAAGATGATTCCACTCACCATTAGTATGTGGAATGTGTATACACTTATAGATAACCCGAAATCCAGTAAACCTGAAAGATGAACAGTTCTTGTTGCAAGAGAATTTTGCAGGTGTCATATCCAAATAGCAGCCCTGAGTGAAACAAGGCTGGCAAATGAAGGCCAGCTAACTGAAGTCAGAGCTGGATTTGTGTTTTCTTGAAGTCGGTGCAATGGAGGGGAGTGCCATGAAGCTAGTTGAGGGAATGCAATCAAAACTAATCCAGTCAACAAGCTTGTTTGCCTACCAAAAGGAGTGAATGACAAGCTCATGACAGTGCAATTGCCACTTGCAAGAAAACACCATGCCACAGTGCTTATGCTCTCACCATGATGACCCCTGATGAGGCCAAAGAAAAGTTTTATGAAGACCTGGAAACCCTTATCATCAATGTGCCAAAAGAGGACAAGCTTATAATTCTGGGTGACTTTAATGCTACAGTAGGTTCAGACTACCAGACTTGGCAGGGAGTCCTTGGGAGGAATGGAATTGGAAACAGTAACAGAAATGATCACTTACTACTGAAGACTTATGCATCTCATGACCTCATTCCCTACACTGTTTTCCATTTACCTAAAGGCAATAAAACTTTGTGGATTCACTCCTGCAGCAAACATTGGTATTTAATAGACTATGTGATTGTAAGGAGAAGAGACAGGATGTGAGAGTGACAAAGGCAATGTGTGGTGCAGAATGCTGGACTGATTACAGACATCCTCCCCAAGCTAAATATGCACATCAAAGAAAAATGGTGGCCTCAAGACAAAGTGACTACCAGAAGACTTCATGTTAACAGGTTAGAGTGCTTTGGAAGGAAAGTTGAGTAAACGCAAAGTTGGCAACAGTGAGCATCTTTTTTTTTTAATATTGTAAATTCAAATTAATTTCATATTATATCACACCAGAGTTAACATGGAAAACAGAATTTTGTTACATCTGGCCAGCCTCTATGAGTAATAAAAATGACACTTTGTATGGTACTTTTCTTCAAAGATACAAAAATACTTTACCAGAATTCTTTCATTAATACCCAACTCCTCTTACAGGCAGACAGTTGTTATTCTACAGAAGGATCTTTAAAAGGACAGACTTGCACCAAATCTAATTCCAAAAAGAAAAAAAATGGGATTGTAGTCCAGTGATTCACCCAGTAGTTCAAAACTAGCATACAAAAACTTCTGTTTGAAAATACGAATAATTTTTTGCTGGAGAACTCCTCCCACCACTCCAAAAAGATGAATTACATTCCTGTCTATGCCACTGACATTCTTTCTGACAGACAGTAAATAGTCTTT
>CM053622.1:277153378-277206014 GCA_028646595.1 Phalanger gymnotis
TGGTACATGCCACAGCTCAGTATTTCAGGATGACAGGGCACTTTCCACTCGTCTCCTGGTCTGGTAGGTCCACGTCTGGTCTGTTCGCGCCATGCGCGCTGGGCTCAGCTCCGCTCCCCTCAGCTGGGGGCTGGGAGGTCCGTGTGGGACAGACCTTACCCAGAGACCATCCAGGGTGTCCTGGGCTGGGGCCCTGCTTCCCTCTGCCACTTTGTGGGTTCTGCAGCTCTAGAATTGGTTCAGAGCCATTGTTTTATAGGTTTTTGGAGGGATTTGGTGGGGAGCTCCCGCCAGTCACTGCTTCCCAGCTGCCATCTTGGCTCCGCCCCCAGGAGCTCGCATTTTAATGGAGGATAGAACATGCAAATAATGATAAACAAATGGGATATGAACAGAATAAGTTAGAGATTATTCCCTTCTCTTTTACCTTATTCTTCACCAAGTATTAGAAGTTTGTGTAGTAAACCAATGCTAAGATTTAAGGATTGAATGCAGGTCTTTCTTTTAAAGATGAGCTGACATTTGCATTTGATCTTTTTAAAGATATACTGACATCAAAGAGGGAAGGTTTTTACTGGTGATGAATACTGTATCTGGGACACAACTGTTCAGTTACTTATTTTTCTATTTAATCATATATTTTAATCAAATATTTATAATAATAAAAATGAGATACAACAAATGGACTTTCCAAATGGTATACTGGCATCTAAGGCATATTAAAAGAGAGCAACTTCTACAGGGTGTTGGTTAGCTTTTCTTTGGAGGATTCATGGAAAGACAGATGAATTAATGAATGACTGACCGAATGAATATATGTATGAATAAAGCATTTATTAAGAGGTTATTAAGTACAAAGTACTTTTCTAAGCTGGAGGATATGGGGGAATACAAATAAAAAAGTAAAACCACTCCTGCTCTGTGGAGCTTATGTTCTAATGGAGCAAGACAATAGGTATGGAAAGTTTAAGTTCCAAATTGAGAATTTCATAGGATGTAAAGGCATTGATGGCTGTATCTGAATTGGTATAGGGAATGTCCATACTGATGCAATCAGAGAGGCGTCAAAGTATCGAATTATGATAAAAAACAAACCTATGTATCCAAACTCAGTTTCTTTGGAATTTAACTGACTGAAAAACTCTGATTGTTATGATTGAAGTACATATTAATTTAGAAAATTCAGCATGTGCTCAGGTTACTCAGTCTGTTTCTTTTTACAAATATCCATCATTCTGTGACTTTGGAGCCCTTTATACATATCTCTAGAGTATTTACAAACATTTACAAATTAAGGAAAAAAACATATGATGATACAGTTCTGCCTATAACTTCATGACCATTTTGAATTATTTCAAATAGTATTGTGCAACGAATTCATCCTTACATACAGAATAGCCATGTGAATCAAGTGATTTCAAAATCTTGAGACATTAGTAGCCCCTTTCATTTATTCTAAAATATCTTTTCTATTATTAGGTTGAACATACCTAACCTTGGTATTGATGAAAAGTATCAGATGGTTCTTGAGAACTATGGAGCTGATATTGAGATGATCTCCAAATTGTACACTAAACAGAAAAGTGACCCTCCTTTGGCTCGGGATCAGCCCCCTGTTGCTGGGAAGATCTTGTGGGCCCGACACCTCTTTCACAAGATTCAGCAACCAATGCAAATTTTCCAGCCGCATCCAAATGTGCTTAAGACAGCAAAAGCCAAGCACATAGTCCGGAAATATAATAAGATGGCGAAAATCCTCTTGGAATTTGAGATTCTCTATCACAGGGCATGGCTTCAACAAGTAAGACCAAATTTATTTTCTGCCTAGTTGGTGAAACAATGTGACACAGAGAAGCATGGAATATGCGTGTTGTCGACCTTTAGTTTGGTTAAAGGAGGCAAACAGACTAGGTGATAAATAAATTCGTATAGTTTTATTCCCTTGGAGCTAGTGGATACATGATCATGGAATCAGAAGTAAGCTTTTGATTGATTTGAACAAGAAAGTCAAGGTTTAAGTAAGGAATCTTAGAAGCAGTTTATGAGCTCCATATCAAAGAAAGGAAGTTCTTAGGTAAACAAGGCAATTGACAAGGTAGGGTCACTTAGATGCAAATGTTCCCAGCCCACAGTTCTGGCTGGAGACTTTCTGTCACCACAGACAATAAAGATACTCCTGGTCTTTGAAGTTGCTGAGGCAGGAAAAGGGGATTTTTAGAATAGAGCAAAAGGAGTTTGGAGGTTTTAAATATTATTGGGATTCAAATAATCTGAAAGGATTGACAATGTATATGAACTTTTGTCTATATTTTGGGGAGAAGTTATGTTAAAATTAAATTTTTATTATTGTTTCATATAAAACAGTAGGTGGCATAGTCGATAGATTGCAGGGCCCGAGACAGGAACACTCTTGAGTTCAAATTTGACCACAGACACTTAATGGCTATATAACCCTGGACAAGTCACTTTACCCATTTGCCCTCAGTTTCCTCAGTTGTAGTTGCCTATAAAATGAGCTAGAGAAGGAAATAGCAAGCTTATTCCAGTGTTTTTGCCAAGAAAACCTCAAATGATGTCATACAACTGAAATGACTGAAAAATAAAAAAGACATCAGGCAAACAAAGACAGCAATGAAACAACCCTGTCTTAAGGAGCTTATAGAAGTAAATAAATTATGTATATATAAACAAAAATAAGGTATTTCTTATATAGGGATGATAATTAAACCCATGGGAGCTTGCGAAGTCACCAAGTGAGAGTCGAGAGAGAGAGAGAGAGAGAGAGAGATATGAGAAAAGGGCATAAGGCATAGCTTTTGGGTAAAGGTATAGGGAAAGGCCAAATCAGAAGAGGTCTCTTTAAGTAAGTGTCACCTGAGCTCATCTTTGAAGGCACATAGGGATTCCATGGACACAACTGAGGAAAAGAAGCATTCCAGGAATGGAGGGCAGCCTTTTCAAAGGCATAGAGTTTGGAGATAGAATATTGAATATAGAGAAACATCTACTAGGCCAGTTTGTCTGGAAGGTAGAGTGAATGAAGGGAAGTAATATGTAATAAACTAATAAAGATTGCCTTGAGCCAAGATTTGCCCTTTTCTTATCCATTCTTAGAGGGAGGGATATAGATGACAATCCAACAAACGAAAACAGAAGGAGTGGTGAAATAGGTAGGTGGAGAACCAGGAAGGTGTCAAAGTTGAGAGAGTAGTTGATAGTATTTATTTATATTGGGTAAAGGTTAGGAAGCTCTTTGAAATAAGAGATTATTTTCCCTTTGTCATTATAACCTCTTCACCTATAACAATACTTAGTATTTAGTATGCAGTTAACAAATGCTTGCTGCTTTTTGATGGTAGCAGAATGATAAAAGGGAGGGGGGCATAGAGTGTTTTTTTTTTATCTCCTTAAGACGTGAACTTAGTTTTCATCATTCTAAGAATAAAGTCCATTTTCGTTGGGTGATGACCAAACATACTCCTGCAGTGACTGAGTCATATTAATCTTGATATGTTTGCTATAAAAGAAACCAGAAGCAAAAAGAAATTGTAGCTAAATGGAATGTCTTGCATGTTCTTTGAGAAGGATATTAAGGGGTTGGTGGAGTCAATTTTATCATGTGTCCAAGGCAATGAGAAACACAATTTCATAGGATGTTAGGTGATCTCATATTGAGTACTGGTAATAAGCATTTGAAAAAAATAAGTATGTAATAATTTCATCTTATGGATGACTGTCATAGAGGAAGAGGAATTAAAGAAAATCTACCAAAAAACTCAATAAGCCAGTTAAAATTAAGTCAACATGTACTCTAATATTTGGTGATGCCTATGCTTTAATTCATAGGTAGGTATAATCTATTACAGTAAAAATATATGTTAGAATCCAAAACACTATGTGCACTAGCATGGGTAAGATGATTATTAAGCATTATTAAGTACTACCAAGCTGAACTATAATAGTTCAGTTTACTCTGTTTCCCATCCCTAGAGTAGAATTCCCAGGGGATGGAGAATTAAACATCATACATTACACTCTTGGCTTTAATATGGGGAGCAACATTTTTGCATATTCTCAATAACTCAAAGGAAATAAAGCTAAAATACATTACTTGAACATTTGGATTGCAATTGGCTCTCATTGCTGTTTAGGATATGCATGCAAAATTGACCTATGCAAGTGTCAATTCACACACACATTTGAAAGGACCAAATTACAGATCTCTTGAGCAACAGTGGAAAGGAATTCATTGGGAAAATGGTTGAGCTAAGCATACTATCTGCACATTGCTCTGCTAATTATTTTTATTTTTTCTCTCTCCCACAGACTGAATTAACTAAGATTGGGCTTAGGGCTTCCTTATTGGTTAGAGCTCCAGAAACAGGGGAATTATTTGTGAATTTTGATTTTGAGATATTAACATTATTTCGAGAAACAGAGTGCATGTCACAGATGGGTCTTGAAATCCCACCATTCGCAAGTGCTTTTTACCAGAAACGGGAAATTTACAAGAAACATTTCAATCAAATAAAGGTATGGTGATTTTAGAGCTAGAAAATAGCAGTGTATCTCTTTTATTTTTATCTTTTCTTCTTGATTGCTTTACTACATGTATTGAAAGGCATCATTTCGGTGACTAAGAAATAATGACAATGCCTTATGGTACAATATTCTGCAATTTTCAAGGCTCTTCACATATATAATCCCATTTGATCCTCAGGCAGAGCAAAAAATATTATACTTTCACTTGGAGAAACTGAGCCTCAGAGAGTTTAAATAATATGATTAATATGTGGCAGAGCTAGGACTGAAGTTCAGATCTTCAAATATCTGGTTACTTCAGTGGTCTTTCTGCTATGACAAACAGGAAGTAGAATCTGGACCAGGGAAGATTGTGTTCCCTTCAAACTTTCCTGTTTCTTCCAGATTTTGCCAAATTTCTCCCCCACTGTATTTAATCTCTGACATAACTTTATTAATATAATACTCTTCTCATCTCTCCACCAATCACCTCTATCACATCTACATTTTTAAAAATTTGGCTCAAGTCCTTCTCTCTTCTCCTATTCCTTCTCTTATAGCTTTATCCCACAGAAGATGGAAGATAAAAATGCTTCCATTTTCTTGGTGAATGCATCTCATTTACCTTCACAATTATGAATACTAACTGTGCATTTCACTTCGTCCTATTTTCTTCTGTTTATACTTCTCTCGTTCTTTTTATTCTGTCCCTCCTGAAAAGTCTGTTTTGCTTCTGACTTCTGCCTCCCTTAATCTGCCCTTCCTTTTATCATCCCTCCACATCTCTTATCTCCTTCCTCTCCTATTTCCCTACTGGGTAAAATAGATTACTATAACCTAATTGAATGTGAATATATGGTCTTCCCTCTTTGAATAAATTCTGATGCGAGTTTCAGGCATTGCCTGCCCCTTTCCATTTCCCCTCGGTTATAAAAGTTCTTCCTTGCACACCTCTTATATGTGAGAAAAAGTTCCCCATTCTACCTCTCCCTAACCCTTCACCTAAAGCATTCCTCTTTCTCACCCCTTCATTTTTTTTAAAGAGATCATCCCAACTTAGTTGACTCACACCCATGCACAACATTTATGTAGACTCCTTCTAACTACCTTAATGATGATAAAGTTCTTAGGAGTTACATGTATCATCTTCCCATATATGGATGCAAACAGTTTAACTTTATTGAGTTTCTTATGATTACTCTTTCATGCTTATCTTTTATGCTTCTCTTGAGTCTTCTTTTTGCATGTCAGATTTTCTATTTAGCTCTGGTTTTTTCATCAGGAATACTTGAAAGTTCTCTATTTCTTAACTATTTTTATCTACTTTTTTCTCCCTGAAGGATTATATTTAGTTTTGTTGGGTAGGTTATTCTTGGGCATAGTCCTAGTTCCTTTACCTTCCAGAATATCATATTCCTAGTTCTCTATTCCTTCAACCTGGAAGCTGTTAAATCTTATGTGATCTTGATTGTGACTCCATGATATTTGGATTGTTTTTTTCTGGCTGCTTAAAGCATTTTCTTCTTCATCTGGGAGTTCTGGAATTTGGCTATAATATTCCTGGGAGTTTTCATTTGGGATCTCTTTTAGGAGATGATTGGTGGATTATTTTAATTTCTATTTTACCCCTTGATCTAAGATGTTGGGGCAGTTTTCTTTGATAATCTCTTGAAATATGATGTTTCTCTCTCTTTTTTTTTGATCAAGGTTTTCAAGGTAGTCTGATAATTCTTAAATTATCTCTCTTGGACCTATTTTCCATGTCAATTGCTTCTCCTGATAAGATATTTCACAGTTTATTTTTTTTATCCTTCTGAATTTATTTAATTGTTTCTATATGTCTCATGGAATCATTAGCTTCTATTTGCCAAACTCTAATTTTGAAGGAATTGTTTTCTTCAGTTAGTTTTTTTTTTTTTTTTTTGCTTTTTGGTAGGTCAATTGAGGTTAAGTGACTTGCCCAAGGTCACGCAGCTAGTACATGTGTCATGTGTCTGAGGCTGGATTTGACCTCAGGTCCTCCTGACTCCAGGGCCAGTGCTCTACTCACTGCTCCACCTAGCTGCCCCTTCAGTTGGCTTCTGTAACTCTTTTTTTCCATTTGGTCAATTTTGCTTCAGTGAATTTTTGTGCCCCTTTTACCGTTAAGCCAATTCTGTTTTATAAGGTGTTATTTTCTTCAGTATCGTTTTGTGTTTCTTTTACCAAGCTGTTGATTCTCTTTTCATATTTTACTTGCAGCATTTGCAGTCCTCCCATCTCCCCCCCCCCTCAACCCCCCACCAATTTTCCTCTACCACTCATCTTTTTCTTGAATTCTTCCAGGAATTTTTGTTGACCTTGGGCCCAATTAGCATTCTTCTTTAAGGCTTTGCTTGTGGCTATTTTCACATCGTTATCTTCTTCTAAGTTTATTTCATGGTCTTCCCTGTCACCATAGTAGCTTTTTATGGTCAAATTATTATTATTATTTTTGTTGCTCATTTTTTCTAGCCTATTTCTTGTGTTTAAATTTTATGTTAAAGTTGGGCTCTGTTCACCTGGGAATAGGAAAGCACTGTTCCAAATTTCATGCTTTTTTATCCTGATCTTTTCAGAGCTAATTCTGGAGGTCTACAGGTTTTTTGTGCTTTCAAAGTGGTGTGATCTGGAGAGAGGTTTTGTCACACCTCTTCTGGTCTGTGCTCTGGTGTTTACCCAAGAAGAGCCTCTGTTCCTCTGCAGTAGCAAGTGCTAGGGTTCCTTTTGGCTTTGGAACTGTGAGCAGGTTCATTGCTCTTCTGTGGCCCCAAGAATTAGTGCTCCTCACTGCTCTGGAACTTTGACCCAAAACTGCTCGTGGATAATAGAGTTGCTAATCAGCTCCGCTTGTCCCCATTGCTGGGTCACCTGCAATTTCTTTCTGACTAGTTGTCTGACCCCCTGACCGGCTTTGGGCTGAGAGCTCATGGAGCTGATGTTGCTGGCACCTCCACTGGCAAGCACCTCCAAGGCCTTTGCTGGTGGTATTAGTGTGCAATCCGGGATGGCTCCCATGCCTATGTCACAGACCTCTCCTACCAATCTCCTAAGTTGTCTTATGCTGAAAATGTCTCACTCTTACCTTTTGTTGGCTTTGCCACTCCAACATTTGATTTGAGGAGTTATTTTAAAATTTTTGGAGGGGAATGTTGGAAGAGTTCAGCTGGTTCAGTTGCTATCTGTACAACTCTGTCTTATCTTGACTATGCCTCTGAGGGCTCATCCTTCTCGATCTCTGTTGCTTTGGGTATTGTTGGCCATTAGTTTTCTAGATATTCTCTTCTTCTTTAGTTTTTATGACATTTCTTTGTCTCAGTTCTCTTTCTAACTGTCTGAAAACGCTTCCAAGTCTCTTTTGAAGGATCATCATCTGTGCCCTACCCACAACCATATATGTGTATTTCAAAGGTTCTCTCCTTGTCTCTCTTTTCTGTTTACCATATATAATCCAAAATGGTTTCATTATATCAAATTTCTCCCTTTTCTTATCCATATTCCACACAGTTGTCAAATTGATACTCCTCAAGAATAATTCTCACAATGTTGCTTCTCTGCTTATGAAGCTTCTTTGGCTTTCTAACAGCTCTAGAAAAAAAAAAACCAACAAAAAATGAAACTATAAAATAAATGTCCTTAGTTTAACCTTTATAATCTGACTCGAGGCTATTTTTCCAAGTTTATTATGTATTATTCCCCTTCATTCACTCTATGTTCCAGACAAACAGTCCTATTAGATATTTTCCTATATTCAACATTCCATCTCCAAACTCTATGCTTTTTTGAAAGCTGTCTCCCATAGCTAGAATGCTGTTTTCCCTCTCCTGTGTTCCTAAAATCCCTCTGTGTCTTCAAAGATTAATTCAAGTGACACTTAGAGATCTCTCTTGATTTGCTTCAGTTATGAGTGCTCCCCCCATCTCACCAAATAACTGTATTTATTTTGAATATGTTCCATATTCCCTTATTTGTGAACATATTGTATCTTGCTAGTGCAATATGAGCTCTTTCAGGGCAGAGATTGTTTCCTCTTTATTTTTATGTTATTTCATCCAGCACAATGCTTGCTATTTAGAAGGCACTTAACATATACTTGTTGACTTATTGTTTGATGGATGGTGAGTAGTATATGGATGCAGTAGTAGAAAAAGGGTTATAGATTATTAAGAATAATTTCATTTATTATAACTTCTTGCATTCTGGTTATAATGTCCTTTACCATTGGGTGATGAAAAGATACACCATTGGAGTGACTGAATCATATTAACCTTGGTTTTTTTTTTTACTGTAAATGAAACTAGAAGATGAAAGGAAGTTGCAGCTAAAACTGCTTACAGATTTTTTGAAATGTAAATTAAGGAGTTGGGGAAGTTGGTTTTTGTCATGTGTCCAAGGGCAACAAGAAACACAATTTCATAGGACATTAGCTCATCTCATATTATAGTACTAGTAATTAGTATTTGCGAATAAAAAAAGCACCATAAAAACAATTGCATCTCATGGATGAATATTTGTCACAGAGGATGAGAAGGCAGAGATACATGAAAAGCATAATAAGCCTGTCCATATTAAGTTAACATATACTTTAATACTTGATGACTTTTATGCCTGTGACTTTAAGGTGGGTGTGGTTAAGGATAGTTAAAAATATGTTTGAAAAATTGGTCAGAATTAAGAAATGAGAGAGGTCAAAGGCTGGTAGATTTCAAAGAAGCTACATACCTATATTTCCTGAATATTTTCTTTGTTAAAAACTGGATACAGTATGCACCAAGAAACACCATAAACATAAAATTATATTTTAACAGACAGAGAAATTCTTAAATCAGCTCTATGTGCAGTCAGAACATTAATTTGTTAGAGCAAAAGTAAAAATTATTACAAAAATAGAATAAAAGTGAGATAAAGAGATGGAATGTGATTAAAACAACTCTTATCTTACCTATTTAAATGATCCCTGGACACTGAAAAGTGGTAAATGGGTAGAACAGTAGACATTAATAATTAGCCATTTCATAAAAGAGTTTATCTGATGCAAATTAATTGCTACAACAAAGAGTCCAAAACAGTTTAGAAAACCCTTGATATTTTTACTAAGTAGAGGGATAAGTGCAGCTCTGAATTAGTAAATCTTATACAATAGGTTGCAGGAAGATTATAGCTAGCAATCGTATGGTGCTTTTGCAAAGCATTTTGTATATGCTATCTCATTTGATCATCCTAATCACAATATGAGGCAGGTGCTATTATTATGTACAATTTATAGATCACTAAATTGAGACATAGAAAGGCTAGAAGACTTGCCTAAGATCATACAGCTAAAAAGTGTCTGAGTTTGGACTTGAACTCAGGTCTTCCTGACTCTAAGTCCACACTATATCAACTGGGCAATCTAGCTGCCTCAGAATATTACCTCACAAAACATCAAGAAACAATGGATTGAAAAGAACCAACTAAGCAAAGTTGTTCCACAGAGTTTAAGAATGAAACTAGAAAGGTAACAAATCCTTAGAAAATGGAAAAGGTCTATAGAGCTTTTTCTAATCTCTTTCTGTGATGAAAAATAGTGGATGCCTTTTATTTCAACTCTTAGAAAGTGGAAATGGCATTGAAGAGAACAAAGATGGAATGAGCCACTTGACTAGACCTAGAATATGGGGAAGAGTTCTGTCCTGGAAGCAACACACTTTTGATGGTTTTAAGGGATACATTCACATGATATGTGATAGAGAGAACAATCCTGGACCTTATTATTATCATTAAAAGTGACCAAAAGAAAATGAGCAAATCCTAATGCATAAGCTTACCTTCCCATTTCTGCAAAAAAAAATTATATGCAAAACAATTACACACACAGAGGTATAAGAAAGGAAGTGGCAGGCTTTGACAAGAGAGGAGCCTTTAGATAGTGGAATAAAAGCTGGCCCCGGTTCAAATCATGCTTCTGATGTGCTGGCTATATGGCTCTAGGCATGTCATTTAGCCTCTGAGTGTATTACACAACTCTCCAAGAATATAAAATGCAGAGAATAGGCTCACCTGAATTGCTATATGGAATTCCTCCCCAAAAGCATCCCACACCCATGAAATCACAGGTCTAGTTTCCTACGTCTGCCTGTCCCTCTCCTTGGGTCGCTATCCCTATCCGTTTCCCTAGCACTGTCCCCATTCCTATATGTCTACATGAATCTCAATTGTTAATGATTATTTAGGCCATATTTGGCCAAGCCCACATCACAGTCAGAGGTAGAATGTGAGAATGTTAACATGAAGAGTCAGAGATAGATTACCAGAATAGCTTAAAACAAGAGTAGAAGTTAAGTTGAGGACCTGGCAAGGGTTTCTTGAAGAGTAGAAAAATCTTATACACAGCTTCTGCTATATGTTGATATATGATGGGAAGAGAATGCTGTCAGGCCTTATAATAAAGAAAAGAATTAAAGAACTTAAGTGCTTTTAAGTTATTTGCTTGTTAAGAATTATGATAATTCTGTGAACCATCTTAGCATCTATTCAACAGATAAAAAAAAAAAAGCAGAATGAAATAGCTTAATGACTTGGTCCCAGATTATAAATCAAATAAATTGTAGGAGGAGGGGCAGAATCCCTAAATTCACAATCATAAATTCTGTACGTAGTTCATAGAGATAAAGTCTTACAGCATTAATTGCTGTTTCAAACTCTATTTCATTTCAGATGATGCTGGCAGAATTTAAGCGAGTGAAATCAAAAATCCAACCTGCCATTGAACAATTGATGGTTCCTCATTTGGCTAAAGTAGATGAAGCTATCCAACCTGGCATAATTTCACTGAACTGGACATCAATGAACATTGAAGGATATTTAGACAACGTTTTTAGAGTGCTCGGTAAGTCTCTGTGGATTTATTCATTATTGCTCAATTTTTCAAATATTTCATGCTCCAGTATTTAACAGTCATGTATTTTTTAAAACTTTTTGTTATGAAGACCTTTCTGAGCCTCAACCAAAATTTTCATATGTTAAGAACAGTAAATGATGACTACATGTGAAACTCTATCTACCATGTACAACTTTGTTTTGGTATAGCGCAGATTTAGTATGGTAGTTTTAGTGCTTTTCTGCTGGTCTCTGTCCCTTTCTGATCTTCCTTCTGTTCACTCTTATTTATATTTTAACTGTTCATTAGTGCTCTTTTCTTTTTAATATTACTATAACTAATTCCCTCAAGCCCTACCTTGAAACAAATAAGTATAGTCATGAAAACCAAATCCACACATTGGTTATGTATGAAAAATATATTTCATTCTACACCCTTAATCTATGACCTCCCTACCAAGAGGAGGGAGATTTGATCCATCATCATGTAGTCTTATTACCAGTTGTAGGAAAAAGCAATGGTATCCCCAAGCAAAGAAGCTGCTTTTTACAAAAATATACGATAAGTCATCTCCAAGATAGTTCAAGGATTTATTGACTCGCATGGATTCTGTTTTCTGGGATTAGACAAATCTATTCCCTTTTATTAATTTTTTATTTTGCTTTAAAATACAAACTTAAAATGAAGATTTTTATGTTTACTTTCACTTTTATTCTTAATATCAATTTTTCTCAAGGATCCAATACAGTTTGGTTTCTATAATTTGAGAAATGTTGAAAATTTTGGAAAGGGCACAATATAAAATCACCACAAGAATCAAAAATTAAGGAAACAATGCTTATTGGGCATATTTTAAAATAGACTTTTTTCCCCTCAACATTAAGAGACTATTTAGGCAAAGATTTCAGAGAGAGAAGATTTCTTTCAAAAACTAGAAATGTTTTATTACTCATGATATTTTTTCAACCTGGAATTTATTCTTTTATGATCTCTATGTAGCCAGTCTGCTTATCTTTAGAAGAAGCTGAAATCAAAACAACTCATTTCAAATTCCATCTCTTCTTTAAAGCATTCTCTGACCTCACTAGCTCATCAATACTCATCTCTTCCTTTCCCAATATTCATTTGTACTTATATTTAGTGCTACATAATTTATTATTTAATTATTTCATATGTTTTATCTCCTCAAATACATGATAAAGTCCCTAAGGACAAGACTCATATCTGATATTTGCACATAGTAGGCAATCAACAAATTCTTCCTAGTAGCATTCTTAGCTTCTGATTCTTAAGATTTTTTTTATTGACCATACTCTATAATCTGCATTGTTCCTATTCATTCCAGATGTCTCTGTTAACACCATTTCTCTTTTGTTACCCTCTTAGACTCAACTCTAAATTGGCTACTTATAGCTATTAAAATTATGTCCAGTCTATTTAATGCTTTAGGAAACCCAGTCAATGTGGAAAATATCATAAGATTCAAAGATATTAGATCTAGGGTTTTAAGGCATCTGAGAGGCCATCTATTCTAGCCCCCTTATTTTATGGAAATGGAAACAGAAGCTTAGACAGGGTTAGGTTCTGGGGTATGCTGGAGCCAGCATACTGACTAAGAGTACTGATCGCTAAATTTTTAGTGCTAAATTTTGGAAAATATCGAATATTACAAATCATGGCTTCAGTCATTGTTTTGTTGATTGCTTAGATTTAAGAAAATGTCAATAATAAAGTTTAAAATAGAAAGTGTGTTTGGAGTATATTTTTTTTCCCTCAGGATTCAGTTGTTAAACATTTACCTATACGTGCCTAGTGAGGTATCAGATGCTCAAAGCCACCCAGATATTAAATGGTAGAAGCCACTTAACTCACTTCTGAATCTAAGTCAAATGCTGTTTATACTGCATGACCCTTCCACTCAACAGCATAATACCATTTTAACTCAAAGACAAAAAATCTCCAGAGGCATAGACAAGATGGCAGAGAAAAGGTAGGGAATCACTTAAGCTGTCCTCCAAACCTCTCTAAATGCCTTTAAATAATGTCTCCAAACAAGTTCTAAAGTGGCAGAACTCATGAAAGGGTGGAATGAAATAATCATCCAGCCAAAGATAGCTTAGGTGGTTGGCAGAAAAGATGGGTTGCACCAGGGTGAGAGTGGAATGCAGTTTAACACAGGCAGTCCTAGTGTGGACTGGACCCAAGTAAACCCGGAGCAGGTCTTGGGGGCAACTGAATCAATAGTGGAAGTGATAGTTTCCTGACCTCTTAGCCCACAGATAGTAAGGGGGTCAGACAACTGGTCAGAAGATTATAGTGTTCCCTTTGTTGCAACTGGGGACAAGACTGTTTCATTGCCTATACTTGGATCTGGTTTTGCAGTCCTGAGTCTCAATCCCAGGGCAAGGAGGAGCACTAGCACATCAGAAATTGTGTCTGTAAGGTAACGGGGGCCTCAGTTTCAGTTCCAGGGTAGAAAAGAGTGCTTGTGGCCACTCACAGACCAGATCACAGACCAAGAGAGTAGTAAACTCTCCTTAGATCATACCAGCTTGGGAGTTCTGAAAACTTAAAGGTCCCCAGAAGTACCTGCACAAAATATCTGAAGCTTGAGATGGTGTCTCCTCCACTCCAGAAGCAGAGCCTCACGTTAGCAAAGAGTTAAAGTTAAGAAATAGGCTGGAACATGAGTAAATAGCAGAAAAAACCCTAATTATAGAAAGTTACTATGGTATCAGGCAATATCAAAACATAAACTCAGAAGAAGATGACAAAGTAAAAACTACCACATCCAAGACTCAAAGAAAAATATGAATTGGTCTCAGAACATGGAAAAGTTCAAAAAGGATTTTAAAAAATCAAGTAAGAGAGGTAAAGGAAAGATTGGGAAGAGAAATAAGAACGATGCAAGAAAATCATGAAAGAAGAGTCAATAGCTTGGTAAAGGAGGCACAAAAAATACCAAAGAAAACAATACCTTAAAAACTGAATAGGCCAAATGATAAAAGAGGCAAAAATTCCATTGAAGAGAAGAATGCCTTGAAAAGCAGAAATGGTAGAATGGAAAAAGATATATCAAAATTCAGTGACTAGAAGAACTCCTTAAAAGTAGAATCAGCCAAATGGAAAAGGAGGTACAAAAGCTCGCTGTAGAAAATAATTCCTTAAAAATCAAGTTGGGCAAGTGGAAGCTAATGACTTTATGGGACATCAAATGTCAATAAAACAAAATCAAAAGAATGAAAAAATAGAAGACAATGTGAAATATATCATTGGAAAAACAACTGACCTAGAAAATAGATTTGAGAGATAATTTAAGAATTATTAGACTACCGAAAGCTATGATTAAAAAAAGAGCCTCGACGTCATCTTTCAAACAATGATAAAGGAAAACTGCCCTGATATTCTAGAAGCAGAGGGTAAAATAGAAATTGAAAGACTCCATCAATCACTTCTTGAAAGAAATCCCAAAATGAAAACTCCTATATTATAGGCAAATTCCAGAGCTCCCTGGTCAAGGAGAAATATTTCAAGCAGCCAAAAAGAAATAATTCAAATATTGTTAGAGACATGGTCAGGATAACACAAGATTTAGTAGTCCCTACTTTAAAGGATGAAAGGGCTTGGGATATGATATTTCAGTTGGCAAAAGAGCTAGGATTATAACCAAAAATCACCTATCCAGCAAAACTGAGTATAATCCTTCAGAAGAAAAACATGGGTACTTAATGAAATAGAGGACTTTCAAGCATTCCTACTGAAAAGACTAGAGCTGAATAGAAAATTTGATTTTCAAATACAAAAGTCAAAAGAAGCATAAAAAGGTGAACAGGACAGAGAAATCATAAGGGATTCAATAAAGTTAAACTGTTTAATTCTACATGGAAAAATGAGACTAGTAAGTACTAAAAAAGTTTCTCATTATTAGGGCAGTTAGAAGGAATATACATAGACAGAAAGCACAGGTGTGAACTGAATATCACGGAATTATTATCTAAGAAATAAAATTAAGAGACGAGAAAGGAATGCATTAGGAGGAGAAAAGGAGAGGTAGAATGAAATAAATTATCTAACATAAAAGAGGCTCAAAAGAGATTTTACAGTGGAGGGGAAGATGAGAGAAGGGGGGAAGGGGAAGGCATGGGCCTTACTTTCATTGAAATTGGCTCCAAGATGGAATAACATAACACACTCAGTTGGGCTTATAAAGCCATTTTACCATATAGGAAAGTAGAAGGGGGAGAGGATAAGAGAATGGGGTGGGACTGCTAGAAAGGAGGAAGATTGGGGGAAATAAAAGTCAAAAGCAAAACACTTTTGAGAATGGACAGGGTGAAAGGAGACAGTAGGTTAAACAGTGCTGAGATAGGAGGGGAAATACATAGTTGTTAATTATTACTGTGAAAATAAATTTACAGCAAGTTTTTCTGACAAATACCTCATTTCTCAAATACACACACACACACACATATGTATATATATATATATAATGGAGTCAAATTTATAGAAATAAAAGCCATTCCTGAATTGACAAATGGTCAAGGGACATGAACAAGTAGTTTTCAGACAAAGTAATCAAAGCTATCTATAGTCACATTAAAAAATGCTCTAAATCACTATTGATTAGAGAAATTCAAATTAAAGCAACTCTGAGCTATCACACACCTGTCAGATTGGCTAATATGACAGTAAAGGAAAATAAATATTGGAGGGGATGTGGGAAAATTAAAACATGAACGCTTTGTTGGTGAAGTTGTATACTGATTCAACCATTCTGGAGAACAATTTGGAACTATGCCCAAAGGCCTATAAAACCTTGTATAACCTTTCACCAAGCAATATCACTACTAGGTCAGTATCCCAAAGACATAAAAAACAAAAAAAGAAAAGGACCTCTATATACACAAATATTTACAGCAGCTCTTTTAGTGGTAGCAAAGAATGGGAAATTGAGGGAGTGTCCAATTGGGGAATGGCTGAACAAGTTGTTGTACATGATTGTGATAGAATATTATTGTGCTACATAAGAGATGACAAGCAAGATGCTCTCAGAAAAACCTGCAAAGACTTACATGAACTGATACAGAGTGAAAGGAGCAGAACCAAGAGAATATTGTACACAGTAACAGTAATATTGTATGATGATCTTCTGTGAATAACTTAGCAATTCTCAGCAATACAATGATCTTAGACAATTCTGAAGGGCTTATGATCAAAGGACTCCAGAGAAGGAACCTGAATGTAGATCAAAGATACGTTTTCTTGATTTTTCCTGTTTTTTATGTCTGTGTTATCTTTCCTAGCATGACTTACATGGAAGTGTGTTTTGCATAACCACACATGTCAAATTGCTTGTCTTCTCAACTGGGGCTAGGGAGGGAGGGAAAGAGTGAGAAAATTTTGAATTCCAAATTTGAAAAAAATGTTAAAATTGTTTTACATTCAATTGAGAAAAATAAAATATTAAAAAGACAGACTTTCACAACATGAGTATTGTGGAAGGGTTATACATAATGATACGCATGTAGCCCATGTTGAATTGCTGGACTTCTTAGGGAGGCTGGGTGGGAAGGGAAGAGGGGAGACAATTTGAAACTCAAAGTTTTAAAAAAATAGATATTCAAAAGTAAAAAAGTTTTTTTTTTCATGCAACTAGAAAATAAGATACACAGGCAATGGGGCGTAGAAATTTATCTTGCCCTACAAGAAAGGAAGGGAAAAGGGGATGGGAGGGGAGTGGGGTGAAAGAAGGGAGGGCTGAGTGGGGAACAGGGCAACCAGAATATATGCCATCTTGGAGTGGGGGGGGGGTAGAAACAGGGAGAAAATTCGTAATTCAAACTCCTGTGAAAAGTAATGATGAAAACTAAACATATTAAATAAAAAGAAAAAAAACAAACAAAAAATTAAAAAGACAGAAAATATATTTACTTATTTTCCTAGGTAGTATGCATGCAGAAATCTTGGGGATATGCTGGGTGGAATTTTAACATGCTGGAATGAGCTTTGATAGCTGGCAATCACCTATGAATTGGAGAATTTGGACTTATTAGCACTAAATTATTATTAGTTCTTATACATAAACGAAGTGATTTTTACACTTACCATAATATTAACAGTATTAGTTTTATTGTCACAGAACTTTAGAGTTGAAAAGGGACCTAAGCTAAAAGTGATCATTTAGCTCAGTCATCTCATTTTTCATATGAGGAAAATGAGATCCAAGGAATTTAAGTATCACCCAAATACTTAGTGGTAGAATTAGGATTAGAATGAAGGTCTTATTGGAACAGCATTATAGATTTAGAGCTGGAAGGGACTTTAAAGATTATCTAATCTCTTTGTCTGGTATTTTTTCTACCCTGCTAGGCTCCCACAATATACCTCCTCTGGAATAAACAAAAGGAATGAATTAAAATTATAGATGGAGGACTTTAGATTATGGACAAGAACATCACAACAGCGAGTGTTGTCATGACAATTCTAAAATAGACTGTTAAGGGGGACTTTACTTTCCTTGGAAAATTTTGGTGCTACTTTAATACATTGTGGCAATTTTGGAAGAAATCCATTTTTGTCTCCACGTTTCTATTGTACCTTTTCTTTTTCCAATTTAGTTTTGGAAAACAATGGGGAAATAAAAACTTAACTTTTTGTGAAACAAAGTCTAATTTTTTGCCATTTTAAAAAGAGCTGATATGAATTGTATGGTGAAATATTATGAGCAATGTATATAATGAGTGTTCTCATATAAAAATATTAGAAAATGAAGGGCTGCCCTTCAGGTGGGGAATGACTGAACAACTAATGGTGTATGTCTGGATATACTTCTATAGATCCTTGGGTGGGCTCCTAGGTAAGATTAAAAATATTATTAACTTGTATGCTGTCAGTCTTTGGGATTAGAATGTTGAAATTTGACTAGAGAAATTATTTAAAGAACCACATACATGATTTTGATGCATCATGAGTATTTTGCACTAATTTACAACTTTTGATCTAAGCTTTCTTTTCTTTAGGGAAGTAGTGTGAAACAAGGGAGATATAGTAAGAGTCTAAAATTGTTTTTGTACTTCAAAGACTATAGACTTTAATTACATAGCAGCTTTTACTGTGCTTTATTTCTTTTAATTGAAACAATAACTAAAAATATGTTATAAACGACCTTTTCTTCCATGGACTTTAGATATGCAGAATTTCACTGGAGTGATTACAAAGGAAATGTAATGGCAATAATTATTGCAACCACTCTTATAGATACCCTTGCTTAGAAATTGGTTTTAATACTATTTTGATGATTATTTTTGTTTTCATTTTTGCAAAATACATCCGTAAACATTCTTCTTTGATGATTTTTTTTTCAAAAGGTGAGGTGGAACTGCTTCTTGATCGGGTCAATGACCTGGTGGAATATCGTATTGATGCTGTTCTGGAAGAAATGAGTCATGTGCCTCTTTGCAAACTCCCTGAGGATGAGCCACTTACCTGTGAAGAATTTCTCCAAATGACAAAGGTTATACTAAGATAGAGTCTTCATTTAAAAATAGTTTTGTGATTTGTTTTCCTAAAAGTAATGGTTACTTCATGAAATACAATATGAATGCTGGGCTGATCTAAACCAGTTCTTTTTTTATAGATGATTTACAGATGGGGTGATTGGAAAATGATGAGGAAAGGTAATAGAAGAGTCACTCCTAGACAGTTATGAGACATCACTTTCATTGTTAACTGAAGTTGCTGTGAGGTATTTTTTGTCAACTCAATAGGAAATATTTTGTGGAAGTTTTTTTTTAAGAGACAAAAATATTTTATAGGACTTAGAATAACCTGAGTCTAATTAGATATGGTAATACAGTTTAAAAAGCTTTCTGAACAGGGTTTATATAATTTATTCTTTAAACACAGTTTTGGAGTCCTTAAAATACTTTTTAATGACTATAGTAATTACAAAAACCTCTCTTAGAGACAAGATGGTATTAAATATTACTTTGAGTTGTATAGTTTAGTGTTCATTCATTCAACAAACATTTAAGAGTTTACTATGTAATGAACAGTGATAGGAAGCTAGGTGGTATAAAGGACTCGGAATCTGGAAGACCTGAGTTCAAGATCAGCCTCAGACACTTACTAGGTACATTACCCTGAGCAATTCACTTAACCTCAGCCTGCATCAGTTTCTTCAACTATAAAATGGGGATAACAATAGCACCTTCTTCCCAATGTTGTTGCGAGAATCAGATGAGATAATTTTTGTAAAGCTCTTTGAAAATCTTAAAGCATTATATAAGTGCTAGCTATGATTAGTAGCCATTATTTTAGGTAATAGGAGAGATACAAAGCTCAAATTGGGTCTCTGCCCTCATGGAGCTTACAATCTAGATGGTATGTACAAAGAAAAATATAATATAAGCACAATATGCTAAAGAGATAAGAAGTGTGCCATGAGATCAGATGCTGTCAGAAAGAATTAAAGAATTCTAGCTGAGAGATTATGAGAAAGCTTCACCAATTGATAATATCTGAGCTGGGTCATAAAGGATAGGTAAAAGGTCAACAAGAAAGATGTAATGCGTATTTGTGTGTGTGCGTATGTGTCTGTCTGTGTGTTGGTGTGTGTGTAAAGAATAGTTTGAGCAAAATTGAGTAGTTGGGAGAGCACAGAAGTATACAAAGGATGATGAGTTAGACCATTTTGGCTAGAGCAAATGTTAGGAATTAGTGTAGGATAAGACCGGAGGGGTAGGTTGGAACCAGATTATGGTAGAGATCACTGAATGCCAGACTAAGGATGGGTAATGTGTTCAAATAAATAGTCACATCATCTAAGTTTTTCATGGTCATGTTCATGATCATGATCTGAATGCAACCTCCAAACACTGACAATCTTGTAACTGGCAATATTGTGATAATTTTCCTACTGGATGACATAGCTTATTTTATTATTATTATTCAAAAATGTACCACTCTATTGTGAATTGGACAAAATTTAAAACAATGATGTTAGTCTATGAGGAGCTGATAATTTAAGAATGAAGGAATTTCAGTGATATGTGACATAGATTAAAAAAAATTTTCCCAAATTTTCCTTTCTTTTTTCCTCCTTTTCTTGTGATTTTATTAATTTCTTTGGCTCACTCAGTGATTCTACTAGAGTGGGAGGTAAGTAGGATGACAAAAAAATAGCAAGAGACAAAATTCATTAAAGAGGACAAGTAAAGGGGGATATTTATAAGAAAGAGAGAAAAAGAGTATACAATAAAGGAATGATTAGGGAAAGAGGAGAATAAGTTACTAGATTATAAACTTCATGAGGGCAGGAACCACGCAGCATTCGTTTTGTAGTGCTTATCACATCCCTCTGGACATAAGGGGGACTTAATTTTTTTTATTTGAATGTGAAATGGAGACATAACTCCAAAGATGAAGTTTCTCACCAAGCCACATCCTACTAATGGCTTGAATTATTTCATATTACTTTCTTTCACACGTTCTAGACTACTTGCTGTTCCCTTCTTCCCATGATCCATTTCCTGACTTGGAACCTTTGCACAAGCTGTGCCCTCCAGAGCTGGAATGAATGTCCTCCTCTCCAGCTCTTAGAGTGCTTGTATTACTTCAAGGTTTACTTCTTTACCTCTCACTGAAGCCTTTCCTTTTATTGCAAATTGTTAATATTCCATCTAGCCACACGTTATTCTGTATTGACTTTTTTGGATCCATGTAGTATTCCACATCAGATTGTGAGATCCTTTAAGACAGGGATTGTTTTCTCACTGTTTTTGTTTATTTTGGTGGTTAGAGAGCTGTCTTTGCAACCAGGAAGATTTGGGTTCAAGTCCTACTTCTGGCATATACTGACTTTGTGACCCTGGTCAAATTGCCCCACCTTTCAGAGGTGTCAAAAACACAGCCAGGAGGTACATTGCCCCAGCAACACAACTGAGTGTGACCCGAACCAGATTAAAATGGAGTTGGGAAATATATTACAAAATAAATTAAAATACAACAGAACCCAAATAATGTTAACATATCAATGACATTAGCATTATCTATGTTCATTTGTCTTTTTTTGTATTTTTTTGTATGTTGTAAATCAATATGCTCTCACAGCCATCATTGTGTACAGTTTAGTGGCCCCTGTTTCTATTTGTGTTTGATATCACTGCTTTAGGCAACTGTAAAACTAAAAATTGGCACTGCCAGCTAGGTCAGGATAACGCAAGTTCAAATTCAACTTCAGATCCTATCTGTGTAACCCTGGACAAGAAAACAACCCTGGACAAGTCACTTGACCTCTGTTTGCCTCAGTTTCTTCATTTGTAAAATGGGGATCATAATAGTACCTACCTCCCAAGGCTGTGAAGATCACATGAAATAGTATTTGTAAAGCTCTTATGACAGTGCCTGGCACATAGTAAGCTCTCTATAAATGTTGTTTGTTGTTGTTATTATTTGCAGAGAAAGTGCCAGTCCACACTAGTAGATGAAGTTTCCTTACCTGGGAGTTTCCCGTACTAATAAACCAACCTCTATTCCTATTGCTCATCCCATTTGACAGGATAATGTTTGGTACATAGTAGGGACTTAATAAATATATGTTGATAAATTGAGTTACAGTTAAATTGAATTGCTATTCCTTTCTCATGAAGTTGTGTTCATTAATACAGAAAAAAGAAGGCTTTAAGAGACTGTAATTAATGATTGAATTACTGCTATCTCTCTGATAATTTATTTTTTTAAAAATTAGTCATAATTCCCTAAGGAGCAAAGTTATAATATATATTAATGTGAACAATTGCAATATTGACCTCGATGACACTGGTTCCTCAAAAGCATCAGCATGATGCAGGCCTCATTGAATTTTACCAGCAGGAAAGCTCTAAGTCTAGGTTTGGCCTTGGATCATGGTAGGTCTGTTCTTCGAGGAAGAGCAAGCCAGCTTAGAGCAGAAAGGCTCCTCTTCCAGGTGGCCATCGGGTGATGGATTTTTCAGACCCAGAAACTTCCAAAGACCATTAACTAAATTGTAGGAGGATTGTAATCTGCATCATTGGAGGGAAGACTCTAACACCGATGAAATTATAGATCCCTAAAGATAAGGAATTTAACAGCATGCTCTCCCCGCAAAGGCACCATTTTATGAATAGTGAATTAATTTATACATTTCTATTTGCTATTAAATTTTATTTCCATTTGATCTGTGATTTCACTGTGTGAGAAACACTCCATATCCATTTGGTTCAACAATTCTCTAATTTATAAACTTAGTGATTAGAGTTGCCAGGACACTGAGAGATTAAGTGACTTGCCCTGTGTCACATGGCCAGTATTTGTCAGAAATGGGGCTTCAGCTCCTAATCTTCCTGTCCTTATCTTCCATGCCATCAAATAAGATAAAAATTCTATAACACTGAACATGGTGTCTGATAGACAGTAAGTGCTTAAAAAATGTTTGTTTCCTTCCCTTCCTCCCTCCCCCTTCCCATACTCACTTTTTTAAAAAAAATATTGCCATACTGATTTAATGTTTGCAAAGCATTTATATCACAAATGTGATACCCATAGCAGCTGCTGTGAATATGCCAGTGTATTCTTAGGTTTGAATCACAAGACATAACAGAACCTCTTTATTGAAGAAAGAACCAAGATATTTATTCATGTGCCAGAGAGCCAAATCCATCATAGTAACCAAGAAGTCTATACACATTATCACTGCAGGGAACACCACCATGCCCAAGCCTTCCCTCCCTCAGGCATCTCCACAAACAGGCTCCCCTAAGCAAAATGCCCTTCTCTTACCCATGCTAGCTGCTCTCTGTCTCCCTGCCTCCTCTCTCTCTGTCCCCATGCTGACTTTTTAAAAGACCTAATTTTGTTTAAAATGAATCAATTTAGGTATTTCCATTTGTCAACTAAAGTTATGCTATGTATTATAATCAAAATTTTTTTATACATGCATCCTATTTAATTGTTACTTAAAATTGAAAATCAAATCTTTCAGGAAGGATATATGACCATGTAAGTTAAGAAGATTTAAAGGAAATTCACACTAATACTGGAAACCTTTTAGTTTTGGGAAAAAGGCAAGCCTGTTTTCAAACTGGAAAACCTGCTGGATGTGGTGGTACACTCCTATACTATTTGCTCCTGGGGAGGCTGAGGATGGTGGAGCATTTGTATTTTGGAGTTTTGAGTTGCAATGAGCCTATTTGGAGTTTACAAATCTGGCACAAATATCGTGAGACCATGGGAACAGAGGACCACGAGGCTGCCTAAGAAGGGTGAAATGGTCCAGGTTGGAAAAGCAGAACAGATAAATCGTCTGCACTGATGAGTGCTGGGATCAAGCCCATAAGTGTCTGTTGCACTTTTAGTCTGGGCTAAATATGCACTTATAGGGATCGTTGTGTCCAGTACAGAGAGAGACAGTCTCGAAAAAGCAGGCAAATTAGTAAATAAGTAAGTACTCAAGACAGAAAAAAGGAAGGAAAGAAATGAAGGAAGTGACAGATAGAAAGAAAAAGAAAAGCTTAGAAAACCACATTTTTCTTTGTATAATATATATAATTTATTCTTTCATTGAAAAATTATTATTCATATTTTTGCATATACATCACAATGTGCTTGTCTGAGTGGGGAATGTAATAGTAGTATAGGAGATGATATGCTTTCTCTGTTTCCATGTTTGACTTCTCTTTATTTTTCCATCCTCTGTTAGTGTTTCCTAAACTTTAGTCCTGAAGTCTGATCTCTCTGAACATTCTTCCCTTTAGGGGCAGTATTCATCCTTGTGATTTCAGCCATTAGTTTTAAACTGAAGATTTCAAGATCTACGTTTCCTGTTGAATCCTCTAATTTCAGTTACAGTTCCATATCCAGCTTCATTGTTAAGAAACATGTTACTTATATTTCAAGAAGCCTGGGTACCCAGCTCCTAGAAAATCACTTGTTAACAGAAGTGTGTGTGTGTGTGTGTGTGTATACATATGTGTATATATATACATATGTACATATATATATATAAATAGATAGAGATAGAGATGTATAGATACAGATATAAATGGGCCTTTTTTAGCATTTAAAGAACTAAAAATTTAGAAGTTATAGTAGCCCAGAAACAATTACAAAAATACACTATGCATGCAAAGCACTTAGGACTTATAAGAGTTATATTCACAAGTCAAGATATAAAAGTACATAAATCAATAAAAGCAGCTAGATGTCCCAGTGGATAAAGCACTGGGCTGGGTTCGAGAAGACCTGAGTCCAAATCTGACCTCAGACATGTACTAGCTATATATCAGTATACACAAATGTGCATATATGTACATATATAGATAGATATCAATATTGATATCTATATATAGATACATTTGTTAGCAAGTGCAAGTTAAAAGTTATGGTTGAAATCAAGACCTTGGACAAGTCACTTAATTTGTCTGTCTCAGTTTCCTCATCAATAAAATAGGGATAATATAATATTATAATCATATATTATTATTATTATTATTATTATAGCACCTACCTCCCAACATTGTTGTGAGGATCAAGTGAAATAATACTTATAGAACACTTAGCATAGTGCTTGCGCAAGCAATTAATAAGTGCTTATTCTCATTCCCAATCAGAGGACTCATAAGCTCCTCTGAGAAAGGGCCTGAATCTGTGATTGCCAGATAACATTCTGATATTCTGTGAATTCCTATCCCTTCAATAGGGTCCTAACCAGTCCATGTCAGTCTCATAGTATCACCTGTGGTTCAAATTCCCTCTGAAAGACAAACACATTTTGGAGCTGCCATATAGGAAATCTTCTTCCTATCAGACTTATACTTTTTGAGTCACTCACAAAAATAGTGGCAAATAAAGTACAGGCCTTCTGCTCCTTCACTAGTTTCATTAGTGCTTTGTTGCTCTCTAAATGCTGGGTCCATAGCGGCAAATATGTTCTTTCTCTAAGAGATACACCACTTAGGAATCTTTTGTCCCTCCCCTGTTCTCCCTCACCTTTAGAAGCCAGTTCTCTGAACTCTTGAAATTGGTATTAGTCTTAGTCTCAAGACTGGTTCAAGACAGGTGCTGACAGAGAAATGTCTCTTCTTGTCTAGAAGGCTAAATACTGAGATTATATTGCTTAGGAAATTTTATTCTCCTTTAATTATGAGGTTGTATATATAACAGCTCCAATACTATTGTTCATGAACTCCTATCTCCTATCCAAGTCCATTTGAACATGCACATTTATCCTAGTGCTATGAATAATAAATTAATTTAGGTATTTCCATTAGATTGTAAGCTCCTTGATGGCAAGGATTCTATTTTGCCTCTTTTTATATCCCAAGAGGTTAACACAGTACCTGACACATGGTAAGTGCTTAATACATGTTTATTGATTGACTGATTACTATTAACATTTTATTTCTGCCTGATCTGTGATGCCACTTGTGTGAGAAATTCTCCAGATCTATGCAGTTCAGCAGTTGGTCTCTAATTTATAACCTTACAGAGTTGCCAGGGCATTGGGAAATTAAGTGATTACCCAGAATCACATAGCCAAGATGTGTCAGAAATGGAACTGAAAGAACTCTTGCTATTTTTCTATTTGTTATTACCTCTTGTTCTGGGAGAATCTACCATGTGTCTGAATTCAAATGTGAACTCCAGTTTTCCTGACTTGAGGCTTAATACTCTATCCACTAGTAATGCCACCTACCTACCTCTAGACTGGTGATAGTACTGTTAATACTCTGCCCTGGTTACCCTCCATCTTCAGTATCGTGTGCAGTTCTGCTCATCACTTTCTAAGAAAGCCATTTTGATAAACTGGAGAAAAAATGAAAGGGAATGGTGAAAGGTCCCAAGATCATGTCATTTAAGAGTCAGGAAGCGAACTTTTGTAGCCTGGAATAAAGAAGAGTCAGGTATAACATAACATTTATTTTCAAAGATTTGAGGGTATGTCACATGTATTAAGAATTAGATTTATTTGCTTTAGCTCCAGAGAGCAGAAATAGGAGCATTGTGTAGAAGTTGCAAAGAAGAAAATTTGGGTTTAGTGCCAGGAAAAATTTCATAGCAATTAGATCTATCTAAATATGGAATGGATCGGTTTTCAGACAAAGACCAAAGACTCTTAGGTATGTATGTTGGAAAGATTCTTCTTCCTGTACACTAAGGACTAGAGGGCCTTGGAGGTCCCCTAAAACTCTGTGATACTGAGTTTGATATATAGGTGAGAACAGTCAGATATAAATGAGAAACAGGAGAGTGAATCAATTGCTTGATTGTTGAAGGATTAGGGAAGAAAAAGGAGGAGGAAGATTCAAGAAGCTGGTGGTGACATTGATGAACTCTCTAGTATCAAGCACATTAGAAAAGAGGATGAGGATCAAAAAAGACATTAAATTCAGTGACTCAAACAACTGCCCCTGAAAAAAGCCCCCCTCCTCCCAAAAAACAGATATGTGGCCTTTACATTTTAGGATAATTTTGATTTTATTAAAATCAGATAATTTTCTATGTAAGAAGTTGCATGTGAACATTGTAAACTTTAGGCATTTTGTACAGTAGAAGTTAGGAGAAAGGGGAGATCAGTATAGACATCATGATTTAAGGAAGACCTTGAGATTTGAATTTGTCTTTGAAGAGAGTCAGAGGGAATTGAGAGAGGCATCAGCTAGATCAGATTGGAGAGGATGATTCCTATGATGTATTTTTTTTTTTGCATCAAAAGATTTTGTTGCTCCCTGAAAATACATAAGAAACCTAGACTTTTAGTGAGTTTGGCCAGGAGCGGTGGTAGGTTCATATTGCTCCTCATTTTCTCTTTAGATTCTCTTGCAACTTAGCTTTGGTTTTATAGACAATATTGACCTATGAGCATGGAATAAAAAAGGAGGTAACTGGCAGCCATCGAGATAGAGTCCCTTGAGTTGGGTGCCATTGACATGTACTTGAAACGGAGCTAACAACAATATATAACAGTTTTGCTTATTCTTATAGGATCTCTGTGCTAATGGTGCTCAGATATTAAATTTAAAGAGTTCATTAGTGGAGGAAGCAGCCAATGAACTAATAAATATATTGCTGGATTGGGAAGTGCGGTCTACAGGAGAAAAATTCTCAAGTGGCAAACAAGTTGATTCAGGAAGTGAAAACACAGGTAAAAGAATTGTTAATGTTAGTACTTTTCTAGGTTAGTCACACTAATTTATTGAAGCTTTAATAGGTATTAGTTAATACCTATAATGATTAATAATATAGAATATATTATGTGATAATATAATATACAATATAATAATTAATAATTATACCTACAATAATTAATTAGGTATTTATATATGTATGATGTCAAAAGTTTTCCTCAGTCTTTTTGAAGTACTCTTCCTGATTTATAAAGATATTCATTCTCATGGAATTTATGGAAATGAAAATATAATACTAATCAATTTGATAATAAAGTTTTTAATCTTTAATGACTACAGTTTGGAGGTTTAAGTTTATATAAATGTTTTTCTTGTGCCAACTACATGAACTATTATATTTAAAATGCTTTGTAATTGTATAACAAAATTTCTCGGAGCATATAGATAATAGTGTGCTGTTTGGTCTCAAAAGTAGGGCAAGCTTCTGATTATTCAGGAAGAAATTAATTTAGGGTTCACTCACTCCAAGTTCAATATTTTATCTACTTTTCCCTTATCCCATTTATCTTTTATCTTTCACTACCTATAGCTTTTTCAGTAATTCAACTCTATTTTGTCACTTTTCTTCCTTTCTTCCTCTTTAAAAAGTTAGGTCTATATGTTGTTATTTATTTTCCATGGTTTTGTTGCAGCAGGTGAAGAGCAGGGAAAATTAGAAAGTCTGGCATCTTCTCTTAATGCCACTCAGACTGGAGTTGGGCTCCCTCCTGCAGTAGTTAGGAGAAAGAAGAAAGAGAATGAGATTTTAGAGGAAGAAGCTTGTGAACTGCTTTCTCATTTCAACCACCAAAACATTGATGCTCTTCTGAAGGTTACTCGGAATGCCTTAGAGTCCATTCGTAAACGGACTTATTCTTCCAACGCAATTAACTTCAGAGGTAATAATCTCACACAGTTTCCTTATTGGCTAACTTGCTATTTAAGCCAGTGACCAAGCTGTCTTATGCTGATGGCACCATTTCAGGCTCCTCATGGGACATATTCAGTAATCTGACCCATTATATTTTATGATTTGTTTGCTAATGGTGGGTAGTATGAAAGTCTAGGAAAAGGTCAAATGGGCAGATCTTCCTCTTTATAGTACTGGTTGCTACATTTCTTTGGAGAGAGAGCTGTATGGGAAATATCCCCATGCGGATATTATTGAGTCTTTTAAAAACCAACAATGATAAATAAGATAAATATTGGGTTTTTTTTTCTATTCCAAAATTTCAGTGAACTTCTTCAAATTTTATCTTGATATTTATTCATATGCTTAACAGTTTGCTTATTTATTTATTGACTTTTAGGGAATAAAAGGTTTACTGCTTAATTAATATTTTAGGATCCTTTCCTTATGATAGTGGTCTCTGTTAAGTACCAATAAAATGATAATTTACACAATGATTTCAAAATATGGCTGATTTTCAGAGAATGGGGTTCCTTTAAGAGGAATATATTTAGGTCATAATATTTAGAATTCACTTTAAAAAAACTTAATTACCTACTACCTAAAAAATAATCTTTACTTGCAGATGGAAACAAAGATGAATTAAACATGGTCCAAACCTCAAGCATCTTATTTTCTAATAGTGCAAAAAAAGATGTAAATGGTAATTTTAATTTTGTAAAAGGCCAATTAGGAGATGACAAAGTACAAAAGAAAGGGGCATAATGATAACTGAAGTCTGAGAAGATTCTTTAAAAAGTAACATGAGATTCAGCTTAATCATCAAGTCACCATGAGTTAGATTAATATTTTTGCTCCTTTTCTTTAGTTATTTCAGCGAAAAGATGAGATTAAGCATGTATTTGTAAAGTTAAGTCTTTACCATGTTTTATGTTAACACAGACAATGAACACTCATCTAAGCCAAAGCAGATCGGCCTCCCCATTTTTAGGGCAAACATCATCTTATCAATCCCGAACATCTCAATGGCTCCAGTTCTGGATGACATACAGCAGACTCTTAACAGAGCAGTGGAGTGTATCATCAGTGTCATGAAGGGAGTTGGACAGTGGAGCAAAGAACGATTGTCCACAGTGAGTTTGGGATGGAAGCAATCCTTTTACATTAGGGCTTTTGAAATCAGTTATTTGGGAGAGATGAAAGTGATGCTTTGTTTTTTTCTTGTAGAAAAAGCTGCTTGAAAGAAAAATTGTCACCCTGAGGAACAACAACAAAGAAAGTGATTCAGATGATGACATAGGTGAGACTGGAACTCAAGGTAAGTAGGTTTTTGTTTCTTTTGGAAATAAGAAATGAGAGGGAAGATCACTGCCCTTTAAATTCCAAAATTTTAGTAGGCTGTTCCAAAGATTATTTGTTTTATTCCTAGTTGTTTAAAGCATCATTTTCAATTATAATAGGAATGAAAACAAACCCTGATCAAGATTGTTATTTTCACTGTCATTCAGTCATATACAACTCTTCATGGACCATAGCATGCCCGTCCCTTTTGTCCTCTAGTATCTCCCAATGTCTGTCCAAACTCATGTTCTTTGTTTCCATGACACAATCCATGTCATCCTCTGCCATCCTCTTCTCCTTTTGCCTTCAATCTTTCCCACCATCAAAGTCTTTCCAACATGTCCCGTCTTTTCATTATGTGATCAAATAATTTAAGCTTCAACTCCAGTATTTGTTCTTCCAGTGAGTTGTCTGAATTAAGTTTTTAAGTATTGACTAATTTGATCTTCTTGCTGTCCAAAGGACTCTCAAATGTCATTGCTAGAACCACAATTCAAAAGTATCAGTACTTATGTGCTTGGCTTTCCTTATACCCCAACTCTCACATCCATACGATATTACTAGAAAAACCACGGCTTTGACTATGTCAACCTTTGTTGGCGAGGTGATGTCTATGCTTTTTATTATGCTGTCCAAATTTGCCATACTTTTCTTTCTAAGGAGCAAGTATCTTTTAATTTCATGGCCACAGTCACTGTCTGCAGTGATCTTTGAGCCCAAGAATATAAAATCTGACACTGCTTCCATTTCTTCTTCCTCTGTTAGCCAAGAAATAATGGAACCAGATACCATGATCTTAGTTTTTTTTTTTAATGTTAAGCTTCAAGCCAGCTTTTACAGTCTCTTCTTTCATCCTCATCAAAAGGCTTCTTAATTCTTCTTTACTTCCTGCCACCATAATGGTATCATTTGCGTATCTGAGATTGCTGATATTCCTCCTGGCAATCTTAACCTTAGCTTTTGATTTGTCCAGCCTGGCGTTTTGTATGATGTGCTCAACATATAAGTTCAAAAAAAATAAGGTGACAATATATAGCCTTGTTGTACTCCTTTTCCAGTCTTGAACTAATCAGTTCCATATTTTGTTCTAACCATTGCTCCTTGACCTGCATACAAACTGAGGCAAACAGGGTTGAGGGACTTTCCCAGAGTCACACAGCTAGTAAGAGATTGAGGTCAGATTTGAACTCAGGAAGATGTCTTTCTGAGTCCAGGCTTGACACTCATTCACTGAGTCATCTAGTTGCCCATCTGGCATACAGTAGATGTAAAATAAATGTGTGTTGTATTTTTAATTGAACAGCCTTAGGACCTGTATTTGATTCTGTGTTGTATGCATTTTTTCCAATGGTGCAGATAAAAGCATGATTAGAAAATCTGTAAATGACTCAAAATTGATTAGAACATTGGGCCAAGTCCACTAAGATAAAATTTAATGAGGACAAACTCAAAATCTTATACTTGGGTACAAAAAAATTCAATCTCTCAAGTATAAAAAGTGGAAGTAATGTCTAGATAGCAGTTTCAAAATAATCTCTGGAATTAATCATACTGAAAACTCCCTATGAGTCAACAGAGTGATATGGCAGCTAAGAAGGCTATTACGGTGTTAGGTAGCATGATAAGAAGTCACAATACTAGCGTGTTCTGTCTTGTCCTTTCCAGGAAGCTTGGTGGGGCAGTGGACAGAGTGATAGACCGGTAGTCATGAAGACCTGAGTTCAAATGTGACCTCAGACATTTACTTGCTGTGTGATCTTCGCCAAATTACTTAATTTCTGCCTGCCTCAGTTTCCTCAGTTGTTAAATGGGGATTATAATAGCACCTACCTTGCAAGATGTACCTGGAACATGGTAGATGCTATATAAATGCATATTCCTTTCTCCTTTTCCTTCCTCTTGTTCATACTAAATCAGCAGTACCGTGATTAGTTCTGGGCTTCTCAGTTTAGCAAAGACATTGGTAACCTGGAGAGTGAGTAGAGGAAGGCAACTAGAATAGTTAAAGACCTCAAGATCATGACACCTGAAGGAGAAGAATTTAAAATTGTTACCCTGCAGGAGAAAAGTCTTAGAAGGATATGATAAGTGTCTTCCAAGTATGTGAGGAGCAGCCACATAATAGAGGAATTAGGCTTATTTTGTTTGTCTTCAGAGGGCAGATCTAGGAGGAAGAGCTGGAAGTTGTAAAAAGTCAAATTCATGCTTGAGGTAACAAAAAGCTTCCTAGCAATTAGAGTTATCTAAAAGTAGAATATGCTGCTTTGGGAGACAGTCGCTCTTGCCTAATTGGATGACTTCAAGTTAAGATTGGGATAGCACTAGTCACCTGTAGAAGATGATATTTTGCAGGTATAGGTTGGATTGTGTGGCCTCTAAAGTTCCTTTTAATTTTGAAATATTGGTGATTCTGTGATTTCTAAGGTTCTTCTGGCTGCAGATCCTATGTTCCTATGACTCTTATTTTAAGCTCTGTTTGAAATTAAAATCAGAAGATTGAACTCCTTGGCCAGTTTTTAATTTGACTAAATGTCAAGGTCCATATATTTTAAAGATTCTAAATATCACATTATATTTTCCAGTTTTATTGTCTGGTAATTAGTAATCTATAATCCAGACAGGTTGACTTGCCCAAGGTCACATAGCTAGCTAATTAGTGGCAGCTCTGGAAATAGAACTCAGGTTTATTACTGTAGCTATGCAGATCATCTCTACCCCCCAACTTATGCCAAAGATCTAGGCTCTATTTTGAATTTGCATTTAGTCCTCTAAAGCTTAAAATGAAAGCAATCTAAAGCTTTCACCATAAAGCTGCTTTTGGACTAAATTCTCCCTATTAATATTAAGTCCTAGCACTCAGGCTTGTAACTTTGGAGTCCTTCAATTCAATCCATTTCAATTCAACTCAACAAGCATTTATTAAGCACATGCCAGATATTGTGCTAGGTGATAGGGATACAAAGAGAAAAAAAAACCTCTTCCCTCCCAGAGCTTCTATTTTACTTGTAGATAAAACATGTGTATGGATAGTTAAAGATGGTAATTGAGGAGGGAGGGATCATTGGCAACTGTGGATTTGGAACTAGGGAAGGAAAAGGAGCTGGAACTTGAAAAGAATGTAGCCCCTATGGCCGTACTCCCCTCTCAAACACAAGGTCTTCAGAATAGGGTGCTTCAGGTACAAGGTGCTCTGGAGATCCACATTCCCTCCAAATCGGAATGGGGAACCTCATTTTCTCCCAATTAGTATCAAAAGTGGGCTAAAGAAGACCATATTTTAGACATAGGGAAAAAATTATGCGTGGTGAGGTGGGGGATAGAATGTGAAGTTTGTAGGATAGCTAGTAGTCCAGCCTGGCTGTAATGCAGAAAACACAAGTAGAGTAATATGAGATAATGCTGGAAAAATAGACTGGATCTAGGTTGTGCATAGCCTCCAGTGGAGGGCTGAGAAATGTGTGTTTTAGCCTAGAAGCGATTGGGAGCTACTGACGTTGCTTTTATCAGAAAAGTTTCATGGTTAGGTATGTGCTTTACATACGTCAATTTGACAGTCCTATGGAGGATGTATCAGAGAGGCCACAGGAAAAAGGGAAGTCAGTTAGAAGGCTATTGCAACATCCCAGGGGAGATGTTATAAAGCCCTGAAAGAGGTTAATGATTTCGTGGTGATCATGCGAGCAGAGAGAAGGCAACAAATGGGAGAGATATTATGGAGGGAGAACTGGAAGGATTTGGCTAGTGATTAGATATGTAAGTGAAGGAGAGCCAAGAGTTAAGGAATGATTCAGCTATTTAAATCTGGGTGACTGTTATCTTCAACATTAATAGGGGAATTTGGAGGAATTTATTTGAGGATCGGGAATGAATAATTCTGTTTTTAACATATTGAGCTTAAATTGCTATTGGGATATTCATGTGTCTGGTAAGCAGTTGACAATTAGTGACAAGTTCAAGAGATAAATTTTACACACACATACACACATGTATATTCTTAGACATATATTGAGGAGTCAGAGTATAGAGCTAACCATTCAACTGATAGGATCTGATAAAATCACTGAGAGAATATATAGAGAAGAGGCCCAAGACAGAACCGTATAGGTTACCCACACTCAGTGGAAAGGAGATAGATAATCTAACACTAAGGACTGAGCAGCAGTAGAAAAACAGGCAAAATATGTAGGAAGAGAGCCAGGAAATAGCATTGTCTTGAAAGCCAATAGAAGAGAGAATATACAGGAGGTGATGGGGCATATAGGTGGCACAGTGGGTAGAGTGGTGGGTCTGGAGTCAGAAAGAATCATCTTACTAGCTTACTTACTAGCTAAGTGACCTGGGGAAAGTTGCTTATCCTTGTTTGTCTCAGTTTCCTCATTTGTAAAATTAGCTTGAAATAAAAATGTCAAACCACTTCAGTATCTTTACTAAGAAAACCACAAATGGGGTCATGAAGTGTCAGACATGACTGAAAAATGAATGAACTGAACACAGGAGGTGGTAATGGTTGACAGTATCAGAAGCTGTAGGGATGGCAAGGAGGATGAGGACTGATAAGTCTCAGGAAAGTGTCAGGGTTGGAAGATAGCCTATAAAAAGGCTGAGAAATGAGTGGGAGGTGAGGAGCTTGGAAGTGAAGAGGATGATTACATGAGAGTATTACAAGATCAAGACAAGTATTTTTCTTTTTAAGGATGAGATATTCTTGGACGTGTTCATATGGAGAAATTAGAGATGCCAGGGAAAGAGTGATCAACAGAACATTCTGATAGAGGGCATGTTTAAGGAACAGGATCAAGGACCTAAGCAGAAGAATTAGAATTTAAGAGAAAGATCATCTCTTCCTCAGTTACTAGAACTAAGGAAGAAAGGACTTGATTTTATACAGTTGTTAGGTATAGCTTGGGAGAAATGGGACAGCTCATGGTGGATGACCTTGATTTTTTTCAGTGGAAAATGTACTTTAGGTCATTTGTGAATGGGGGTCACAGTGAAAGACTGAGAAAGGAAGAAAGGTTTTTGAACAGCCTCTATGGGTCAATCAGTAGAAAACTAGCCAGGGAAAGAGAGAATGGTTATAGTGCAGCAGTGAAGACTCAGAGACAAATTAACTTGAATTTATATCAGAAATAGGCAGCCTAATTGCATGATATCCTCCAGTGGCATTCAACAGCACAGCAGTAGGAGGAGAAAGGAAAGATGGCTGAGGTCATCCAGGACTGATGATTAGCAAAATGTGAATGGTGGTAAAACAAGGAGTGAAAGGAATTCAAGGTGGAAAACAAGACATAGTTGAACTTGGTAATTATAGATGCAAGATAATGAAGTGAGGTGAGTTCAGGTAACAAGGTGGTGGGCCGAGAGGGGAAGGAAACATAGAGAAGACTGTATATTGCAGAGAGGTATAGGTTTTGGAATGAGGTAGAAAGAGAGAGAGAATAATTTTGATGACAGGAGAATTCTAGAGTTCAAGAATATGGAGGTAGTTTTGGGATAGGGCAATTAATATGTAATCTTATCTTCTCTTCTAATACACAAACCCATATATGGAGTAAAATTGCATGACATGGCAGCTGAAGAGATTGATGAAATGGGGGTTGATGTGAAAAGGAAAATCCTTGAGAAAGGAGAGAGGATGACCTGGAGCTTGGTTGCAGATTACAGGTGCAAAGATCTGGAAAAGGTGAGATAGCTGATGGAATAAAACTCAAAGGAGGGGAGGTTAGAGAATGATGGTGGTAGAAGGAAGATTTATAAATGGTAATGGGAAGTAAGGAGTTTGCTAACTGCTCCTCCTGTGCTGGAGTGTGTGTGTGTGTGTGTGTGTGTGTGTGCGCGCGCGCATACATGCATATATATACATGAGTGGAGTGTCACCAGACGGAGACAATGGGTAGGTGATTAGAGAAGAGATGTCTTCCTGATAAACCAGGTTACTATGAAAAAGAGGATGGAGTGTGAGAAGAAGTGATTTAAGATAAGGTGAGTTTGTTGATTGCAGAGCTGGGTTTTCAGATGGCTTTCTTTACAGCTTTGGTTTCTGTTATATAATTTTTCTTCTATCATAGTGTAGTGCCAATGTGACATTCATAGCACCTACAGCAGTTATGAATATGCCGGTGTAGTTCTGAATTGCAAAATATACATGGAAGACAGAACCAAAACATTTATTCAAACACCAGAAAGCCAAATCCATTATAGCAACAAAGAAATCTATATACATTATCAATGTTGGGGACACTGCCATCCCCAGGCCTTCTCTCTGTTAGGGCCTTCCCACAAATGAACACCCTCAAGTAAAATCACTCCCTGGCTCTCCACTCATACTAGCTGCTCTCTCTCTCTCTCTCTCTCTCTCTCTCTCTCTCTCTCTCTCTCTCCACTCATATGAGCTGCTCTCTCTCTCTCTCTCTCTCTCTCTCTCTCTCTCTCTCTCTGCTAGCTCTGACTGTTCTGTTTTACTTCCTCTCAGCTCTGCTCCACCCTTCCTTCAGCAAACTCCTCCCACCATAGGCTTCATGTGACTCAAACTCATGTGACTTAGGCTGCCATGTGACTTAAGCAGGTCACATGGACCTATTAATGGATGGGAAAGATTTTCCCATTGTATTACCAATGGCGTGGATGGGGCATGGTGAAGAGTTCATACCTCATATCCAGCTAAGTCAGGTAGGACCTGGTGATTGGTTGTGCAGAGGTCAGAATAGAGTCACACAGCACTAATTCGATGGTGTTTAGAGTCTCATGGGATGGACAGAATAGTAACATCTGTCAATGTTAATTATATCTTGTAGCGCTGGGTGAAGAGCCTCCTTAGCATTATCTTTGGTTCTTCTCAATTCATCTTTGATGCTTTCTCATCTCTCATTCCACTCCTTTGATCATGGACCCAAACCCGTCATTTCTACTTCACATTACCACAAGATTCAGTGTCAGAGGCTTGAGTTGCCTCTCTATGTATGTATCTATCTGCATAAGATCCTCATACGCATGATCCCTTCCCCCATATACTTGTTGGTTTTTCATGTTTAAATATTTACCGTCATTTCTGGTTCATACTGTCCGCACTCATACTGAATGCATTTGTGAGAGTGCGTGCCCTACATTTATGGCAGGAATGTTCTATTTTAATTTTTCTTCCTATGCTAATTCTTTGAATGTCTTTACTTTCACCTGTGTGTATCATCTGGCTAAGCAGCAAAACAACAACAAAACCCAGCAAAAAAAAATAGAGAACCACATCTGTAGGGGCTTGTGAGCTATGATTTTGACTGAATGTGGGCCTCCAGAGAACTTTGTACTTGGAGTTCCTAGTTGGAGGGTCCTGTTTGTGAGAAAAGAATGCTAAGGGAACTGCTGTTAGCTCGGGTGCCAGCTTGTTTGTGAAGTTTCCCATGATTCCAAGCCCCATGATGGTATATTCACTGGAAGGAATAAGGTTCTTGGAAGCAGGAAGTCCTTTGATTTTAATCTTGTCTCCTCATTGAAGTTCCAAGAACAGTTCCTGTCCTCTCCAATTGCAGTTCCTCTTTTTGCTAAGCATAGAACACCTTTTTTTTTTTTTTTGCTGCTCTACACTACTGGTGTAAAACTCGAATACAGTTAAGTGAACAGAACCAGGAGAACGCTGTACACGGTAACAGTAATATTCTACAATGAGGAACTGGGAATGACTTAGCTATTATCAGCAATACAGTGACCCAAGAAAATCCCAAAGGACTAATGATGAAGCATACTACCTATCTCCAGAGGAAGAACCGATATTGTTCGAATATAGACTGAAACATGCTATTTTTTGCTTTATTTCATTCTTTTTATTTTATTCGACTCTTCTTGTACAAAATGACTAATATGAAAATGTTTTACATGATTGCACATGTATAATCTATATCTGATTGCTTAATGTCTAAGGGAGGTGGAAGGGAGGAAGGGAGGATAGAATTTGCAAAAGTTAAAAAAAATTATTTTAACATGTAATTGAGGAAAAAATATTATGAAAAGCTAAAATATAAATGAAAGTACACAAGGATCTCTGCAGCCACATATTTGCTTGAAAAACTGCATATTAATATCACATATTTTATTATATTTATATTTATTAAATATTTCCCTAAAATAACATTTTAATCTGGTTCTCGAGGTACTTGAGGAGGGCACTGTATTTGATACCTCTGCTCAACGCTTGTTTTTGTTGTTCGATTGTTTCAGTCACAATCAGCTTTCTGTGATCCCTTTTGGGGTTTTCTTGACAAAGATACTAGAGTAGTTCGCCATTTCCTTCTCCAGCTCATTTTACAGATGAAGAACTGAGGCAAACAGGGTTAAGTAACTTGCCTAGGGCCACACAGCTACTAAGTGAGGTCAAATCTGAACTCAAGACAATGAGTCTAACTGATTCTATCTAGAATGGTACTTTATTACTGCACCACCTAGATGTCCCTGCTCTATGCTATTGGCCATGTATTCTCTTTAAAACAAAAATCCCTTTGCTTACTGAATAAAGTTTAAATTCCTGAGACCTCTTCCTATAGTCTACTTTGTAGCCAATGTGGCCTGGTCTCTGTATGGCTGTTTCATTTTGCTCTCTCCTTTTCTAATGCTCTCTCTTATGTTTGGAGTAAATTTACTTCTACTTCCTCTCCTTCCACCTCCTCTCCCCTCTTCCACATACCCCCATCTCTATTGGTCTTCCATGAAATCTTCTCTTGCTTTCTAAGTGAAAGTCTCTCATAGCATTTTTCCCCATCATATTCTACCTCGTATCAAATTTATGTATGTCTTGTATCTTCTTTGTTAGAATATAAGCTCCTTGAACGTAGAAAAGATATTAATTTTCATTTTTGTAAACTCAGTGCCTAGCAATATATTTTACATAAAGTAGGAAAATCAGAAACATTTGTTGATTTTTGCTGAATTGTTGAAATTATCTTTTAATTACATTAACTTCCCTTGATTTGTTCTTTCTTAATATTTCAAAAATGTGAAAACTGTGAAAGACAAGATTTTACTGTATTTGTGGATTCCCAGCATTCAGTCATATATTAGAGAGAAAGATTATTTATGAAGTATTATTACCATAAAAACTTATTTTAGTTATGACTCAAAGAGATACTTATAATTTATTTTAACTGGAGGTTTATCTTATAACTGTGAACTTTTCCCGTTTTAGATACCGTTGAAACAGCATCTGTCAACTTGCCAATTCCAGTGCAAAGTAAGAACTATTACAAGAGTGTTTCTGACAACAAAGAGATTGTTAAATTAGTTTCTGTGCTTAGCACAATCATCAACTCTACCAAAAAGGTAGGTCAATAGTATATGCCCTCTGAGACTTCCTTTAGCCACAGGGCTCTTTGGTGACTGAGGGCGGAATCTTTTAATCAGCTAACATTTATTAAGCACTTCCTGTGTGCCAGGAGCCACGCTAGGTCCCGGATAAATATAGAAATACGAAAATGCGACAGACCAAAGGCCTTAAAGAACTTGGGGCAGGACAGAATGAGAAGAGGAGAGAGAACTTGGTACAGCATATTCACAGGAAAGTAAATAAAAAATGTATCCAAAAGAAAGACAAAATATTTTTGAAGGGACTTTAGCAACTGAACAAATCAGAAAAGGCCTCTTGAAAGTGTAGGAATTTGAGCCGAGGCTTGAAGGAAACTAGATATTTTAAGAGGCAGAGGAGGGGAGAGAAAACACTGAAAACTGCTTGAGAGTAACAACTTTTTTTTTTTTACCTTCCTTATATCTGTAGTGCTTAGCACAGTGCCTGGCACATGGTAGGTGTTTAATAAATTCCCCTTGACTGAATAAACTCATTTCAATACCTAATTACAAAGAGGTTATGGTATTATTGATATGTTGACTCCTGAACTAATCTTTAAGAGTGCAGATATGAAAAAATAGCACAAAACATGCGCTGCTTTAAATAACTCAGCTATACCGAAAATCCCAGCTTGCAAAGTCATATTCAGATCATTACCTCCTCACAAAGAATTTTTCACTTTGCAAAATTATTATCCTTCCAACAATCATCTCTCTTTCTATATTTGAAATAGGATTTAATTTATACACAGTGTCACAATAAGAATAAGAGCTGGCCACTCCAGTCTTCTGCACATAAGTTTTGGATACACTGGTCTCCTTGAGAGAAACTAGCAATAATTCCAAGGAAGATAGCCTTCACTTGTAATATAAAATGTCACTGATGCTTCGATGCTAATAGAAGGGACTGAAGGGGATCCTCTCATTCTGTAGCTGTCTTTACTCATTCATAAGTCAGTGCTGTTAGGAGAGGTATAGAGGCGAGGAATCTCAGATTCCCAAAAGGCTCCTTTCTCTCCTTCTTAATCCAGGGCACATTAAAATTTGCTAAGAAAGGTTTATTATTTTTTTACATGTAAAATGAGTATATTGGAGTTGAAGGTCCCCAAGGTCCCTTCCAAATCTAGATCTATGATACTATGACCTTCTTTAAGTGTGGGAAATGGTTGATTTACTTCAGGTTAAAAATCTTTCTTTGTTTGCTATTTTGTGATATCACCTTGAACTTGAACTGGCCAAGGAATACTCTAGCATGTTGCCCCCAAGATTTGGAATTTTCACCCCACACGGGAATCATTGGTTTTCTTTTGCATCTCTGCTCTTTGTTTAAAAAACTGATTGTGTCCCCACTTTTCCCAGATTGTCCTTCCTCAAACTTCTACTGCCACAGCTAATATCAAATAGGATGTCTTATGTAAACACCTTTTATGTAAGGAGGGTGGAGATAACATAATAATGAAAGAAGAGTGAAAGGGTGAACAACAAAAGTTTATTAGAAATAATAGCAGCTAAAGCTAGATGCTTCTAACTACAGAAACAGGAATGGCTTTCCCTTCTTAGACTCTCACTTCTTCAGAATCCTGCCTTGTGGGAAGGATGACAAGTGATTTCTGAGCAGATATTCAGTTACTGAGTATCTGGGGCTATGGAGGTGGGGGTGGGGGAGGGAAGGTGGATAAGTAAAAGCCATCAAGATTTTTGTGAGCTGCTCCCTGGGAACTTCTCCAACTTTTGCTATATTGAACCATTGCTTGAAACAATGAAAAATAGTTAATAAAAACCAAGTGATGCCCTATGACCACTTGTGATGGTATATTCAGAAGTCTTTACCCATAGTTCCTTCTTCTGTCCTTGAAGAAGGGGGTATATTTCATTGTATCTCTCCTTGGACTAAGATTTATCATTACAGTTAATCATAATCTAACTTCCTTCTTATGGTTCTTTTTATTTGCTTTGTTGTAGTCATTGGGTATGTTATTTTCTTTGTTCTGCCTGTTCAACTCTCCATCACTTCATATGTGTTTTGCTATATTTATCTGAATTCTAATGCTTATTATTTCTTACTGCAAAATCATATTCTCTGATAGTCATATGCCACAGTTTTTCAGCCTTTATGCAATAGATGGGCACCCAATTTTGTTACCACAAGAAGTACTGCACTAAATCCCTTGGCACATATCTTTCAACTCAAGTTAAATAGACAGAGGAATATGGTCAAGACTGTGGAAGCATTAGAAGGGCTCTCCACTATTAAGGAACTTAGAATTTGTTTAGAGAATTTGGTTTGATTACATCACATGATGTAATCAAACAATGTTTATGGAAATGTTTATGGCAAAGATACACAAAACAGGTTGGAGGAGGTAAAGAGCTTCCTCTCTACACTTGACTTCCTTTGTAGTAGTCTGATTTAATCAAAGGACGTAGTTACTTAGTCATTTCCTAGAATTGTTTACCTGCTTCACAGCTCCATCGATAGTACGTCAGCTTGCCTATCTTTTCTCTTCTCTCAAAAGCCAAGGCATCTCGGATCTTGATTTCATTCTTTCTCAGGTATTATGTGCCTTCCACAAAGTCACAGTAATGAGTAGAACTTATTTTAAATGCAACTTTAGCTACTGACAAGTACTTTCCTAATAACTCTATGACGTAGTTATTATCAGTATTATTATCAGCATTTTGCAGATGAGGAAACTGAGGATCAGAGAAATTAAGTGGCTTGCCCAGGGTCTCTAATCTAATATATCTGAGATGGGTGCTGAGCATGCCTCCTAAATAGCTGACTGGCAATGACACATAATTTCAGTGATCATTCCTTACGCTTTAACTTTCAGAGTACTGCCTCTACAGATTAAGAATGGAAAGTTAGTGAATTTAGTGCTTACCATGAAATAAGCAGCAGGGCAGGGGAGAGGGATTTGATCAAATTTCATTGCCAGTGCATAATATCTGTGTAGGAGAAAAACCTAAATAGTGCATCCCATAGACTCATGTATGTACGGTACCTCATTAGGCAAATCAGCTATTTTTAAAGGGTAGATAATCTCAATGAGAGTCAGTTTGAGGTGAATAGCATTGGACTAGGACTTAGAAAACCTGTATTTGATTTGGCTCTACACATTTATTATCTGTGCAACGAGAGATTTGATCTGACTGAGCATTAATTTCAATATATGTAAAACAGGGATAATGTCAGTATTGCTTCCTTCACAAGGCTGTTGCGAGTTCAGATCTTTATCAACTTTAAAGCTGCATATCAGTATGAACTTTTATCATCATCGCTATCATCGTCATCATCCTCTAGTGAATGCTGAAGAACATTTCTGCTGCTTTCAGAAAGTTTGCAGTGGGAACAACAAACCCACTAACCCAGACGCCAATTTCAGTTTATTGTCTTTGGTTCATTTTGAGAGTTATTGCTAATATTTTACAAGAAAGTTATTGTTTGTTTGATATGTGGGAGATATTTGCTATTTTCTCAGATTTATAAAAAATCACATCTCAAAGCATTTTTCATCATGGATTTATTTTTTCTGAAATTATGCAAACGAGAAAGACTTGAACTTTATAAAAACAATTTTATCAACACATTTTCATGCAAACCTATTATTTAAGTGTATCATTATCTTACTACAAACTTATAACTATATCTGCTGAATTTTGAATGTCAATAGAATCATAGTGTATTGAAGCTGGCACAGACATTACACATGATAAAGCTTTTCTCTCCTTTCCATGACTCTCTCTTTCCCCCACCTGTATCATGAAGAGGCAGGCCTAATGCCAACCCTTTCTTAGTTCTGGTTTGATGTAGGCTGAAATGAGGCACTCATAAGTCATTAAGCAATTAACAAAAAAGAGATTTATTTTTCCCTAACACAGTAAGGATGTTCAATAAGGATACAGTGAGGCTTATCTTCAGCATTAGTAATGGGGCCTCAGTTGCCTCCTATTGGAAACATATTTGGTTAGTATCAGTCAATCAACATTTATTAAGGGCCTTTTACATGATAGACACCAAATGCTGGAGATACAAAAAATGGCAAAAAATATAAGTCCCTGCCCTCAAAGAGCTTATAGTCTAATGTTACTTGAAAGTCATGGCATCATCTTCCTGAAGTCATGATCCTCTTTGAGAACAAAGGACAAAAACAAAAACATTTAATGCCTTAGGTGACTAAGAAGCTGCATCAAGGAAACTAGAACTGATGGTTTTGTCTCCTTTTTAGGGAAAGCTAATTCCTATTGTTTGATGACAGAAAACATGGCCTGGGTCTATGCCATCTTGGTGGTGGGTAGAAAGATGCTATGTTAGGGAAACTCTCTTCAGGTTAAAGCCCCTCCTTTTGAGGCCTAACTTGGGTGTCAGTCCTTCTTGAGCACTCCTTATCCCTCCAACTCAAAAGTGATTTCTCTCCTTTCATATTTTTCTTAGCACTTTTTCTGGACTATTTTTTTTTTGCTAAAACTATTATATTCTCCTTTTATCCAAACTATTTGTTAAATTATGCTCCCCATTGTGAAATTTTAGGATCTCTGAGAACAGCTTCTATGTTTTTGCTGCCTTCCTAGGTGTTTAACTGAATTAAATTCAATCTAGTAGAATGCCCTGATTTTACAGTTGAGGATATTGGGCCCAAAGGGTTAAAAAACTAGTGCTCTTGATTCCCAGGCTAATGTTCATTTTGTTACTATTTGTTGTTGCTCAGCCATTTCAGTCCTGTCTGATTCTCTGCGACTCCATTTTGGGATTTTCTTGGCAAAGATACTGGAGTGGTTTGCCATTACCTTCTTCAGCTTATTTTATAGATGAGGAACCGAGGCAAGCAGGGTTAAATGACTTGCGCAGAGTCACACAGCTAGTAACTGTCTGAGGGCAGATTTGAACTCAGGAGGATGAGGCTTTTTGATTCCAAGCCTAGTGCTTTATCCGCTGCACCACATAGCTACTCCTTATCGTTCATTCTACTGTAACACAAAACCCCCCATTTTGGGGTTTTCTTTGTAAAGATAGGCAATAAATGTTTTTTCATTAGGATGAAATTATGTTCATGTTTTTAATTATCTAAAAAAATCCATTGGTTATTAGCAGAGATATCAATAATATCTTCTCATTCCTATTTCATACTATAATATGAAGAAAGACCAGAGTTCAAATTCAGCCTCAGACATTTAAAAGCTGTAGGACCCTGTGAAAATCCCTTAACCTTAACTGTTTACCTCAGTTTCCTCATCTATGAAATAGAGATAATAATAGCACATACCTCCCAGGGTTGTTGTGGAAATCAAATGAGTTAGGAACTGTAAAGCACTGAGCACAATACCTGGCACATAGTAATGCTACATACGCATTAATTATCATTATTACACTTCTATAATATGAATTTATTGTGACCATTGCTGCTTAGAGGCAATTAGGTGTCACATGGCTTAGATCACTGGGCAAAAAATTTGGAAGACCGGAGTTCAAACCTTCCTTCAGACACTAGCTGTGTGACTGACTACGAGCAAGTTATTTGACCTTTGTTAGCCTCAACTGTAAAGTGGAAATAATAAAACTGACCTTCCAGCTGTTTTCTGAGGGTCAAGAAGGGTAATATTTTTCAGGTATTTAGCATAGAACTTGGTACACAGTAGGCACTTAATAAATATTTGTTTTCTTTCCTTGTTTCTTCCTATTCCAGGAAGTTATTTCCTCTCTAGATTGTTTCAAATGTTACCATCACATATGGCAAAAGGAGAAAGAAGATACCATTATGGAATTTTTAAGCAAAAAGCCCTCACTTTCTGAATTTGAATCTCAGATCCTCTATTTCCGAGACTTAGAGCAGGAAATTAATGCTGAGCCTGAATATATCTGTGTAGGAGCTATTGCATTATACACAGGTAGGTAAACCTTCTTTTAGATATTCATGGAAATTCAACAAATATTTTTTATCTCTTCCTCTTTAGATTACTATTTCTGAGAGCTTGGGTTTTCTTAAAGATTGACTTTCCTTTTATGAAACTCAAGCAAAGGGCCTACTTCGTAGGTTTTATTTATTCTCCTTATACGCAATCAGCTATTCGAGAATGTGTAGAGATATAATGAATGCTTTGCTGCTATGCACTGAAAATGAATGCTTATTTAGAGAAAGGGAACACATCTGATGTATTTGGTATTAAAATTGAGCTTTTTCAAAAAATAAAGACATAAAAAAACCTTGGAGGTTTATCTCCAAGGGCAATGGATATTTGATGCGTAGTTTTTAGTATTTGACAATGTGCTTTGGGTTCTTATAAGGACAAGTATTATAAAAATATATAAATGAATAATTTTAAGGAGGGAAATCTTTTTAGTCTGAATTTTTGAGAGCAAGAGAACTAAAAGGTATAAACCTACTATACTTCCATGTATTTTGGGGCATCTATAGGACACAGAAGAAAAAAAAGGAAGAAGAAGGCAAAAGGAGAGAAGTTTTTGTAAATGCCAAGTGTATGAGTGTAAATTAAATAGACTTTTTGTGATTATATTTGGCAGCTGCTCTTCCAACTTTTGCAAAATATATTGTGAATCTTATATTTTATAGCTGACCTGAAGATGGCATTGACTGCAGAAACCAAGGCCTGGATGGTTGGCATAGGCCGTCATTGTAACAAGAAATACAAAAGTGAGATGGAGAATATTTTTACTTTGGTAGAAGAGCTCAATAAAAAACTAAATCGTCAGATTAAAGACTTGGATGATATCAGGATTGCAATGGCTGCACTTAAAGAAATCAGAGAGCAGCAAATTCCCATAGACTTTCAAGTTGGCCCTATTGAGGTAACTACCAAGAATAAGAGTACTTTTGTTAGCATGACCACGACAGCCATTTATTTGATTCTCAGTCATTTTGTGCTCATTTGACCTGAAAGAGATAGAAATTGCCCTTTTTGATACTTATGAAGAAAAGGGGCACAAGGCACAAAAATAGTACAAATGAGATTTGAGGGGGAACTATGTTTAGTAGTAGTAATCCAGTAGTTAACTATAGATTAATTTATGTACTTTTAAGTAATAAAAATAAATTTCCTTAAATTAGGTGATAATTAAATCCTTAATAAAAATAGGTTTTATCCCCCCAAAATCTGATAGCTTACAATTCCCTCTACTAAAAGATGTTACTTTTCTATAGGTGTTTTTTAGGGATATAAAAATAATAGCTATAGTTGTGTGTGTGTGTGTGTATGTGTATGTGTGTGTGTGTACCTTGATGAAGATATTTTATCAGAAGTGAGCTCCAGGATCCATTATTTTAAATTAAAGCAAGAAAATTTTGAAATTATCATATAATTTAGTGACACTAGACTTAGCATCAAGTTGTCAGCTACATTTTTGGATTCCCCTAATGACCAGGATGGACGCTTTCAATTCCTAAATTCTGCTTTGGGGAAGTATCCTGAAAGAGATTTCTATTTTCCTTTTCCTCAGTTTTCTTAAACCTTGAAACAACCAATAGCATAAATCTCTAAAGTGCACTAGAGAATCTCATAGGACCTCCATACCTTGGAGTATGAGCTATATGGCAAAAGAGTTTTATTGTATAAAATCTAGGTGGTGCTATAGAAGGCAGAACTTGAAAACTATCACTATGTTCATTTCCTTCCCCTAGCAGAAATGGGAAGAGGCTGATTTTCCTCATGCTGCACACATGTGCCTGTGTGTGGGGCTGGTTCAGAGGTGAGACTTTCTTCTCTAGTCCTCACTTCTGTTCCCTAGCCATTCCTTGGACAGTTCAAACTGCCCAAATCATCCTAGTTCAAAGTATCCAACCTTCTAGAGATTAAAGGCAAACTTGCGTTTTGAACCAGAGGCATTACCTGAATCTACAGAGATGCCCTTGCAAATTTGTAGAGTTTAAAAAAATTACCAATTCTTAATACTGGTTATTAGTGAAATTTAATATCCCAGTCTCCAGATCAGTGCTATTCCTGGTTACTGGAACAAATTTAACCCTTCTGATCTAATATTTCTTTATGTGTAGATTTCAGGTAGCCCCTGTGTTTTCCTTCCATTAATCCCTTTTGTGATCTACCACTGTGTAATTAGGCCACACACAACATTTCATTAATCATCATGCTTTTTGGTGCAGTAAAAGGAAACAGAATAAACGGCACATTAAAACACAGTAAAGAAATAAGGAACAGATGCCACGTGAGCCCACTTGGAATAGGGAGAGAGGAGACAGAGGAAGAAAAAATTCTGGAGTTTTCCATAGTTCTAAAAAAAATGGGCAATCACCAGGCTAAGTCCAAGTTCTGTGGTGTGTGGGGTTGGGGGCGGGTGAGGAGGAGGCGGTAGTCCTGAGACTAGCCTGCTACATTTAGTCCCCAGTCCTGGAGTAAATACTGAAAGATATCCTTAGGTACCTGATAATCATAGCACTCTCATTAAGGTGTGCTTCCTCAGAATCTGTCCAGCTATATCCCTTCTCAATTATATCTCTCATATGACTGGAATCTCGTGTTTTTTAAATCTCCCAATGTGTGGCCATGAAATTGAGCATCTGTGAATTTCAGTTTTCCCTAGGGCAGTGAACTGCAAATCCCAAGATGTTTAGCTAGCTCCTGGATGCTTCTGGCTTTGCCTGAAAAAATATCCCTTTTCCTCTCCCCTCCCCCAGGCATGTTATATTCACATACTCGCATTTTTTTTTTCTTTTCTTTTTTCTGTTGACTTTGAATCTGGTAGCAAGAGAAGGACTTAGTTACATATTTTCTGCTGTTTCTGCTCTTAATATTTAAGTGGTTTCAAGTTTACTATTCCTTGGTATAATTTCTTTCTATCATAGTTTTATTAAGGAAATGTTTTTATGTTTGGATTAATGTACCAACCTGATAAATTATAATTTTTTTTTCATCTGTAGGAATCCTATGCTCTACTTAACAAATATGGACTGTTGGTGGCGAAGGAGGAAATGGAAAAAGTTGATACTTTGCGTTATACTTGGGAGAAGATTTTGGCCCGATCAAGTGAAGTTCAGCATGAATTATTCACATTGCAGCCAAATTTCAGGAGAGAACTTATTAGTACTGTAAAAGCCTTTGTTGAAGATTGTAATCAGTTCTATTCAGACTATGACATGGTACTAAACTAACTTTCTATGTATATATTTATAAGGAAAAGGAGATAATTTTTTTAAAGGATTGCTGTTTTCAAATAATAAGGCTAAAATCTATGTCATAAAGGATTCTTTCTACCTTAAGGTCCTACAATTTTTTTTAGGATTAGACTTAATTAACATTCCTCCATAAATTTTATTTCTTTTTATTTTGACCTTGAGCAGTCTAAAGGTAATAAAAATCAGTTTTACTACAGAATCTCAACATATTGTCTGCCTTTTATCACTTAGGTCATAGAAGACATTGGAGAGTTTTCCCAAAACGATTTTCAAAATTTTTTTGGTAGCAGCGTTTCCTTTAATAGAATTGAATATTCTCTCTTATGTCAGTCCCTTCCTTCCCTATACCTTTAAGTACCAATGAATATGACTGTGGAGCAGGGGGTAATATTTCTGACCCCTATTTGACACTAGGCTAAACTACAGAGCTTGTGAGTGATGTGTTAGAAAAAATGATGAATGTTCTAGGGCCGTGGAGAAACAAGAGCCTGCGATGTTCTCTTGTCTTTATTCCTCAGTTCAAAACTATATTTGTCTTTAAAAAAAAAAAACAAAACAAAACAGAATAGTCAATGTCTTTCCCTTTTCCCTTCCCATTTGTATTACAAAGATCATTTCCCAGAAAAGAGGCAGTAATATATACCTTCAATCTTAAGCTTTCTTAGGTAAAGTAATAGTGATAATAATTTTATTCCTTTTACTTTAAGTATGATCCAAATCTTATGTTCCTTAAAATAAAAATTGAAAGCATAGAAAAGTACTAAATGAAACCAAGGCTCCTTTCAAAGCCTGACATTTTCTTATGTAAATAGCTTACATTATTAGCTCTTTATCTTAACTTTTGTTTCAGAATGGTCCCATGACTGCTGGTCTAGAGCCCCAGGAAGCCAGTGATAGACTTATTATATTCCAGGTAATCTTTCTAGTATGTATAGTGGTAGAAAAAAAAAAACCTATTGTATCACAGTCTTTTCAGTTGTATTCTTTTTTAAACCAAGAAATAAAAGTAAAAGACTTTCTAATATTGCATATGTAATTGATCTCTGTAATATACATGTATCTTGTTAAAATAATTTTGCGTTGTCAGTAATTAGAAAAGTAGAGATGATATTTTTGTTAATGATCTTATGAATAAACAAATATAAATGATCAGTTATATGAAGATGTGTTTAAGTGAAAAGTGATTTTGGGGGCAGTTAACAATTAAATGTAGAAATACATGCCCAATGATGTATTTGTTAATTAATGTTTTAGTTTAGGTATGGCAATAAATTTTTTATCCTCCTTGGAAATCATTTAAGCAACTTTTCACTTATATTTTTGTTAGACTCGATTTGACAATATATTTCGCAAATATGTCACTTACACGGGGGGAGAAGAGCTTTTTGGGCTTCCTGTGACTCAGTATCCTCAGCTCCTTGAGATAAAGAAGCAGCTTAATCTCCTCCAGAAGATTTACAGCTTGTACAACAATGTGATTAACACCATCAATGGATATCATGATATGCTTTGGTCGGAAGTGAACACTGAAAAAATAAACAATGACCTTCTAGAATTCCAGAACAGGTGAGAAATTACAAAAGATTAGTATGTATGTAACAAAAGCCCGGAGAATACTTAAATTTTAATGTCTTTCTTCTTAAATAATTTTTATCTTTGCTTCATCTTTTCTTAATCCCAGATTTTTGAGAAGCATTTTTATTGCTCTGCTGTCCAAATAACCATCAAATAGTATTTATTTCATTGTCTGCATATGAATGGTTATATATAAGCAAATCTTTTAAACTTGAATGAAACGTGTCAATTATTTTTCAGTGCTCTGTCTTCATTTAAATAAACTTATCAAGTGTTAGAAATACATGTTAGAAGATCTGTTATCACAGTAAGACTTTATGGATTCTCCTACATATTTCTAGAATGTTATAATAAGGATGGATGAATAGGCATTTGTTAAATGCCAACAATGAGTTAATACACACAATAATAGTGTGTATTATATAATATAATTATATAATATAATTATATTATATAATTATATTATATTATAATATAAATATATTATATGATATAATAGTACACAAATACAAAAGTCAGATATTTTCTAGCAGGAGAGGAAACACCATATACACATATGTGTGCATGTGTGTATATATACATGTACATATATATGTATATGTATATATGCATGCACGTGTGTATATGTATATATGTATGTGTGTATATCTATACATTCATACACACGTGTGTGTATATATGTATGTGTGTGTGTGTGTGTGTATATATATATATATATATATATATATATATATATATATATATATATATATATATATGTAGTGAAAAATAGGGAAGTCAATTGACATCTTCCAGAGACATTGGTACTATTAATTTGATTGGTAAGAGAGGAAATGAAAATGAGGAGGGTTACAGTCAGTAGTACACTCAATATAAATCATAACTTAAAATCAATACCATAAAGGATTCTTTCTTCCTTGAGGTCCTATCATTTTATAGGATTAAACTTAATTAATACCACCCGATAAATCTTGTTACCTTTCATTTTGACCTTGAGCAATCTAAAGAGATTGGAAAAAGGTTTTAGCATAGTATTTCAACATATGGTCCACCTTTTATCACTCAAGTCATGGATAGAACAAGCAATTTTTAAGCAACTTCTACATGCCAAGCACTGTGCTAAGAACTTTACAAAAATTAACTCATTTAATCCTCACAATAATTCTAGGAGGCAGGTGCTGTTGTTATCCCAATTTTACAGCTGAGGGAACAGAGGTCAACAGGTTAAATGACTTTCCCAGGGTCACACAGCTAATAAGTGTCTGAGGCCTAATTTGAACTCAGGTTTTCTTAAATCTAGGCCTGTCACTTTGCCCATTGTACCACCTAACTCCCTCTCTGTACTTTAAATTGTTAAGGTGTGCTGTTAGATAAACTTTATACCATTTAAGGCTTATAAAACACCTTCTTAACAACTACCCTGAGATATAGGAAGTGCAAATGTTCGATTTGGAAGGGGCATCGGAGGTCATCTAATCCGGGCCATACCTGAAAAGAATCTCTTCTATGGCATCCATAGCAAGTGATCTCACCATATTTATTTTTTTGATACTTGTAATTGTTAGAGAGTTTTCCCTTAAATTGAGCTTACATTTACCTCTGTTTAATTTTTTCCCATTGCTCCTAGTTCTTACTCCTTGGTCCAAGTAGAACAAACTAAATCTCTAGTTCATATGAGAGAACTTCAGGCAGTTGAAGATAGTGACTGTGTGCCCACTATTTCTTCCCATTCTAAATGGATTTCCATTTTGTCAATAAGGAATCTAAGGCTCAGAGACAGATTAAGTGGCTTTTCTAGGGTCACAACTAGTAAGTATCAGAGCAAAGAACTGAACCTAAGTCATTAGATTCCAAGTCTAACATAGTTTATTTATAACATACTGTCTCATATGGACTTTGGGATGAGACTGGGAGGTAGCAGGCCTTTCATCCTACTTGGCATACTTGTGTGTACGAGGTCCTAGTATCTTTCTAAAATAATTCCTTGAAAAAAGTCATTCCAATTATTATCTTGGTTTCCTTCTATGAAGACTGGTCCTCTGTAACATAAAGCCTTTAATGCTATGTTTGTTATAATAGAGCCTAATTAGTGCATATGTAATACATATGAAGTCTGCGTAAAGTTTAATCAATCTGTTCTTTGAAAAGGCATTAGGTGAAATAAAGTGATTAGGACAGCTAATTCCATAGGAACAATGTTCTACTTTTGAACATCTATTTTTTTAAAACCTTGAGTTCCAAATTCTCTCCCCTCTTCCCTTCCCATCCATCCTCCCTAAGAAGTCAAGCAATTCAACATGGTCCACATGCGTATCATTATGTATAACCCTTCCACAATAATCATGTTGTGAAAGACTATATTTTGCTTCTTCCCAACCTATCCCCCTTTATTGAATTTTGTCCCTTGACCCTGTCCCTTTTCAGAAGTGTTTGTTTTTGTTTATCTTCATCCCCATCTGCCCTCCCTTCCATCATCCCCCCTTTTTTTTATCTTCCTTCTCCTTCTTTCTTGTGTGGTAAGATACACAACTGAGTATGTATGGTATTCCCTCTTCAGGTCACATCTGATGAGGGCAAGATTCACTCATTCCCCCTCACCTGCCTTCTCTTCTCTTCATACAGAACTGCTTTTTCTTGCCACTTTTATGTGAGATAACGTACCCCATTCTATCTCTTCCTATCTCCCTCTCTCAATATATTCCTCTCTTATCCCTTATTCATCCTCAGCTCATCCTATGCCCACTCTCTCTGTGTGTGTACA
>CM053622.1:277206514-277257755 GCA_028646595.1 Phalanger gymnotis
CTGCTGGGCTCAGCTCTGCTCCCCTCAGCTGGGAGCTGGGAGCTCCGTGCAGGACAGACCTTACCCAGAGACCATCCAGGCTGTCCTGGGCTGGAGCCCTGCTTCCTTCTGCCACTTTGTGGCTTCTGCAGCTCTAGAATTGGTTTAGAGCCATTTTTTTTATAGGTTTTTAGAGGGACTTGGTGGGGAGCTCACGCCAGTCATTGCTTCCCAGCCGCCATCTTAAGCCCTTTCAGGAACAATGTTCTAAATGAGTTATTGACCAAGTGATAGTCTGGTCGGTTTTCTTGGATATTGGGTCTTTGGTGTTAAGGTAACTATTGTGAAATGGCCATGATTAGAGCAATGTCATTCAGGGCATACCTTTAGATAATTGGAAATCTGGATTTAGTATGGTTTTCTTTGCTAGATATAAAAAGATGAGATGGAAATAAAAATAGGTCAGACCTATTTAGTGTTCCCTATTGGTTTCCTTTTATAGATGTCGTAAACTTCCACGTGCTTTGAAGGACTGGCAAGCTTTTCTGGACCTAAAGAAGACCATTGATGATTTCAATGAATGTTGTCCGCTTTTGGAACACATGTCAAATAGAGCCATGGTGGACCGACACTGGAAAAGGATTGCCACACTTACTGGCCATACTTTTGATGTAGAGAATGAGACCTTCAAATTGAGGAATATCATGGATGCACCTCTTCTGAAATACAAAGAAGAAATAGAGGTATTTGTGGCAAGGAGTGATATGAGGTTGGATGGGAAAGTGGTATGCCTTTGCACATTTCTCAATATAAAGTGTTGCATTGGCAAGTGTTGCTAAGGAAATAAAAATAGTTTTACTGGACAAATAAGCTTGTGTTTGCTTTCTCAATTTAATCTTTATTGCTAGTGGTACTTTCTAAGTATTAATATAAATTAATTCAACCAGAAAGTTACTGTGTTCCACATACCATTACAGTAGTATGGTTTACTAGAGAGACTCCTAGATTTGTTTAGAATTATCTTCAATTTTTTAAACTCTACCACCCCACCCCCATATTCTATTAGTTACCAAACATTGTCGATTCTACCTCTACAATATCTCTCTTCTGAGTCTTTCTGTATGTCTTCCACATTCCCCAGTTTAGGTCGTTATCATCCCTTGCCTATAATACTATGTTGAGCTTCTGATTGATTTTTACTTAAGTCTCTCTTCTAATCTATCCTCCCCACAGATAACAAAGTGAAGTTATTAATGTATATCTGATTACTTCATTATTCAGAAACATGTAGTATTCTCCCTCTTGTCTCTTGAATCCCATAAAATCTTCTCTTCTAGTTACTTAAAGCCCTTGACAATTTGTCTCCAGCCTATCTTTTCACACTAACATATTCCTCCCTTTCACCTACTGTTTGTTTCAGACAAAGAGACCTATCTACTCTCTATTACACAAAATTTTCTATTTCCTGTTTCCTCACAGTTACACAAACTGTCCCCTATGCCTGGGATGTATTCCTTCCTTATCTTTGATTCTCAGTAATCCCAAGATTACTTCAAAGCCCAGCCCAAATTATCCTAGATTACAGGAATTTGATATAGTTGTTGTATAAATGGAGATTCCACAAATCAGGCAAATATACAAAGTTAATTGCATCACATTTTGGATTTGGAAGACTAACGTGTTTCCTGACATCTATATGCAAAAAACAAACAAACAAAACATTATTGTCAGAATAAATAGGTGATTACTTTTTAAAATAATTTAGGGATTCCATGCGGAAACATCATCCATGAACATCACAACCTCTATATAACACAATAGAGGATCAGCCAATCAATTATTAAGTATGTGCTGTGTGCCAGACAGTATGGTATGTGCTAAGGATAAATAGGAAAAAATAAAATGATACCTGTCCTTAAGGAGTTTATATTCCACCAGAAAAAAATATGTATACACATAAGCATATTATATAAATCTATATTGTGTAGAGATAATATATTCAAGGCAACTTGAGGAGCAACACTTGCAGGTGGGAGAAGAAGGAAAATCAGATAAAGCCTCATACAGGAGATATTGCTTGAGCTAAATTTTAAAGGAAATTAGGGATCCTAAGGGGCAGAGGTGAAGGATCATATTCCAGACATTAAGATAGATAATTCTATGTGTGAGTGTAGTAGCAGTTAGATTTGAAGATCTTTCCCACCCATTAATAGGCCATGTGACCTACTTATGTCACAGGAACCCCAAGTTACATGGTAGGACGAGCTTCCTCACAGGAAAAGGAAGTTATATCACAGGAAATGCTGAGAGAGAGAAAGATGTTATGACTGCCCTCGTGATTGTTAGAACTGAACAGGCTGACTTAGCTGTGCTGTGAGTTTGTTTTGGGGAAGATCCAGGCAGGGGGTCAGAGAGGTTTTAGGGTGGCCCGGTTACAGGCTGTGATATACTGTTTTAAGTTTCTTGCTGTTATGATAAAGTGGGCTGACTGACTGTGGGAACTGAACATTTGGTTATGGGATATGATTTTCTGGTGTTTGAATAAATGTTATACTTCTTTTACCTTCTTTATGGAGAGTCTCTCATACCTTGTGATACAGAAATACATAGGCATATTCACGATTTTCGTTGATGTTGTGTTTATTTCCTCACTGGTACAGTGAGTAATAGCAAGAAGTTCAGTTTGGTTGGATTGTAGAGTGCATGAATGGGAGTAATGTATAATCAGTGTCAAAAGTTTGGATTCACTTTGTAAATGACTTTAATAAGAAAGAGGAGTTTTATCCTAGAGGCAATAATAAGCACTGTCACTTTTTGAGGGGTTGGGGTTGACGCGTTCAGACCTGTGTTTTGTGGGTATCATCTTGTCAGTTATATGGAGGAGGATGGATTAGAGAAGGGGAGAACTATGGCAGAGTAACCAATTAGTCTATTGTAATCTTCTAGGAGAAAGATGAATAGGACCTGAAGGGCAGTCATTTTCAAGAGTTACTATTGCTGAAAGATTCATTGCCATCTAGTCTGATATTTATTTTCAGTCATCTCCATTTCATGCCTTCTAAATTCCAACTATCATCTCTAACTCCCACCTCCCCTCTGAACTGTGGTCTTTACTCTGGGCTATGATTGGCAAGCTTTCACCTTATCTTCCTTGGATCAAAGCCTCTACCTCATTTTGCAGCCATCTTCATGCCTTGCTTCTGCTTCCATACCCAGCCCTCCCATTATGTATTGTCTTCCTTTATTATGATATAAGCTCTTTGAGAGCAAGGATTGTTTAATTTTCTTATATTTGTATCTAGTGTTTAGCACAGTGCCTGACACATGATATGTTTAATAAATGTGGGCTCTCTCTCTCTGTCTCTTTCTCAGTCTCTGTCTCTTTGTCTCTCTCTCTCTCTCTCTCTCTCTCTCTCTCTCTCTCTCTCTCTTTCTCTCTTTCTCTCTTTCTCTCTCTATCTGTTTCTCTGTCTCTTTCTGCTAGTTTTCCTCTCAGACTGGTCCTTGGATGAGAGACAAGCTGTCTCTGACCAAGCTGTATCACAACACCTTTCTAGCTTGGTAGATACCCGCCAGAGTGTGGTTTAGCTTTAGAGAAACAGAGTCACCTCCTTACCATGACTTCGATTGTGAATGGAAAATTTTTGATTTATTGAAAGTTTTGATTTTCTATTTTGACAGGACATTTGTATCAGTGCAGTGAAGGAGAGGGACATTGAACAAAAACTGAAACAAGTAATCACTGAGTGGGACAACAAAACCTTTACATTTGCCAGTTTTAAAAACCGTGGTGAACTTCTCTTAAGAGGAGACAGCACAGCAGAAATTATCGCCAGCATGGAAGACAGCTTGATGATGCTGGGTTCCTTAATGAGTAACAGGTAACAACACCATCTTCTTTTCCTGAAAGGTGAAAAATGGAAGAACAAATGATTTAAGGGAAATGAAAAACTTTTGTAAGCCCCTCTCAGATGTCAAGTATCGAATATTTCAAACATTTATTTTAATGCTTACATCCATATGCAAATGAGCTTTCAAGTGACACTTCAGTTTGTGCCATTTTTATATCATTATCCTCTGGTGGTTGGATTCTCTGAAAGCCCCTGTACCACAAAAGAGCATAGCACAAAATGAGCACCTTGAATTACAGGATCATAGATTTAGAATGGAGAGGGACCCTGGAGGGCATTTTTTTTCCTTTCATTTTACAGTTGAGGAAACTTGGGCCTAGAGAGATGAAGAGATTGAGGTAAGATTGCACAAAGTAAGGGTCTGAGGCAGGATTTGAACCTTCTGGTTCTCAAGCCAGTAATCATTCCCTCCTATCACATCGTTTTCCTTAATGTTCCAGTTTCACAAAGAAACCATGTGTTGGCCTAATTGATCTACTGTCTTGATTCCAGAGTGGGTATGAATTTTAGCATCATCATCCAATATGAAGAATGTTTCTGCTAGTGGTCCTGAAAATGGAAAATATTACCATTCCATTTACTCTTTCATGAGAAAATGAATCCAGAGGAAGAAAATCTAATTTATTCAGATATATGAAATACTATTGGTAAAATTAATAATTTACTTTGATTTTTTAATGGCATAGCAAACACATGTTGAATTATATAGACTATATTCCTAGAACTATATGTTAGGGTCATAAAGTATTTTAGTGATTATCATTTCACAGATGAGGGAACTGAGGCCCAGGGAGTCTAAGTAATTTGGTCATATAGGTGGCAAGTCGTTAAGTAAGGATGCGAGTCTGTCTACTCTGATTCCAAGTCATTTTCCAAGCTGAGTTGCTTATGGCAGGTCTCTTGATAACTTCACATGGCTTTTATTCTTCTTTAGTAGTTCAACAACTTATGAAGTCTGAATCCCTAATTTGACTGATACCAAAGGAAAAACAATTATTTCCTTTTTATTTGAAACATCAAAATGTTTGACAATTATGCAAGGCAGCACTCCTCGAACAAGTTATTTCCTCTTAAAATATTGAATTTGGTCTGCTTAGGGCTTAAGGAATTGCTATTTTGGCTGCAAAAAGCAAGGAATCCAAAAAAGACTAGTAGGAGATAACATACTTGAGAAAGAAAAGCAAACCATACCAACTTAGCTTATTCAAGAATGGTCTAAGTCAGTGAACCTTTTTCCCCCTAAGTGAGGATCACCAATCCATAGAAAATAGTAAATGGAAGGCCATAGAAGTTAAAATCAATTTACTAATTTAATTTTTTAGAGAGAAGGGGGGAACAAAAGTATTTAAACTTATCAGATTTTAAAATTAAAACTAGAAAACATAATTTAAAAAAATAAATATAACATTTAAGTCAGGAGTTTTTAACCTGGGGTCCATGGACCCCCATGAAGTTTGTGGTTATATTTCAGGGGGTCCATCACCTTGGATGGGAAACATATATTTATTTTCATGAACCTCTAACTGAAATTTAGCATATCTTTCAAAAAACTTTATTCTGAGAAAGTATTTACAGGCTTCACTTGAGTGCCAAAGGGGTCCATGATGCAAAAAAGATTAAGAAACAATTTAGTTATGTTTTAAGTCTTATTTAGATACAATTAAGGAAGCTATGGATAGGAGGAAAGAGGAAAGGAAAGGAGAAGAGGGGAGAGGAGAGGAGAAAGGATGATAAATCATTTGGAAGAAAATAGATAGAAATGCAGCCATGTGTAGTAGGTTTTGGAGAGTATACATAAAGAATTTGCTCTATTCATATCTTTCTATTATGACCGCCTTTTGAGATGCTAATTAGTTGATCCTTTCTTTCAACTCTTCAACTGCTCTTTATTTTTAAATCTTCAGAGTCTACATGCTGAATGGCTGAAATTATTTTGTGGTGTTACAGATACCACTTATGTTTCTGTAATAGAAATGTTGAGTAATCCTCACTTTAAAATTCCATGCCAATATTCTTTGTCCAACTGTTAAAGGCTAATGTTTTCTTCAACTAGGTATCTATCTATTTAGCAATAGTCAATTACACTCTTGGCCAACTGAATTCCACAGAATAAACAATTTCACTGGTCAGGGTCCATATATTTAATAATATCAAATTTAAAATAAAAATAGTCATATTTAATAATGACTGGGAAGCACATGACCTTCTAGGAATCTCTAACAGCACAAAAATAACTTTATATAAGATGTGAATATAATTTTTAACAGCAGCCCTAAACATACAAGATACACAAGCATTCCTGTAAACATGATGGAATTAGATTACCTTGTGTATCATGACATGAGGTTATGAAGACTCAGTTTCAATGAGAGGGGGAGAGACAGGGAGAAAGAGTGAGGCAGACAGATTGATTGATACTGCTACTTAATTCTCTGCCTACCAGGAAGAGTTCACTGTAAGTTTGATTTTCTAAGCTCTCTGTGAGATTGAAGGACAAATAGAAATAAGCTCCTTTCCAAGTAGTCTTTGACTCAGGGGGATCAGACTTGTAAACCATAAGCTGCCTCCTCAATTCAGCCATATCATGTGATCTCTGATTTCCTGAGACTTATTGTTCTGTCTCAAGTTGAATTGGGAGGGAGTGAATTATACACCCCATTTCAAACAGGGGTATGGTAACTTCATAATATAAAATGATAGTTAAGTAAGCACCATATTAAGCTCACAGGTCAAAGGTTTCCCACCTGAGTAAAAGGGCAGGAAAATCATTTGTAGAAAAAGGGTACTAGTGCACTGTATGCTGCTGATGATCCTGAAAGGCAAATTAGATGCATGAGTAAGTTTTTTTCTTAACCTTTGGATTTGAGGAAAAATAAATAGATTTAAAATATTTCTTCTTTTAGGTATAACATTCCATTCAAGGCACAGATTCAAAAATGGGTACAATGCCTTTCCAACACAACTGACATCATTGAAAACTGGATGACAGTGCAGAACTTGTGGATTTATTTAGAAGCTGTCTTTGTGGGAGGAGACATTGCCAAACAGCTGCCTAAGGTTGTTGAAGTTTATGTTTATTAGTTTTTTCATGACACAAATATGAAATACTAAAAAATACCTTATTAAGAAAAATAGCTAAAGCTCATATCCATTGATTTCCCTTTATCTTTTTTTCGAGGTATGGCAAAAAGAGAGGGAAGTCGAGAATGTTGGTATTGGTAGAAGTTGGGAATGAAGGAAAATAGCAAAGTAGGGAATAGTTAGGTGGCTGATACAAATTGTCAGAAAATGTTAATCTAGAATACAGAAGAGTATAGAATTATGGAGAGGTTACCTTGATGAAATAACATTTTAAATTAATGAAGGGTATGAGATGCTTAATTATATCTATAATATAAAATTGTGTGTTGAAAATGTACAAAAAAGATACTACCTCTCCCAATTGAAACATATCAAGAGCAATTTTTTCCTCCTCAAATTGCTGAAATCAAGTTAAACATACATGGAGTATATTTTGAGATGTTTAATTGTATTTAAAATTTTTTTTTCCTTACTTTTCAGTACATACTTTTGAATTGTATATGAAATCAAAGTGTTTTTATAATACATTTGAAACTTTAAAACTTGAGTATAATTTTACCTTACTATAGTATTTAATTTCCCGTCTTGATGTTAATGAGATAGGATTAATCCTAACCTGTTCCTGTTATCAGACCACAAGGTAGATAGGCACAAGTCCTAGAATATAATTGTCATGCAAATTTAGGGTAGAGTTTTGATGACTGTTGCTTAAGGACCACAGGTTGCGCTAGAGTTATTTATTGGTTCTTGGAGCTAAGCATAACATAGGCATGTATAGCAATCCAGAATAAATCTAGGAATAGCCTTGTCTCCATTGTCCCATGCTACAGGAGGTAGAGTATGGTGGGTAGTGGCCAAAATGAGTAGTGGGATGTGCTTTCTGGTCAAAGGCCTAGAGCCACTGGGATCTTGGGTTTATATAAAATTTTAAGAAAAAGGGTCCGCTTTGGCAGCTGTAGGGTGATAGACTCAGGAAACATGGAACAGTAGCAAAAAGGTGTTCTCTAAAAATTAATCAGAAAGTCTTCCTCAAGATGAGGACTATGAAATTATAACTATACTGTATCAGCAAGGTGCTGGAGAGTTTCAGCAGCCAGTTTTAACCAAAACTGAGTGTTTTAAATCAAAAGCATATCTGAGTTGGGAGGCATTAGGAGAGTAGGATTATAGACTCCTCTGCCTATTCAACTAGTGAAAGGAATCCACTACAAATGGTAAAGCTGTTTTGGCATTCACAAAAGTACTAATTTCCTTTCTTCCTCTTAAGAAGAAAGAAGAAGAAAACTCCATTAAGTTTTTTTTTTCCGTGTTGTAGTGTTAATGTAATCAAAGATCTTGCCCACCCATTCTATAGGCCTCAAGTGGGGCTAGGTGGGAATGCTTGATTATATCTTTGTTTGTAAGTAGGCCTAAAGTCTCTGTTTACCACATACATATTTACCACCACATATTTACCACATAAGCTGATTTGGGCTTGAAGCCCTCAGGGTCCTAAGGGGTAGTGCTAAGACCAGAACCAATGGTATGTGCACTGAGTTCTAGTCAGTCATGAATTCAGACAATCAGAGACCTGAGTTCTAGCCAATCAGACGCTGGCTAGGACTGTATATCTGGACAGCCCAGAGTGTGAGAGAACCAGAATTGAAGAGGGACAGAACTGAAGAGAAGCAGAACTGAGAAGCAGATACCAGGAGGGCACTGAAGAGCAGACACCGAGAGAGCCAGCTTCAACAGAGCTGCAGAAGAGAGTGCTGAGCAGAGTTAGGATTTGTGAGAGATTGTTTACAGGAAGGCCCTAGTAGGGGAGAAGGTCACGGGATGACTTGGTTCCTTGCTGTAATACTGTGTTATAATTTCCTTGTTGCTACGTTGAGGTGGGCTTACTGGTTTTGGAATATAATTACTGCTATATAGAATTGGAGTAGCTGGTCCTGGGATTGGATTCTTCTGTGTCTAAATAAATACTATACTGCCTCTGCCTTCTACTTAGAGAGTCTTTCATACTTTGTGATTCCGAAATATACAGGCATGTTCGTGGTCATCCTTGAGGCTATGACTCTTGCCTTACTGATACACCGTTTCATCCCAGTTTTGTTTTTGGATGTATTAATTTCGAATATAAACATACTACAAATTATACAGTCTAATTCAAGCCAATTTAAAGCATATTTATAAAGTCCTTACTACAGGAGAGATACTGTTCTAGGCTAGAAAACTGTTCTATGTGTTGAGTATACAAATATAAAAGGAAGGCAATCCCTCTCATGAAGGAGCTTATATCTGCGAGAGAAGGCAATATGTTAAAAACTGATATTTGACTTAATAGATGGAGCATTGGACCCTGAAGCAGAAAGGCTTAAATTTAAATCTGGCCTCAGACACTTATTAGCTGCCTGACCCTATGGAAGACTTTTAATATCTGTATATTCCACAGATGTAAAAATATGGATAATTATAGTACCTCCCACTGTTGTTGTAAGGATAAAATGAGATAAACTTTATATAGTATTTTGCAGATCAAAGAACTTGTGCTGGTAGCCCACCTATATGTTCTTGTTGTTGGTCTTTCACCTCCACAGCAGCTGCTAGCAACATTATTGTTATACTTTATTGTTACACATTATTGTTACATATCCACTTACATAATTTCGAAGACTAGAAGAGGACTTAAAAATAATTTTTCTTTGGTGATGTTTTTATTGCTTAAAATATATTTAGTATTTTTTCAATTAAACATTTTCTTTCCCTTCAATTGCACCCCAAACTGAACAACAAAAAAGTAAAAAAAAAACAAAACCCTTCACAATATGCATAGACAAGCATTTAAAATTCCCTCATTTATCATATCCCAAACTGCATGTCTCATTCTACCCTTTGAGTCTTTCTTCATCTCATTGCCAGAAAGTGGGTGACAGGCTTTATCATCAGCCTTCTGTAACTGTAATTTGTCATTGCATTGATCAGATGTCTAATGCCTTTCAACATATTTTCCCAGATAATGTTGTCATTGTATGAATTGTTCTCCTGGTTTTGCTCACTTTGCTTTTTAGATAGGTCTTTCAAATTTCCTCTGAAATGGTCTATTTCACCACCAGTGATTATGGTACAGTAATATTCCACTTTAATATAATATTCATATACACCATAATTTATTTTGCTATTTCCCGATAGGTGGATAGCCCCTCAGTTTCCAGTATGTTAATTAATACAAAAAGAGCCATTATAAATATTTTCATAGTTATGGGTTCATTTCTTCTTTCTTGGATTTCTTTGGGACCTAGTTGTGGTATCACTTATCCAAAAGTACATGGAAGTTTTAGTTAATTTTGGAAGGACAGTACAAATTGCGTTCCAAAATGACTGAACCAATTCACAGCTCCACCAATAGAGAGTGGGCCTGTTTTCCCATAACCTCTCCAAGCTTTCACATTTTCTCTTCTGTCTTCTTTGCTAATCTGATGCATATGTATGTTGATTTAATTTTGCTTTAATTTTGATTTTTCTAATTATTAGTGGATTTGTCACATTTTTATATGTTTGTTGATAACGTGGACTTAGTTATATCTTCTCTTGAAGACTGCATGTTCATATTCTTTGACCATTTACCTATTGGAGAGTACTCATAAATTTGAATCAGAATATGAAACCTTTACCATACAAACTTTCTATAAAATTTTGTTCCCAGTTATTTTTAATGATGCTCTATGCCTAATTTATGCATTTTTTTCAAATTTTACAGTAGTTTTTATTGAACAGTAAATCTGTACCACATTAACTAGGTTCTTTAGATTTGTCAAACACTATGCTACTATATTTGTTTTCTTCTGTGTATTGTGTATCTAATATTTCAACTATAAACTATTCTATTTTTAACCTGTAACAGATCTTTTTGATGAATATTGTATTTTAATATAGCTTGAGATCTATTACGGAAACCTGCTTCCTACTTTTTTTTTCAATATTTCTGTTGAGATTCTTGACCTTTTGTTTTTCCAGATGAATTTCATTATTATATTTTTTCTAGCTCAACAAAATAATTCTTTGATAGATTAGCATGTCAATTAATAAGTGAATAATTTAAGTTTAATTGTCACTTTTTATTGACAACTTTAAAACAAGCAATTAAAATTTTTCCAATTATTTAGATCTGCATTTATTTCTGTAAAGAGAGTTTTGTTGCATTCCTATAGTTCCTGGGTGTGTGTTGCTAGATAGATGCCAAATGTTTTATATACATGATTATTTCTCTTTATCTCTCTTCTTGCTAGAGTTTGTTGGCAAAATATAGGAATCCTTATGATTTATTTTATGTGTTGAAACTTTACTGAATTTGTTAATGCTATTAATTTTAGATGACTTTTTCAGGTTTTCTAGATAGTTCAATAAATCGTCCGTGAAAAGTGATAGCATTGTTTCTTTGTTTCCTCTGACTATGCTTATTTCCTAATTTTTTTTCTTATTGCTATAGCTAGCATTTCTACTTCTATTAAATAGTAATGGTGATAATGGACATAATTGCTTTATCCCTGAACTTTTTGGGAACCTGTAATTATTTTTTATTACATACCGTGTTTGTCCTTGGTTTTTGATGGATAATAATCACTATATTAAAGGAAAGCCCATTTATTATTATGCTTTCTAGTGTTATTTTTTAAACAGAAATGGTTGTTGAATCTTTTCAAAAGTCTTTTCAGCATCTGTTCAAATAACATTTTAACAAGTTTTTCTATTAACATTGTTTTTTAAAAGTTATCCTTATATTGTCACAACCCTGTATTATTTTTATAAATTGCACATGGTTGTGGTTAGTAATCTTTTAAATATTTTGCTGTAGCCTATTTTCTGATATTTTATTTAAATTTTTTTATCATTGTCTATTAGGGACATTAGTCCGTATTTTTGTTTCTCTTTATATATCAATACCATAATTCTATTATAAGAAGAGTTTAGGAAGATCCTTTCTTTTTCTATTTTTTTTTCACACAGTTTAGGTAATAGTGGAATTAATTGGTCTTTGAATATTTGATAGAATTCATTTGCAAACTTATATGATCCTGAGATTTTTTTTCTTCCCATTGAGACTTCATTGATGACATGTTCAATGTCTTTTTTCTGATATTGGTCTATTTAAATAATTGATTTCTTGTGTTATTCAGAGTATTTTGTCTTTTTGAAAGAATTCTTCCATTTCTTCTGTTATAAATTTTGTTGCATAATGGTTTCTGATAGTATTCTTTTTTTTCCTCTTTAATTGCTATGAATTCTCCTTTTTCATTTTTGATGGGAACACTTTGATTTCTCTCTTTATCCCTCTTTTTAAATCAGAATTACTAACTGTTGATCTATGTTATTGAGTAAGGAAATAACTTTAGGTTATCATCAATTCAATGAACTTTTGCACTCAATTTTGTTAACACTGCCCTTTATTTTCAGAATTTTTACTTTGTTGGTTTTTTCTTCAGTTTTTTAAAAGTTTTATGCCTGATGTATGTAATGGTAACAAGGGTGGGACTTTTTTGTACTGTTTACTCTTTTGGAATGCTAAGGTAATCAAGTACCTTTGAGTCTTGCCTTTCAAGTGTAATGGCAAGCAGAGTGGGACTTTTTGCTGTTTTTGTTTGAGTGCTTCTCAGCACTGAGGTAATCAAGTGCCTTCTTTGATTGATCAAGAGTCTTTGATGACCTGCTTAAGAAACAGGAAAGCCTAGTTCACAGAGGTTTGAGTTGCATGGTTGTGATGCCTTCTGACCCTGAGAAGGGTGTATAAGATCTGAGATTGGTGGTTTGTTTTGGGGCTCTCACTCACTGGAAGAGTGTCATGTGATTTGACCAGACAGGACTCTGGGTAGCTGTCATGGAGCTTTGAAAACCCAGATCTTGATGCTTCTCTCTCTGGTAACTATATGTATTGCTATAGTTAGATGGTTAGAAGCCTGTCTACTGGTTTGTGTTTATTTGCTCTATTTATGTAATGTATGTTTGTAATTTCTATTTGTATACTCTGAAGTTCTGGGTGCTGGCTTTTTCCCTTGAATTAAGTGAATGATATATGTATGTTTAATTAAAATGAAACTGTAAACCCCTTAAAGTTACTTTCCTTAGAAAAGCAGATCAAAGAATCTGTGCTAACAGCCCTCCTGTGAGCTGGTGATATTGGCCTAACACCTCCACAGCAGCTGTAAGCAACATTGTTGTTACAATGTTCTGGTTTGTTCTTTCTCCCTTGTTTGATGAAAATATTTACACATGCACATTTCCCCCTGTAAGAATTGCTTTAGCTGCATGCATACATTTGGTATGTCATTTCATTGTCATTTGCTTTTGTGAATTTGTCTATTGCTTCTCTGATTTATTCTTTGATACACCAGTTCTTTAAGATGAAGTTAGTTTCCCAATTAATTTGTAATTAATTCTTCAAAGGCACTTTAGTGAATATGATTTTTATTGTATTGTGAACAGTAAAAATGTATTTCTACATTTTTGGCGATGTTTTTATGTGCTCAGTTTTTTGTAAAGGTATCATGCATGGTTGAAAAATCTGTAAACTCTTTGTTTTCATTCAGTAGGTGACAGAGATCAATCACCTCTAATTTTTCTTTTTTTTATTTCTAATTTTTCTAATGTTCTATTTAGGTCCTTAACTTGTCCCTCACCCCACCCCACCCTCCTCTGATTATGTAGATTTGAAATGTCTGTAATGAGGTCTCTAACTATTATAGTTTTAACATCTTTTTCTTCCTGTAATTTGATTGTTTTCCTATAAATATTTAGATGCTGTATTTTTGGGTAAAGATATATTAAATATTTACATTTATTCATTATCTATATTGCCTTTAAGCTAAATGTAGCTTCCCTGCTTACCTCTTTTTATTGCCTACATTTATTATAGACTTATCTAAGATAATTATGATTAGTTCTGCTTTTTTGACCCTGAAGCATAATAGATTTTCTATCATTTTAATTCTGTGTGCATCTTCATGTTTCAAGTTTGTTTCATGTAAACAGTATTTTTTGTGTAGTTCTGTTTTCTAAGTCATTCTGCTGTCCTTTTCTGTTTTGTGAGTGAATTCATCCTATTTATTTACTCAGTTATGTCCCCTTCTATTCTCTTGTTTCTCTTCTCTTTGCTCCCATACCTTCTTTTTTTCCAGATTAGAAGATACCTAACACCATTAGCTATAAATGAAGCAGTTGGATTCTGTTGCATTGCTACTATTCTCTTTCCACTGCCTTGCTTTGATCTCAGTTTGTTACTCTTTATTCCTTTCATTTTTTGGCTCCTCTACATATTCCTTCCTCTGATGTTGGATTTTGTTTTACTTATGATTTTTTTTTACCTATGCTGCCTCCTTTTTTATACAACTTCATTCCTTTTTTCCTGTCCTTTGCCATTTCCCTATTGAACTTTATTTCTATATTGCAGCCTTTGTGTGTTTGTGCAATTATGTTTAATCTTATTTTGGTTCAGATGAAAATGAAGTTATTGGGATGCCTGCTTCATCTCCCTCTTCATCTTATTCCCTTCATCTTATGGCCTGTCTTATGTAAGGTAATAATGTCCTTCTCTTTCTTCTTATTTTCTTCCCCAGTGTAGTCTCCTGTCACTCCCATTGCTATTTTCTCCTAACACCATCCAAAGAGAACAAATCACCCACAAGCTCTCTGTCATTCTTATTCCCCATCTTTCTATTACTCTTAAAGATTCAAGGAAGACATTTGTTTCTTATGTATTGATTACTAGGTAATCAATCCATCCCAACACAGTCTCTTTCAATTGAACAAAAGTATGTGCCTGTCTATATTTCTCAATCCTTCATTTTTGTATTACACTGTCTGCTCAGGTCAGATCTTTTCATCAGGAATACCTGGATAGCCTCTATTTCATTAAAGGTTCATTTTCTCCTTATAAGATTATACTTTCTAGATAGGTTGTTCTTGTTTTTCAGCTTCTATGTTTTTTTTCCCTTTTTGGCTTTTTGGAATATCGCATTCCAGGCTTTCCTATATTTTAGAATGGTAGGTGTTAAATATTTTGCAGTCCTGACAATAGGTCTTTGGAACATGAAATCTTCATTTCTGGCTTTTTGTAATGTTTTTCCTTTGACATGAAAACTATTGATTTTGGTGTTTATATTGCATGAGAGTCTTTTATTTTGGGATCTCTTTTAACAGGTAACTAGCTGATTGTTTCTATTCTCACTGTCCTCTTGTTTTAAGCAATCTAAACAGTGTTCCTATATGATTTTTTGAAATATGGTATCCATTTTATCTTTTAGTCGAGATTTTCAGATAGTCTGATGATACTTAAGGTTATAGACCTGTTTTATAGATCTTTTGTTTTTGCTATTATATGACAGAAATTTCTATTTTTTCAGTCTATTGATTGATTTTGTTTTAACATTGCTTGTCTTGTTGAGCTTTTATTTTCTGTTTGGCCTATTTAATTTTCAGGTCATTAAGTCCTTGAATAAGATTTCTTATCTTCTAAGGTATCCATTCTCCTTGACATTCTTTCCTCCCTAGATATTCCATTTTCTATTTCTTGTTTCATCTCTGGAAGACAGATTTAAACGAAGTACAGAGAATGGCCTATGAAAAAGGCTAAAAGTCATTTCCATGCTAAGAAGCAGTGTGGTAAAATTTGTCACCTAGTGAGTGAGTGGAGTGATGGATAATAGCAATAACTAGCATTCCTGTTGTAGTCAAAGGTTAAAAAAGTCCCTTATACACATTTTCTCATTTGATTCTTAAAATCATTCTTTAAGAGGTAGTACAAATGGCTAGAGCTCTGTATTTGGCATCAGCACTATTTGAGTTTGAATCTTGCCTTAGACAGATATTAGCTGCATGACCCTGGGCAAGTTGCTTGGCTTCTCTTGGCCTCATTTTCCTCATCTATAAAATGAAGAAAATGGCACTTACCTTACAAGGCTGTTAAGTAAATATCAGATGAAGTTTTATATACATGTATGTTTATATAAACATGTTATATGTTTATCTAACATATATAATATGATTTGAGAAGCTTAAATCATCATATAAATGCTAGCTATTATAATCATTATTATTACAGTGTGGGTACATAATCCTTGTCTTCCTGATATAGAAACAGGTTCAGAGGGCCTAGATGATTTGTCTACCAAAGGTCACAAGGCTAATTAGTAATAACTAAAATTTATATGATGGTTTAGGTTGGCAGAATGCTCTTACATGTATTATCTCATTTGAATTTCTCAATAACCCTGTGAAGTAGATACCATTATTATATCAGTTTTAAAGAAGATGAAGCTTAGGCTAAACAAGGTTTAAGTGATTTATTCATGGTTACACAGATATTAAACCACTTTTGAAACACATGTTCCTAACTCCAAATCCAACATACAGCATTTAGCTACTACTTGTGTAGTAGAGCCAAGGCCTGAATTCAGGGTTTCTGACTTGCTATCTAGGGTTCCATGACACTACCAAGGAAGTGTGAGAGTGAGATAAATGTAGAAGATGATAGCATGGTGAGTAAAACCAGGTGGAAATTACCTTGGAGTAATAAAGAAGAGATCACTGCACCACTATCGGGAGGGGAGTCATGTGGTTCTTATCAAATATACTGAGTATCCTAGGATAACACTTCCCACTCTTCTATTTTATAGACAAAGAGATCCATGAAGTTGGGTGTATTATCTAAACAAACAAAAGTGGTTAGAAACTAATTCTGACAAGGTGAATGAAATATTATAGAAATCACTTTCCACAACTCTATAAATTCACTTTCTTTTTTTTAATATACCAATAGGAAGCCAAGTGTTTTTCCAACATAGACAAATCCTGGGTGAAGATCATGACACGGGCACGTGATATGCCGAATGTAGTACAGTGCTGTGTTGGAGATGAAACTATGGGGCAGCTATTGCCACATTTATTAGATCAACTGGAAATCTGTCAGAAATCTCTTACTGGGTAAGACTTATAGCATAATTAACCTTTACAGGACTCAGGTGATCTGAGAACTGGAAAGTTCTAAGACCTTAAAGAATATATAAGTTCAAAACATATTGATCATAGGCTCGATTGTAAGTCTGACTTGAAGTTTTTTAGTTATAGGATTTAAATACCATGTCAGGACCTGGGTAATTCTTACATAATAAAGGAACTGGCAGAGTGGTTAGTAGTAGTGGTTGGAGTTAGAAAGATTTGAGTTCAAGTCTGCCTCTGATGTCTACAGGCTCTGTGACCATAGATGACCACTTGGCTTTCCAGGGCTAACAGAAAGTACTGAAAACTTTAAGTTACAGATAGATTGATGTTTGTATGAATTTAGGGAGTTTGCATGTGAGGAATTCCTCACACTGATGAAACCCAGTTACAGGCCAACAAACAAAGAAACAAAAACCCTAACATCACACAGTGAACGCCAATGTATAGTGCAGACTCTGGTGCTTGATAGGTGTTAAATAGATATTTGTTGAATAATTTATTGGTACATTCGATCAACTAAAATAAGTTGTCTTTCATCAAGCCTTTCAGAGGTATAAGAGTTTGTGAGAAGGTAGCTTCCCTGAAGGGGAAATGAAACAAATAGTTTGAAACCCTAATCTTTCTTCAGATGATTGTAAATTCTGAACCTCTTGATATTTCTTTCATAGAATCATAAAAATGTAGGTCTTAGAGGCACAAGGGACCTTAAGCAGTCATTTGAATTCAGTTCACATGTGTTTCAGATACCTCTTTGAAAAACATTCTCAGAAGGAACAAAATATTTTATGATATACAGCTGAATGTAGTGTATCTGAATAAGACTGCATGTTATCTGGCTATGCTTTAAGGATTACATGTAAATTAGTGCTTAATGTAAGTATAAATATGCTAGTTTAATTAGCGGAGCAGTGAAATTCCTCCTGGCCTTTTACCATGATTAACCAAAATAAAATTATGCAGAAAATTAAATATTTTTTTTGTTTGGAAATACTTTATAGTACTTGTGTTGAGACCTAGGGTGGTATAGTGGATAGAGAACTGGACTCAGAGCCAGGAAGACTTGGGTTTAAACCTTTGCTTTGATACATGCTGGCTATGTGATCCTGGCCTGGTTGCTGAACCTCTAAATGACTCAGGTAATTCTCAAAGACTAGAAGTTGCAGAAAAGTTGAAATCTTCATGAAGGGAGAATGTTTCCTCATTGTTCTTTCTCAGCACTGATGCAGTCAAGTGTCTGAGCCTTAAAAAAAGTGCTAAAACAATTAAAATCTAAATATAATCTTTCAATATTTAAATTTTTATTAGCCTCTTAAGGGAGTCATAACTGCCTCACAATAATCAACAACTGAGAACTTTTGTTTGGCAGTTTATTAATGATTTATATTCTTGGGTACAAACGGGGCCATAGAAAATACCCAATGTATTTTCCAGTTGTGTTTTTATACCACTGGATATGCCTGATGTTGTGAGAATTTACCTCAAAGAAAATAATCATTCTCCCACAGTGAGGATGGTGACTGAAAGATCTAGGAAGCTGTCCAACTTTCCTATCTTGTCATATGTCGAGATCCTACATCCCACACCACACTCTTAACATACAGCAGCAAGATTCCTCACAGAGAGTAGGAACTTAATAAATATTTGCTGATAGACTGTAGAATCATAGAATCTTAGGGATAAAAGGGAACTCAAAAGGGAACCATACTCTGTTTCCAACTGAAAACTGAATTTCTTCTTTTTTTAATTGTGGCAAGTGATAAACTTCTATTTGCAGAATTCCAGTGACAGGGAACTTGCCACCTCTTGGTCATTTTTAGATCTGATCTCTAGGAAATTTTCTTAGTGTTGAGCCACAATCTGCCTTTTTGTAGCTTCTCAGAATTTCAGTTATAATATAGTTCAGATGATGTCCATCTGGAACCTGGATATTCTCTCTTTTTAAGGGTTTAAAGATACTACGATTATCCCTTCTGTACTGTGAATTTCCCCATTGCATTTTCAATATATTATGGATCAGCATAAGAAATTAAGTGGGAATTTTTTGAGAGTTTTGTAGAAGCCACAGACAACATGTAAAAGCCAGAAGATCACGTAGAAAAAGCTTAGAAACTCAGAAATACGTAAAACATGTATAATATTGCATGTTATCAACATATTTTATATTTTAATACTGTAAACAACCTACAAAAGAAAAAGAAAAAATTCAGACTTCTCTGGTACAAATGGAGGGCCAAAAACTTTTATGTGGATTTTCCAGATTTCAGAGGCACTACGCCTTTTCCCCCTGCAATGTGGAAGGAATAATGATACTGTTTTAGATATCTCAAACTAGATATTTTATGGCCTACTGAAACTCAACAAGTCCAAAATGGAATTGATTTTTTCAAATACCCCTGGAATGTTCCCCAAATTCATCAGACTATAGGACACAAATTCCTATGAAATAAATTTAGAAAAGCAGAAACTTAAAACATTGTACATAAAACATAATCAGCTGAACTATTACAATGACCTCCTAATTGTTTTCTTTGATTTAAATCCCTTTCCTGCTCTCACTTTAATCAATCCTTAAATATCTGCAAAAATGATTTTCCTAAAACCTAGGACTGACCATACAACCCTCCTTCTCAGCAAACACAAGCAGTATCAAATTGCTTCTAGGATCAATTAGAAAAATGATCAGTTTGGCATTTAAAGCTCTTTACAATCCGGCCCTTTCAACCTTTCTGGTCTTCTTCAAATGAAGTCAAATGAGATGATGTTTGTACATCATTGAGCATGGTGCCTGGCAAATAGTAGGCTCTTAATAAATGCTTGTTCCTCCCCCTACACTCCTTCTTACACTTTATTCCTTTTTACATGCTCTACAATCCAGCTACTTGACTATTTGCTGCCCTTTGCACACAACCCTCCATTTCCTGACCCCATGCCTTTATATTGGCTGCCCCTCATGTCTCCAATATTCTTCTTCCTCACCCCTGCCTCTGAGATTCCCTGACTTCTTTCAGGATTCAGTTCAGATCTCACCTTCTGGAGGAGGACTTTCTTGGACGCTCCAACTGTTAGTGCCTTCCTTCTCAGATAATCTTCTATTTACAATAAATATATTTTATATATACATTGTTGAAAATTCAATAAATTATTAAAAGTATTTATATTTTGACTTTTAAAAGTCAGAACAAGATAAAGTTCTCATTTTCTGAAAGGTCTTCTTACAAGAAGACCAGATGTTTCTACAATCTGGCTAGCAGCTTCTGTGAGGGTGTAAGATCCACACACAGCCAGCACCCAGAAAGCTGCCAGCATGCTGCAAAAACACAGGTTCTTTTGATCTGCTTAACTAAGGAAAGCAAGGTGATGGGGTTGGCAAGCTTACTTTAATTCAGCACACAAATATCATTCACTTAGTTCAGGGGAAAAAGCCAGCACCCTGAACTTCAGAGCAAATTACAAACAAATTACAAATGTCAACAGACAGACCCAATACAGATTCATAGTTACCAAAGTTCAACAAAGTCTCAGCATCTGGTTTTACAAGCTGGAGGGTTCCTTAGCTACAGCTGCCCGGAGTCTCCCCATCAACACCATCTCAAGAGTCCTTAAACAAATTACAAACAGACAGACCCAATACAATTCATAGTTACCAACATCTAGGTTCAGGCCGGGAGCTCAGAACAAGGGCTGGCCCAGAGTCACACGAGCCACCACTGCTTTGGCTAAGAGCTCCAAGGAAGAAGAGGCCAACCCCTGGCTTTTATATCTTTGTCAGCGTCAGGGGTGAGTCACACATGCGACTCACCCATGTGACCTAAAATCATCACAAAGAGGTGGACTTAAGCCCATGTGGTCTAAGAGCCTCTGCTGTCCCAGACATGTAAACTAGGCCCTCCCTGGAGTTAGCCCCACCTTGGGCCCCACCTTAGTTGCCAATCCACACCCACATAGGTTTTACACCTAATAGGGGTTTGGGCCTGGGGCTTAGCAATAAGTAAGATTCAATGAAATACACTGAATTACTCAGCAAAAACAAAAGCCAAACTCTTCAAGGGCACTTGTTGAACTAAGTGCTAAGGAGCCCATTTTGCTTACCAACACACCAGAGAAATTAAAAAAAAAAAAACTTAATGAACATAAACATTAAGTCACCTGAAATTTGGTGCTACTCCAAAAGAGGTATAAAAGAGGAGAATTGTTGAGGGAGAAGAATGCCTTTTAGAAATGTTGAGTAATTTTACCAAGCTAGTCTTTTTATATTTTTCTTACCGGCTATTAAATTTTTTAAAAGAAAGTGGAGAGTCATTGCTTCCACTTCTTTAGAATCCACTTATTCCTCAACCCCTTGTCGTCTGGCATCTGTCTCTTATAGTGCACTGGCTAGAGTACTGGACTTAGGAAGACCTGAGTTCAAATACTGCCCCAGGCACTCACTAGGTGTATGACTCTGGGCAAGTCACTTAACCTCTCCTTGCCTCAGTTTCCTCATCTGTAAAATGAATATAGTAACAGCACTTACCTAACAGGATTATTGTGAGGATCAAATGATATAACATTTGTAAAGTGCTTCACACAGTGCCTGGCACCTAGTAGGTGGAATATCAATGCTTATTTCCTTCCTTCCCCTTCCCTACTCTATTAAAATAAATCACTTCAAAATAACTAATGACTTCCTTGTCAAGATGGATTGGAATTTGACACAAAGGATACCATATTTCTTCCACATTTTTTTACTTCCATGACAATAAACTGTATGCTTTCATTCCTACTTTTATAACTCTTCTTTTTAGGGGACTCTGAATGATTCCTCATCCATTGAATGTTGGCTATTTCCAAAGATTCTGCTTTGGATCCTCATTTCTCTTGACGTTCTTTTCCTTAGAAATCTCATCTGCTCATAATTTATGAGCACTCTGAAGATGACTTCCAATTATGGATCTTTCTCCAGAATTCCAATCCCGTTTGCCATTGCTTATGACAGACTTCCACTTGTACAGCCCTCTAGCACTTCAAATTCAACATGTCTAAAACTGAGCTCATCATCTTCTTCCCAAATCTGCCTCAACCCCTTTTTTCTCTGTTTCTTCTTATGGTACCACTGACTCCCTTCTCAGTAAGTCTTCTTTGATTCCTGTCTCTCTTTCAAAGCACACATTCAATCAGTTAGTAGTCCAGCAATTGAATTCAATAAACATGCATCAAGTGCCCACCATGTGTATAACTGCCTGCTAAGCACTAGGGATACAAAAATGAAAACCACCGAATCTCTGCCCTTAAGGAGTTTACATTTTACTACAGAGAAAATAAAATGTACTCAGTATAATATAAAGTGAGACATAACAGGGAGAAAAAGAGATACCACTGGATTGTGCTGTGAAAATTTGAAGAGAGGAAGAATACTTTAAGTCACAGACACATGGAAAAACTTCACAGAGGAGGTAGCACCTAAACTGAGCCTTGAAGAAAAAGTTCCATTGATTCAAGTGTAGTAATAGCTCTTTCATCTAACTACTCTGTCTGCCATCATTTTTGTGCTGACAGTAGAAAAAGTACCTGGATGTCTACAGAATAAGAACTTAAACACAATAGAGAGGGCTTATACAAAAATAGGAAGCAAGATTTGACCTGCTTTAGCCATAATGTAGACCTTCTACTTGTGTATTATGTAGAATAGATATGATTACTAAATTCCCCTCCTCCCTCAAATAATAATTTACAGTCAGAATGTAGAAAGTTTGAATTGATAGCACTGGCAACAAAATCAACACTGAGAAGTAATGTACAAGGGAAAAGATTTTTTTAAAAGTCGTAAACTTTAAAAAAAATCATACAAACACATTGCATGCCCCCGAACAAATAGGTTCACAGCAAACCAAATTCAAAATGTGTTTAAATGAATTTGTATTTTTTTTCTCCTCTACCAATCAGATATTTGGAGAAAAAACGACTTTCTTTTCCTCGGTTCTTTTTTGTCTCTGACCCTGCCCTTTTGGAGATTCTTGGCCAAGCCTCAGACTCTCACACCATACAGGCTCATTTGCTGAATGTATTTGACAACATAAAATCTGTAAAATTTCATGAAAAGGTATGTTCAATTTTGGTTCTTAATAATGTATTTTTTGCTTATTCTTATATATAATATAACAGTTATTTTTTAAGCACACAGAATTGGAATATTTAAGAATTCATTATTGACAATCCAATGACATTTCATAATTTTAATTTTCTCTTCTGATAATCAGTTTTGAAGCTTACTGTTACTTAATTTCTTATCCTGAAACCTGAACTTGGTGAAAGATAGAAGTGAGATTAGAAGTGAGATTAGAAAAAAGCAGTGGAGAAAAAAAAGTTGGTGCATTTATCTTCATTTCTATATGAATGTAATTTTTTTTCATGTCTTAACATAGATCTATGATCGTATTATGTCAATTTCCTCGCGTGAGGGTGAGATGATTGAATTGGATAAACCTGTGATGGCAGAGGGCAATGTAGAAGTTTGGCTTAATTCTCTCTTGGAAGAATCTCAGTCCTCATTACATCTTGTGATTCGCCAGGCATCTACAAATATTCAGGAACCAGGCTTCCAACTGATTGAGTTTCTTTCTTCCTTCCCTGCACAGGTCAATATTAAACTGAGATGGTGCGTTGTGTAGAATGTTCTTTCCAGACCTCTGGAAGTATGTATTTTGCGTTTCTTGAATGACTGTGCTAAAACAAAGCTGAAATACCTAGCTTTTCATGAATACAAAGAGGATAAAATTTTGTTCTCAAGTTTCCTAATTATATGACTAAACTTTTAAAAACACATAGCTAATAATTCCTCTTGGAATTTTTTTGTGCAATGTACAATTGAATTATTTTTCATATTACTGTTTGGTTTTTCTCACAGTTTAGTCTCAATATATGTTACTTACAAAAGATTGCAAAATATGTTTACTGGTAGAATGAAAAATTAACTAAAATATCCAAATGGGAAGCATTGCTTGACTTGTTGTGGGGACATAAAGAAGCAGGAGACTGATCCTTTCTTTCCATAAGGGAATTTGCCATGATTTGGGGGAGATAAGACTTAGAGGTAGGAAAACATTACAAAACACTTTAAAACAAAACAAAGTAGACAGCAACAGTACAACATAATAATACAAGAGACATCTAAAGGGAATGCCATCCTAATTTGACCCATAATATATATGTATATATGTATGTATGCGTATACATATATACATATCCACAGGCACATGCACACACACATATGAATGAAACAATTACTAGAGGAATATTTGAGGGAGAGTGAAGGGAAGAGGAATGAATTACTTTAGGCTGGGGGCTGTCAGCAACAGAAAATCTCAAAATTGAAAGAAACCTCTGAGACTACCCAGTACAACTGCTATTAGAGCAAGAATTTCCTCTCCAATGCCCATGATGACATCATTCAGCCTTTGCCTAAAGACCTTGTGTGAAGGGGAACCCATTATTTCCAAGAAAAAAAAAGACTTCGAATTCAGATTTCGATAAATAATAGCTACTTATTTTATAAGCAATTCTATTTAGATATCTCTATATAAATATGCTTACATTGCCTTTTTATTTCCATCAGGTTGGATTGTTAGGAATTCAGTTGATATGGACAAGGGATTCAGAAGAAGCTCTCACAAATGCCAAGTTTGATAAAAAAATCATGCAGAAAACAAATCAGTCTTTCCTAGAACTACTGAATACACTGATAGATATGACCACAAAGGATTTAAGTTCAGTGGAACGTGTGAAATATGAGACTTTGATTACTATTCATGTCCACCAAAGGGATATCTTTGATGAGCTGGTAAATACTTTTAGTAGCCTCCACTATCTACCCACTTAGTTGGTTTTGATTAATTGAATCAGAATAAAAGTTGTAATTCAGCTTAACAATCTTCTTCATGATGATAAATAACTGCTTATACTGTGAAAAGGTTATGTGCGGAATTTCCATTATTAGAATATATTGAAAAATTCCATTCAACTCTTATATAGCTAGGATTCTCTGTCTTTCTTTTTGTGTGTTAGTCTGTTGCTTATCTGTTTGCTTATTTGCTAGTCTAACAGTTCCTCTATTTTTGAGGAGTAGGAGTTTTAGATGTGTGATTTCATCAGCATAGGGAATTCCCTGTAGCTACACTATCTGTACCAAAGCGGATGTAATCATTTAAAATTATTAATTAAAGGCAGCTTGATGATTATTATTACTACCAAGAACATTTTCATTGTTAGTAGAAAAGTTTACTGGGATATTCGAGGTTTTTGTTAAATAAACCTTTTAAGTAAATTTTTTTTTTTGCCAGTGTTTTCTCTCAGTATGTTATGCTCTAGATACTATATTAACTTTTCATCTTTAAAGGTAGATAGGCCTAGAAAACTTTCAGAAAAAAGGAAAAATGGGCAAAAGAAAGAAAATCTGCTTTTATGAAATCATTCATTAGATATGGAAGGTGACAGCTCATACTTGGTATAATTAATGAAATACCAGTTTTTTTCCCCTAAAGTTTATTTTCTGTCCTAAATGTCATGGAAAGACTGGAAAGGATCTTATAAATTATGTGATCTAAACTACCTCATTTTATATATAAGGAAAATGAGTTCCAAAAAGGTTAAGTGGTTTGGTTAAAGGTCACCCATGTAGCAAGAGGCAGAGCCAGCACGTGAGCCTAGGTCCTCCAATTTCAAATCTTACACTTCTGATTTTAAAATTTTCTGCTATTTTAATATCTATGCAGCTAGATTCAGTAAAAAATTAAGAAAGACTACCCTAGAAATAATGACAGTAATTAGCATAATCTAAAATAATAATATGTTTTAATACTTGAATATATATTCACCCTTAAATAGATTTGGGAGTCAAGAAGCTTTAGAAATCAGATTTTTTTTGTTTATTAAATGTAGAAAATTTAGTGCTTTATTAAAAAAATTCAAATGGAAATGCCACTAACCAACAACATAACAATGTCCTTTAGAGGGTGCAATACGTTTGTAGGAATTTTAAATTTGTTTCTGTCTAATGTAAAAGTTTAAGAGTTATTTTTTAAAAAATACAATTCTTATCATATTTACTCTATCTCAAATTGTGTTTGCTTATGTTTGTTCCTGTGTGCTAAATTATAAGATGCTTTTTGTCTTTACAGATTATATTTTGTGCATATATTTGTTGGAAGTATTTTTGTTCCTTAATTTCTTAAACTAATTTTAAAAGTTTATTTCTTATTTGTTGCAAAGATATTTAGTTTCATTGAATCTTCTTTAAGGAAGGTATTCCCCTCACTCACATTATCCCCATGGTTTGCATTTCTGTGAAATGAAGAGTAGATACTTTCCCCTCCCAGAATTGTCAGGAATTCCAGTGAGTCCCCTTTACCACTCTTTGCAGCCTAGTCAGATGTTAATTTATATATTTGAAATAAATTGTTCTCTCTCTTGTAATCATGTATCTATTTTAAATTTCAGTGTCATATGCATATCAAGAACCCTACCGATTTCGAGTGGCTGAAACAGTGCAGATTTTATTTTAATGAAGACTCTGACAAGATGATGATTCACATCACAGATGTCGCTTTTATATACCAGAATGAATTTTTAGGCTGCACTGACAGACTTGTCATAACTCCTCTCACAGATAGGTGATGGAAGGATTCTGCGATTTTTTTTCTTCTCCTTTCTTCTTTTCAAAATGCTTAGGGGGTTTTATTATGTCTTCAGGTTTTATCGGTTCTTTTGTATCTGAAGTCTTTGAAACCCAGACATTTTTTAGCATTATATTTGAGTTTTCCCATATATTTTATGCTGGGTAGAGATAAAAATCACACCAGACTTACCCAGGAGGAGCCCATACAAAGCAATTTCACTTTGTCTCAATTGAGACAAAGTTAAAATGACCTTTGTGGAAATTGAAAGGCCATGAAGATGAATGGACTGTTCATTGTTTTTATGGAAATAAAAATTGTTACAAATCTTAGTTGGCCTGGACCACCATCTTATTGACTCTGCTATTTAGTGCCATCCTATTGAAACAACAGAAATGGAATTTGGAAAAGAAAGCAATGGAATCCAAATAAATCTAAGATGTAGTAGAAAGAATACTGATCTGGAAGTCAAGAGACTTGGATTGTAATCCCAGTTCTATCACTGGGGCAAGTCATTCTTCTTCTTTGGGGCTAAATTTCCTCATCGGTAAAATGAGAGGGGTGTACTTGAGATTTTCAAAAATCCTTTCCAGTGCTAAAATTCTGCCAGTCTATGACTCTGCTGTAAATTTGCAACATCAGCTACGTTATAATTCTTTTTAAAAATAATGTTTTGTTATTAATACCAAATTAAATGGGCATTTCCACATATATAGAACATGAAAAAAGAATTGTATACTATGAATATGTACCACTTGGTTTTCCTTTTAAGTATTTGATAAATTCATGGTTACTGAATTTATCATTTTTAAAAGGAAAAGAGAGATCTGTGGTAGCAGAGCAGCGGGTTCAGCATTATTCAAATTATAACATAATTCTTTATTAATACATATTGGGTTTTAGAATATTTCTAATAATAAAACAATATATTGTTCTTTTCTCTTTTAGGAGATGCCTTTAAGACATTCTATCTGTGGTGTTAGGACTAGGCAGCAAGTGTTTTAACCATCTTTATTGAATAATATAGTTTTTAGTTAGGATGAACAAGATAAGACTGGCCTTTGCAATATGTTATTATTTATATGTTTCCCTGTGCCGAGTTTGGGAGGATGCATGCTAGACAGAAGTGAGAAGATGAGTGAATGGAAACATAAGAGAAAGTAACTCAATAACTCAAATTTTGGAGGAATGAACTCAAAAGTATGCCTTTTGTCCAAGTCACTGTAGTAGGCATTGAAAGGTTAGGAGGTGAAATCTTTCCCCAATCTTAGAGCTAGGCCTAATGAAGAAAAAGGACAAAAGATCTGGTGGGGTGAATCACAACTCTCCTAGTTTCTCTTTCCTCCGTTTGAAGTTTGGACAATAGACATTTAGTCTTTCAGAAAAATCTTTCCCCAAACAAACCTAGTTTATTCCCTCAGGCTTTGTTCTAATCCCTTTTCTTCTGAAATACAAGTAAGCCAGTGGTTAGTTTAGGTTAATAGAGATCTCTCTTTAGTAACTATAATATGAAGAAAGTTAGGTGCATATGTATTGCGGGGGAGCATCTGAGTTTACTTTGTCAGCCTGTAAATCTTTGAATAATGCCATACAACCACAATTCCAGTGCCATTTGGGTTACTTGTAGTTTGGATTCTTCTGAGTTAATGATAGTTCATGTAGTGATGCCAGGTCAAATCAACAGGAAATTTTGTGTTAAAGAGATAGGCTTCTGACAGTGTGCAATTTGGGATTATTTTAGGTACAACACAATTTCCCAACAAATCTCACCTATCCCCTACCATAGAAGAGAAATGATACTAGTGGAAATGAAGGGTTTCATAAAGACACTTTATCTTTTTAATAAACAACATATACAAAACTAGAAAACTATACTTCTGTCCTTGCTTCTCTAGCTCTACAAATACCTGATTTATTTATAGCATTGTTTTATATCTCCTTCCTTTTTTATTCCTTCTCTCTCTTTTTGGGAACTCTGACTTTTCAACATTTTTCTTCCTATTTATATTTTTTATTTCTATCTATCCATGCCATCCTTTACCCCCAAAAGTATGAAACAAAACAAAATTTTGTTGTTATATGAAGACTATGTGATTAGTATCTCTTTGCAGTGGTGCAATGGAGCCAGCTTGTACTGGCTTTGGGAGAGCTGACTAGAAAAATTTCAGCATGAGCATTTGTACCTCAGAATTTAGGAAACACTACAAATTAGGACTTGATTCATTGTCTTACTGTTTGTCCAGACTTGAAAAAGTGATGGAGAAAATGTTAGTAATAATGCAGATTATTCTTAAAAGTATGTCACGTTTACATTTTTTCCCCTAGAGTGCCAGTTGTTAAACATTTACCAGCACACTTTTGTACTTGAGTTTATTATAGAGTATTGTTAAGAGGGAAAAGATTTGTGTTGTAAAAGAGTAACAATCAGAAAAAAAATTCCTTCCTTATCTCTTATGAACTATTTATTATAGTATAGGCATTTATTGCTTAAGTCTGTGACCAGTCGTCCTGGATTTTTCACAAAATATCTGTGTTATCAGGGACAATTCACTTCATTTCTTTGGGCCTCAGTTTCTTCCTTGTTAAAAAAAAGGTTTGGGCTAGATGAGCTCTGAGTCCCTTCCAGCTCTAACTTTCCGTGATTCCATGACAGTGTCATTTTGTCATTAGCTCAGTTAGTTAGAGTACAGTGTTGATCAGACTGTGGAAGTTGAGTTCCCATTTAAATTCATTTTGTTCCATGATCACAGTCTACATCCTTAATCCCTGTGACAGTTGATTACAAGGAACATCACACTAGAGAGTGTCATTGAATCAACACAAATCAGAATCACAGATCCTTTAGGTTAAAGGGACCTTTAAAGGTTAAAGAGGTTTGAAAAGCTCACATGATTTGCCCAAGATCACAAAGATTAAGTGGTATAGCTGGAACTCCAGTTTAGATTTTCTAACTATGAGTTGACTTATTTTTTTCTCCTAATTTGCCCCTGTCATGGATATTGAGGAAATAACTCAAAATTTAGGCCTCAGTGGTGGGTCTATAGCACAATCATCATAGCTGAATAACAGCATATTAAAAAAAATACAATATTAGCTAGGTTGTTGTTGTTCAGTCATTTCAGTAGTGTCTGACTCTTTGTGACCCCATTTGGGGTTTTCTTGACAAGGATATTAGAGTAGTTCGTTATTTCCTTCTCCACTTCATTTTATAGACGAGTAACTAAGGCAAACAGGTTAACTGACTTGTCTGAGACTGTACAGCTAGTAAGAGTCTGAGGCTATATTTGAACTCATGATGATGAATCATCCTGATTCCAAGCTCAGTGCTCTATCCACTATGCCCCCTAACTGCTCATATTAGCTAAAAGGTGAATTTAATAAAATATAATTATTATAAATTTATTACCAAAGCAATAGTTCTTACTTGAAAAATCTTGACTGTATTATTCCTAAAATATGTCTAGAGTTAAGTTTTAGCAAAAAGGTTAGAGAATCCAGAGCTAAGCTTCTTGGAGATAATTAATAAATATTAATTTAATGAATGCATGTGGGATAGATTCTGACAGGCAACATGGCACACTGTTTAAGGAGCAATCCTTGAAGTCAGTAAGACTGAGGTTCAAATCTCAACCCAATACATACTAGCTATGTGGCTATGGGCAAGTCACTCAATGTTTCAGTGTGCCAGACAGCACCCTCTAAAGATATAAATTACATTTAAAGTGCCAATCTGCATTGATAGAGGTTGCTACACCAGAACTTCCCCACACTGATGAACTCACTGGTTCAGGACTCCTGTCAAATTGTGCAAAAAATGTATGGTAGGATCAAAGGACTTTGGACTTCATGCTTATGTATTTCTTTTCTTTTCTTTTCTTTTTTTTTTTTTTACTGTCCCTAGATGGCTAATACAATAATATGAACATCATTACAACTACATTAATGGATGAGGGATACCACCCCTACCCCCTTGCAGTTTACTGAGTAACCAGAAAAATAGAGGATGAAATTGAAGTAATGACTATTGAATTTAGATATTTTTGTTTGTTTTTTAAAATTATAGAATGTTAAACTCCCCTGCTTTTAAAGTTAGGAATAGGGAATTGTAGTAGCAATTTAGAGTTGAAGGTCTTTCCCACCCATTAACCTGCTTATGTCACAGGAAGCCTAAGTCACGTGTGGTGGGAGGAGCTTCCTAACAGGAAAAGGAAGTTATATCACAGGAAATGCTGAGAGAGAGAAGAGAAGAATTACTTCTGCGTTATGGCCGGTTATTTGGGGGAGAAGGGTTGTTTAGACAAGGCAAGATAGAGGCAGGTGATAGGAAAAAAACACACATACACAGATATTGGAAAAGGGCAAATGGGTGGGAGAGACAGAGTACTGGGGAGAATGGAGGAATAAAAACACACACATGCACACACAGGCAGATACTCAAAGACTGTGCTGCTTTCTCTAAGAAGGGCGTGAAATTGCTCATGCATTGAGTGGTTGTCACGGAACGATGAACAAATAGTTAAGGCAGCCTTATTTAAGTAGATGTGTCTTGATGGAGAGAGGCTGGTTACACTGTGCCACACGATCAGGCACTTTACACTTAAAACATTTATCATTGCATATTGAGATAATGGCATGTAAGTTGATTGCCTCTTTTTCCTAATAAACCAGAAACATTCCTTTTAAAGTTATGCCTAAGATGTACATTAGTTGATTTGCCCGTGCTTGCTAGTCTTTAAGTAAACATTGATTTCTGAAGCTCTAGTATAAATGGGAAATTTAGCAGTTTAGCAGGGTGGGTATTACTCTGTACTGCAGGGACTAAAGCAACATATCCCAGAGGTGAGATGAAATGACACCTGCTAACTAGCAGTCTCCATTCTTGATTTAATAGATGTATTTTCCTCTTTGTTTTCTTGCACAAAGTTATTTGCATTTTAATAGGCACATTTTTTTCATAAAATAGGTTTTTGAAGAATACTGATGGAAGTGGTCCTCATACTTTTTACTTCTACATTTTTATTCTGGAATATTCTATTAAAACTTAAAACTACATGAAGACTTTTGGGACAACTTGTACATATATTTTATATGTGACTACATATATACAGATAAAATATATTCCATTTCCATATATATATGTACCATATATTCCATATGTCTACTCCACATACATGTATATTAATATTTATAGTATGCATAAACACATTAAGTTATACATATAAAATGCAGCTTTAAAGCTTGTTGTAATTCATGTGGGTATTTGCGTTCCATTTATATAGATCATAACCCCTTTGCTATTTAGTACATGATAAAAGATCTTTGTAAGTTGCTTTGTTAAAAAATGTATCCTACTGTGGCTACTCTGCTGATAAGCCTCTACAAATTTAGCTGAAATGGAGGGACACATACTGTGAGTTACTGAGTCCATACTGGAAGTCTTTCTGTGTATATTTAAATGAATGATTCTTCCCTTTAAGAAGTTATCACTGGTTTTTTTGTGAAATACCAGTACTAAATAGTGCTGTTCTATAAATTGCTTCCTTTCATGTTAGATAATTCTGGGAAATTTTGTACTACATCCAAATTTTACTCAATGCAGTTTTCCACTTCAAGCAGTCACAAGAGGCCTATACAGGAGTGTATGTGTGTGTGTGTGTGTGTGTGTGTGTGTGGTGGTATGACAGACAGACAAACAAGGACAGAGAGACAGAGATTGAGTGAGTGAATTTGTGTTTACCAGGAGTAATGTCCATTTTGTGGTGACTTATTCATATATGAATAATTACTTCCTGGTATGATCAATGTCACCCAAACTAAGTAAAATCAAAGACTTTTAGAGTTAGAAATACCATAAAGATCATCTAGCATACCCTTCTCATCTGGTAGAGAAGGAACTGAGGCTCAGAAAGGTTAAGTGCTGTATCTAAGATCATACGTCTAAAATCCATGTCTTGACCCCCAGGCTAGAGATCTGTTTCTCATATTACATGTTTGCCCACCACTATCAATATCAGTCATATTTCCCTCCTGTTTTCCCACCTCTATAGGTGCTATATCACTTTGGCTCAGGCTTTGGGAATGAGCATGGGAGGAGCACCTGCTGGCCCTGCAGGTACTGGCAAAACAGAAACTACAAAAGATATGGGAAGATGCCTTGGTAAATATGTGGTGGTTTTCAACTGTTCAGACCAGATGGATTTCCGAGGACTGGGAAGAATTTTTAAAGGTGAGGACAATAGTCAAAGTACAATAATACAAATTGCTACTTTTCTTTAATAAAGTAGTATGATTTTTTTCTAAATGATCAAAAATCAATCAAAACTCAGAGAAAATCTTGAATTGTCCTAGGGTGGGTCATATGGACAAACATTATCAACATCACTAAACTGTTGTGGCATTCCTTTTTTTTTTCTAAATTGTTAGATCTGTGCTACTGAAGGGTCTTTCAGAGTTGGCTACTCTGTTCAATTTACTCAACGTCTAATTCCCCATACACTCCTACTTTATTTCTGAATGAACTGATCCCTGATTTACTTTGACAGCAGCCTTCTTCCTTAATAACACTCTTGTCCTCAACTCTCTGATACTATATATTAATCAAATTCTCTCTTTAAATTCCTTTCTAAGGGCTGGCACAGTCAGGGTCCTGGGGCTGCTTTGATGAATTTAACCGCATTGATCTACCAGTATTATCTGTTGCTGCACAGCAAATTTCCATTATTCTGACATGCAAGAAGGAACGTAAAAAGTGTTTTATTTTTACTGATGGAGACACTATACAGATGAACCCAGAATTTGGACTCTTTCTAACCATGGTAAGAAAATATAAAACCAACTGCTGAATTTCTTGCATTATCATCAAGAATATAAGTTTAGTTGCTTCACATTAGTAAGAATCGGGATTGTGGATTTTAGGATGCATTTATATGTGTATATTCATTTGGTTGCCCTTAGCATATTGATATATCAGCTGAGATAGTTTTATGTATATAATATATATATATATGGGTGTGTGTGTGTACACACACCCATATATGTACACATATATATGTATATACATTATATATGCTCATGTGTATATATACATATAATTTGTATAATATGTGCAAACCTTTTGGCAGGTTTGAAGAATATCCTTGGTGCTTCATTCAATACTTTGCATGTAGTAGGTCCTAGATTGAGCCTCATTCAGGATAGACCTCTGATAATTTGGATTTGATACTGGAACAAAAAAAGATATTCATAGGTCATTTAACAGTTACCAAAAGGAGATTTACTTAGCCATAGCAAGAGACTTATGTTCAACAAAGATAGCTTTTGAGAACCCTTCCTTTGATATAACTCAGCTGACTGAAGCTTCAATCCAATTCCACTGACCAAATGTCTCAGACCCCTTCCAGCTCTTTGTGGTTTCTTTGAACTCAGGTGTGTACTGAGGAAGTGATGTAGACAGTCAGCCTTTAGTTCCCTGATGTAAATCCCTGAGGAAATTCTTATACTTTTAAAGGAAAACCTAACCTAATCTGCATGGGGGCAGGGGTTAGATTATTGCTTAATAATTGTTTAATAACTATGGTATCGAAACCTCTTCTGTTTAGAACCCTGGCTATGCTGGTCGGCAGGAGCTACCTGAAAACTTAAAGATTAACTTTCGTTCAGTGGCTATGATGGTTCCTGATCGCCAAATTATCATCCGGGTGAAGCTGGCTAGCTGTGGTTTCATCGATAATGTTGTCTTGGCAAGGAAGTTTTTCACATTGTATAAACTATGTGAAGAGCAGCTCTCTAAGCAGGTGTGACTTATCCAAAGATTCTCTTGCATCAATGCATCACTCAGTGCCTTTGATTGAAGTTTTATTTGTCAGAAAGCTATGTGGGGGGTGAGGATTTCAAGATACTTTAAATGGGAAAATAAACACAAGTACAAGTACCACTTCAATAATAGTCCTTTGTATACACATCAGACTTTTAAGAGGGACCGTTTAAATGTCAAACATAAATGTATGCCACAGATGCAGGTGTCCTGTGAGAGAGCTTGCTAGCACTAGGAGGACCTGGGGTCAGTCCCACCTCTGACATATACTGTCTACGAAACCCTAGGCAACTGTTGAAGACTAGAAATTGCAGAGAAGGTGTCATCCTGATTGGGCAGAAAGAGAATGCTTATCTGAGACACATATTCTAAAATCATATGTATTGGAAATAATGTTAACATAGAATTAATCATATTATACTAGGTAAAATATATAATAATTATCACATATTAATATAATATAATTTGATATGATATACTTGATTAATTTAAATAAATTCAATTTACTTATGTATGGTTATAAATTACACATATATTACTACATTATATAATATGTATATGGGGGGAGGGAAAAAGGGGTTGTATTGCACTTATGATTTTGTTAGTAGAAGGAGTTCCCAGTGTAGATACTTCCCCTGCTGTTGAAAATGTGAATCCCCCGTAATTTATAGTCTTAAAGAGTGACTTACAGTAGTGAAAGATAGCTTGCCTATGACACAGAACTAGTTATGTGTGAGAGATGAGACTTGAACATTGACTTTTTTTTGACTCATATACCTGCCCTCTATCGTATACTATTTTTTTCTGACCACTTGCCCTGTGTGAATTCTCTCTAAAAACAGTCTTTTTGGCAAGCATATATTTTGCATTCAAACGATTATTCAAACATTTTATTCAGAACTCACACAGGGCAAGCGTTCACATGGTGGTCAGAAGAAGTGGTACAAGGACACTTTCAAGGTGTCCTTTGGAATTGATTGTGTGACATGGGAGACACTGGCACAGGACTGCTCAGCATGGCATGCCCACATCAGAGAAGGTGCTGTGCTCTATGAGCAAAGCAGAATTGAAGCAGCGCAAAGGAAATGCAGGATTCACAAATTTAGAATATATACCCCAAATGTTCACATGGACTATTTGTGCCTGACCTGTGGTAGAGCATTCTGAGCTCATATTAGTCTGATCAGCCATAATCAGACACGCTGAAACTTGACTCTAGCATAGTGATGTCATTTAGATCCTCTTTGAGAACAAAACACAACAACCAACCAACCAACCAACCAACCATCCTATACCAGATTGTCTCTTAGCCAGATTCAGAGTAGACATTTAATAAATGTTGAATCAAGGGATTATTACATTTAATCTCAGCTATGTATTCTCAGCCTCCACTGCCAAATCATAGAACTTTAGTGCTGAAAGGGACCTGGGAAACCATGAATTCACACACCTAGCTTCCTTAGTTTTTTAGATAATAAGAAGCAAGGTGATGTTGGAGCCAGCTCATGTTAAATTTTTAGTCTGAATATTTTGTAATTCGGACATCAGCAAATGCCATAAATCAAGGCTTGATTTATTGTTTTGTTGATTGTCTTAGGTTTAGACTCTAGACTTAAGAACATGATGGAGAGAATGTTAATAATGTAGATAAACCTTACAATTATGTCTCACTTGTGTTTTTGGTTGGGGTAGGGGGAGTTGGTTGTTAAATGTGAACCAGCATATGCGTGAATAGAACAGGCTCAGAGAGTTTAGGTTCCTTAGCCAAGGACATGCAGCTGGTGAGATACTTAGCCAAGTTTTGTGCCTGATCTACTATAACCTTTTCACTAGCATTTCACATTCTGCTTCTGTTTTTTCCAAACCATCCTATCAAACATTTGATTACTCTTTTCCAAGTCTTTCCCTTGTCACTGTAAGTCATATTACCAAGTTCTTATTTGGTGCTTCAAGCCTCTGCATGCCTAACTCCTATATTCTGTTTTTCAGCCCAACCTCTTCATTTGTTTTTTGCTTTTATTGTTACTATCTTCTTCATTCAGTCCTATTTCTTCTACTTCTAAATATTTTCTTATCTTGCACCTGTACATAGAATAACTTCTTATTTCCTTTATAATAAAATGATATACCCCTCTTCCTACAAGTTGAAAATGAACTTCTCTCGATGCCAGGGAAATTTCCCTAAATAATTGTCTGCATTATTTTAGCTCTATTAATATATTTCCTAGTGAATTCTTGTACTCATGAAATAAATTTCAAGAAATGGAACAGCTTTCTGTTGTTTCATGTTCTCTATTTATTTTTCAAAGTATTCTGAGAGAAACCTGTGCTTAGCACCAATTGTTTATGTGTGTTTATCAACGGATAATCAATCATTTAATCACCATTGCACTCTTTGGGAATCCTTCTGGATAAATTATTTTTTTTTCTTAAAGCTGTTATTAAAATAATAAAAATATTTATTTTTTTAAAATCTCTAATTCTTTAGGTACATTATGATTTTGGACTACGTAACATTTTATCAGTACTCAGGACTTTAGGAGCAGCAAAAAGAGCTAACCCTACTGACACAGAATCAACCATTGTCATGCGTGTGCTAAGAGATATGAATCTTTCTAAACTGGTAAGCTTTACAGATGGGCATGTTCCACTTACTTAAGCACCAGTTCGACTGATCAACCACTAATAGCGATTAGAGATGTTTATTAGAGATGCTAATTAGAAAGGACTTAATTGATTTAGAAAACACTAGGGAAAATAAAAATAATATTGTCTATATTTTATCCAGTATAATCTGTATTTACTGTGACTATCATAGTAAATGACTGAACATGGGCAAAGTAATTTTAGCAGAAAGATGAATGAAGAAATTTAATCAGTTAAGGTCCAGTTTATATTTCTATTTCTAACGAATGATTTTTATTCATTTGGACTAAAACTCACCCCTCCCCATTTCCCATCAACATGACATGGCAAATTATTTAAATTGTACAAATTTGTAAGAAACTTAGATTTTTTATTTTATAGCAGAGAATGAGGTTCAGGCAGTATACTGACAGACACAATTTTATAGGGTCCAAAGGCAGAATGAAATAGTTTATAGCATTCTAAATTTAGAATCAGGAAACCTGAGTTCAAATGTCACCTCAGATGCTTATTAATTGTATGGCTCTGGGCAAGTCATTTAATCTCTCTTGTCCTCAGTTCCTGCAGTTGTAAAATGAGAAAATTGTACTTGATGACCTCTAATATCCCCTTCAGTCTTAAATCTGTGTTTCTTTGTTCTGTGGTCTTACTTAAGTGAATAGATGTTCATCCTTCATAAGAGAAATATAAATAGAACTCTTACTTCCTCAATTTGCTAATGAGTTCTCATCTATTGTAACTATTAGTGTGTTTTCTTAATCTTTAACTGGAAGATGTATAAACAGAGTGATGCTAGCAAAGCTTTGCGTCGTATTTCAAGGTAGTGACAGATGACATTTTTCTTTGATTTCTAGTAAAGATGAAAATGTATAGATTCAAAATAAGATGATATGTGTATTTACTAATTATTGTCAAATATGTAGGACTGTATTGGTCTTTTGCGGGCTTAGGTAAAATATTTTACTGATAAAATGATTCGTCTGATTTTTTTTCTTATTTCCTTTCCCTTCTCTTCTTTCCCCTTAGATTGATGAGGATGAACCCTTATTCCTGAGTCTGATTGAAGACCTTTTTCCAAACATACAGCTAGATAAGGCAGGGTATCCTGAACTGGAAGCTGCAATTGACAGAAAGGTAACGTGTGTGTGTGTGTGTGTGTGTGTGTGTGTACAAGGTGTTTGTTTGATATTGTTGTCTCTGAATTAAATGGAGATAGAATGAGGCCCTGTGGTGATACCTACCAGCTCAAGAGAGACTACGTCAGTGCTTTTGGTTTTTTTTTTATGAGAGTAACCAAAGGTTTTTATAATAAAGTGAAACACAGCCTAAGAAATCAGAAGATCTGAGATCTAATCTTAGCTCTATCTCTTAAAAAAAAACTATATGACCTTAAGGGTAATAATCACTTCTCCTTCCTGGGCCATTATCTACAAAATGGTGATAATGATGCCTTCCATTCATATCTCACAAGAAAGAGATAGGAACTATACACACATATATGTGTGTGTATATATGTATATATGTGTACATACACACAGATATATATGTATACATTTATGTATGTTGTATGTATAGGGGACTCTCAGATAAAGAAACTGCCTCTAATACTTTCTCTGCAATTTATAGTCTAAGATAATTGTTTAGAACAGCGGTATCAAGGCAAAACCCCCAGTGGCTGAACAATATTGAAATGCAATTGGGAAATGTTTAACAAAACGAATATATAATACAGCATAGATAATGTTAATTTGTGGTTTTCTGGGTCAGTATTGAGACTGCAGGGATCTGTTTCTATTTGAGTTTGGCTTGGCTGTCTTAGAGCACTGACATATTAAGTGAATTGCCCCCATTTCACAGAGCCGCTTTGTGTTAGAGATAGTACTTGAACTTAGGTCTTCCTGGCTTGTGGGCTACCTCTCTAGCCACTATACCACAACACCTCTTTACCTCAGAGATGAGCACCAAATGTAGAAATGTAAGTGTAATATGTAGAAAACTCAAAATCATTGTATAAGTGAAAGCTACTGGTCTTGTGAGGGATATTAAGCAGATGTATCAGTATTCCTCCCATCAGGGATTTTCTTCATCTTTTTTCTCTGAGGGAGTGAATAATCAGTCCACATTTCCTTCCCAGGCTGACTGTGTCTCAAGGGTCAGTCACTGGTCATTGCCATCCTTGAGAGAAGAAAACAAAGAAAGTTTTTTTTTTTCTGGAAAGAGCAAATTGGGTTGAACAGCCCAGTGGTACTAAAAGTACTTTTTATTCACATTTAGCCTCAGCTTTTTTCACTCTCTTACATCTTGCACCTTGATTCTGACATTTAATCCTTTCTTTTTGCTTTTAAAAGTGGAAAAAAGATTATAAAAGATTACACATGAAAACAAACTTTTGTTATTCATAGGTTTTAAAAATGTGTGTATTAATAAGGTAGCAACAAAATCATCCTGCTTGTTTCTGCATCCCATTTCTGAATGTTTATCGAGGTTTTGTTTCTGTTAGTATTTACATAGATCTCATTAGTGTGTATGTTCTTTAGGTTCTATCTTCTTTACCTTTAATCACTTCATGTACCTTCTCAATTTTTCTTTTTCATATTTTTATTTCTTATGGTGAAATAGCATTCTATTGCATTGTTATACCATGATTTATTCGGTATTCCCAGTAATTTTGATAATTATTGTAGTTGATAATTACTGAAAAGTTATACCAACTCCAAGACATCTTGGAGTTGGTATATCTTTTCACCCTTTATAAAAGTATCATCATTTTCCTTGATTTGCTGCTTGACTTTATACATTTTTTATTGAAAATTATGTATTTTATTATCGTAAAGATTCTTTGAATTGTTACTATTCGATTGCTATTGCATTCATAACTAGATTTCAATTGCTTGCTTCCTTCACCCACAAGGATAGTAAATTAAATTAATACTACCACTGTTGCTTCAAAAGGAGTGATAATTGACTACTCCATGGCTCCACTCACTATCTCAATGATTAGACAAAAATTCCTTCCCTGGCAATACCTCCTCTATAGGTATTTTCTCTTCCTATTATGCTTTTTAAAAGCAGGTAATGCTTTGTGTTCATATTTCTGCCCTCAGCATCTAGTCAAATACCTGGCAAATAATAGGTACTTAATGAATTGTTTTTGTTCATTCATTGTGGATTTGATTATGTCTTGGGAGGTTAATGACCAGCCATTTAATACATTTGATAAGCCCATTCAGTCTTTATTATTGTGCCAGGGCCTAACCAGAGCAAACATGTCACCACTTGCCCCATTGTTGCGCTACTCCTAAAAGAAACAATCTCCTTCTGACATTCTAGACCAAGGGTGGGGAACTTGTGCCCAAGAGGCCACATGTGTCTCTCTTGGTCCTCAATACTGTGCCACATGTGGCCTTCTAGGCCGCAGGTTCCCCACCCCTGTAATGTTGGTCTTAATCTCCAGGGAGCATGACCCACCTCCCTCAATGATAGAAGAATTAATATACTCAGCTTCTGGACTTTTCCCAAGAGTAAATCTATCCTTATTGATGAGTGAGTGGAAACTCATTTAATCCACTGATCTAGCAATCTCTAGACCATATTTCACATCCCATCCAGTCATCCATGAGGACACCAGGACCTGTCACCTGTCCAACAGAGACTGCTTATTATCTGCCTTGATGACACCCAGACCCCATTCCACTAATTACCTTTGCTCCATAAACAAAAATCTAAATAATAGTACCACTACCCCTAGAGAGGTGTTGACAGTTTTCTTCCCTATTGTTCCATTTACAATTCTTGTGACTGCCTAGAACAAAACTTGGCTACTGCTTCCCTAAATGTGTTGTATCTCCTATTCAAATGTAATTACCTTGGGATATAGACTATGTAGAACTAGCTTTCTTAATATTTCCCCATTTCTCTTGGACATCAATTCTATTTTAGCCATTGTATAATCATAGTTAATGTGTTTTAAGTGTATTACTCTAGTCTGTTTTCTAGTATTTTATTTATCTTTTGTCTATTTATATCCATTCATTAGCGATAGTTTTCTGTAGTTCTCTACCTTATTTATCAGCTTTGAGACTTAGGACCATATCAGTTCCATAGAAAGTTATATGGAGTCCTACCTTTCTACATTTTGAAAGAAATTTGTAAAGTGCATTTGATATTTGTTTTTTCAAGTTTTGATAGAATTTGCTTGTGATGAATATATCTGGTCCTGGTATAGATTTATATAGCAGCTCAATTAATGACTTCTTCAATTACTATTTTGATTCTGATTTATTTATTCCTAGTTTTTATTCAACAGAATATTTTGTATTCATAAAAATATTAAACTATTTAAAAATATTCACACTTTTGGACATACAGCTACATGTTATAATCTCTGATCATTTTTTTTTGTCTTCTCAACTCATTTTTTTTCCCTTTTCCCAAGTTTATTTGGGTTATATGTTCTTTTCTCTTGCTTTTTTCTTATTGCATTTGCTAATGGTTTATCAATTGTTTTGATCTTTCAAAATAACTCTTACTAATTTTTTCTTTTCCTATTAGACCATCTATTTTCAGTTTTGCTGATTTTCCATCAACAATGGCTATTTTCTTTACATTTTTGAGGGAATACTTACTTGTTCATTTACTAATTTTTAAACTGTAAACAATTCATTAAATTCTCTTCATTTTTGCAATTGTTAATATAAATATTCTTGAATAGAAATTTTCCACTCTACTGATTCGGCTCTGTCTCTCATATATTTTGATATTTTGTATTGATATTGTCATTTTTAATATAACCTTTTCTGTTATTAATATTTCATCTTTGAGCCATGTATTATAAAATCAGGCATTTCAAATTTACAACTATGTTTTGCTCAGAGTTCCCTTGTTTATTAGTATTTTTAATGTATCAATCAATCAAGAAATCAGCAAATATTTAAGTGACTACTCTATAACAGAAACTCTTGAAACCCCTATATTCTATCAGTATTGTGTGTATAGGGAGGCAGGGTGCCATAACAATTTGTATTGCATATAATTATATACAAACTACATCTGAAGAGAAGATGGTGTTAGGGTAAAGATACTAGCACCTCGAGATGAATAAAAGCTTTATAAGGAAGGTGGCCTTTGAGTTCATGGAAGTTAAACATTCATAGTAGAGGTGAAGAGGGAGTATATTCCAGGCATGGGGGTAGATAATATGAAAGCATGGCGATGGTACCATGGCTGAGAAACACCAAGGACAATTGACTGGACTGTGTTAAAGAGAGTAATGTGCAATAAGACTGGAAAACTAGCTTGGGGCTGACTTGTGAAGTGCTTTAAATGCCAAACAGCAGACTTGGTATTTGATTCTAGAGGCAATAGGGAGTCACTGTGGTTTATTCAGTAGGAGTGACATGGTCAGATTTGCACATTATGAAAATCACTTTCACAAAGGGTGAGCATGGACAAGAATCAGGAAGCAAAATGATTAATAATCAAGAGTTAATAGGGAATTGAAAATCTACTTTGTTATGGTTTCAGACTTTATTCTTAACTTATTTTCCTTATATGGACTCCAACAAAGATAATGTTACTCAGTCACCAGTGGGCAATATTATGCTTCCCTTTGCCCTTGTGTAATGTCAGTAAGACACTGAAAAGCCTGTACTATGATGATAAACTGAAAAATCTGAAGAATTTTTAAGTTTTCTGTTTATAAGTATATCTTAAATCTGATTTTACAAATTGGAATCTTGCATCAAATTGGAATGACTTTGTTGTTTGGTTATGTCTTTAGGTTGAAGAAGCTGGTTTGATTAATCATCCTCCTTGGAAGCTGAAAGTTATTCAATTGTTTGAAACACAGAGGGTGAGGCATGGAATGATGACCTTGGGGCCTAGTGGGGCAGGGAAAACAACCTGCATCTACACCTTAATGAAATCAATGACAGGTATGGTAATATTTGAGTTGTGAGTTATCCCAAGTTGAAATAGTAGTCCTGTACTTTGATTGTGAACCCCATATTCCATCCAGGTCCAATTTCTTAGATACATGGTTTCTTGAGGTCCTTTGAATCTAGAGGGGAGGAGGGAATGGACTAGAGAGGAAGAGAGGTAGGTGAAGATTCTAGTAGCTGGGTAGTTTCCATGAAGTACTGGATTTAAGGCTTTGTTTGTAGATAAATGGCAAGGGAGGGCCCTAGTGGAAGCAATAGCTGTTCAATGTATGAGTCATTTGTAATTTGATTGTTAAAAAAGTCAGACAATCTGTTGGATTCTAGGAGGCTTGGGTTCTAATTTTATATTTTACAAGTATTTACTAAGTACCCGACATTTGTAAATACCTGAATGAGATACAAAGATTAAGACATATTCTCTGACCTCACAGAATTTATAGTATAGTAGGAGGATACAAAATGTAGGAAGATACACATAATTTGAAATTATATTTGGTAAATGTATGGAAGACATACATGCCAACTCACATGAGAAGTATAGGAGTAGAGAGATTAACGGCTGCTGACTGTGACAGGAGCAATCATTCATCTAAATTGGTAGAGAATTATGGGAAGCATCCTGACCAGCCACTCAAAAGGTTGGCTTGAACAGGATATGGGTGAAGATAGAAACTAGAGCTGTGTTTTCATTGGCATAAGGAGGTCTTATTGAATAATATCCTTTACCAATGCATGTTGACATCTCTGAATCTTATAGTTTTAGAGAATTGGCTAGAGCACTTAGAGGTTAAGTGATTTCTGCAGGATCACATAGCCAGAATACGTCAGATGTCTATTTGAACCCAGATCTTCCTGCTTCCAAGGCCAGCTCTGTATACATTAGATTACACTGCCTCTGACCTGTGACTTCTAGAACTGGATTTAATATTGGCACTTCTTCAATGTGTTGTTGCTCAATTCTGGCTGAACAGTCTTCCCCAAGATATGTAAATATCGATTGATCTCTTGTAGTTTTAATTTGTTGCTGACCCCAATTTTGGTAGCTAGACAGCTTTCCTGTTTGGTGGTCCCTATCCCTAGAGAGAGCCAGGTGCAACAGGACAAAATCAAGGAAAGCTGCATTATGTAGGTGGCATTTGTACTCAAGTTTCCTCATGAGATTTGCATTCTTCAGATAGATTTTCTATTTTGATAATAATGTCATTTGTAGGATCCCAGGCTCCCAGAAGGCCTCCTTTACCCCTTCCCCTCCCCAGCTATTATATACTCTGCAGCCTTCCTGAGCCAGGTTTGATATTTGTTGATTTGTTTTCCTATTATGGTCAATTGAAAAGCTGAATATCTATTTTTGAAAGGTATGGTAACATAATTGTGAGTGTTAGTAAGGTTTCTTGTGGTCAATGATTACTATCTGGTCAAAATATCTCTTCTAGTCCTGGATGAATGGATATAATTTCAGTAGGAAGAGATATGAGGTATTAGGGAGGGTATTTCAGGTATAAGGATCTCCATAAGCAAAGCTATTATATGGGCCAGAGAGAAGTTTATATTGGGGATGTTTAGTTTAGCTGAAACCTAGTGAACATAGAGAAAAGTTATGTGGTTTAAGACTGGAAAGGTCGGTTGGTGTGAGATTGCGGTGGGCCTAGAGTACCATGCTTAGTTTGTATTTGATAGGTAACAGGGCTCCATTAGAGGATTTTGATTGTGCGTGGGGTAACATTATCAAATTTATCAATAAGAAAGATAAACCTAGCAGTACTGTAAAGGGAGGATTGTATGGTGGCAAAGATTGGAGGTTGGAAGACCATCTTGGAGGAGGAATGCTTTGGGGAAGAAAATTAGTTTAGCTTTGGAAATAATGAATTTGAACTATTGATGTTCCATTCAGATATCATTTTGAGATGTAGTCCTGAAGTTGAAGAGAAAAATTAATTTTGAAAATACAGATTTGGGAAGCAATTAGGAATAATAGTCGAAATTATGGAGCCAGTGAGGTTGATGAAGGAAAGTAGAAAGGAAAGAAAAGGAGGTTAAGAAAATATCATCCCCAAAGATTCAGAATAATGAAGAGGAGATAGTGAAGAGACATGAAGAGACAGTAGGGAAAGAGACTATAAGGTTTTAAAGGCTAAAGAAAGTGATTCTAGAAGGATGAGATAGTCAATTAAGTTGGAAAGTTATGGAGGTAAAGGAAGATAAGGAGTGATGAAAAACTTTTGCCTTAAGAAATAAGGAGTCCGATGGTAACTTGTGATGAGAGTCATAACTAGCAATTCTGGCACCTAGGGCAAGCATCACAAAAAAATGATTAGGGGTTACCCTAAAATCAACTTTTTAAGACAAATTTAATTGGATAGGCATTTGGGTGGAGAAGAAACATAATGTAAAGTCTTTCAGATATAAGAGACCCAGGGTATGGAGACAGAATTCCCAGAACATTTCAAATGTGTAGTTGGGGACCTTTCTGTCAAGGAGTAGAGTGAATATACAATGAGAAGAACCTTTACCTGCCATAGGTATGGTATATGTGAGAAAGGGTAACTATATGGTAGCAAGGATAATTAATGTAAGTAGGAAGCTAATCAGATATTAATTATAATTGTTACTGTTTTAGAAATCTCTTCAGTGTCTTCTAAGTTTTGGCACAGAAACTCAGAGTATAGGGTTCTGATTGTACAGTTAAGGGAGTATATAGTAAGGAAGGCTGCAGAAAAAGGAAAAAAAAGTGGTTGGTTTAATAGAAACAGCCATATTCTCTGGGGCTTGGATAAAGCAGCAATTCATTTCAGAACCCAGCATTCCAACTGCAGGCCTGAATAATATTGGAGCAACTCTAGCCAAGTCACACAGCGAGAATTTCTCGGATATGTTTTGGGGATAGTTTCTGTCTCTTCCTTCTTGACTAGAGGATGATTTTGTAAACTCTAAAAGTTGGGAGATTCAGACTTTCCATCAGACTGGTCACAATGTCCCCAGAACAGCAGTGTTAGCACTGGGAGCTGAGGATAAGTTAGATAGACTAAGGGCAGGTAGCTCCAGGACTCTGTTAGAGGACCCACCCTGAAAACTTAGCAGAGAGCTATACATTCCACAAGGGAAAGTCATGAAGATTGGACAAAAGAACTTACAGAAACCAGGAGCTGTGAATTACCCCTTTATCTTATGTGCTCTGTAAAGGTGATCCTATTTTTCCCTTGACTCTGTATGTACTTGTGGGAGAGTATGTCCCAGACTTTATGGGAGAATGTTTCATATGAACCATTCAGTTCCTTTGTTAATATCTTTTTTTAAAAAAAAGGTTAATTAAGGTTGTCCAGGTAATCATGGGAGTTCATCTAAAGGGAGTGCTTGAATTAGAAAGAACCTCCCCCCCGCCACTCGTATTTATTCCTATAGTCTTGAGGATGCGAATAGTTAAGCACCCTTTGAGCATCCAACTTGCCTGTGGGAATGAAAGTTAGGTTAAGAGGGTAAGCTCAAAGGGTTTGCTACATAAGGATGCGATCTTACCTACTTAAAAATAACATTCCCAGTCTTTAGCTTTGAGTAGTCCTTGAGCAAAATGTTTTATTCAACAATTTGGTCTCCAGAGAAGTACTGAATGAAAGGTGCATTTTCTCCAATTTGAGATTCTTTTCTTCACGTGTTCATGATACTAGGTATGTCATGATTTAGTCAGAACAGTCAGATCAATCAAAAGAACTAAATTGGATGAGATTTTTTTTTCTTGAGTTTTAAATTTGGCATGCTGGAAAAAGAATCTATTGCTAGTTAAGTAATCATAGTCTTATGGTTGATGAATTAGCAACTGGAGCACAGGTCCTTCTATAGTAGCTTTTTAAATGGTAGCCAGAGAACACATTCATGTGTCACCTCAGTTTCACTTCCTTAGAGATAATGCAGTACCAGTCCGCAATGGAAGAGCTAACATGATGAAGTCAGTTGGGAAGGAGATGAGTCTGAGGCATGCCGAATCAAAAGAGATCCATCTTCCTCCTTAGGGGCCACAGTATTGAATAAATAATACCTCACATCTATAACGGACAGTTCCTCGTGGATCCTGGGAGCAATTGGGGAACATTCCAGTACTGACAAGAACTAGATGTGGAAGGGTCACTTTCAGGCCTATCACCATCCTCATCCAAATAGCTAGAAGGAAATGGCTGCCCACCAGTGTATAACCAAGAATGGGAGGAGCTTAGGACACCAGTGTTACTATCAGTTATTTATCGTGACATTCCCAAAATGAAAGTGGGGAGTAGCATCCTGCTTCTGATAGCCGACATACTATATATATCATGATCATTTTTTAATGCTTTCCTATTCTCCTGGAAAGAGAGTTTAAAAAGTAAATAATAAAAGTTTGGGTAAAGTTTTGTGGATTCCACTCATTGCAAAAGATAAAATATGGCCATCAAATTGAAGTTCAGGGTAATAAAATAGTACTGATTACTAACCTGCATAGTTTTATGAGGCTTTTAGAGGGAAAGTATAGAACACATTTTCACGGGCTCTAATGTAATACCTTTCCTAATGTGCATGTTTGCGTATATACAGCCTTTTTATATATAAAATTATATTCTAAGTTTCTTCTAATGATTTTTAAGTCTTACTGATGTCTTTGTTGCTGATTAAACACAAGTCTTTCCTGGAGATTCATGCAGAAAAGTCTAGCAAAGTGAAGAGTAATTTTAAAGGTTGAATGATGATAATTTAAATATATTTCTGTGGTTGGCCATAAGGGAAAGTCCTGTGATGCATGCGACATTAGTTTAGCTTGTCTTTTCCAAGGTGAGTAAGAACACATCCCAGAAAATCAAAGTTGATAATGTGGAGAATAAAGAATCTTCTAGGTGGTATTCCAGGCACAAAATTTAATCAAGTGCATCATAAACCAAAAGACTTTTGAACTGTGAAGTTTAAAGAACTCCCAGATTACATTAATACTTTCATAAATTTTAGCATGTTGTCGTTTATTAACCCTCTACAATACAGGCTTTTTGCTTCTGAGAAGATGAAGAATAAAGTGGCTGTAGTGTCTGAAGTGTTAATGGCTTTAATCATACACACGCGCACACACACACACACACACACGCACCCATATACACCATATATGTATATATACATATATACATATACACACATATATGTGCATATACACACATATGTGTATATTATGCAAATACATTTTCAAAGGATTCTTGCTTTCAGTTTTTCACTCTCTGGTGATACTTCATCACAGCCAACATTGATGACAATATAATAGTCTATATAGTGTTGTACACAAATTCATTGTAATATAGTATATTTTGTTTGAAGATTTAGATATTGATTCTTTGGATTTATCATCTCTAGACTGTGGAAAGCCGCATCGTGAAATGAGAATGAATCCTAAAGCTATCACAGCACCCCAGATGTTTGGTCGTCTTGATGTAGCCACAAATGACTGGACAGATGGGATTTTCTCCACTCTTTGGAGAAAAACTTTGAGAGCAAAGAAAGGTAAAGAAAAAATAAGTACAAAACTAAAAACTTAAAGATATTTCTGATAAAAAAACTGGTTTCAAACCAATTCAATTCAACAGTTTATTAAGGGGCCACAGTGCTAGGTACTAGAGATACAGCGAGAGAAAGGAAACAGTCTCTGACTCCAAGGAGTTTACAAGTCTGGAATAGAAAGAGACTTGTGGTCTCAATATTAATACTTTTAACAAAGATAAAGAATTTGTGGTTCTGTAAACATCATAATTTCTTATTCATCAGGTAAGCAATTTGTGAATGTAGGACTATTAATTTTCCTGATTGATCTATTTGCATATTGAATTATATCAGCAAGCATTTATTAAGTGCCTACACAGTGTAAAGCATGTGTAGATGCTCTGTAGATGTTGAGAGAGATACTATGACTAATTAAATCATTCCCATTTGAACTCATAATCTTATGGGAGTGGGGAAGGTTAAGATTAGTGATGTGCTGGTAAACTAACAATCAGCTCTCTAAAAAAGTATATGCATTTTTAAGCTTAATTTGCATCATTGACATTTTACTCACATTTTTAAGTCTAGACAATCAATAAAACTATAAATCTAGCCCTAATTTTTAGCATTTTGCCAGTTTCCAAGACATAAATGATCACACTGAAAATTCATCAGTATATACATCGTGGCTCCAGCACACTCCTAGCTTAAGATACTCCTCCAATAACTGCCACAATGCTGACTGTGACAGGTGCAAAAGTGAGGTCTAGTATGATGATGACATATTTGAAGGAGAGATTAGTTTCAGCTTGGAGGCTCAAAGAAGGCTTTCATAGAAGAGGACTTGAAAGAAGGGGAATTTAAAAAGAGAAGACTTTTTCTTTGACAAATTGCTATTAAAAATATGACCATTGGGGGCAGCTAGGTGGCGCAGTTGAGTAGAGCACTGGCCCTGGAATAGGGAGGACCTGAGTTCAAATAGGAATAGGGAGGACCTCAGACACTTGACACACTTACTAGCTGTGTGACCTTGGGCAAATCACTTAACCTCAATTGCCCTGCCTTCCCCCCTCCAAAAAAAATGACCATTACTTCAGTATATAATTCATTTTTATTCAGGCATCACAAGGGTCATGTCTTAAAGAAAGTCCACTGAAAATAGAGTACTTTGTAAGAAAAAAAAAATTGTGAAGGACATGAGTTTTGAGTTTTTTCCCTTACGGCATCTTTTCATTGTGCTTTGGCTTTTGCTTGATGAAAGGTGCAATGTGACATTATTGAAATGTGATGTTTTAGAAACATGAGGCCTGATCCCATCCTCTAGAAAACATCTGGGCCCCCAAGACAGAAATCTCTGACAAGTAAATAATTTAAATTGCAACTTTAAGTAGACACAGGGCAGGTGAATTGAATTGAAATGGGTCTTTACGAGGTTTATCCTCTAGTCATAATATTTTGTAACATTTCCTAGGATAGGAAAATTTATTGCCATTTATAAGTAATTCTCCTCTTTGTAAAACAAACAAAGAAACAAACATCTACTTGTTATCTGTTCTTTCTCACAAAACTTGTGTATGGTGACTCGTCAATTTTTTTCAGTTGAATAGCAAGTTCAATGGATTGAAATAGAGTATTTTATTTAAATTTTATTTTACAATTGAAGATTATTTCTTAGTTTTTAATGGGAAAATTATAACTACAAACCTTATTGTTAAATGATAGTTGTTCACGAAAGGCCAATAGTTATGGAATTCAGCATAATTTGCCATCACTGTGAAGTTATGTGCTGGAATAAATAATAGAATTCCTGTATGGCATTCCAGTGATAACTATATATTTTCTTTAGAATTCGGATACATATTTATGGAGTGTGAGCCTTCAATTATATTTGATAAAATAGAAGAATAACTTTCTTTTACAAGATGATGAAAATGCATACATATGCATGTGTATACAATATGTGTAAATATGTATTTGCGTATGCACGTATATACTTACACACACAAACACACATATATATTATATTTCTCTTTTTGGGTGGCATGGTTATTCTAGGAGAACACATCTGGATAGTTCTTGATGGTCCAGTTGATGCAATCTGGATTGAGAACTTGAATTCAGTTTTGGATGATAACAAAACTTTAACACTTGCGAATGGAGATCGTATCCCTATGGCTCCAAACTGCAAAATAGTTTTTGAGCCTCATAACATCGACAATGCTTCTCCTGCTACGGTGTCAAGGAATGGTATGGTTTTCATGAGTTCCTCTATCCTCAGTTGGAGTCCTATTCTTGAGGTATGGAATACAACTTTCATAATTTAAAAAAAATCTAATATTCTTTTTGAGTAGAGTCTTATTTTTCTATTGATTCTCTGAACAAAATTTAGTTGATATGTCAAAGTTCACAGTATCTTGAATATACTGGAATATTTACATGTAATATAGTATATATTACATGTATACTGGACAGATGGGATTTTCTCCACTCTTTGGAGAAAAACTTTGAGAGCAAAGAAAGGTAAAGAAAAAATAAGTACAAAACTAAAAACTTAATTAATTAATGCACTTGTCTCTAGGGGAAAGTAAGCATACACTTGAAAAACCAGCCTGTGAGACACACGTGTGAAGAAATCCCATTTGCTTGGAGTAACTCACAATTCTAGAATTGTAAACTTTTAAGCAGATGTTTGTACTGCTCCACTTAGGTAATCTAAGCTTTACTGGAGTAATATCCTAATGGACATGTTGCTTGAGCCCAACAAGTTGATGT
>CM053622.1:277258255-277287584 GCA_028646595.1 Phalanger gymnotis
ATTTGCTTGGAGTAACTCACAATTCTAGAATTGTAAACTTTTAAGCAGATGTTTGTACTGCTCCACTTAGGTAATCTAAGCTTTACTGGAGTAATATCCTAATGGACATGTTGCTTGAGCCCAACAAGTTGATGTTTTCAGTAAAGTAGTATTATATTTTTAGCAAAAGGAAATGTTTTCCTTAAAATTGGAAAAAAAGCCTCTCCAGCTTTGCTCTTTTGTAGGATTCATCTTTTCTTTTTCCACCTATCAGCAACAACTGGTGACAATGCAAAAAGAAAAATATCTTCTGTCATCTCGGCAGCAAATCATAATATAGATAAAAGTATATTCTGTTTCTTCCCTTTCCTCCCGTCCCTACCCTTTTCTTCCCCTCCTTTCTTCCCTCTTTCTTTCTGTTTCTGTCTTCCTCTTTGTCTCTCCTCTCTTTCCCCCTCTGTGCATTTGTCTTTGTTTGCCTGTCTGTCTGTCTCTCTAAATTACTCCACCTTAGCTTGTGGTTAACCAAATCCTTATCTTTTATTTAAGATCAAGTAAGTTATATTTGTCCCACAACTGCATATCTGTTGTCAATATTTCTTAAGTTATTTATGTAAAGATTTACTGAATTTTTCATATGCAAACCACTGAAGCATATTGTGTTCTCCACTGCCTCCATATCTAGATAGATCTTGCTATATTCAAATGGACATTGACTATCTCGAACTACAGGTCAGACAATTTCAGTAATTGCTTCTCTTCAAACTCTGAGAAGACCTATGTCCCATACTCTTGAACTGTTAAGGTAGACAGCTCAGCAATTGTTTTTCTCAGAAGCAGATTCATTACCCAAACAATTAAATGGTCTAAGGCCACTCCCTTAAAGGACCACTCCCTTATATTTTCAACAAATGACAATGAATACCACACAAAGGGCAATATAGAGATATGGTGAGTTTGAGTAGGTTGAAATGTAACACTTGATGAATTTTAAAGAAGAATAAAGATAAGGGATATCAGAGAACTAAATGTTGGCAAGGGAAGATGGGCTGATCACAGAGCAAAGGTGAGGGATGACAAGTAGATAATACCTGGTCGTTCATTGATAACCTCAAGATATTATGAGAAAATTAGGTTGATCTTGAGCATTTTTGTGAACCCTATGTGGCAAAATTATGGGAAGATAATTGATTAGAGTCTTGCAGAGCAGGGAGACATAAATTATGAGTTGAGATGATCATCACTGGAAGAAACATTGTTTATAAGGTCCATAGATCTAGTTGAACTTGACAGTTGAATGTTCAGTCTTGGCACTAGTTCGAAGTAAATCAGACTCATACAAAAAAATAAAAAGCAGTTCATCAATTCTGAAGAAAGTCAAAGACAATTATGAGATTGAGATTAGGTGATAGGACGAGGATACAAATTAGTTTCAATCATTAATCTTCAAGTAGCCAACCAGATTATGAGAGCAAGCATATACTGAGTCTTCAAGCTGACACCCTCCACCCTTTTTGTGGGGGGCACAGAATCATAGTAGATTCCTAAATTCATGAACAATTTTATGCTGTTTCATATCAGGGCACTCTTTCTCCTTGCCTCGGAGTATCTAATGTGATTTCTTCTAATGCATGTTGAAGTAAAGAATGAGATGATTTTATGACCTTAAGAGAACTTTTCTGTTTATGTAAAGTGTAACTTTTTTTAATGACAGATATAATTTTTATAAACTTTTAGCCTTAAAAGATTTCAAATTATTCATTTCCATGAGTAATTCTTTCTAGTCTTTCTATACTATCCTTCAATTAAAAATATTATAGAAATGTTTAATTATGGTAAGTTTCAATGTTGTCTTTTTCAATTTCCTGATTCATCTTTAATTCCTTCTAACCATTTTTCCTGGGTTCCTCACCTTATTTTTTCCCCTTTATGTAGTAATTACATGAGTTGTATTCCTGCATTTTTGATCCTTCAGACCCTGCAAATATATTTTGTACTTTCTTAAGTGGTGCTTAAAATAATTTTTATTAGAAATAATTGCCTGCCATTATTCTCATACATATAATTATATGACTGTAGATTGTTGTATGAACTAATAGGGTTTTTTGAAGAAGCGCTCTCCCCAAGAAGCTTCAATCCTTCGTCAGTTGTACACTGAGTCTTTCTCTGACCTGTATCGCTTCAGTATCCAGTGCTTGGACTACAAGATGGAGATGCTTGAGGCATTTGTGATCATGCAGAGTATTAATATGCTACAGGGCCTTATCCCTCCTAAGGTACATGTAACTAATAGAATTTTTCTGAGCTGTGGAATTGCTCTTTTAAGAGCTACCTGATGTTGTGAAATCAATTCCAGCTTGGTAGTCAAAAAAATTGAATTTGAGCCATAGCTCTGACTTTTATGCTTTGTGAGCCTAGATTAAATTGCTTAACTGTTCTGTGCCTCAGTTTCCTCATCCACCAAATGGGGAAATATCATATCCACACTACTTATCTCAGAGAAGAGTTGTGATGGTTGTGCTTTGCCAGCTTCAGGGTACCATATAAATGATATATTATGATACTTGAAACTGATATCAAAGTTCTGCATTCTGTTAGAAATATAGGGGAAATTAGCTTTAAAATTCAACTTTTAGGATGTTTTACATTCCATTGTATCTATTTATAAAAATTTTAGATGAAATGTAGAGTATTCTGCATATACATTATTGTATTTCTCATCAGTAATATATCGAAAACAATTCTTTAAGAAAATGTAATTTTGAGTTGTAACATTTTAATGCTGAAGGGACCTTTGATGACATTTAGTCTGACTTTTACCCCAAATCTTAATCCCCTCTATGACGCTAGCAAATGTCTCGGTTTTGAATTTGAATTTTTAACCATTTTTAAACTCAACATGATGACATAATTGAAAAAAGTTATACCTTTTAAATTTGTATGTAGAAAATTATCCTTTTACTTCCTCATCTGTTACTACAGAAACCTGGTCTTCCTTCTATATTGATTTTAATTGAAACTCCATGCAAAAATTTTAGTTAGAAAATTATGTATTTAAAAGAAGGCTTCTGTATTCTATAGGAACAGGGAGGGGATATCACATCAGAACACCTGGAGAGGTTATATGTTTTTTCTTTGATGTGGAGTGTTGGAGCATTACTGGAATTGGAGGACCGCTGTAAAATGGAGAACTGGCTGCGATCTCATGAAACACTGAAACTGGATTTGCCACATTTAGCTGGAAATGAAGATACCATGTTTGATTACTACGTAACTACTGATGGTTAGTATATGTAGTTATATATTTGTAGGAATAGTGAATCAAGACTAGAATTCTTATTTCCTTGATTTAGGGAACTTTTGGCTGAGAAAACTCCCATCTATTGATGCAGGTCAGCACTTTCTCTTTAACTAAGAGAGAATTGCCTGGAGTATTGAAAGATTAAGGGAATTACCAGGGTCACTCAGCCAGCATGTGTCAGAGGGAGGACTTGAATCCAAAATCTTCCTGGTTCCAAGACCAGCTCTCTACAAACTATACCAGTCTGTCTCTTGTATCCATAAGTAATAGTGACTTGATAGAATTTCCAGAAACAATTTTTCTGAGTCATCGTTTAAAATTATTGGCCATAAATTCAAAATTGTATGTTCATGCATAAAGGAACCAAATATTAATTCATCTCCATCTTTTTAAATTATTTTGATTATGGTAAGAATGCAAACTTTGTTAAAAATCTAGAGATTTAACTTGCAATTTCATTATTATAAGGAACTTCTGGGTGAGGAAACTCTCTCTAGCAATGCCAATTGACATCATCCCTGTAGTTTTATTATTTTTTAGATAGTTGCCTAGAGTACTCAAAGGTTAAATGACTTGCCCCAAGGTCACACAATAATATGGGTCAGGGGCATATCTTTATGGCTTCTAGGCCTCTCTATTTACTACACCATGATTCCTCTTAGTTGTTTAAAAATAAACAAAAAAACCTCATGGTATAAGTAAGGCATTGTACTCAGAAAAGTATATTATAAAAGAAAAAATGTTCTGTTCTGGGAGTTAGGAGACTATCTCTGGAGTTACTACGTGCATCATCAGTGGCAAATTACTTTACTTTGCTGAGTCTGTTTTCTCATCTACAAAGAAAGCCTCAGTACGTTTTAGGGTCTGTTCCTTTAAATTCCTTAAATTACTGTTACTTTAAATTCTAGGAGAATTTGTTCTTGAAAAATAGAATTCTATTGAGGCCATATTTTCCTAGTGCTTCCTCCTTGTAAATGTGGGCCAGCTCCTTAATCACTTTCTGGTTTAGCTTTTATGTACTTATGCCTCTGAAACTGATGATATTTGTTTTATGCAGATTGCTCAGAACTTGTCTTGATAAGCAGAAATTATTAAATAGGTAAAAGGGGTATTTCATGTGAAATATATTTATTTTAGCTGTGAAAACTTTAATTTTCTCTTTTCTAATCAGGCAAATGGATGCACTGGAACACATGTGTTGAAGAATATGTTTATCCTTCTGACTTTACTCCAGAATATGGCTCCATCTTGGTGCCAAATGTAGATAATGTGAGGACTGACTTCCTAATTAAAACTGTTGCTAAACAAGGCAAGGTATGATTTCTGTGACTTTTTTTGTTTAATTGTTATAACAGAAGTGTGACTGCAATGCCTCATTGTGGCATGGAGACTCCTCAGGATATTAAGGCTAAGTTGGGAGAAAATAAGCTCTGGCAGTTTCCACATGGCTTGAGAGGCCTGAGGATAGGCCTGGCAACAGGCTTTGTCAACTGAGAACCAACTTCCTCATTGTTACATGAAGGTTCCTTGGGGGTGTTAAAAGACTAAGCCAGGAAAAAATAGGCTCTGGCAGCTTCCACATGGCTTGAGAGGTGGGAGGACAGGCCTGGCAACAGACTTTGTTAACTAAGGACCAACCTCACTAAGTTATGAGAGGCTTATCTCTAGGTCGTTCAGAAGATGATGAATTTGTTGGCCACAGTAACTCTTGAAGTGCATCTACCAAGTTGTAGAATGGTTGTGATCAGTATCAGTGAAGTTAATATTCACACTGATGAAAACAAGTATTCTCGAAGTATTCAAGGCTAATTTGATATGTGGTATTTAATGAAACAGCTTTGGAAAATATAAAAAATTATATTTAAGCCACCTTAGAGGTGATATTTAGAAAAAAATCAATAATACAGCCACAATAATCGATTGTTTCATTATACCATAGTTCAGTAATATTGGGCCTGCTTTTCCTAATTCATTATTATGCATTACTTTGTATAAATTGAGAGAGAAAAGCTTAATTTTAATTTCATTCAAAAAAGATTTCTTTTTCAGTTGTTTTGTTATGTTTCTCAGATTATTTGGCTTCTATCTTTAGGCTGTATTGCTAATTGGAGAGCAAGGAACAGCTAAAACTGTTATTATCAAAGGATTTATGTCAAAATATAATGCTGAAAGTCACATGGTCAAAAGTTTGAACTTTTCTTCAGCAACTACTCCCTTGATGTTCCAGGTACCTTTTCTTTTCGTCATGTTTATATTTGAAACTTTCATCAACCCAAAATATTTCTCTGAGTATATGTAGGGAAAGTAGCTTAAATTCTTTCTTTTGTGGCACCCAGATTACTGTACTTTTCCTACTAGCTGGATGCTATCTTCAGCTTCTCACTCTGTGAAACACTTGACAAAGACATTACAATAAAATTTCCAGGGGTTGGTATCCTGTGGTGCTGATGTCCTTGTTACCAACTCCATAGAAACTCTTTAGCTAGAGGATCTTAGAGGCATCATGGTATAGGAGAGAGATCACTCAACCATGAGTCAAGAAGACCTGAATTTGAATTCCTCTTCTGGTGCTTATATGATTGTTGGCAAGTCGTATAATACAGCTCTTTGGGCCTCAATTTTCTCATTTGTGAAATGGGGATAATGCCCATAATACATACCTCATAGAGTTGTTAGAAGATTTAAATAATGCATGTAAAGTGCTTTAAAAACTTTAAAATCCAACATAAATATCATTATGAATGTTAATAATATCTAATCCTAAATTGTAGTGAAGCCAGAAATTTCTCTGAACAAGGTAAAGGCCCCAGTGCACATATTGCCTCAAAGAGGCCATATGTGGGCATGCATATATACAAAATGTTATTTTTAGGTAAGTGTACCGTTACTGTCTTAAACCCAGAATGTCTAGAACTTAATGGACAATTTTGGAGTAATAGACAAGAATGTTTCTAACGTATCTTTCATCAATAACATTCTATGAATATGAATTCATTAATTTTCCTGCTGAAACCTGCTTCCTTTCGCAACTAAATATTTTCCTTTTATGTATCTCCATTTCCTCCATGTTCTAGGCTACAGATCTGGGAATTATCTTTAATTCTTCCTTCACTTTCCTCCTCTATGGCCAAATATTTTTTATACTTCCTTAGAAATGTTTCTAGTATCTATTCCTTTTCCATTTCCAAATTCAACACCTTAGTTCACACCTTTATTGGCTCATACTAAGCCTACTTCAAAAGCTTTTAATCTGGTCCTCTTGACTCTTGTATCTACTTGTTCCGGTTATTCTTGTCACTATGTACAGATTAATTTTCTTTTTAAAATTAATTTTTGTTTTTTTTCAATTAGCAACCATTTATTTTCTTTCCTTCTAGAAAAAAGGCAATGCAAAACACTTGTTACAAATGTATAGAACCAAGTAATGCAAATTCCTATAATGGCCGCATCTTAAAATGGAAACTCATTCTTCAGTTTCGGTCCAGCACCTCTCTCCAAAATTAACTTTCCAAAATGTGACTTCTAGCTCCAGTAATCTGTAGTGATTCCCTGATGACTACCATATCAAATTATTCTGATTTTGAAACTTAAGGAGTTTTAGAACTCAAAGAGACCATAGACATAATCTAATCCAGGGCTTTTCATTTTTTTTTGTGTTATGGAGAGCAAATGAAATATTTGTGAAGGATTTAGCACAGTGCATAAGCATATGGTGGGTGTTTAATAAATGCTTATCCTCTTATTCCCTTTATGTACCTCTTTATTAGTCTGGGGAAGCCTGTGGAATCATTCTCAGAATCATGTATTTTTAAAAAATTAATCATTCAAGGAAATGCAAAATTTCAGTTAGAGACCAGTGGAAATAAAGATGCAATTTTTCACATCCAAGTTCACAGGTCCCGTGAAATCTATCCACAGACTCCTTGGGAGATCTGTGGACACCCAGAATGAAAGCCTCTGCTACAGCCTAACCTGCATATCTTATGGCTAAGCTCCTTTGTTTGATCTCAGTAATCAAATCCCGGTCTTCCTCCACAAATGTATTTGCCAGTTTTCCCAAGCATCTTCCCCTCTCCTCCATTTCAGTCAGCCTAGCTTTCTTACTGTCCCAACCACAGGTTGTACTTATACCAAGGTAGCTTTGTTTGCTGACCTAGAAACCCGTTATCTCTCTCAGACAAACATGAAGCAGTTTCTGTTATCAGGGTACTTCTCTAGGGGGAGACAACATATACTACAAGTAAGCTTAGATGTTATAGGAATGTTGGAGAATAGAGTCTTGTTACTAATGTGAAGTTGGGTTTTGTGAATTCTAAGCTCCACTCAAACAGTAAGATTCTAGTCTTCTACAATAGACTACATCTCTAAAGGCATAGGATGTTAGGATCATAGAGCTAGAGCCAGAAGGGACCTCAGAGGTCCAATCTCCCTCATTTTATGGATGAGGAAACTGAGTTCTGGGGAAGTAAAGTGACTTATCCAAGATCAAACAAGTGCTCATCTTCAGGGATGGCATTTGAACTTGGATCCTCTGATTTCGGAACCAATGCTCTTGGTACTCGATAATGCTGCCTCATTCTCTGTCACTATCCAGGGTTTTTTTAATGACAAAAAATCCATTAAGCTCCTATTGTGTAACAAACATTGTTGAATATCAAGGCATGAAGTTGTTTTTATTGAAGATGCTGCTACTTTATTTCCTTCACTTGCAAAATCTTTGCAGACACTAAGGATGCTTTGACAAATAACTGGCTCCCGTTGGCATCAGATATTTAAAAAGTAAAGTGTGAAGTCCCAGGAGCCACTTAATCTCCCTCTCCCTTTGGGTACTTCAGACTTTTACAGTAGTATTTTTCTTCTCATCATCCTGGGACTTTTGATGTGACATTAAAGGAAGATGAATGAAAGTTTACCAGTGTAAGAATTAGGGTGGTAACCTTTGTGTCCACTTCAAGCTATTCTCAGACCCATCCAGAAGACACAAAACTTTGTGTGTGTGTGTGCGTGTGTGTGTGTGTGTGTGTGTGTGTGTGTGTGTGTGCATGTGTGTGCGCCAGCAGAGGCTCTACACTCTTGTTTCCAGACATCAGTGTTTCATGGACTCTAGTTGTTGGAGAGATGTCAGAGTGCTGTGAATTGCAGTAAACTCTACTGTTCATGCCCAGTAGTACTAGACACAGCCTGATGTACTTTGATAATTTCCTTTTTTCTTTTAAGGTGGAAGCAGAGTACATGATTGTCTAGGCTTCGAGGCCACTGCCATTGGAGGAATTTTTGGTGATTGAGAATTGTTTTATTTTTATACTAAAATTGTTTTAAATTTAATATGCTGTGAAAAAAATCTGAGTAGGTTGTTGTTATACATTAAAAACAATGGTAGATTTTTATATTTTCAAGTTACACGTCATAGCTGAAATCATTTCCAAGGGCTGGCATTTGAATCTTTACAATATCATTTTCTTATAAATACTGGTTGCATCCTGGCTAATACTGAATTTTAATGTATTTGATCTTTATAAAGAAATTAAATTTTTTCTATTTTTTTTTCTGAACTCCACATTCTTTTGCTTTCCTTTGTAGTCATATGCCATAAATAAAAAAAATTAAAAAAATCTTAAGTCACCTATAGATGTAGGGCTTAGATATGGGAAAACAGCAGTCCCAAATAAGATTACACACTTGTAGAGGTCAAGAAATGTGTCTTTGGTTTCCCAATGTTGGTAGACAGTAGGTATGTTTGTTGAATAAATGCTTGATTCTCCAGGCCATATAATAAAATTGGAACAATACGAAGAGGATTAGAGTTGATCTTGCACAAGGATGACAAACAAATTTGTGAAGCATTCCATATTTGACAGGCAGCATGACACTGGAGCTAGTGAGTCACCGCAGATCTGAGAAAATCTGTGTTCAAGGCTTGTTTCTGACGCATCCTGACTGTGTGACTCTGGGCAAGCCATTTACTTTTTCATGGCTTTAGTCACCTTTCAAAGAATATAAGTGGGACAGATAAGTGTGCCAACCTACATTGGTAGAGAAAATTTCCTCACCCTGCCATTCCTTAGACCAGTAAAAATGGTAGGTCCATTTCCTACATAACTACTTGATTAAGTGAGATCTTAACCAGATTTTACTTTGTTATTCTTCAACCAATCGATGCTTTCAGTAATATAAATATTTCTTTTTGTGGTGCAGATGGCAATTTCCCTATTATGTTACAGCAAATGTCCTCCTTTCCCCACTTATGCTGAGATCTTGGGTTCCTTGGATTCTTCACAGTCTACTCTTTTCCTTTTGCTTTTTTTTAAGGGACCCAGTATAATGCCATTTTATATGGCAGAGCTGGAAATGCTTCCTCTTTATGTCATTCTGAAGATTGATTCCAGTTCTAGGGCTCTCTCTTGTTTTGGTAATTGTGTAGGTAGGAACCATCTGCCATCAAAGCTTGCCTGAGATGCACTTATCCCCTAATTGTTAGGGCATCTCATTCCTGAAATGACTGTGTGTATGTGTATATTTAAATCTACTTTTTCTTCTTACATGTGCATGAAGAGAATGTAACCACCTTGAGGTTAGGGTTGTAATTTTCTTCTTTGTCTTCCTGATGCCTGCAATAATGCCTAGCACATGCTTAACACGTCTTATTGAATTGAATTGAATATTACGCTTGCTATGAATTTTCAGAGTGAGGCTTAATGGCCAATTCTGCCTCTTGCTACCTGTTATCAGAAGTCCACATTTGATTCCACTCTCACACACATCCTTCCTTAACTTTACAAGATACTGAGAAAAATTTGCCGAGATATCTCCACCTTTGCACATTACCATTGACATTTACAACTCACCACTTATATTGATATACGTACTAACTCACAGCTTGTACTAGCAAATCTGTCTCTTTACAGATTAACCATATAAACACATACACACACACACACACACACACACACACACAAATGCACACATCACCTAAACTCTACTCATTCGTGAAATTCCACCACATCACAATTCTAATCAGCCACACAAGGATTGGTTTAATCATGCCCATTTTTCCTGTGAATATCAACTTTAGAGAAAAATCTTGAGGCTTTTTTTTAGTCCTAAGGCAGAGTTTGTAGGAATCGCTGTACAGTGGGCATCCAAGAGCTTGCTTTTGCTCCACAAATAACTGTCCATCTCTCTATTCTTACACCTGCCTTCTTAACCGTGACTTCTTATAAATCCTCTTTAGATGATTTGCCCAATTGGCCAAACATCTTCTAGGTCTTTTAACATCTCAAAGGACCTGGGCTGTCAGTTTATTCTCTGTTCTTTTCACTACATGACCAATCTACCCCCTTCTGATCATATATATTTCATGGATTGTATGTTTTCTGATATTTCTGGTGTAAAAATCATCACTGGTGATATGTTGTCCACTGAGAGCTTTCCATTGTTATTTGCGTCACTTGAATTTTTTTATTCTATAGAAATTATAATCCAATAATTTTAATGTGATATCACAAGGAAAGTGCTAGTATACAGTTTCCCAAATGCTATTCAATCTGCTCTCTGACTCTTTACTTTTGGTCCTGGTTAATTGTCTATCTGCAATGCCTATCCAAAATATATGTATAGCTATACTATTTCAGTAGACTGCCTGTCCAACTATATGCCATAATCTGGACATTGGGAATGCTTGTTCCATTTTTATTTTTCTGGTATGAATAGTTAGACTAGTCTTTTCTGAGTGGCCATGGATTATATATGGCTTGATTCAGTTAGGACAATGCTATCTATTCCAGTTTCGGTTTGAGTGAGAGTGGGGGTAGTGTTGATGGACTTTGCATATGCTTCCAGACCCCAGAGCACAAAAGCAGCTTCGTTCAACTTTGCTGGCTTGCGTAAGCCCGCTGGCAGTCTGCTTAATTAAGAGAGCTGGCCAACAGACTTTAAAGGCTGTACTGCCCAGAGAACAGACTTAAAAGCTTTCTGGCCATCAGCCTTGGTTAACTGAATACCGATTATAGAAAAGCTCTGAGCAGACCTGAGGTCTTTACATAATAGAACTAATAGTGTCATAAAAACAGAAAAAAATAAGAGAAAGTGAATGTATAATATCAGGATTGAAGCACATTCCAATTTCACATAAGCTAAAATTCCTTTTCTTCCTAAATTAAAGCAGATTTTCAAATTAGAGCTGAGGAAGTTATAGGGATAATTCAAATACTTCAGATGTGTTTTTGCTTGCATATGTAGCATTTGGGGTTTTATTGGCTAATTCATATTAATGGAAAATATTCCCAGGAAGTTCTTTATGATCGATTCTCTTTCAGCTCGTATTTTCACAGATGTTTCTGTTGATTATTTTGTTTCATAGAGGACAATAGAGAGCTATGTTGATAAACGCATGGGCTCAACATATGGCCCTCCAGCAGGAAAGAAGATGACTGTATTTATTGATGATGTAAATATGCCTGTAATCAATGAATGGGGAGATCAGGTAAGTTTCAGGGTATGGCAAGACTGATTTTTTTCAAGTCGGGATCCAACTAATTTTCAATATGTTTTCATAAGCAAACATTTATTTTCAAATTTTTAAATCTTTGTAACTCTGAAGCTCATCATTTTTGATAGCATACGTACCTGAAGCTGTGTGGTGATTAAAGTGTTTTAATGTTATGAGTTATCTTCTAAAGGTTACTAATGAGATAGTTCGGCAGCTGATGGAACAAAATGGATTCTACAACCTTGAGAAACCTGGGGAGTTTACAAGCATCATAGATATCCAGTTTTTGGCAGCCATGATCCACCCTGGAGGAGGACGCAATGACATACCCCAGAGACTGAAGAGACAGTTTTCTATATTTAATTGCACTCTCCCATCAAATGCTTCCATTGACAAGATCTTTGGTAAAATGAATATGAAATGACTTGTAGGAAATAATTTGGGGTGGGGACAGATCAGCTGGCTAGAGTTTACTGAGGAAACACCCTAAAGCTCCTCAGTGTCTAGCACTGGACCAACATTGGGTGGTCCTTATTCTACAGACTTCCTGCACCAATATTAGGAATCTCTTCGGGGTAAAACTATCATTCTTGAGTAGTGTGCTTGATCTTATGTAGAAGAAATTCAATTCCGTGCATTCGCATTTAACTTGGGTACATGGATGGTTTTTATCTGCCAGAGGTTATTTCTCATTACATACTCATGTAAACTGTTATACAATAATGCAAAGACTTGAATGTTCTATGGAGTTGGCCCCGTGCTCTAGTATTAGCATATATTGTAGGTCTGGGTTAATAATGCACAATGGTGGCTATTGGACAGTGTAGCTATTGTCAATCTCAAACCATTCTGTGTCTCAGTCAATGACCTGAAGTTTCATGTACAAATTTGATTCCTTTGCTTTTGGACAAAGATCATTCCAAGGCTTAGAAAGCAATACAGAACTGCACAAACACCAAAAATAGATTCAATATGTTCTTCAGAATAAATGACAGAATTAAAGTGAATTTCTGAGCAGGAAAATAAGTAGAGAGAATTTCATAAAATGAAATCATCAGACCAATCTATCATCATGCCAGTTTGTGCTTTCATGTTTAAAATAGCTTTAGATCTGATTTTTATGCATCCAGTTCAAAAAGAGAGACACCCTAAATGCTGTATATGTATCTATGTCTGGCAATAAGTACTGTTATTTATCTTTTCTAGAACTGAGCTTGGTTGAATACTAGTTAAAATTACATTAAGGAGCTTCTCTTACAGATCCAGGCATTCAGGGTAGAATAAAAGATAATGAGGAAGATTATATAGCTCAGGGACTCCCTGAGTCTGGATAACTGAGTTAGTAGGGCATCAGACTCAATATGAGAGTCCAGGGTTTATGTCCCTGTTTGAGTTTGGGTTCTCTTTGGGGAGATAGTGTGGAGTAGTGGAAAGAATACTGAATTTGGAGTCAATGGATGTTAATTAAAATCCTGTCTCCACCACCATTTGTGGGACTTAAGTCACTTTGCTCCCTGGACCTTAGTTTCCTCATTTATAAAATGAAGAGGTTGAAATTAGATAACTCCAAGGTATACTTTGGCTTTAAACCTATTAATCTCGTAAAATTAGATTCATTAGGTTAATGGGAGTGATCTGAAAACAAATTTTTATGGAGTATATAGACTTGGGAAAGGTAAAAGCACCTTTGTAGAATAAAGGACTGGATGCTTTTAATTATCCAAACTAATTTAATATTTCTATAAATATTATTATTTTGTTTATAAATTCACTAGTTTTTTATATTTTTTCAGTTGACTACATAACAATTTACCATACTATACCTTCATTAATTTCTTGACCATTTGAATGTTGATTTAAATGAATTTATAGTGGAACACTGAAATGAAATAGAGCATCAATTCATAGTAAAAAACAGCTGGTTGCAATTCCCTTTTCAAATGTACAATTCTGTTATGTGTACGTACTTTAAAAATCCTTGTTTTTAGTTTAGCTGCATAATTATATTTTTACTAACTTTATAAATAATCTTTTTCTTTATCCTCAGGGGTTATTGGAGCAGGACACTACTGTACCCAACGGAATTTCTCAGAAGAAGTGAGAGATTCTGTGGTCAAATTGGTTCCACTGACTCGTAGGTTATGGCAAATGACCAAGATGAAAATGCTGCCTACCCCTGCCAAATTCCATTATGTATTCAACCTTCGAGATCTTTCCAGGATCTGGCAGGGAATGTTGAATACTACTTCTGAAGTTATCATGGAAATGGATGTAAGTGATACATAAATCACAGAGATGCAACTGATTAATTATGCCATAGTACCATTTTAAAAGAGTTACTTGGCAATTTTCTTCTTCCTGGAATAATGAAAATGTATTGTGTAAAAATTTAGGATACATTTTATTGACTAACAAAAGAAGGAAAAACCAATACTGTTCTGATATTTTAAAAAGAGGTACAGCAACTTGATTTACATAATATAAAGATAGTAATTTTTAAATGAAAAAGTATATAGTTAATGCTTGACATCTCTGACATAGATATAATTGTTTAGTCTTATAAAAAGAAATTATTAACTTTATTCTTTTTAAAACATCGTTGGTAATTGTCTTTTTAAAATAACTATTATGTCTCAATGAACCTTTTTTAATAGAATGCCCTCTTCTAAGAAACTATAATTAAGTAAAACATATGGACTTATTGATCATATCATCTAGCATATACCTTATCCCACACCTAGAATCAACCACTTGCCTTTTGAGAAGAGTAATATGTGTTTCATCTTCGCTCCTCTGGAACTATGACAATAGATCATAGATTTAGAGCTGGAAGGAACCTCCGTGGTGGTATTGTTCAACTCCTTATTTTATAGATAAGAGAACTGAACTCCACAGAGGCGTAGTGACTTATTCTAAGTTACATAGGTAGTAAGTGCAAATCCAGGTGTGTACCACTAGGAAATACATGAAATTCCATGAAATATAATTCCATGAAATAGAATAATATACTTGGAAGTAAAAAAAAAACCTCTAGATTCTCATCTTGTAAGTGAGGAAATTGAAACTCAGAGATTAAGTGACTTGTCCAAGGTGACACGTGAAAAATGCCCATTGGAATTCAAACCCAACTGAGCTGATTCCATATTCACCATTTTTTCCACTGCATTGCTTCCATAGGGAGCAACAGACATTTAGAAAAAAATTAAAAATGAACTTTGCAAACCAAAAAAACCAACCAAATTTGCACATTTTAAGAGAAATGTATTTACTTTTTAATTACAGAATCATAGTCATTGTATTGATTCAAGTTCTGATGTCTTTCATTATTGTTTTTCTTTTTATTATTGTAGTTATTGTGTATATTGTTCTTCTGGCTCTTCTTTGCTTCACTTTGTATTAGGTCACAAAAATCTTTTCAAATTTCTCTAAATTCTTTTTATTTACCATTTCTTGTGGTATAATAGTATTGCTTTCCTTACTATGCCACAATTTCTTCATCTATTCTCTAATCAATGGATGCTCATTTTGCTTCATTTTTTTTGCTCTTTCCAAAAATTACTACTATAAATATTTTTGTTTGTGAGAACTTTCTGTGTTTGACCACATTACACTATAGGCCCAGTAGTAGTATAACTGGGTCAAAGGATAAGAACAATATAGCTACTTTTATAACATGTATCCATTTAATTTTCCTAGTATATTCCATTTGACATTTTCACTTAAGAATTAAAATAATCTTCAGATGAACAAAGAATACGTTTTTTCCTTTAAAAAATTAAAATTTGCCATACTGTGGGAGAGAATCTTATCCTTGATTAGCTCCTAAATAGTTTATATTTGGCTTGAGATTTGAATTATGAGAGTGTCCAATGTTCCCCAAATTCTCAAAATTCACTTCAAGCTCATTGCCAACTGGACTTGGGAAGATCTGGGTGGATCTATTTTTTTTTATTCTACCAACTGATCAATTCCTTCCTATTACACATGTAGGACTCTCAGCCTAGTGGTAGATTTGCCCTCTCTTAGACTTTACTTGACTCATATTAATGGTTAATTAAATGGATTTTAAAGTTATTTATGCATGCAGAGTAGACAGAAAAGATTGAGATGTTAGCCCAGCTCTAATTAAGCAGATTAGTTGTTAAGAGTAGCTAGATGGTATCATGGATCAAACATTGGACCCGGAGTCAGGAAGGCCAGAGTTAAAATCTTCCTTAGACTCTTACTACCTATTTGACCCCAGGCAAGTCACTTAACTGCTGTCTGCTTCAGTTTCCTCATCTGTAAAATGATGATAATAATAGTACCTGCCTCTCCCCATGGCGATTGTGAGGATGAAGTGAAATAATATTCGTATGTACTTTCGCAAGTCTTGAAGTGCTATATAAATGATATCTCACCAAGTACTTAAGCAAAGGAATTAGTTGTCCTTTGAAAGCAAAATTTGCAAGGAAATAAATTTAAAACAACATTTGCCAAGGAAACCTTGCCAAAGCACAGAATGTTGAGTTTTACTATATTAGAAGTAAATTATCTTAATTTTGATTTTCCCTTAACGAACTTATTGTCATATTTATTAAATTCTGGAAAATAGCTTTCAAATATTATTTATTATAAAATAATTATCTCTTTTGTCCTTATCTATGACCAAAGCTTACTGAGTTCCAACTGATTTTTTTTTGTGTGAGAATACCACTATTTGAGAGGTACCTAGTATAGTTTCAAGCCCTGTTTCTCACAGCTGTGTAACTCTGGATAAATTCCTTATTCTCTCAATTTTCAAGACAATTCTTTATGACTATATGTTGTTGACAAGGTGTGGAACTTTGCTGGCAAAGGAAATTCCTTAGTGGAATCTCTCCTTACCAGTGAAATCCGAGGTCTAGTCTGTTCCCCTAGTATTCCCATTATCATATAATGTTGCTCTTATCTGGATCTTTGAACATATTTTTTTTTTCATATCACGTTTGTACTCTGGCTACATCATCGTATTTAATCAGCTTTTCAGATCATTTAAGAAAAGGCACAACCTACCAATCCAACAAGATCTCAGCAAAGTTTGCTAGTTGATATGAATCATAACTACTCCACCCTAACCTGTAGTCTCTTTGATGCAGCTAGGTGGCTCAAAGGTTAGAGGGTCAGGCCAGGAGTCAGGAAGACTCATCTTCCTGAGTTCAAGTATGGCTTTAGATGCTTATTAGCTGTGTGAATCTGGGCAAGTAACAAGCCTTTTTACCTCAATTTCCTCATTAATAAAATGAGTTGGAGAAGGAAATGGCAAAGCACTCCAGTATATTTGCCAAGAAAACCCAAAATGGGGACACAAAGAGTCAGACATAACTGAAAAAAGACCAAACAGTAACATAAGTCTCTTTAGGCCTTAATTTGTTTGAGTTGGAGGTCTATATTGACAAAACGCGCCAAGTTGTTTTCATAGTATCCACTAAAATCTTCTGAAGTAGCATGAAATGGTAAGAAAAAAATGCTAGTTTTAGAGTCAAAGGACATGGATTTGTATCCTGTCTGTCTCACTTTTTACCTTTATAACCTTAGGGAATCACATCTTCTCTGAGGCTGTCTTCATCCCGAACTACCTCAGATTGTTTGCTTGATATTTATTCTGTATCTGCTTATATAGTGAAGTAGTGTGGAATAGTGGATAGATTCAAGCCTCTTCAAGCTTTTCAGGCCAAGAAGACTTCCAGTGCCACCTGTGACTTGTACTGGCTTTATAACTTTAGAGAAACTACTTAATATCTTAGCACTCTAGTCAATAAACTGTAAATTGTAGGAAATGTGCTGATCTGCCTTTGTAGAGGTTTATGTACTTGGGAGTTCCCAAATACCAGTGAAATCCCAGTTCTAGCACCTATACCTATCTATGTACTTATTTGATATGTTATCTCCTGGTAGGATGTAAACTCTTTCAGAGTAGGGATTTAAAATTTTTTTGTCTTTTTATCCTCAAGAATATAGCACAGTGTCTGGGTTATAGTAGGTGTTTATTGTGTCATAGATCTAGAGCTACAAGGGACCTTAGTGGCCATGGCCATCTAGTCTAAGCAAAGTTTTAGAGATGTGGAAACTGAGGCCTAGAAATGTTAATTGACTTGCCCAACATCATATAGGTAGTAAGTTTAAGAAGCCTTTAACTATAGAATCAATGGGTTTTTTTCATTCAACTACATTGCCTTTTTAGATTTTACAATCTTCCTTTTCTATCCACACCCCCAAATTTTAGATCAATATTTTGTTTTCTTCAGGTTTGCATAACTTGCTCCCATTCACTAAGATATTTCAAGGTTCAGGGACAATAACTTTATAGTCACGTGCAATAATTTCTTCAGTAATTTGGAATATAGTTCATTTGAGCCTAGTGACATGAACTAGCAAAAACAGGTAGATGCTTTCTCACTATTTCTCTACTAATATTGGAGTAGTATTTCTTTATGTTAGTCATTCTTGTTTTCTCTTTTCTAGCCTAAATTTTATTTTCCTTGGCAAAGAAAACAGAAACAAAGTAAGAATTAAACATCTTTGACTTCTCTCGATCATCTGTATTATCATCCAATGCAGCAGTTCTATGCCTTAATAAAATCCTCTTCTACAAAACAACAGCCCTTTTTGGTTGTTTTTATGGTATTTACCCAGGCTCAGCTCATTTTAAAGATCACTTTCCTGACTTGTCTTCTAGGCTCTGACTTACTTTTTTTTAATAGAATTTTATTTTTCCAGTTACATGGAAAGGTAGTTTTCAGCCTTCATTTTTTATCAGATTTCTACTTCCAAATTTTTCTAACTCTGTTCCTTCTCTCCCTCCCTAAGATGTCCAGCAATCTGATACAGGTTATACATGCGCAATCATGTTAAATATATTTCCACATTAGTCTGACTTACTTTTGTAATAATTTTCCATGACTTGCCTCTTTTTTGCCTTTTATAATTGTTTATAAAAAATCTGTAATTGTTTATGAGTTCCCTGTGTGTCTTCATAGACTTTTGAAATTGCTCCCTCTTTTCTTCCTCACTTTGTGCTTATAGAATTTTGTTTTTGAGATCTTCCTAACCTTCCTTCTTAGATTGACTTCCTGTGGAATTTCAGGACACAAATTTCTGCCTATCTTTTCTCTGAACTTTTAGAAATCTCTTCTTCCCAAATCTAGGATGCTTTTAAGCTGCGCCAGGTTTTTTCTCCTTAACGATCATGGAATCTAAGACAAACTGGTCACTTTCTTCTGTTGTTTCCATCCATTTCTTAGCAACCAGTTCCTTTTAGTACAGTTCTTTATTCTTGTCATTAAATTAAGCCAAAGAATAATTAATTGCCTTATTTTGAGCCAAGAGAAAACTCTAACAGATATCCGTATAATTCAAGTCACCAGTATTTCTTATGCTTTAGAGGTATTTTTAATGTGTTTACCAAATTCCTTTACTGTTTCCTTTTTTTCTGTTCAGGTGGGCTGTAGTATCCACCATTCTTTAAAGACAATGTTGTATTTGTTTCTATTCTTTGCTGATATTTATCCCAATGCTTTCCACTCTTCTTTTCCTTTGGTTTTTGATGTCTTCACATTAATACATCTTCTTAATACACAAAGGTATTATTTCACCATTCCTTTTATCTATAAATTTTCTTCGCAATCCAGCCTTGGGTCTAATCCTACAGTGTCTTCATGATAACTATGGGATCATGTTTTTTTTTTCTTTTGTTGGCCTGCTTTTAACCTCTACTTTATTGATTTATTTGTAGCCTTTGGAAGTGGGTTTTCTTGCTAATTCTCATTTTAGATTCTTTTCTCTTAGAACTATTTAATGTCTTTGCTGACATTCTGATATCATATACTCCCTGCTCAAGTCTTCTGTCCTTCAGTCTTAACATAACCAGTTTCTTGAATAGATTCTCTGTGACACCCCCTCCTTCTGTGGCCATCTCAGTTGCCTTTGTCTGGATTTGCTCTAGCTTACCTATGTCTTTTCTTAAATAGGGTACCCAGAATTGAACGTAGTCTATCCAACGTATTAGCTACTCCATATATAAGATCATGGCAATTCTTCCTTGCTTTGTGTCATCTGTAAACATAAACAAAAGACAAACTTTCCATATGGAAAAGGAAATAGTGTCATTTTTTTTGTTATTAGAGTTTAAATGAACTCACGTTGGTTGAACAGCTTTTTCCAAAAAAAAAAAAAAGAATTAAGATACTAAGGATAAACTACTTCAATTTCTTTTAAAAATCAAATGCTAAACACATTTCATCAAAAAAAATCTCTGGCTCTTTATTTTATATGAATATATTTTTCCATAGTTTGGTTTGAAGTAGACTTCAATGCAGGTCTTCCAAGCAGAAAGAAATTTAAATCGTAAACATAAACTTCAAATTATTATTAAAAATAAAATATCAAAGGTTAATTCAGGCAGAACAAAAGTTCTCTGGCTCTTTGATTTACCATGACCTAGCTATAGCTACATGTTCAGAGAATAAAGAGATTAAGAAAGAAAGAAAAAATAATTTAAAATATCATGTCCAAATATAGTTTAACAGATACTAATAAGTCATTGATGTGGATTCTTTCCACACTTAAATTATACTTTTAACAGGTATTGATTAAGTTGTGGAAGCATGAATGTAAACGTGTTATTGCTGATCGGTTTACGGTATCAGAGGATGTGAACTGGTTTGATTCAACTTTAGCAAATTTGGTGGAAGAGAAGTTTGGTGAAGAAAAGAAGCTCTTGGTGGATTGTGGAATTGATTCTTACTTTGTTGATTTCTTAAGGGATGCACCTGAAGCCACAGGTAATTCTAAAAATTCTAAGCAAAAATGAAAAAAAGGTTTTCCCCAAAATATTGCTGAAGAAGGTAGGTATAATTCAGCAGTTTCCATTTATAGGTAATAAATATTATGAAGGTATTTTGAAGATGTTATGAATAGCATTCCTATTAATTTCAGTCAATTCTCAGTAGTACAGGTGGGAGTGAAAATTATGCTCACAGGAAATTAGGAATTTAATACTTTGGAAAGTAAGCATTAGGGCAGTGCTCAAATAACTGAATTGAGGAACAAATAAAAAGAGAAGACTACAAATACAGGACAAAGGAGAGAATGATTATTAGTAGGAGGAGAGTATTGAAATAGAAGTTGTTGTGGAAGTAGTTCCATGATAGTATGGTTGAATGATTTTTCTAAACAGATATTTTGTATTTTCTTTGTGGAAAAAGTAATGGGGTAATTGTTTTTCTCTTGTCTGATTTTAAATGGGTTTACTTTGCCTGCTCCAGGCAGAAGCAATTCAAGATACAGAGAATGAACTCCAATTTATTTTTTTCAATTAGAAAGAAAATATAGCTTGTCATATATGCCATTTATGTCTTTAGAATAGTTGGAAATGACAGGCAATCTTTAGCAGATGTGGCAATATTATGTGTTGTTATCAAAAGTTTTTGAATTACAATTAAAAAAAGCAGGTTTAATGCAGCATAAGCATTTGGAGCTATCCTCCCACAAAAAAGAAGCTGACAAGTTTTATTTAAAATTAGGTTGGGAGAAAAGAAAGTTCTATAAAGATAAAGGTATTTTGTGAGACAGAATACTTGTATTTAATTTCCTCCAATTCCAAAAAAAAAATTAGCCAGTAATTTAATAAGGAAAACTTAACATGATATCCATTATGCTTATTTCCAAATACATAGTCCCTTCTGATTTTAAGGGATGCTATTTCTTCCTCTTTGTGACAATGCTAGATTTTAATATTTATGAACCATTAAACAATTTAATGACATGAATACTATTAGAAAGGACTCTATAAATGAGTCATATTTTTTAACATTTAAAATAAAGATTGAGAAAAAATAAACACTTCTCTTGCTACAAAGCACCTTTTTTTTACCTTCACCTTACAAAAATTATTACATTATTATACATGAGTAGGGTCAATTGAAGGGTGTTGAAGTTTTGTCTTTTTAAATGATAGAAATTTTAAGATGTTTAAAAAGCCATTCACTATGGTAGCTCCCAGTAAATTTCCATGTCCTTAAATGGCTTATTCAATACAATTACAGTAATTTTTCCTCTTAAAAATTAGGTTTCACTAAGTTTTTTATACAAACATAAAATGTTAAATATTTAGAAAATTTATAATGGGTACGGAAGAATTATTTAAACATAAAATATGCTGGTGAGAGAGATAGGAGAAAGAAGAAAAAATGTGTATTTTGCTTATTAATATTAAAATTGTTTTTCTGTATTAGGTGAAGACTCAGAGGAAACTAACGTTGACATGCCCAAAATTTATGAGCCAGTTGAATCTTTTAATCACCTGAGAGATCGCTTAAATATGTTTCTACAAATATACAATGAAAGCATCCGTGGAGTTGGCATGGACATGGTGTTTTTTGCAGATGCCATGATTCATTTAGTTAAGGTACTTAGTGTATTGCTAATAGTGCCTTGTGGAAGTGATAGACAGTTGGCTCCCCACCAGAATATTTGTTCTCTCTTTAATTTTCATCACTTAGGAGGAAAATTCAATTTAAGAATAAACTCAAGGCTATATTCCAACTTAATTTCTAAATTTGATCTGACATATTGCACCTATAGATTTGAAATAATTACATATACTTTGTATGTATGAGGTACTAATTGTAGTCAGTGTTGCTATAATGCATCTAATTCAATGTTTTTGTTACATGGAATGAAGGTTATTGGCATTTGACTTCAAAACTTAGTCAAAAAAGACTTATAATGATGTTCTGAAAAACCATGCAAAATGTAACTGAAGACAAACAAATATAAACTAAATGAAAATTCTGTTACATGTGTAATTTTCTTTCCTATCATCAAATGTTCCTTTTTGGTATTCATTTTCAGGACAGGCAAGTCTCCATTGTCTGGAAACACATAGCTCATATTATCGTTTCTTTATCATTTTACTTATCCATGGTGAAAAAAAAAAATAAGACTTTACTGTCTTTTTAGATCCTCTCACTCATTTGACTTCTATTTTTCTTATATTTGGTACCCTACAAGGCACTCTTTTGAAAGGCTTCGTTTTTTAACTCAGGCTTGAATAAATTAATTTATCAGATCTTTATCGGTTAACTACCGTGGACAAGATACTGTTCCAGGTGTATGGAAAATATGAAGGTGAATATTTTCTATCTTTAAGGAACTTAGGTAGAGTTGATAAGCTACATACAGAAATATGATGTAAGGAAGAATATACAGCTCTTAAAGGAGAGGTACAAGGAAAATGCTATCAGAGTAAAGCAAAGAAAGAGATTATTTCTAATTGGAAGACCTCAGGATTTCCTCTCCTCCCTCATCCATTTTCTCATCCCTTCCCCTGAGCCTGTTTTTTTAAATTTTCATAGAGATCTCTGACTTTTTCAGATGGCAGAATAAAAGATTACTCCAGTACTAGATTCACTACCCTCTTTTCATAGTCTTGACATAATTCTTATCTTTCTTTCTGCAGTAAATGCTAAATTTAATGAATATAAAAACAATTAGTGAATTTTTCAAAATAGGCCAGAAAAAGAGTATTGTCTGTGAAAGCATAAATCTCTTCCATTCAGCTTTTCTAGGGAAAAGGTCCCTAGACTTTCTGTTTTTTTTGGGGGGGGATACCATTATAGATTTTTATTGATGTCATCTCTTTTTTTAAAATAATTTTTTCTTTATGTCTTCTGTTTCTTATGTCATCATAATTATCCCGGGTATCTCTCCCCATCTGTTTCCTTGAGAGCTGTCACATATAGCAAATAGTATTGTTTAAAGAGAAAAAAAATAGTACAACTGATCAATGCACTGAGAAAGTCCAAAAAGAAGTATAATGTGCAACACCTTTCAACCTCCCACCTTCCCAAAGGGTTGGGAATATCCTCTCATATCTCTTTATTTGAGTCATACTTGATCTTTATAATTTTGTTAGAGGCTATACTTTTTCAGCAATGCACTTTCCTCAACCATTGAATCTCTTGCCTGTTTCTTTTGCTGTTCTGCACCATTTCAGCAAACCCTCAATATCTGCCCATTCTATTTCTTTTTCCCAAGCAGATGAATACTGCTGGAAAAAGTCACAATTGGTTCATAGAAACATAGACTGTCACCCAAATGGATTTATAGCACAATGTAGTTTATTCATTTCTGAGTAATGACATACTACATTCCACACATCAACTGGTGGAAAACATCTCTCTTCTTTCATCCCTAATTCAACTTCTAATTCATCCTCCATTAGTAGATAATCTTGCATTTTACTTCCTTAAAAAGATGGAGGTCATCCATGTGAGCTCCCTCAGATCCTGTCTTTTATGTCTCAAATTAAATTAAATTCAACAAATATTTATTGCATCATAGTTGAACTGGCTAATTGAGAGTGAAGACAGTGAATGGTGAAAAATGGGACCACAGAAGGGTTGATGACATATGAAATAAGACGGGATAGATAGCCTGGAGGTCCTAGAGAGGGCAAAACATTGGTTTAGGAGTAGAGAAATGGAAAAATAGGAGATTTTGATCAGATAAGGTGATATCAGTATTCAAAATCATCTATGATATGGTTTTGGCGAAACCTAAGACATGGTTACCACTGTAGTTGGCCATGGTAGAATATTTTTTCACTCATTGTCTGAATTTAGGAATGTCATTTAATTTTTCCTAGCCTGATTTTCATCATTTGTCAATTAATGTGGTTGAATTAGATGATCACTAAGGTTAAATATCATTCCCAGTGTGAACAAGGTAGTGATTATTCTCTAGTCTGAGGAAGAGTATGATACCAAGGATTCCTGTGTTGTTCCATTTTCATAGTGAGACTATCCTTTTTTGTGCTATGCCCTGAATTCTGAAAATATAGGACACCTATATTTAGTTATAAATGCAAAGAATAATTGAGTCAAACAGGTGTACTCCAATGGGAAGATGACCCATGTCAGGTGAACTTTCACCACATCTTGCCAAGACCTAGGTGTTCACATCATTTTCTGGAAATTTTCAGACCATGCTTCCTGCACTCCAGCCATCTTCTTCAATTTTCTGTCATCCTCTTATATGAACCTTGAATTTTAACCTTGAAATGACCTTCAGCTCTAGTATATTACCTTTTTTCTTTATCTTGGTTGAAAGCAGGCCTCTGTGAAGCTCAGTGAGGCCATGAATAGAGCACTGAACCTGGATTCAGGAAGACCTGAATTCAAACCTGGCCTCAGATTCTTAGTTGGTCCGTGAGCCTGGGAAAATAACTTAATTTTCTGCCTCAGTTTCCTCAGTTGTGAAAATGGGATTATAACCTCCCAGGACTGTGAAAATTAAATAAGATAATATCTGAAAGGTGTTTATCACAGTTCCTGGCACATATTAAGTATTTTATAAATGTCTATTTCCTTCCCCTTTCATATCCTGGCCATTTCCATACAGTTGTGTACATTTGATCTCACCACTTTTAGCTCCCTTTTAAGTGTTTTCATCTTCAATGACAATATAAATTCCTTGATAGCAGGAATTATCTCTATTTTTTTGTGTTTATATACTCAGTTCTTAGTACACTACCTAGTGCATAGTAAGTATTTAATGTATGCTTTTAGCATTTTTTATTCATGTCGATGAATGAGAGCTGATTCTAAGTAGTTCAGTAAGAACAGAAATCTCTCTGCATTTAGTCAATAAAGCAAAAGGGGAACAGATATTCTTCTTTAAATGGTTTATTCACAGTGTGGAAGGTAGCTTCTATATTTTAAATGGCTTTTTTGGGAACAAAGATAGGTAATTCAGATTTCTATGAGAGCAGGCATTTCCTCATGTATTTTCCGTTTGAGGCAGGGAGATTTTGTTTTGTGGGGTTAAATATTTGGGTCGTATTTGTGGAAATCCTCTAAATTAGCCTATTGGGTATGTTTCTTGAGTCAAATGAGAGCCTCTTAGGGGCAGCTAGGTGGTTCAGGGAGTAGAGCACTAGCCTTGAAGTCAGGAGGACCTGAGTTCAAATTTGACCTCAGACACTTGACACACTAGCTGTGTGACCTTGGGCAAGTCACTTAACACCAATTGCCCTGCCTTCCCCCCTCCAAAAACAAACAAACCAACAAATGAGAGCCTCTTAGTGGCAGTTCTGATTGTTTAGGGAACTGAAGTGACACACATGCCTGTGCAATAGGACAATGTAAGTCCAATCTGTAAGCGAAAGATCTTTCCACCCCATAGAATAGGTCTCAGGTGGGGCCAACAAAGGGATGCTTGATTAGAGGCAGGCCCACACCCTTTCACTAACTAGATGTGAGGCCCCACACCTTTTTTCTAAGTAGGCTCTGAGCCCTCAGGGCCCTGAACAGGGTATAAAAGCTCAGAGGTTGGCATTTTGTCTTTGGGGGCTCTCACTCACCCGAAGATTGTTGGTGATCTGGCCAGGCAAGGCTCTTGGTAGCCTGTGGAGCCCCCTGGCTTTGAAAACCCAGATGCTGGTGCCTCTCTCTCTGGTAATTATGTGATTCTTTGGTCTGACAGCTAGAGGCTTATCTGTTGATAACTGTGTGTGTTTGCTCTGTTTATATCACCTCTGTTTGTAATTTCTGTTTGTATTTGCTCTGAAGTTCAGGGTGCTGGCTTTTCCCCCTGAACTAAGTGAATGGTATACGTATGTTTAATTAAAGTAAGATTGTTAGTCCCTTAAAGTTGCTTTCCTTAGAAAAGCAGATCAAAGGACCCGTGTAGCAGCCCTCCTGTGTGCTGGTGTTTTTGGTCTTACACAGCCACAATAGCGGCAAGCAGCATTGTTGTTACAGACAATTGATTATATGATTTTTCATTGACAATCAGTGACTGATGGTAGCATAACTAGAGATCTAAATCAGGAGACCTATTTTTACTTTTAAATTTCTCTCTCTACTCTGAGCCTCTCTATTATCACTTTTTCTGTATGTAAGCCCAAAACCATATACATGGGTGTCTTTGCATTAAGATTATCTGTGACCCATTTATAAGAAGTGACAGAAACAGTGAGTGACACAGAAAGATAGCATTTTGTGGATGTACTTGAGGTAAGAGGAAAAAATTGGGGCCCAAGGGTGGCTCCAAATGCCTGCTTCATGCCCCAAATATATCTGTCAAATATCTTTACTTACAGGTTAATTGTGTAATTAAAAAGCTCTACCTTATTGATTAGTCTTCAAAATTTGAAATAAATGTCAGTTTACATTATTAACAAGTGAAATATTAATATTGTGTTGTTAAAGATGTCTGCCTCACAATCCCTATTTAACAAAGAAAGTAATCTTTTGGCAGGCTTGGTTGACATATTTTGTAAATAGCTTCTTCAATTTTAAAAGTTCAAGATGATTTAAAAATTGACTTAAAAACCTTCCAAAGTAATTATTTTATAGTTTTGTTAAAATTTTTGGAAAAAAATTAATATTGATTGTGTTCAATGAACTGTGTTTCCAACTGGAGATACAAATCACAAATAGTCTTCATTTTAACAAATTTGCACCCTACTGGGAGAAATAACATGCATTTTTAAGATTTATAATTCATCATTGTGGATACTTCCTCAAATGATGAATATCCCAACTCTTTAAAAATAATTTAATGGAATATCCTTTAAAGTTTCTATACTATATAAAACAAAATCATTACCTAGCACCCAATCTTTCTACAGACTTAAATTCATTGCTTTTTAAACAGTAGGTAGGCAGTCCATTATGGGACACATTTTAAAACATTTTCATCTTGGTAAGATAATCCATAATTTGAATTTTCCTGGTACAGTTTTAAAAAAATTCAATTACTTTCATAATGAGATAGGTGAATATAAACCATTTTGAGAGGGTAAATAGAAAATAACAGCTAAAAGGGATAAGAGAAGGCTTCATGGAGTAGGTAGTGCTTGAGTTGAACCTTGAAATAAAGATCAAGACTCTGAAATGAAGAGATGAGGAGAAAACACAACAACAAGGAGGGGGGATAATAAGACAATTATAGAAGAAATCTTGAGTTCAAGGTGTTTTGTTTTCTGGACTCTAGGTTGTATAAATAGGAGTAATGTGAAGAAATCCTAGATATGTGCATTGCAGCCAGATTGTTGAGAGCAGGACACATCAGGCTGAGGAGTATTCATATAATGCTTAAATGACATTTTGGTTATTGGACTTGTTGATCTTGACCATTACTTAGCAGAAAATAGTCTCTAACAGGATGGATTTTGTGGAACTCAGTGACTTAGTTGAAGAAAAAGAAAGACAACCCACATGCAAAATTTACTTACTTGTAGCCAAATTTGAGGACATGGTTAGCAGGCTTTTGGTCTCATGCTTGTTAATTAATGGATGGCTTAATAAATGGAATTGATTACTACATCATTTTAGAAATCCTAGATCCATAATGACAAAGGAATCAATGGGATACTTAAAAATAACAAGAAGAAGAATATTTAAAAAATTAGTATTTTACTATTCTAGTACAAGGTTTTTCTTTCAAAAGGGATACAAATAATAAAATGTGTGTGTATACAAAAGGCATATGAGAAATTAATTGATACTTTACTTAGCCAAGGAATTTATCTACCTTTAGTTAATAATCATAAGACATGTCTCTAAAGCAAGAAGAATTATCAGTTTTACTTAACTTGAGACTTGCATTTGAGGAGTATAATGGAAAGCAAGAAAGAGCTCTTTAATAAAACAAAATTAGCAAGCATAGAACATCTAAAATTCTTCAGCTAAAAGAAATGTAGATTAATTGAGAAGTCTTCTGTTTAGAACTCCTGATCTATTTTTGTGACCTTGAAGAGAGGATCAACTTTTATATAGAACTGGGAATTTTAAACCAGATGTAACAAGGTACACAGGCCTTATTTTAGTGTTTTATACATCAGGGTGTCTTGCATCAATGAGTTAAATCAATTGACAAGAGCAGAGGTTAGAAAAGGGTAGATCAGCACCTTTCAAGAGATAATAAGGAACTCTTAAAGATTTTTGTAAAAGGGAGTTATATAATTAGATGAGGATTTTAGGAAATTTGTTTTAGCATTCATGTAGAAGAGAGGTATAATGTTAATTTGTGTCTGTCAGTTTGGGCCTATGGGGATTCACTTTTTTTGTTTGAGTCTGGTACCACAGATGGAGAATGAATTGGAGAGAGTAGACACTAACTAAAGCAGGGAAACAAATTTGTAGGGGATTGCCATAGTTAAGTGACAACTAGGCTGGCAATTATATAAGGTCAGAGGTCATAAATTGGGTAGTAGTTACATGAGTAGAGGAAGAGAATTTTTTCAAAACCTTTCATTTTCATTATTTTAAACCTGCTAAACACGAGCAAATATGATAATTTATGCTTTAAAAAAATATCAGGGAAGGAGAATTGTGTGTATGTGTATTTAGTAACATTATAAAAAATCACAAAACTTCATGCCTGTTGGTCTAATGATATCACTATGAGATTTTAACTCAAAAATTAAAGTGTAAATGAGAAAGAACTCATATTTACAAAATTATTTGTCACAGATTTTTTTTTATTATAGCAAAATACTAGAAACTGAGATGACATCTATCAGTTGGAGAATG
>CM053622.1:277288084-277314291 GCA_028646595.1 Phalanger gymnotis
GACCTAAAATTGTCACAAAGGGGCAGACTTAAACCCATGTGGTCTAAGAGCCTCTGCTGTCCCAGACATGTAAACTAGGCCCTCCCTGGAGTTAGCCCCAGCTTGGGCCCCACCTTAGTTGCCAATCCACACCCACATAGGTTTTACACCTAATAGGGGTTTGGGCTTGGGGCTTAGCACTTAGTAAGACTCAATAAAATACACTGAATTACTCAACAAAAACAAAAGCCAAACTCTTCAAGGGTACTTGTTGAACTAAGTGCTAAGGAGCCCATTTTGCTTACCAACACAGCATCTGAAAGTGTTCATAATCTTTAACACATCTCCTCAATTGCAGGAACCCTGTGGAAATCCTGTCATATTCAGTGAACCAAATTTTATGGTGAATTATCAGAACAGCTTGCATCTATATTTACTTTGAAATTTGATTAATTTTATTTCAGTTTTTAGAGTAGTCTAAAAACCTGTTGGCACTCTTCTTATGTCTAACTGAATGACAAAAAGGTAGATAGAAAAAATAAAATAGAACATTTTAGGTCTTAGTCTGTTTCTCTTCGTGGTAAGGATCTAACATTTCACTTTCTCGTCTTGTGCAGATCACAAGTAGTTTAGAACTTTGTAGGTAATTTTGGCCCCTATTAGAGGAGTCACAGTCCAATTAATAGGAGTTTTTCAACTAAGTGACCAGGACCTCAGAGTGGCATGGCAACAAGGTCCCCTTAGTCCCTCTGCAGGCCAATGAATGACAGGTGGGATCCTGACCTCGTCATCTCTCCTGAGGGAATAAAACACTTCTTGCATGCTTCTTCTATAAGACTTACCATGTGCCTTATCATAGAAGCCTAGAATCACACAGAGTTAGAAGTAACTTCAAAGGTTGGCTAGTCTTATTTCTGCCTGAACAAGAGTCCTTTATACAATGTTTCTGACAAATGAATGTCCTTTCTTTTCTTGAAGAGCTCTATTAATTGAGGACTTTATCTCCTAAGGGATCCCATTTTGATTTTGGAAAATTCAAGTTAGGAAGCTTTTTATTCTATAAAGCCAAATTCTACCAAATTCCAACTTTCACTCAATTTTTCTAGTTATACTTAAGGGGACCAAGAAAAGCAATTCTAATTTTTCTTTTATATAATAACTTTTCAAATAGGTTAAATATTATCTTTTCCTTGAATTTATTTTCTTTGAACATTCCTTTATATCCTCACATCAATCTTGTTTTCCACTTCTGAATAGCAATAGTTTGTCAATGTTATTTCTACTATGGCCACACTAATGAGTACAAAGGGACTATTGCCTCCTTTGTTCTGTATACTGTATTTCTCTTAGTTGAGCTCAAGATTGCATTGGCTTTATTAGCTTTTGTGTCACACTATATACTCATATTGACTTACAATATAGTAAAACCCTTTTCTTTATCACATACGTCGTTTAGCCTTATATTCTCATCTTGTACTTGTGACATTGATCTTTTGAACCAATGATAATGGTTTAATATCCATCACCTTTAATTTTTGTCTTATTTGACTCATGCCACCATTCTAGCCTTTTGAGATCTCTTTAGATTGTTCAGTCGTTCAGTGTGCTGGTTATTCCTCCCAACTTAGTGCCATCTGCAAAATTCCTAAACATTGTATCTGCTCCTTTATCCAAGAAATTGATTAAAAGCATTGGACAGCTCAGGAACAAGGATAGGCTGCTGTGTTCATTCCATTGTAAAACTAGCTACAGGTTTTTTCCCTAGTAATGCTATACTTTATGTCTAGTCATTTGATCAGTTTAGAATCTATTCAACTATTCTAATATTACACACACACACACACATGCACACGCACACACATACATATACATACATGCTCATCCTTTCTCACTTATCCTTTTATGTGCAGTAACCCCATACTCATTTCAGGGGCAGAAGGTCATGTGTTCCTTTAATTCCAAATAGAAACTCGGAATCCATTTTCTTTCCAAAGAAACACTGAGTGTGGTGCAGTATAAAATGCATTATAACTAAAGAAGTATTTTAAATTTTTTTGCCAGACTGTAAAATCCATGAAGGCAGAGAGTATATCTTATTTATTTATATATTATTTATACCTGGTCGTAGACATATAATATTTTTAATCAAATTGATATGAATTGGGAACCAACCCTAATGATAATTATATATTTTTTCAAAGGGAGAATGAGTTGGGTTTTAAGTACTGATTGATACACAAATTTTAAATGATAATATAATCAGAATTTGGAGATGGCCTTTATTTACATAGTTTCAATAAAATTTATGCTTTGTTCACTTTGTGCTTCAGATTTCACGTGTCCTTCGTACCCCTCGTGGGAATGCTCTTCTTGTGGGTGTAGGTGGATCAGGAAAGCAAAGTCTGACTCGACTGGCATCATTCATTGCTGGCTATGATTCCTTCCAGATCACCCTAACAAGGTTTGTGTCTTGTTTAGTGAATCTGAAGTAGATTTTTTTATAAAAAGACCTGAGTGGGAGATAACTGTGTCAGTTCATGAAAAACACAGTGCTATATTAGCCAGAAATTAATATAATTTAAGAAATTGGTCTTAGTTTGTAGTCTATAACAATCTTAGAAAATACAATTTAAGAAATTGGCCTTGGTCTATAACAATCCCTTCCCCAATTCTTTGTATATTAGTTGTCTCCTTTTTAGTACATGTTCAATATAAAAACAAAAATTCATAAAGATTAATATTTGATTAGAAAAGAGAATAAAGTAAGATAGTACATTGGTGTTTGGGTAGCAAAGAGAGAGAATTTAGCAGGTATGAGTTAGAAAGGTGAGAGGTCTTAGGATTTACTGGTCTAGATGCTAGAGATAAAACACAAACAAAAAATAAAAAACACACACCAAAAGAATAATGAAATAGTGTCATCCTTTGAGAAGATTACCTTATCTTGGAGGGATATAGCGTGCTAAAAAGCAATTAAATACAAGATATATACAAAGTAATACAAACTCAAAGAGAGACGGAGAGAGACAGATAGACAGAGACAGAGAGACAGACAGATATGTGGAAAAATGACAGAAGGCTTTGAGTGAGAGAAGACACTTTCATTGTGTTTTAAAGGATACTAGAGATTTTACCAGCTGTAGATAAAGGGGGTGTACATTTTTGCCAAGGTCAAAAGCACTGAATAGGAGATGGAATATTTTGTGTGGGGAACACCTAGTAGGCTAGTTTGACTAGAATGCACAGTGAGTAAAGGGGAGTAAGAAGAAACAAGACTAGAAAGCTTGGTGGGAACCAGATAGTAAAACTTTAAATTCCAGGCCAATGGTTTTGTACTTTATCTGAGAAGCCATAGCGATCCACTGAAGATTTTTGAGGGGGTTGTAAAGTTAGCTCTGTGTTTTAATAGGTCTAGTTTGGTGACTATGTATCAGATAGACTGGAGAGTAGGGACACTGGAGTTAAGTTGATGTAGAGGTTATTTCAATAGTCCAGGCAACAGGTGATGAAGGATTGAACAAGGTAGCTGAGAAGCTCATTTAGGCCCGATGTCTGCAAATGATAATTGAGGAAGCTTTCTATTTATTATGATCAAGCAAAAAAAAAATAGCTTTTTCAAGGTAGCTACCTGAAATTTGGCTTCAACCCTAGGATTGTTCCTGAAAAACCATTCAGATAACATGCTAATCCTTCACTCACTGGGAAAATTGAATGCAACTGACCTGGGAGATAGAAGTAGAGTGAAACTAAGAAGTGAAACAACTCCTCAACTGGATGGATTAACTACATAGCCTGATTGTACTTCCCCCCCTCCACTTCCATTTAGCTTTTATACTTTAGTATAATGGAAAGAGCACTATCCTTGGAGCCAAAAAATCTGAGTTCAAGAACTAGATCCCCCACTTACCATCTAAATGATTTTGGGCATCATGTTACCTAAACTCTCTTTTCTGGTCTGTAAAATAAGGATAATAGTGACACTGGTTCAATATTTCATAAGTGTAATGAGATGTAATGTTACACTTCCTTTTCAGGGATTGCAGTCTTTCCTCAGAGACATGGAATACTCTGTAACAGAGGCTTCCCTATGGTGGCTATAGGGAAAGCTCATTGATATTTTCTCATTTTTTGAATTTATTAAAGGATTTTGGTTTTGACATCAGAATAAGTATTGATTGGATACAGTCCTGTGTTATCTTGCTAAAACGAAGTTCTGCTATAATATGTTGTTGACTTGGTAACTTCGTGGTTGACAAAAATACCCCAATCAAGATCTTCGTATGGGGGTTAGAGAAGAAGCATGAGTGTGATTTATTAAAGGCTAAGCACTAAATTACAAAATATTTATTTAATATAATTTAATTAATATTTAATAATAAACATTAACATTTTAAAGTAATTATCCTCATCCCATATGTTGTGAACATTTTGAAGCTATTTCACTGAATATTTGAACCATTGGTGGGGTTTGTAAATTTAAAATGGAAGCACCTAGACTTGCTTATTTTAATTTAATTTATAAAAATGTCTACCATAGAACCAGGTTTAGATGAGTGCTTAGCAGATATTATTCTGCTTTGATTCCAGAAGCCAATTACCATCAGATGTTTTCTGAATGACACATATACACAATCAAATCTATTCTTGTGATAAAAGTTTATATCTAACTCTGTGTTAACTTTTTAAACTTATTTGATTGGTAAGAAATTATTTTTGATTAGTTACAGTGTTTCCTAAGAGTTTGTTTTAATAGTAAAACCAGCCTTGTTAGAGAGTACAAAAAATTACTATCCCCAAAATAAATATTTTGATACCCTTCTGATGACTAAGAAATACTCATTAAAATGTTTTTTATTTTTATTTGATTTGTGTAAACCATAAATTTTAGTCAATTAGTAGTCAAGAGAGCCAGCCCAATAATTTAATCATTGTCTAATTATAAATTTAATAATTGTCTAATAAATAAATAAAATAATAAGAATATATAAATAATATTTTACAAATAATAAAACTAATTAAAATAATAAATACATTTAATCATTGTCTAATTGTAAATTGTCTGTCTCTAATTCCTTATCTCCCATGCACTCTACCACATATGTAAAAAAGAATAGTTTAAATATGTGTTTTTCATATCTTGATTCCAAAGGCTTCATACTCGAATTACAATAGGTAGGCCTAATCATACTTACTATGATGTGTAAAATTAGGTGGAAATAGGACTCAAAGCTGAAGAGATGTATCATATCTAAATTTTAACAAACTGTTGTGCTATACACACAGAATGAAAGAATGGAAATTGGTAATTTTAAAGCTATCAATCCTGAGAGGGGTGAGGGAAACGATAGCACCAATTTGAAATTGGAAATAAAGATCTCCATGTGTACACAATGAAAATGATAGGGGCTAGAAAGTAGAAATATTTCTGTTATGTTCATTTGGAATGGAAGACCTTGGTAAAACTTTTTTTTTAATTCTAAAAGAGTATACAATTTTGAATAAAGATGGATATAGTGGATATACGTCTCCAAGTTATTAGAAAAGATAATGAGGAGCTGGTAGCAGAAATTATCTCAGTAATCTTCAAAACACAGAAGTGACTCAGGACATTTCAAGAAAAACCTTCCTTCTTGTTGGGGATTCTAAGTGATAAGCTTTTTCCTCGACATTAGCTACAGAAGGTGGGGCAGGTATTCTTTATATCCTGTGATGAGTTTTTTGCCAACAACATTCTCATATTATTATTTTAGATCTTATAATACATCAAACCTGATGGATGACCTGAAGCTTTTATATAGGACAGCAGGTCAGCAAGGCAAAGGAATCAGCTTTATTTTCACTGACAATGAGATTAAAGATGAGTCGTTTTTGGAATATATGAATAATGTTTTATCATCTGGTGAGGTAGGAGTGGATTTGTTTTTCATGTTTTTGTCTCCTATTCCTTTATAGTTTTTCATGTTTTGTTCTATTGGAATAATGGTGTTATTAAGAGTTCAGCGGTAGGTGTTGATAAAAGGTTGTGCTCATTGAAGAATAACTCCCAAACAAAATATGGAAATGAGCATTTGGAAACATATGCTCAGAGTAAGAAATATGAAACAATGCAAGAAGCTTATATATTTTATAATAAATGTTGCAAAATTGTTTACATATTACAGAATAATTGTGTATATCATGTTGAGATCTTTAGAACATTAAAAAAGTGGGTGTGAGAACAAAAATGGACTGTTAACATTTGTTCATTGATCAGGATATATATATATATATATATTGGATACAGTCATTTTGAAAACTTTATATTATATTTTGCAATATTTCTTCCCTAACACTGAAGTCGTATGTCTGTATTTGCTTTTTAAGGTCTCTAACCTATTTGCTCGTGATGAAATTGATGAAATTAACAGTGATCTTATATCAGTCATGAAAAAAGAATACCCCAAACGACCTCCAACTAATGAGAATTTGTATGACTACTTCATGAGCAGGGTCCGACAGAATCTCCATATTGTACTTTGCTTTTCTCCAGTCGGTGAAAAATTCCGAAATCGAGCTTTAAAGTTCCCTGCACTTATCTCAGGATGTACAATAGATTGGTTTAGTCGATGGCCCAAAGATGCTCTGGTTGCTGGTAAATACTAATTTTGTATTAGTGTTCTGGGTCTATGGTATTTCCTAAAATTTTTACGATGGTATTTGCTCTCACTGATAGTCAAAAGGAAAGGTATGGTTAGGTATCTACTATTCCACTACAGTGATGTCTGTTTTCTCCCCTTTTTAGAAAGGGATTAAAAATAGACTAGAAATATGGAATCTACTTTAAATTATAAATTTTTAAAATGTATCAAACATTTTTTGAAGAAATGAACAGTACAGAATTCTTTATAAATAAATGCTCCAACAATGAAATAACAAAGAAGAAATGCTTTTTAGCCCTTATATGCTTTTAAAGTTTTTATTTTGTTAACCATTTGAAATTTGAGGCTTAACTATAGAATATTAAAAGGAGAGTTTTATACTTAGCCTGCATTGTGCAAATTCAAATCCATTTAGATAAAGTAAGTTTATCAAAATTATTTAAGAAGGGAAGACATCCAAAGTCCAGAGTAATTAATATACATAGTATTTCCTCATTATGGTAAAGATTAATCTGAAAAAAAACCCATGGCATTGTGGGAAATAGTTGACCAATGATTTCAACTGTCAAATAACAGTAGAATACTATTAAGTTAATTCAATTTGAGTGGAAATGCTCTCCCCTTCCTAATGTTTTCATTTATTTTTTAATGGAATCGTCATTATTCAAGTCACCAGGAGTCACCTTTGATTTCTTCATCCTTTATTTTAATCAGTCTTATTGATTTTTTTTACTTCATTGGATAGATTTGTACTTCAATTACTATAATCCCAATGCCACCAGGCACTTGAGGTTCTCAAGAGTTAGTGTTTAGATTACTTTGATAGTCTCCAAATTAGTGTCACCCCCTCCAGTTTCTTCTCACTTCAGTTGATCCTGCTTTTAGAGGCCCAAGGACTCTGAGGCAGATATCTTCTCAGAAGGTCTTTATAAGATGTCACAGACATGCAGAAAGTAGATGAGTTTGAGACTCAATTTTATCACTGAATAATTCCTCTGGGACCTACATAACCTTCGTCACCATCTTATTTCCCTCTGCATCCCCAATAAGCAAGATGAATTGTATTTCAGTGACCCATTTTCCCCAGGGAACCCAAATAGTGATGACATCTCCCCCTTCCTATCCTTCATATCTTCTTGACATGAGCAAGTGATTCATAGAATAATGGGGAAATTACTCTCAAAGAAGAGATTCTGAGATCCTTGAGGGAATGTGACATTGATGTCTGATACTACCAATTTTCCTAAGGCCTTTGTACATTCCCCAATCCTTCTCCTGTTCTAACATAATGATATAAATATGTAAAGGATCTGTTTGCCCTTCCCCTCCCCGCCCATGGCCCAGCTGTATTAGTAAAACTGAGGGTGCACTGTGGGCATTATTGAATAAATACACAACTTAGTTCTGAGATTCAAAGTCCCTTCTTGAGGCTCCTAATAATTTCATTGTTGAGTTACAAGATGTACCGAGATGATCTTTATAATAACTTAGGTTATTCTCTGCTTCAAGTGTATATTTTAAAGGTGGTGAATATACTTTTTGTTTCATGGGATAATGACCTAGTACTGAAAGGGACTTTAGAGGTCATTTAGTCTTACAGATGCAGAACTTATTTACTTGAATTGACTATTATACACTAAATGCAAGGTCAGGACTGAAGAAAGTATTGCATTTTCTGGAGAAAGTATTGCATATGTTTCCATAAGTGAAGCCTTAGTTAGAATGTGCTGATTATGACTCAGGTCATTTTCTCTTGTCATATGAATAGGAAATGACATTGGGAGCATTTAGCATGAGATTTAATTGACTGGTGGAAGGCAAGCTAGGCTATACATATATGAAGCCTTTCTAGCAATTCAAGCATTTCTTCTAAAAGCCAATAATATATTTTTTTATGGTCTAAATATGCAGGCATGCATATACATTGCCTTGCTTTGTAGAAGTCTAAAAATTAATATTATACTTTTATGATTCTTTTAAAGTATATTTTAAAGCAATATTTCTTTAAACAAATGAGTTTAAAAACTCATCCTGATATATTATTAAAGATAAAATGATTTTCTTGGTTATCAGGTTCTAGGTGTGTTTCTAAAGGTTATTGTTACTATTTTAAAATTTTCAGTCCAGGCAATATTGTGTGACTGGTTACTTCTCTCTTCTTAATTACCTTCATTCTCTTGTTTCATATTCCTTTCTGTGCCTCTGTGCTTCCCAAATCACTACTAAATAAATTAACCTCAGTTAAATTCTGCTAACTTTCTGAAAGAATAGTAGTCATTAACATTCTTCTAGATGTGATATTCATTTACTATTTTAAAATGCCCCTTTCTATCTTGCCTCATCCAAAAATAGTTTGAAATAAATTCAGTGGAAGCTGCATCTATAATTAAGTCACCCCTTTGGAGAATTGATTCTCATTTTAGTTTATAGAACAGTTTGGTTCTTCCATCTAAATACCACTGCTCATCTCAAAGCTTACAAATAATTATCTAGGATAAAGAGAAATGATGGTATATACAACAGCCATTTAGAAAAATATCACCACTATAGATATACAAGCATCTTCACAGTTTAAAAAAAGAAATATATATTATTTATAAAGCACAACATGCACTATTTTCCTAGCTCAATCCAACATCTTTGAATAATAATGTCAATATTAGACATATGGCTTCCTTGGAGTTCACATTTTTTCCTATTGGATTTCCATAAGCAATTAAGAAGTAGACAGGCACTTCTAGACCCTAACGTGAACTTCCTAAAAATCAAAAGAAGCTCTTTTCAATAGAGGCTTTTTAACCTCATAGTTTTTTTTCTTGTGTGGCCCAATGGTAATCCAGTTGATTATATTTCAAGGTGCAACATGTTGTTTATATTTCCCAACAGACTCCCAAGTGATCTCCATTACTTACATAGATATGATGACTACTATCATAATTGTTGTATTATAGTAGACCCTGTGGATTCTCCTCTGCACATCTTTCCACTTTACATTCTTATGGGCACCATAGATACTCTCCCTGATGCCACTGGGAAGGGTGTCATGAAAAGATGGATGCTACTTTTTTGCAAGAAATAAATTAAGAGCCATTTTGGCCTAGTTTATAGTGGGTTCACCTTGGAACCAGCTACTGTGGGCAAACCAGCCAACATTTAAGTGCCTTAAGCAACTCATTAATATTTTAAACAGAAAAGGTTTCCACACTGGGCAAGTTGCTTAACATATCAATGTCCTAGAAACATTTCTAAGATTATAAATTACAAGGGTAGTAGGAGTTCTCCATGCTAGATTAAAAAAAAAGTACAAGGGAGGCTTTTTTGGTATTATTTACTAAACATCTCTAGGATTTGAATTTAGGTCTTCTATTACTTGTCATCTATATTAACCATAAACTGTGTATTGTTTACTTATTACATTTAGTTCTAGGGTGCTTTGAGACAGTTGGAAATGTTAAAATAGTGAACATGAAAAATTAATAGAGATGCTTCTGGAGTTTTGGTTAACTCTGGCTATTTTAAGCATAATAACAAAGGTGTTATTTGTCTCATTTTCCTCCTAAAAACAAGCAAAAAAACCAGTGCCGTTCATGTGAGAGAAATGTTGCACTTTATTCCTTTTCTTCTTTTCTTCCTGTCTCATATTTTTATACATAGAGTTGTTATTAGTCTTCCATTATTAAATACTCATGTCTTCAGTGGATTTGAGGCCAACCCTTAGTTGCTTCTCAAGCACACTGTGAAGCATTTATAAGGGATTTATTAGTTCATTTGCCATGTATGGGCAGGGGCCATGTTTTATGTTTTGTACCTCAGAGCATTTGGAGCAGCCCTACATATACAGGACAGGGACTAAGTATGCTTCTTGATTAATTGACTGATTGACCTTGGCAAATACAGGGCCATTTTCAGAGGGGAAGCAATAGGGTAATGCAGAGTGCTATATTTAGAATAGTTGAGAAGTTAATGTTCTCCCAACAGCAGCTTTTTACTTAAATATTTCTAAAGGATGCTATAAATTTTAGAAGATTATACATGGCCAGCTGCCACAACTATGGACAAGATGGCTAAGGCATAACATAATTTAGTGATGGACATTTCCACTTATGAGATGCAGTCAGCATCTAGAAGAATTAAATGCCTGACAAGTGCTGAGTGAAGAAGGTAGTGACACTATTAAATATGAGTGCCATGTGGGCTCTGACTCTTGAATTATTTGTAGAAACCCTGCCCCTATATAAGCTATAAAACAGACTTGCTGCCTAGCAGACTTGCAAAGTTCCAGTTGAATGTTCACGAGAGGCTGACTCTCCTGAATAAAGAAGCCCTATGCAGAGAAGTGGGTTACTGCTTAGACTTATAGGCTTAGATTTCATCTTTTCAAGCATAATAAAGGAAAAGTAAAATGATCTCTCTCTCTCTTTCTCTCTCTCTCTCCCTCCTCCTCCTCCTCCTCCTCCTCCTCCTCCTCCTCCTCCTCCTTCTTCTTCTTCTTCTCTCTCTCTCTCTCTCTCTCTCTCTCACTAAAAGACAGAATCTAAAATCCTATAAGACATTTTCCCATCTGGGAGAAAATAATGCCCCGAAATGAAAACATTTCTACAACTCTTCAGCAATAGTTAATTAACTTTTAAAAGCAGGTAAAAAATATTATGGTATTTAAGATATATAGGATATTAGGAGGATTTGATTTGAAATGGAAAAAATCTTAAAGGTCATTGAATCCCTTTCTTGCAGATGAAGCAACTTAAGCCTCCAAGAGGGAAAGTGAGTTACATAAAGTCGCTTTGGTAGTAGGTCAATAAAAGGAGGAAGATGCATGCTAAACACATGATGTTTTTCTCGTTTCTAGTGTCTGAACACTTTCTCTCTTCCTATGATATTGAATGCACTTTTGAAACCAAAAAAGAGATTGTCCAGTGCATGGGGTCCTTTCAAGATGGAGTGGCTGAAAAATGTGTTGAATATTTCCAAAGATATCGACGCTCTACCCATGTGACCCCCAAATCATACCTCTCCTTTATTCAGGGCTATAAAAGTATTTATAGAGAAAAGCATGCTGAAGTGCAGACATTGGCCAATAGGTAAGTTCTGTGAAAAACTGTGGCTTTCATAGTCATCTGGGTGTTGTAGTGGATTGATCATTGAACTTGGAGTCAGGAACACAAATCTAAATTTAGCCTTAGAGATAATAGCTGTCTAACCCTGCACATGTCACTTAACTGCTGTCTGCCTCAGTTTCCCCCACTGTAAAATGTGGATCATAATAGCATCTACCTCCCAGGGTTATAGTGAGGATAAAATAAGATAATGTTTTAAAATGCTTTGAAAACCTTAAAGTCTTATATAAATTCTAATTGTTTATTTTAATTATTATTTTCTCCTAAAATATGAAAACAGCAAGTTAATATAGAACATAATGTAGAACAATTTCATGTGATAAGGATTGTCACATGATTAATATATACTTCTTGCTTCTCATTAGCCTCACATTTTGGTCAAATTTATATGTAATCAATTACTTCTCACATTACAGGATGATATAGTACATCAGTTTGGATCGTGATGATCTAGCTATTTGGCCTCATTACCTGTTCTGGCCCACTTCCTTCATGCCACAACAGATGATTACAGTATACCTGCCTAGTTAGCTAAGAGGATTAGAACATTTTGTCAATCATAGTAGCCTTGAATTTTTGGTTTTGTTTTCCCAAGTGCTTGGCACAGAGTAAACCCTAAATATTCTTAACGAGTTGAAATGAATCTTGCTAGAAAGAGAGGATATATATGTATTAAGGGAGACAGTGGAAGGAAAATATAAATAAGATAAGACCTGGGAGAGCTAACTTCAAAATGAATTGTGGAGAAAGTATTATAAATAAGGAATGTATTAGGCAATCATGCTCCAGAAGCAAGCAAAGTATAGCGTATACTTCCTATTCTAAGGACACCATAGTGACAAGAATGTTACATAACATCAGCTCTAAAACAAGGCTTGAGGAACACACTCTTTGTTGTTTTTACTTCAAGTGATACACCATATATATGTATATGTATATATACACACACATACATATACACTCGAATGCATATATCCTGCATATAACTACATATATACTATATATTTGTGTATATATGTATGTATATGTATATGAATGTATATGCATATATGCATATGTATATGTATGTATATGTAACTTATAATATGAGATATAACATGTAACTCAAATTATATAAGGTAAAATATATTAGGCATATCATAATATATGTATATATGTATGCATAAATATACATATATATGTATGTCTAGATATGGAACTTAGCTCAATGGAAAGAGTAACTAACCGTAAAGATGCTGCTATTTAAGTACAAAATATTAATTCTGCTTATTTTGATGTGTGATTCCAGGATGAATAGTGGATTGGAAAAATTGAAAGAAGCTTCTGAATCCGTAGCAGCCCTTAGCAGGGAGCTGGAAGTGAAAGAAAAAGAGCTACAGGTGGCTAATGATAAAGCTGATACAGTAAGTACATTGAGAAGCATACATTACTTTCTCTTTTTTTACTCATTTGTCTATTTTCCAGGAATTTGTGATATAATTAGGTATTATTATATTATATATCTTAATATACTTTATATATTATACCTCATATTATATATGTCATATTGTCATATTCAGCAATGAACAATTATAGCATGGTAAATAAAAGATTTTTTTTTATTTTGGTGAGAATAATCTTTTTAGGCATGAGACATTGAACAAGCAGGTAGCTTTAACAAATGAGCAAAGGAAGGTTAAAATAGTAACTTTGCAGATATGTTGTTGATTCTTTCTCTCATGGTTATCCATTCTGCCGTGAGTTAGGTACTGAAAGAAGTGACTGTAAAAGCTCAAGCTGCTGAGAAGGTCAAGGCTGAGGTCCAAAAGGTGAAGGACAAAGCCCAGGCTATTGTTGACAGCATTTCAGCAGACAAAGCAATCGCCGAAGAGAAGTTAGAAGCAGCAAAACCTGCCTTAGAAGAAGCAGAAGCAGCATTACAGGTAAGTTTGCATGATAAAACATGATTCATAGCAATGGCATAAAGGATGAAACACAAAATAAATACCAGAGCATAAGAAGCACCTTGCTGATTCTTACCAGTGCCCTGCCTGTAAACCAGAAACTGTTCCAAAGGGCATTATTATTCCCTTTCCTCCTCACCTAAGAGAAATCTACTAATAATAATTTATGATTTTTTTTCTCTGCAAGTCATTTTAGGACTAAAGAACTAATTTTTCATATTTGTAAAATAAAGGGGTCCCCACTCTAAAATGCTATTATTTTATTCATAAATATATCTAAACTAATGGTGAAGAAACTTTTTATTTCTTATTCGAGAAATTGAGCCTTAAAAGACAAATCATGGCAGGCTACATATAAGTAATGAAGAAATTTCTTTTTTGGGGAGTGAGAGGGGCAAGAAGAACAAATTTTGAGAGAAAAATACATAAAAAGGTTTTAGAATAGTAATCATTTTAACAATAAATACCAGCAAACAAAATTTTATTCAATAGATACAACAAAAGAAATAAAAATTTTATTCATATATAAATGACTCAGAGAAAATATCGATATTAATACTAAATTAGAAGAATAAAAATATAAAGATACAAGGTACAGTTAAAACACCTTCAGTCTCACCTATGATTGCTGAAAAATGGAAAGCAGATAAAAGAATAGATATTTACTTAGACTATAATCATTTTCTACTTAAATATAACTGATATAAGGCAATCATACAAAGAGGGGGCCAAAGGAGCCTAGAAGTTGCTCAGCCTTTAAAACAACAGAAACAACAGCAAAACTTGATCTCCTTACTAAACAGATATAGACAAACATATATATACATATATATGTTCTATCTCTCTATCTCTCTATCTGTCTATCTGTCTGTCTGTCTGTCTATCTATATGTATTTATGTATATACACATTAGCAACAAATACCATTGATACTATACATAACCTTATTTGTGAAATTTTAAAGAGGATAGGGAAAGACTATGAACAATATCAGATCATTATAAAATGAAAAACAGGGAAGAGAAAAATTTATCTGTAGAAAGATTGTTGTGAGATGAACTTTTATCACTATAAGATTTTATCTTTAATTGCTGAAGATGAATGTAAAGCCATTGGATCGACTCTAAATGTATAAGAGAGAGGCATGGCAAGACAATAACTCATCTAAGAAATATCCAAGTGATTCAAATGCAATATGATTTAACAGCATGATATAAAGCACACAAACTAATTTAACCTTAGGCTGCAGTAAGAGATATATAGTGCACAGAATTAGAGATTGGATAGTTCCACAGTTCACAGATTTCATTGGACCATATTATCTTATGTTCATTTTTGGATACAACATTATAAAAGGGACTTTTTCAACCTGGGTAGTATTCAGAAGAGGGTAACCAGTGTGATGCAGGACATATAGAAGGATTTATTAAATGAACTTAAGATGCTTAGCCCAAAGAAGAAAAATATCATGGGGTCATGTCAGCAGTTTTCATGTATTTGAAGGGCTATTATGTGTAATGGGGAATAGACTTGCTAGTACTTGACTCCAGATGGTGGCAATGGGGAGAAATTGTGAAGAGGCAAATTTATACTCAATGTAAAGAAAAACTTCCTAATATGACTTCACCAAAATCGAATGGACTACTCTGAGGTTTAATGGAACTCCATTTCAGGTGACATCATCAAGCAAAACCTCCATGACCATTTGCTGACTATGCAATCAAGTCTTGGATTGTAGTCAAGTACTGGACTGGATGACCTCTATAGTTCTTTCTACCCTGAGATACTTGATGCTAAAATCAATAGAAGTCATATTATTCAAAGATGAAATTAGAAGATGAGGAAACAGATAAGAAAATACAAAAGATTTGTCAAAATTTCTGGATAACTATATTTGGACTCTAATATCCAAGGAAGTAGGGATAGCATTAAATTAATCAGATGGACAGAATAGCTGGACCAGGCCAACTGTACACAGAAGAAATCCTTACTATAGATGAGATCATTTTAGTGCATTGGAAAATTTATTTTTAAGGACTTTGAAAGAGAAGGCAGATTCTATAATTCAACTAAATTGTTTCCTGTTGACCTCTTCCACTAGGAGCTAGCAAATGTGCCCGATTTTGGAATTAGCAAATATTTCCCCATCTGCATTTCCATTTGGAGTTTAAGCTTCTCCCATTCATTTTTCCACTGACAACCTTCTAAGGGATTGGAGTCCAGTCTCTTAGAGCACTGGGATTGATTCCCAATGCCTCTATTTTCCTGTATTCTTTTCTGTCACTTATACTGTCTCTCTTCTGCCTTCTGGCTACTTCTCAGTATAGCTGGCTAATTGCCTGGGCTGTGTGGGGCAATGAATGCCAGTGGAGCAATGGGACAGAGTCAAGGTGGTCCAGGCCCTCTCACCCCTGATCCATTATTTCTCTAATGCTTGTACCAGCTAACCGCATCCTTGTCTTTTTGGCCCTGACTCCTTAAGCTTTCGTCCCTTTATATCCCCTTGGTTATTAAGTGTGACATATCTAACTAAGAGAGATGGGGATATAGATATAACTCTATTATAATGCGTATGTTTAATTTCTATATTCAATGCATTATTATATAATACTTTTATAATACTTTAAGGGTTACAAAGCACTTTGCAAATATTATTTCCTTTTAACTTTGCAACAAACCCTGGGAGGTGTATGCTTTTTATTATCGTCACCATTTTACAGATGAGGACACCAAAGCAGATAGATGAAAAGTGACTTATTTAAGGTCACACAGCTAATAAGTGTCTGAGGCAGGATGTGAGCTCAAATGGTCTTGATTCCAGGTCCAGTGCTCTATTCACTGTGCCATTTAGCTGCCTTTTTAATTAATACGGTGAAGGAATAGTTGGTATTATCTCAAAATTTTTTAGGGATCTATTTGCTAATTTAATTTAGAGTTAAAAATATCTACAGATAATGGAAAATAACTTTTCTAAGAGCATGGTGGTAAATTTGTATGGCACAACCTTCTTCATTGAAAGATTGATTCCCAGATAAAACACTTCTAATTATTCAATCTCTCAGCCCTGTGGCAATATACTATTGTCATTCCACTGTGACAGTTCTATGTTGTCTAAGAGAGATAGAGACATATTCTTGACATACATAACTAATGAATAAAATCATGACAGATACCTACAGTAGGTAGAATTTTTTGTCTTTAGAACGCTTGATTGCTTGAATGCTGAGAATTCTTTTTTATTCAGATTACCTATTCCTTTATCTGAGGTAATATGTCGATAAAGTTTTACAGGAAACCTATTTCCACTATTTATGACCATGTGTCAGTTTGGATTAAAACACTGGAACTTGCTGAAAAGTGTGTTTCTTTGGCTAGGTATATGGACCCAGACCCCACAGCTGAACTTCTAGCTTATAAATAAATGATTGCTTTTCATAGTTAAAATTTCAGTAGTGAAATTTTTCAGTTTATTAACCAAGTTTTCTCCCATAAGATCTAATTTTTAATGATCTGTTAATTTTCTAGACAATCAAGCCCTCTGATATTGCCACTGTCCGCACCTTAGGCAGACCCCCTCACCTTATCATGCGCATCATGGACTGTGTGTTGCTGCTATTTCAAAGGAAAGTCAATGCAGTGAAGATTGACCTGGAAAAAAGTTGTGTGATCCCGTCTTGGCAGGAGTCCTTAAAATTAATGACTGCAGGAAACTTTTTACAGAATTTACAGGTAGTTGTTCAGAAATGGATTGATTAAATAAGGATTTGGGGAATTTTTTTCAGAGTAAGGAATTGATCACATTTTCTAGGGAATCACATGATGCTGTTCTTCATTAAGATTCAAGGGAATTGAAACACTGACATAGTCATTGTTCCTGTTCTGTTTGAAAATTATTTGGACTTGTTTCCTTAATCTACTAATGTTGAAATGTCTTGACTTTTTGTTGTTTTTTTCTTTCCCTTTCCATCAGGATACAACAAATCATTTTAGTTTGATCTCTCACAGGAAGGGAAAACAAAAGGAAAGATGAAAAATTGGTAATAAAGATAACTTCAAGTCTTTAGGTTGGATGAAAATATACTATTTTAATTTGGGTTACATTTTAGTTTTCATCCTCAGTTATATTATAATGCTAGAAAATTAGGTTAGATGCTCTGTCTTACTTTTATTTTTTTAATGTACAAGAGGAAAGCTAATTAAAAGCCTATACAAATAGATGACTGAATTCTGATATTTCAAAAACTGAGAGCTTTTCATGACACATTTTTTTCTGTCAGAGATTCTGAAAGTAGAACAATGCTTTTCTTCTTTGAAACACATTTGAGCAACATTTTTGTTATTAGAAGATGTTTCATTATGTAGAGTTTCCTTTATTTAGGTTGATTGAAGATGAGAGTGATCTAAGAAATATGAAAATGCTGATCATCCATATTTTCTACCATAATACCAACCCATTCTGGCTTTTCTTTAGCCATGACTCCTTGACAAACTCCCATTCTGTTGTGGATCCTGCCACTGTTTTTTTTCTTTTCTTTTTTCTTTTTTTTCAGGGGGTAGGCAGGGTAATTGGCGTTAAGTGACTTGCCCATGGTCACACAGCTATAAGTGTGTCAAGTGTCTGAGGCTGGATTTCAACTCAGGTCCTCCTGACTCCAGGGCCGGTGCTCTACTCACTCTGCCACGTAGCTTCCCCTACTGTTTTTCTGATAGAAGAATCTCCTAGAGGTTCCTTTCTCCTCACCATGGCTCCAATGCCTCCCATTAAGACTCCTTAATAGCACTATCTCTGCTTTGATCAACCCTGTATCTTTCTGCCTGTTTTCCAAAAGGGCTTGGAAATAAATGTGTGATATGCCCCAAGGGCTATAAAAATGTGCATACCCTTTGATCCAGCAATACCACTTCTAGGGCTGTATCCCAAAGATATCATAAAAATGGGAAAAAAAGACCCACATGTACAAAATTATTTATAGCAGCTCTTTTTCTGGTGGCAAAGAACTGGAAATTGAAGGGATGCCCATCAATTGGGGAATGGCTGAACAAGTTGTGGTACATGAATGTAATGGAATACTGTTGTCCTATAAGAAAAGATGAGCAGAAAGATTTCAGAATAACGTGGAAAGACTTATGTGAACTGATGCTGAGTGAGGGCAGCTGAACCAGGATAACATTGTACACAGTTACATACGCATTGTGTGATGACTAACTTTGATATACTTGGCTCTTCTCAGCAATGCAAGGCCTGAAACAATTCCAAAAGACTCATGATGGAAAATGCCATCCACATCCAGAAAAAGAAATATGGAGTCTGAATGCAGATTGAGGCAGACTATTTTCTTTTTTTGTGGTGTTTTGTTTTTCTTTCTCATGGTTACTCTCATTCATTCTAATTCTTCTCTACAACATGACTAATGTGAAAATATGTTTAATAGGAATGTATGTATAGAGCCTATATCAGATTGCTTGCTGCCTTGGGAAGGGGGAAGGTGGGAGGGGGAAAAAATTAAAAAAAAACTTATGGAAGTGAATGTTGAAAACTGAAAATAAATAAATTAACTTTAAAAAAGGAAAATGAATATGTGAGGTTCTATTAGATGGTAACCTATAGGAATAAAGTAGAAATAAACTTTGCCTTTCCAAATATAGTACCCATCTCTTTTTTTGAAGCAAGTTACATTATATAAAAATGTTTCTACTTTGAAAATCTCCATCCAACCTGCTTTAATATGAATAAGAATCATTTAAATATTATTCGCTGATGACACTTTTAGAATAAGAAATCAAATCTGCCCATTTCTCTTACTTCTTCCCAGTCCTTTCCCCCTCTGAGCTTCCACCTTTGCCACTGAAGATTTTAGTTCTATATTTGTGAGAATATTGTGATTTTTTTCTATCCTTAGCCCTTAGTCCCACTTATTTCACTTTTCCATTTCAGATGAACTAAAATGGAATTATGTTTGAATGTGCCTTTGTTCTTTACTTGCCACATAGTAACCTTGCTACTAAGCAATATGAGATAAATTTTCAGGAACTGAATTTGTTATTATCCTATATTTTCAGCTCACCTAAGAGTCAGCCTGGTGGTAGAATTCTGTGCTTGGATTCAGAATGATTTCAGTTCAAATTGTGTCTCAGATACTTATTATCTGTGTGACCCTACATAATTCACTTAACCTCTCTGTGCCTCTGTTTCATCATCTGCAAAATAAAGGGATTGGAACCAGTGGCTTCTAAGTTTCCTTCCAGATCTAATTCTATGCCTCTTTGATCTAGTGAATCATAGCATGAAATTTTTATTTCTTTGAAATTCTGTGAACTGTGTTAATATTTATAACCTGTCACAGCTCTACTCATAGATCTATTAAAATGAGTTTTCTGTTAGAATCTTCTACCAGCTGAAGTCAAGGCACATTTTTTTGAGACTTGCTGTCTCTATTTTGCCCAGAATGGAAATTAGGCAGCAACTCATGTCACAATCCACTGCTGATATCATAGAAACTTTCATCTCTACCATTTCTGACCATTCTGACTTACTCCTCCTTAGGCAACCTGGTGGCTCTGCATTCTTGGGGATCACCATACAGTTGCCAAACTTAGAGCAGACAGCTAATTGGCTTTGATCCCTGCAGTATTTTAGAATATCTGAGTCCAAGAGATCTATCTCTGGAAGCAAGAATTATAGACAGGTTACCACACCCAGCAAGGCACACTCTTAATAATTTTTGGTTTTGGCCCCATCATCCCATCACCAATTTTAGTTGTCATAGCTATACTTTTGAGAAATTTTCAAGGTAGTAGATCACCCGGTGTCATGATGAAAACCATTCAATAATTTTGAATTAAATCAAATAATAAATATTAGCATAATAATTTCCAAAAAAGACATATTTTATATTTATTTCAAGTTTGTTTCACCTTTTTCTTCCCTAGCAATTCCCTAAAGACACAATCAATGAAGAAGTGGTGGAGTTATTGGTTCCTTACTTTGAAATGTCAGACTACAATATCGAAACTGCAAAAAGGGTGTGTGGCAATGTAGCTGGTCTTTGCTCATGGACCAAAGCCATGGTCTCTTTTTTTTCTACAAATAAGGAAGTATTGCCCTTGAAGGTAAGTCTCTTTTGTAGAATTGTGGAAAACATTCATGGGAAAAAACCCTCAAGTTTAATTCCCTTCAGTGGTAATAGGCAGACAAATTAGGCATTGATCATATACTTGCGTGCAATTCTGTAGGGAAAGCCTGGGGCACAAAGGGAAAAGGCAGAGAGTTTAGCTCAGTTCTTAGCCTACTGTTGTCATTCAGAGACCTAGAAGTCTTTAAACAATAACTGTCAGCATGAAGATTAATTCCACTGTGGGGTACTGATTATGTTTTAAAACCATCATGTCCATAGAAGCCAATTCTAAACTATACTATATAGTACAACATCCATAAAGTATTTTGCAGAAGGTCATTGTGTTAGCCTGTGTTAAGATCAGTGTCAGATTATGCTATAAGGTAGCCTAACTGGAGAACTCTTAAGAGACCAGTCTGTTTCAAGACAGATGATCACTGTAATCTGGAAAGCAGACCCTTCCATATTTGGTCCAGAAAGCCAGGCATGAATACCAAGGCAAGAGCTCCACGACAGCTTAAATAGAAAAGGAGGTTATAGGAAAAAAAAATCAGAGTCATAATGAGAAAGACCCTGAAAGACATTATGCCTAGTAGAGAGCACAATGCCTTTTATAGAGATAACAACAGCAATAGTGATAAATAAGAAACCTCTTCTTTAGCACTTTAAAGTTTTCCCCAAATGCTTTGCCTCTTTGTCTTTACCTAACTTCAAGCTGCTGAAGCTTAGCTATGTCCTTATATCCTTCATGAAGGCTTATCTGAATTATTCCAGTTGTTAGTGCCTACCCCTCACAAATAACTTTTTATTTATTTTGGGTATATAAGATATTACTTTTCTATGCACATATATCTGTCCAATAGAATGAAAATTTCTCCAAGGCAAAAGGCCTTTTTCTTTCATCTTTGAATCCCCAGCATTTAGGTCGAGATTTGTCTTTGAATCCCCTCCACAGGGGCTTGACAAACAGTAAGTTCCTAACAGAGGCTTGATGATAGATTACTTTGTTGCCTCTTCTACGTGTCTCTGCAATTAGAAATATGGAGCAAGGCTTTATCCTCTTTTAAAAAGATGGCAGGCATCAGGAAATTGATGAGGGAGGTATATTTTAGGCAAGAGGATCTTTCTTCATACCTCAAAATTGTACAATGTAAGTCACCACTTATTGTTTCAACACATAAGGCGAATCATCCTCCAACCTTCCAAAAAGAAACCCAAACTAGATTAAATTCCCAAATAATGTAGTCAAAGCATACTATCATAGAAAAATCTATACAGTATGTATGTTTGTGTATTTACAAACACACACACATATTTTCTAGGCAAAAAGTTCGATGTGCTTCTTTTGCTTTCTAATTAATTACAGAATGTGCATTGTCTTTGTTTTGTCATGGGAATGCAATTTCTAACTATGTAAACATTTAAATACAAATTCAATACAACAGAAAATATGGACAAGAATTTACTATAAATGGATTTTATCTGTATCTATAAACACTAAGAATACCTGCTAAGAGAAACCATTAAGTACAACTACAGCTTCTAAACAACAAAGCTATCCTTTCTTCATTTAGATGAGGCTGGCTTAGAACTCTCAGGAATTAATATTTTCCTGGATAAACTATGAGAAAATATTCACAATACAAGGAGATTCTTCGCTCTACAATAGTTTTGTTTTCTACTAGTGGTTTACCACAGTAAGCTGCCTGGCATAAATAGCCTAACTTCACATACTTATCTGAGCCACTGGAGCAGTTAGGAGCTTAAGAGTGACAGGATCCAAAATGTAACATAAGCCAGTTTCTTTTTTTTTAAAATGTGTGTGTACGTGCGCATATATAAATCATGCATATATGCATATGTGTGTAAGTATATATATATATATGTGTGTATATATATATGCACATGTGGATATTTTCTATATGTATATATATATATTTATATGTATATATATACGCACATATATACCTATATATACATATGTGTATACAGGTATATACATACACATATACATACACACACATACTCATATACTTTTTGCCTTTGCTTAGTTTAAACTTATCATCTGGCTATGAAATCATCCTTAAAGTTCCTTTCTTCAAATGAATTGAAGACCTGAAGATTGAAAATTTTTTTTTTCATTTTCTCTAACCTATGGGAAGAGAATAAAGCTCTGAGGAAGTGCTAATGGCCTTCTAATCCCTAAAATAACTACTTTCAAGAATGAAGAAGGAAAGCAATGTGAACTGATAAAAGATTTAAAAATAAAAATTATGATTGAAAATAGTTTCCAAACTTATACACTAATTTTTACACTGGACTGCAAGAATAGGTTTCTTGATTTTTTTAATCATGCACTGTTTGATCAGCCATGTTCTTTGAAATTGCTCAGTCAATTTGACAAGCATTCATTAAGCGTGTGCTATGTGCCTGGTACTGTGCTAGATTTTGGAAGTAAAAAGAAAAGAGTCCCTGTACTCAGTAAGCTTCTGCTGGATATAGATAACAAAGAAACAAAAGTAAATACAAAATAATTTTGTACTTGTGGTCAGGGGAGCACTAATGAATTGGGAAGGCTGTATCTGTAAAGGCTACCATTTGGAAATACCAACTGAGCTGAGCCATGAAGAGAGCTAGGGATTCTGGGAGTCAGAGATGAGGATGGAAAACAGTTTAAGTAAAGGGCACAGCCTACACATAAGAGTAGAGTTAGGGGATAATCATATAAACAGAATAGTAAGCAAGGGAGCCCACTTAGCTACAATGTTGAAGACCCAGTCTGCCTAGATAGGTAGAAGCCCAATTCTGGACAGATACCTAGAGCTGTCATCCTGGGAGGCTTTTAAGTCTTTCTTTATGTGTCATGGTTGATAGTATACATCCGCCTGCTTCCTAACAGTAGCCTGGAAACAAAGCAAAGCAAAACAAAAGAAAACAAAAACTATTTGCCTATAAAGATCACTTTTGTTATGTCAGTCTCATCAGATGGTTGTACATTCTCCCTAAAATAGCTTCCAGTTGAAATTTCCTATCCACTTAAAATGTGTTTTCCTTAGATAAAAATATTTCATTATTGGATGTATCTTAGAATTGAACTTCCATTTAAATCGATGCCGAATGATTTCAGATACAGTAGAAGAGACATATCTATGTATGGCATTCAGGTTGCAATCAAATTTTCTAGTATTGAAGTCTCCCTGTCAAGGAGTTCATGCTGTGTCTGCTTCCCAGGCTAATTTGGTGGTGCAGGAGAACCGCTATGTCACTGCTATGCAAGATCTGCAGAAAGCTCAGGCTGAGCTAGACGACAAACAAGCTGAACTGGATGTTGTACAGGAAGAGTATGAAAAGGCCATGACAGAAAAACAGGTAATTACCCCAAGGTGGAGGGAGCTTGCCAGATAGTTACAGGGTCATATTAAACAGTTTGTGCCCTTTTTTGCTTTCACTAAATATGAGGCCTTAAGGCATGATTCATTTAGATGACTATGTAGAATAAGAAATTCCATTCTGAGTCAACCCAGGCTGAATTTTCAGTGTATCTAATATAAGTGTAATTCTAATAACTCTATGAATTAGTTCTGGGTATAGAGAAAACAATGTCCAACTTTACCAATCATTCTGTTCATTTTTTTTAATGTTACGAGTTAAAAAATGGGTGAGGGAGCTTTCCCTTTAAGAAGTATCTGGCAGATGCTAGGATACACAAAATTGCTCTATTAGTTAAGTAGTAATTCCTAGTTTAAATTTGCCAGTTAAAACCTAACAAAATCAGAGAGGTAGGAGATAGACTGTCATATAAAAGGAATAGCAAACAGGATAATTTGATTAGAATGTTGAGCAGATAAAAATGGGTAATGAATAATAAAGCCTGTCTTTAGCATTCAAATCAACTTTTAAAAATTTCAAACTAGAAAATCATTCAGAAACACTAACATTTCCATATACAAATGACAGGAAAATTATATATGAAACTATGAATCTATCATATATAGCTTCACACACACATATATGTATGTATGTATATATATATATATACATATGTATGTGTGTGTGTGTATATGTAGTATCAAAATTGCCCTGCTGACCTATGTCTCCTTCTTATCACTTCTGTGTGTGCATTTGTGTCTTTTAAATACTTCAATGAACAATTAAACAATTCAAATGTTTAATGTTTCCATAATATTTTTTAAAGTGAATTTTACACCAAAGGTTATTTCAAAGGAGATCAGGGTTAGTAATTTTGAAGTATACTTACCAGAATATAGTTTTCCTGATTGAAAAGGATTTTATTCATGGGCTCTTTCGCTAATACGTAGAAAGATGCATCATTTTTCATTAATCTTAAAAATCTTCACATGACATTACTATTTCATCAAGGAATCATCTTGTAGCTCTCCTCTTTTTCATTTTCAAATTCCTAGAAAAAAGCTATCTACCATCATTGCCTTTAATTATTAAATCTCACCTTTCCCAAACTCACTTTTAATGACTTGTACTGGAGCTAAAATAACCAACTCTGCCTTGTGATTTAGACTGATAATCTTTTCTCATCCAACTTGGGCAAGTCACTTAGCCATTATTATAAGATCTGTAACATAAGGGGGTTGGACTAGTTGACCTCTAAGGCCTTTTCCGACTTGATATCTATGATCCACATCTTCAGTGTGGATTTTGACACTGTTGACCACCTTCCATGCACAGTCTTTCCTTCTTTGGCTTTTGGGTCATTCATAAAACCAAATGAGGACTGGATAGCCCTCAGTGAAGTCTTTTAATTTGCCATGTAATCATCAGGTTCTGTCATTATTCATGAAATACAAGCAAAACAAAACAACCCTCATATCTGTCCTGCTTCTGCTCCCTTGACTTCCCAACTCTTTACAGTCTGGGAAAAAGGAGAGGGAAGAAGGCACAGATCTCTGGGCTAGGACAGAGCTTGAGTCCTAATAATACCAGCTTCACTTCTCCTGGTAGGATCCTACATTTTCTGCATTTTGTCATTCCTCTGAATAGTCCAAGGTTCACTCCCAACTTAACAACTGGTATACCCTCGTTTTTACAATTTCTTTCTCATGTTTCATATATGTCTCCTCTTCTCTGAGACTGCCATCCCTCTGGCACAGGTCTTTATCACCTTACAGCTGGACAATTACAATAGTCTGTTAGCTTGTCTCTGTGCCGTAACACCCTACTCTTGAGATGCTGTACTCACTCAGTTGCAAAAGTGATCTTCCTGGATGGAGACTAGAAATCAGTAACTGGCGTGAGCTCCCCACCAAGTCCCTTCAAAAACCTATAAAAAAATGGCTCTGAACCAATTCTAGAACTGCAGAACCCACAAAGTAGCAGAGGGTAGCAGGGCTCTAGCCCAGGACAGCCTGGATGGTCTCGGGGTAAGGTCTGTCCTGCACGG
>CM053622.1:277314791-277344243 GCA_028646595.1 Phalanger gymnotis
TAATTCAAATGCATGTGAAAATCAATGCTGAAAACTAAATATATTAAAAATAAATTAAAAAAAAGAAAAGAAAAAAAAAGTGATCTTCCTAAAATGCAGGTCTGACCACATGATCTGTGTTCCACCTGATAAACTCCAATGGTGTTCTGTCACTTCCAGGATAAAATGTGAAATATTCTTTTGCTTTTAAAGCCCATCATAACTTGGCCCCTTCATACTTTTCCAGTCTTCTTATATCACTCTCATCATGTACTCTGTGATCTGGTGACACTGGCCTTGCTCCTCACACAAGATAATTCATCTCTCAACTCTGGTCATTTTCACAGACTAACTTCCATTCCTGGTATTCTCTTTTTGCTTATCTCTATCTCCTGGTTCCCTGGCTTCTTTCAAGTCCCAGCTAAAATCTAGGAATGCAGGAAACTTTTCCCCCATCCGTCTTAATTCTAGTGCCTCCTATGTATTATTATCCCTAATTTATCCTATATCTATATCTGCCCATTTTTGTGTTTGTCTATCTGTATGTCTCTCTATCTATCTATCTTGTTTGTACATAGTTGCACAAACATTTTTACATTTTGTCTCCATGATTAGGTTGTGAGCTCTCTGAGAGCAAGGACTGTCTTTTGCCTTTCTTTGTATTTCCAGGTGCACAATGTCACATAGTAAGCACTTAACACAATTTTATGCCTTATTATTTAAAAAACTACTTACAATGGAAAAAATCAATCCTTAATGTGATAGCTATTATTATTCAATTTCATTTCTTTTTCAGTGCTTTGCACAAGTATTTTGTTTCCTTTTTCTTGTAATTTTATTGATAATTTATGTTTCTTTAAATTAAATTTGTTAACACCCTTAAGATATGACATAGATATACATACACACACAGAGAACATTACTTTTTCTGATATATGTTGAAATATTTTTAAACTGAGATTTTTAAGTGCTTATGTGACTATTTTAATGAAAGTTATATTTTTGGCACAGAAAGCACATGATTAGATTATGAATTATATTTCTGCTATATTTATTATTCCCTCAGGGGTATCCTATGAAGTCATATCCCAGGACAACACCAGCCACTTGGTATCAGCTAAAAGTGTTATAGGCATAGAGCATAGGAAGAATGAATATGACATTAGAGGCCAGACTTCACGTTTTTAAAGTAAATATGTAATAACCTGGTTAATAGCCTCTGGCTTAGAAATACATATCAATGATGCTTTAAAGATTATACTTTCCTCTTGATTTTGATCTTTTGTAGACACTGCTTGAAGATGCAGAACGTTGCAGACATAAAATGCAGACAGCTTCCACATTGATAAGTGGACTGGCAGGTGAAAAAGAAAGATGGACACAGCAGAGTAAAGAGTTTGCTGCACAGACCAAAAGGCTTGTTGGTCAGTATAATTTTATAAATGACTTTTTATAAGCTAACTTTGTAAATTAACAGCTTTGTAAGCTAATGCTAATAAGTTTTCTATTACTGGAGCTCTTCAAGGAAAAGCTAAATCACCACTTGTACATCTTGTAGATAGGAATACTTTAGTCCTTGAATTAGATGACCTTTGAGGTCCCTTATCAATGGTTAATCTTATGATTCTATCTTCATATATTATAAGACGTTGTGAAACAATACTGATTTTGGAGTGGGAAACTCTGGGTCAGAATCCAAATTTTACTGACCTTGGGCAAATCACTTTTCCTTTCTGAGACTCAATTTCCTCTCCTATAAATTAAGGAAATGGGACTAGGTGATCTCTAAAGTTCCTTCAAACTCTAAAATCATGTGATCTTATAGACATGAAACATGACAATGATTGTTAAACTGGGCATTTAACCTTAACAAAGATTCAGTGTTGGATCTTCCTTTTTTCCTGTAATCTTACAATTTTAGTGCGATATGTGCTAGTTTGACATTTCCTCTGGCATATTGGAGCAACCTTTTACACCATTGTTCACTAGGTTATTTGAGGAGTGTATAGACATATTAGTTAAAATTATTTTGAATTCTATTCTTGTCTTCTGTTTCAACAGTCTGGCTAGCAGTTGTTGTGGGGGTGAAAGACCAACACAAGCCCAACAACAAGAATGCTGCCAGCACGCTGCAAAAGCCCAGGTTCTTTTGATCTGCTTTACTAAGGAAAGCAACATTAAGGGGTTAACAAGCTTATTTTAATCCAGCATACAAATATCACTCACTTAGTTCAGGGGAAAAAACCAGCACCCTGAACTTCAGAGCAACATATGAACAAAGTACAAACATCGACAGACCTTGTCTGATTCAAATCCCAATACATAGTTACCAGAGTTTAACAAAGTCCCAACATCCGGTTTATGAGCTGAAGGGCTCTTAGCTACAGCTGCCTGCAGTTTCCGCATCAGCGAGCTCCACCAAGAGTGAAAGCCCTGTGCAAATAGCTGTGTTCTCTTCTTATACCATTTTGTAAGTCATCGAAGTAATCTGAATGACCAGAACTTAGGCTCCAATGATTGGCTCTTGAGTTAGCACCTCCCCTTAGTACCCTGGTTGCTTCACACCCACATAGGCTTAGCACCTAATAGGGGTTTGGGCCTGGGGCTTAGCACCTAGTAAGACTCAGTGAAATATACTGAATTAATCAAAGGAAATAAAAGCCAAACTCTTCAAGGGCACTTGGTTGAACTGAGTGCTAAGAGCCCATTTTGCTTACCAACACATCTTCTGAATTAAACTATTATCTCATCCATCACTAGAATCATTATGTAATTTAAGAAAAACACTAAATAAGCTAGACCTAGCACTAAGGACTATGAGATGCCATCTGATATGCCACTCAGCCATGACTTAACAATGAGCCCAATAATTTGTCTTTTACACAATATATATTGAGTTATCCTTAATCCTTTGATTTGTGGCATTGGTATGAGAAGAATGGATAGTTCTAATCTATTTTGCTTAGGATTTTGTGCATGGTGATAAGGTGACAAAATGTTTTTGTTTTGCTCTATGGTCTGTTTTAGGGGATGTATTGCTGGCTACAGCTTTTCTATCGTATTCTGGTCCATTTAACCAAGAATTCCGCAACCTGTTGTTAAATGATTGGCAAAGGGAAATGAAAAACCGGAAAATTCCATTTGGCAACAATCTAAACCTCAATGAGATGTTGATTGATGCTCCAACCATTAGTGAGTGGAACCTCCAAGGGCTGCCAAATGATGACCTATCTATACAGAATGGAATTATTGTCACAAAAGCATCTCGTTATCCTTTGTTAATTGATCCACAGACTCAAGGCAAGATTTGGATTAAAAATAAAGAAAGCAAAAATGAACTCCAGGTAATTTGTGCATATGCATGGTTATGCTACCAGACATTTTATTTTGCTGCCAAAAATTTATCCTGAGCCATAGAACAGAATGATTTAAATTTTTTAGAGATATTGGCTCTATTTCCATAGAAAAATGTAGCAGATGGACATCTTAAGGATTAGTGTATGAAACTTGGAAATTGATTTATTTTTGTATTCTTCTGGTTGGGCTGTATTTGCACCATTTTTAATACAGAGTTGGCAATGTGAATTGGAAACTTTGACTCTTCTTGATAATTGGAGCTTGGCATATCTCATTATAGTAACTGCTTAGCATTTAGGATCATACACACAAAGAAAGAAACAAAAATACTTATGATCATTTCTATTTTTTTAAAAAAGTGATTACATTGGAAAGAAGTGGTGTCATGGGAGAAGGAATGGCAATGAAGGGCTCCCTGATAAGTGGAAATGGGATGATGATCATGGAAACAATTGGGAAGACTGAGAGTTGGGTCTTACCAAGTCAATATTGTACATAATATTTTGAAACGAAAGCCCTAGTTCTTTAGTAGTTGACAAGAAGTCTCAAATTGATCCAAATATAGACCAATCTTGATATAGACTACACTTCTAAAATGAGATTATGAAGGAAAAAAAAGTAAAGGCATACTGAAAAATAATGTTAAAGATAAACTGCACTCAGATTTTAACAAAGCAGATTTTGGCAAAAATATGTGAGCTAAACTTATATCAGTTTAGTAATAGAATAATCTATTAGAGGTCTATAATAGTATCTTTGTGTGATTTCAGATATCACTTAGTTGCATTGTTCTAAAAAATTTTGAAGAACTATATTGTATTCACATTTCCAGATCACATCTCTGAATCACAAGTACTTCCGAAATCATCTGGAAGACAGCATTTCTCTCGGGAGGCCACTGCTGATTGAAGATATTGGGGAGGAGCTGGACCCAGCACTTGATAATGTTTTAGAAAGAAACTTTATTAAAACTGGTTCAACATTTAAGGTGGGCTCTACCAAATGTTAACAATATAAACGAACATAAAAATAGATTTCTATACATACAGCTACAATATAAATATGTCTGTAGAAATGTACACATATGTATGCACACACACATGTGTACATATATACATAATATGTATGTGTGTATAGTCATATACACATACAGACATATATATGAACATATATATACATTCATATACACATACATGCACATATACATACATATACACACATATATGTACATACAATGTGTCTGGTATGACAATTTTTTTTTCCTTTTCTAGCACTGTGGCTTAAAAAATAAATGATAACACTAACTTAATGTCTTAAAATTTTTGTATTGTTCTGCATACTTCTGATTGTGTTGCCAGATAAAATTAAAATTTTTCTGTTCTGAACCAGAAGGCTGAGGAAGTATGGAGCAAACCATTTCACTTCTTTAGGCCCTACTTTGCTCTTATGTAAAATTAAGAGGTTGGAATGTGATCTTTAACCGATTTTTCTGTGACCATATGGTTTGAAGGCTTGTTGACTAGAAGCCCTAGTTCTTTAATAGTTAATAGACTAAAAGTTTGTGTGGTGAAGAAAAAAGTTTGTGGTGTTACTCTTCTCTACATGTCCAAATAATTTTCAGTCACTCCAAAAAAATTATGGTATTTCAAATCTACATTATGTGAAAATCTACATTATGTGAAATATACATGTTACAAATACAAAGTACCACCTTAGAGTGTTTGTGTATGTATGTGTATATACATATATAATTTAATACATATACATATTACAATAGTACATGAAAAGGCAGCATTAACAACAATACTAATCTTAATTATAGTTTAATATGGGAATACATGTGTAACACTGCACATAAAAATGAAAACAAAAAGAATATAATTTATTGGGAACTATTTCTAAATGTATAAGTAACTACTTTTTCCATTTCTCCTACAACCTTGTAAGTTATCCTAGTCAAAATTTGAACAATTCCATTAATTTTTGTATATATTTTATGTAATTTCAATTTGTATCTCTGAACTTGTTGGTGATAGAAACTATCATCATCTTTGAGTTTTATAGATTGTATCTTTTCCCTATGGATTACTTCATATGAAGTATTAAGTAGGGAAGATGCTGCCTATGGATTCAACCTTCCTAATTTGTCTACATTGGTGTCTTCCTCAGGCCCAGGCAGAGTAGTTGGCTTTCTGTGTGTAGTGTTTCTTCACTAGAAACTTTACTCTTTGAACTATTGTTTAGGTTAGAAGCAGAGTTATAACTGGTGGGCCATCTGTTCTCGAAGTTCTCGATGATTATCCATCAATATTTCCTCTTACTCATCAAGTAATCCACCTAACAATCATATGGGCAATAGCTGAATGGTTTCTATGCATTTTTATTAAGAGCTCCCATTATTTACTGGTGTTATTTTATACATAGGCAAGTTGCTTAGTTATTAAATAACTTGATAAAGATTAGATCTCTGATAACTTATAGATACTTTTGGAGCTATGGCACATGTGTATACCTTAATATAATATAAATATAACAACTGTGTGTTTATACTATTGAGGGTAAGGACCTATGATTTCATTTTCATGCTTCTAGTATGGAAACTCTTTTTGTTGATAGAGATTAGTAGGTTGTCTATAACTTACTGTCTGTGGACACTAAAAGTTACATGGCTTGACCATAGTCATCCAGCTAGTATGAGTCTGAGGTGCCATAGGTGTCAGGTATTCCTGATTCCAAGTCTACCACTCTTTCCATTATACCTGTCTACATCTATTATTGTATCTAATGCATTTCTTTTAAAGTATTTTTAAGCTTATCTCTGTTTTGCTTTTTTTTTCCATCCTGGCTCTCATAAGGTAAAAGTTGGTGACAAAGAAGTGGATGTAATGGATGGCTTCAGACTATACATCACTACAAAACTGCCTAATCCTGCCTATACACCTGAAATCAGTGCGCGAACTTCCATCATTGACTTTACTGTCACCATGAAAGGTTTGGAAGATCAGTTACTTGGAAGAGTCATTCTTACAGAGAAACAAGTAGGTGGAAAAACTGTATCCTTAGTATATTCTTCTCTCAGAATCTTGAAGTGATAAAAGTGGTCTATAATTTACAGTAAACTTTTTAAAAATTTCCTCTCACTTAAATACTTAGGTGTTATTCCCTTTGTCGTTTCTAAAGTAATTGCCTTTACCTTACTAAAGATTTTCAATTGTTCTATATAGCTCACATATACATATATATATATATATACATATATGAAACAAGAAGACTATTTAAAATGTATCATCTTCATTACTATGGTCTTCTGTATCATTTTCTTTCCAAAGATTTTGCTCTGTTGTAAGTTTTCTCTAGTTTACTTTTATAGTCATAAAATCTTTGACTAGGTTCCTCACTTACATTTTTCTCCTGAAAATGTTTTGCTAAATGTTAACTGAATAATCAGAATTTCTCTTTTCATTCAGATGGCAAATAATCCCATATTTTCAACTTCACTGTTGGATATTTTTACCCCAATGTCCTAGCAATAATTCCAACTTGACATGCTATGTAAACAGTAAACCTGAAGTAACTTTCCTTCCTCCCTCTCCCCAAACCCATTCATTCTATAGCAAAACTTCTCTATTTTGATAGTATCTACTCTCTTCCTAGTCCTCAACTCCTAAAGTTTGGAATCATATTTAACTCTTCTCTGTTCCTCACTTCCCCCATCAAATCACTTAGCAAATACTGCTCATTCTGTTTTGGTTATATCTTGTACATCCATTCTCTTCATTCTGTGGAAAATGCTATTTAATTCAGGCCCATATCATTTCTTGGACCACCATAATAATTTCTTAATTGATCTCCTTGCCTTTCTCTCCTTTCCATTTTATGCTTTTCACAGCTTAAAAAAAAATCTAAGGCAAAAAATCATGTTATTCTTCTACTCATAAACCTCCAGTTCCTCTTCATTGCCTATATGATAAAATATTAATTCATTAGTTTTGTTTTGAAAGCTCTTAATCGTTTGGCTCTAGTCTATCTTTCTAGCTGTGGTTTGTCCTTCATTCTCAGAGAAGACCATGACATCAGGGAGATGATGACACAACTTGCAATTACATTTTATTTGAATGAAGGAGGGCTGAGCAAAGCCACCAGCTTCACTTTTTCCTCCAGAGCCATCTGAGCGCAGTGGCCAGATATTGGTCAGGACCACTGAAGATGGCCTAGGATGCAGTGGGAGACCTTGGCCTTTTAAATCAAAGGCCTTTTCAAGTTCTCACTTTGAGTGAGGCAATGCCTATTCAGTGAATAGGCCTCTTTAAGAAGTGAGTCAAAGGATGGCCCCTTTAATAAAAAAAAAATCAATATGGGAAGGGTAGACCCTCAGGGGTGTTGGCTAAAAGAGAAATAGTTACTACTTACTTTCACTCTGAGCCAGGAGGGACCAAAAATAACCATTAAGTGGTGCTTGGGCAAGGACCTATTGTTTTCCAATCAATGAGATCCAGAGTGAATTGGGTTAAAGATAGTCTTTGAGAAAGAAATCTAGCAAGTAAACCTCGAGTTAACTAGATAGCTTTCTGCCATCAAAACTACCTTCCTTTGGGCAGAATACCCTCAGGTAAAGGGAGAAAGGGAGAGGAGAAGAAGGTATAGGAGGGGAGGGGAGGAGAGAGAAGAAGACCGAGGATATTTGAGACAGATACCCTCTCACTCCAGTTTCGTATACTTTCCAAAGGTTACATCTTTTCCTTCTTTCCTGATTCCTCAAATTCCTTAAAAGATTTTGTATGAATATTTTATTTTTATTCATTATATTCTAGTATTATATTATTAAGAAGCTTCGTGAAGAAACAGACTATGAGACTTTGCATTTTTATTTTAAATATCTAGCATTATTCCTTGTTGAACATATGGGACCAAAACAGGAAATTAACAAATGTTTGTTGAATAGAATAGATATTTCCAAGGCACTTGGGTGCCTTCTGGGTATGATGTGTGGGAAGTTTCTGATTATGAGCTGATATAAGTGCTTGATACTGGAAATGAGCCATCCCTTAAGTTTTGTAAGAAATTCTGTGTGCTATAGACACATATTCCATTTTCATTATAGCAGAGCACAACTTATGTATTGTAACCTAGTATCCCTACCTGCTCCCAGTTCTTTACTTCCAGGTATTTTAGGTATGGCAAAAGTCCTGTACAATCAATATTCTTAGACACTGGCCTATGTAGGGCAAATTTTATCTCACTTTCCAGTGCTAGTTGGCTTTGCTAATTTTCTATCTATCTATCTATCTATCTATCTATCTGTCTGTCTGTCTGTCTGTCTGTCTGTCTGTCTGTCTGTCTATCTATCTATCTATCTATCTATCTATCTATCTGTTGTTGTTTTTGTTGAGTTGTTTGGGTTGTTTTAGTTGTGTCTGATTCCTTGTGACCCCATTTGGGGTTTTCTTGAAAAAAATGCTGGAGTGGTTTGCTATGTCTTTCTCTAATTCATTTTTACAGATGAGGAACTGAGGCAGAATTAAGTGACTAGTCCAGTGTCACACAGCTAGAAAGTGTCTGAGGCTGAATTTGAATTCAGGAAGATAAGTCTTCATGACTTCAGGCCTAGCACTCTATCCATTAAGCCACCTTGCTGCTCTGTCTATATAATAGCCCAAGCTGAACTATAGTCCATGTCATCATTATTCTAAAATATTCAAGTATATGCTTTCCTGATGGTGAAAGCTTGTCAAAGGAAGATTCCATCCCAAAAGACATCTTTTCCTAAGGAGGGCAGTTACATAATAATAACATTGATTTTATCTATGGATACTTGCAATTTTAATATTCACTAAAGTTACTATTAGCTGACAGAATGTTCAAAAGACTGTCAAATACTCTGAACTCTCACTCTACTTATCATATACCTTCCTGTTCTTATTTAAGCTGTATGTTTGTATCCTTTTATTGTATACATAAAATTTATTTCTAATTCTTTAAATCTCTACTCTCAAAGATAAAGTCTTACTCATGGGAAAGTTTTTTAGAATCATAAGGAAAATGAAATATTAAAAGAGTGTTACTACCATCAGTTTTGTTAATCTTTACTATTTTTTGGCATATGGAGAATGTAATAGAGGATTAAAAACCCACAGCACTTTATTTCAGTCCTTGCCATTTTGAAAAAGGAAGAGTCATTCAACCTGGTAGAGCAAGGACTATGGTTTGGCAAGATAGATGGTCACTTAGTGAACAACATCCAAGGAAGTACATGAAAGAAATTTTAAAATAATACTTTTAAAAATGCTTAGATTTTATGCTTTTAAAAATCTTGTTCAGCATCCTAATAATTTCAGCTTTTTTTAAAAACCTTTAGATCCTTTCTTTGACCCAAGGACTTTCATCACTCAATACTTTCTGGAGTCTTTGCTGATCACTGAATCTTAACCATAATCACCAAACCTGATGATCCTTATGCCATGAGCCTGTTTAGATTGCAAGGTTGAGAGATAAACCATTTCCAATAACTATTTATTTTACTACCTACTTCAACAATGGTCACCGTAAGTGTTAAATCTGGTGACTAATTCCTATTTCTCTTTGATAGAGAGAGGCCATCTTGTTTTCATATGGTCCAGACTACAACTGTATTTTTCCAGGATTATTTATTAACACTAATAAAAAATAACATTTATATAGTGATGACTATATGCCATACACTATTTTAAGAGTTTTATAATTATTGCCTTATTTAATTGTCACAACAACCCCAGGAGGTAGATGCTGCTATTAACCTCATTTTATAGAAGAGGAAACTGAAGAAAACAGTGGAGAAGTGATTCACACAGTTTCAGACTGCTAATAAATATCTGAATCTGGATTTGAACTCCCATCTTCCTGACTCCAGACCTGTTGCTCTACATACTGAGCCACCTAGTTTCCCCTATTTTAAAGAATGAAATACACAAATTTATAAATAATACATAAGGGCAAGGCAATCAGTAAATTATATATCTATATCTACATATCTCTAGTACCAAACTAGTTTGTACTTAAGGTTAAATTATTCTATCTAGCTTGTGGTCCTAGGGATTCCTATGGCCTAGCATCCTAGTAGCCACAGAGGAGAATGGTATGCCCCAGAATACTACCTAACAGGATGATATTTGCTCTTGTACTGGTTCAAGTTCATTTGCCCTGGGGTGGAACCAAGGTGGTGGAGTAAAAGCAGGGACTTGCTTGAGCTCTCCCCTAAACTCCTCCAAATACCTGTAAAAAATGACTCTGAACAAATTCTGGAGCAGCAGAACCTACAAAATGACAGAGTGAAACAAATTTCCTGCTCAAGAAAACCTAGAAGGTTGACAAGAAAGGTCTGTTGCACTAGTCTGAGAGAAGAGCACAGTCCAAGGATGGGAGTAGGCCTCAGGGGGACTGAATCACTGGCAGTTGTGGCAGTTTCCAGACATCTTAACCTACAAATGCCAAAGTCAAATTAGAAGGTCAGTTGAAAAGTTCTGTAGGACCTGGGTGAGAGAGGAGCGGGGTCTGGCAGTGGCAGCAGTGGCAGCAGCTGTTGCTACTTCTGGAGCTCTCAGCCCACATACAGTGGCGAGATCGAGTGGCTGATCAGAGCAATATTGCAGGGATCTCTTTGCTGTTGCTGAGACAGGATTCTCTTGCTTTGCTCTGCTTAGATCTGGGTCACAGTCCTAGGTGGTGGTCCTGAGATGAGGAGGTGCACTGGCGTGGCAGAGCTTGTGGCAACAGTAGAGAAAGAATCCTCCTCACAATTCCAAGGCAGAAAAGAGTGATTGTAGTCACTTAGAGACCAGAAACACCAGAGTAGTAAACACTTCTCCTTTGATCACATCTTGGAAGAACTGAAAATTTAGAGGTCCCTAGAAATATCTCTGAAACAAGCTACACAAAACCTCTGAAGTTTGACATAGCACACCCTCCATACTGGTGTATGCAGAGACTACCTTAACAAGAAGCTATAAAGTCAAGTAATTGGCTGGGAAAATGAGCAAACAGAGGGAAAAAATCAGACTATAGAATCTTACTTTGGTGACAAGGAAGATCAAAACATACAACTAGAAGAATACGACAAAGTCAAAGTTCCTAAGTGTGAAGCCTTCGAGAAAAATGTGAATTGGTCACAGGCCATGGAAAAGCTCAAAAAGGATTTTGAAAACCAAGTAAAAGAAGTAGAGGAAAAATTGGGAAGAGAAATGAGAATGATGCAAGAAAATCGTGAAAAATGAGTCAACAGCTTGCTAAAGGAGACCCAAAAATTGCTGAAGAAAATAACACCTCAAAAATAGACTAACCCAAATGGCAAAAGAGGTTCAAAAAGCCAATGAGGAGAAGACTGCCTTAAAGGTTCATTTGCCCAATGCCCAAACATGGATCCTCTTGATTGTATAACAGGTTTTTGGAACTCCAGAAATGTTACCTGTAAACATTTAGCTACCTTTCCAGGTGACCATGGGTTCTTATGGCAACATCATATAACTGATCGTAGAATCTTAGATTTGGAAGAGACCTTAGAGAGCATTTAATTTGATTCATACCTACAAAAGAATGTTCTACATTATATTTTTAAAGTAGTCACCCAGTTTTGACTTAAATACTTCTAGTGAGGTACAAAATACCCCTCAAGCCCATTCCACTATTATAAACCTTCATTTTTTATGTTACCTTTTGGTTCCAGGTCTTTTGCCAGTATTGCTATAGAGATTTCAGACTCTAGAAATGACTAGAAAGACTCGGTCAAAGAATTCAACACTTTAGTAATGTTATATTACTTGGCATTGAGACTTCAGGAGAAGAGAAGCCATAAGAGATTCATCTTGAGAGCCCTGCTTAGTAGGGGTTATATGGAGTTTTCCAAGGAGCTACAGAAGATGTTACTGTCATGACCACTCTGTACCCTGAGACTTTTCCACGATCATATTTCAGGATAGTGATAATCAGAACTGATGGGATAGAGAGAGATTAATGAGTGAATTCTGAATTACTACTCGCTTGGGTGCTATGTTTCTTACCATCTGCTAATGGAATTAACTCAACACCCCAATTGCCAGATGAATTGTAGGCTACTCATTATTGGTCCGACCTTATTTCCTCCTAGCACAGGCAATGAGATATAAAGGAGAGACAGAGCCTCCTGGCTGCTAGGCAGAATTCACCAATGCTTACTGTTTACTTTTGCATGTTGCCTTCTTATTCATGTTCATTTGCCTGATAAATACAAAATCTGATGACTACCCATATCCTTGTTTTTGTAAATAATACCAGGTAAGAAAGAAAGAGAGAGTTGGGAAGAGGTCTTGACCTTTTAAGGTGATTGGAAACATCCCTTTTTCAGCTGAGAGATGAAGTCGGGGATGAGTAGACACCAACCCAGTTTGGACTTCACATAAGAAAGAAAGTCTCATAATTATATCCCTTAGAATAACTCAGAGAAGTCTTTGAATTAAATGAGAGCCTATAAAAGATCACCCATAGGTGGCGTGGCAATGGGGAATTTCAGTGGCACTTACATATTTAAATATAGCTTTCTGCAACTTCAACACTTTGTTTCTAGGTGGAATTAAGCAGAACTTTTATAATCCTTCTTCCACATGCTAGCCCTTCAAAAACTTGAAGATCACTCTCATATCCTTTCTATGTTTCTCTTCTCTGGGCCAAATATACCCATTTCATTTAATTGATCCTCATATGACATGATCTGAAAATTTATTAACATATGGTGATGACAACAACTGAACACAGTAATTCAAATCTCTTTTGATTAGGGCAGAGCACAATGGTACAATCATCTTCCTAGTCCTCAATATTAAGTCTCTCTTCTAGTAGCTTATTATTGCATAAGCCTTTTGTCTGAATTCTTGGCCCATACTGATAGCTCAGTTCATTAAAAGAGATCATTTTTTTTTCAGATGGAGTAATATTATTAACATTTGCATTGTTTTATGGTTTTTCAAAACAATTGCATTTAATCTTCCCAATGACAAAGTCAGGTAGGTATTTTTACCACCCCTCCCCTTTTTTTAAACAAATAAAGACGTTGAGTCTCAAAGATGGCTAAATGATTTTCCCATAGTCACACATCTTGTGTCAGAAGTGGAATTTATAGCATAAGAGTTCATATGGAAATCGGAGTCATATATTGCTACCAATACTGGGAAAAGCAAGAAACCAAAACAATCCCATCTAAAACATATCCAGGAAACAGTCATCCAAATTCAGTTTAAAGACTTAGAATTAGAGGGAACCTACCAAAACAACGTATGCTATATTTGGATGACTCTAATTGAAAGGATGAGAAAACAGGTTTCTCCTGATTTGAAAGTTAGCATACATTCCAGTATGCTAGTCTTCTAGTCTAGTCAGCAATCCTCGACTTTAACTTTGAATTTTTTCAACCTTTTTAATACATTAAATTACATCTGATTAGATTAAGCCTGATGTTCTAGTCTATCCACAACTTTGTGGATTCTGCTGTCTGTTAGCTCTCCCTCCTAGCTTTACAACATCTATAAATCTAAGAAACATTTATGCCCATATGTAAGTCACTGATAAAAAAGTAGAGCCAAGCACAGAACCTTGAGGGATTCTACTACAGGCCTTCTTGATGCTGAACCATTAATAATCATTCTAACACTTTCAAAGGAGGAAAAGATTTTGGAAGGTTGAAAATAGATTTCTATTAATTAAAATAATTTAAAAATGGAACTAGGTTATTTTGGCATGATTTTTCCTCAAAGAAAACTGATTTTTTTAAATCACTGTTTCTTTTTCTTTATCTTCATTAGTGATCCTTTAATATTATGGTCTAGAATCCCAGTCAGGCCCAAAGGCAAGCTCACTGTCCTATAGTATGCAGACTTCATTTTCATTTCTTTTTGAAAAAAAAATTAGAAACATTTTCAGTCTTGTGGCAACTTTCCCACTCTACACCAGCTTTTGGTGATCATGGACAGTGGTTCAGCAATCCAATCTATCATAGTTTTAAGAAGTAGCTCCTCTGGGCCAAGTAACTAGATCTCATCCAGGACAGGTAAGTACTCACTGGCTCCTTCCTTGTCTTGGATATCAATTTCCTATTAATCGTTTTAAAAAATTTCCTTTATAGTCCAACAATGATTCTTTTCGACAAGAAAAATAAAACTGGAGCAAAATGAAAGTTGAGTAGTTCTCTTTTACCTCCTTTTTAAGCTCTCACAGTGGTCCAATGCCTTCTTTCATCTTCTGTGTCAATATATATGTAGCTGTAAATACATACACAAACACACACTGACACATACATTAGCCACTTTTTGTTACCCTTTGCATTCCACACCAGCCTCACTGTAGTTTGGCATTTAGCACTGCTGACATATTTTTCTAAGAATCTAAAAGTACCTTTGTGTTGTCCTTAGCATCAACCACAGCTAGTCCAGGACCTTAATGTTCCTAACACTATTCTTGCAGAATCCTAAGATGGTAACAATGAAACACAGAATCTGATATGTCCTCCCAAACTGGAAACATTTGAAGGAGGGATATGATAATGTGCAATTTTCCTGTCATCTAAGAATTAGCCTAGCTCCAGTGCATTTGTTTTTAGCAGAGTTATGCTGTATTATTTAACAGTATTATTTTATTAAGGGATCATACTTATATTTTTCTTAATACTTTCCAAAAATTTCTGCCAATCAAAAAATGAGGTTTTGGTTGAGCACAAATAACCTTATTTGCTACGCTAACATTTATGTAATTGATTGTGTACAACTTAAATTGTTTTATTTTATGTTCTGCAAGGTGTTTTGTTTTTTTTTTGGTTGTTCTGTCTGAGTAAAATACTTATTTACATTCTGTTACCAGAATCAACTCTAGGTAAAATTATGAGGTAGACAAAATATCCAATCTGTATTCAATTTAATTGCCTCTACTCCCACATCTACTCCACCTATAAATTATTTCTCCTGTTGCCTCATGTCCTGTCTCATTCAAGGCAGTGCTGACAGTTACCAGTGATTAGGCAATTACCTGGTTAAATGATGGGAAAAGGAGAAGCAATCTGTCTGAAGCTGAGAAGGGAGGTGTAAGGCACAATGTTGTTTATAGTCATGGGAAGCAAATTAAGAATGCCCTTAGCTGAAACTATAAGAAACCCAATAGTGACTCAAACATTTAGCCTGTTCCTTCCTCAAGGTTGAGATTGGGAAACGCTCCTGCACTCAGCAGCTGAGTAGCCCATTTTCAGTTAAGAGCTGTCCTGTTTTACAGAAACTTGCAGGACAACCACCTTAGAGGGAGAGATATGGCCTCTGGCTGAGCACCTTGTCCTGAGCACCTATATGAAAGATGCTAATGTGATCATAATTGGAAACCGTTAAGTACCCATGTGATGACTATTCCATCCCACCCTCTCCAGAAGATTGCGTTCTACTCTGCCCCCAACCTAGAATTTTACCAGTGTTGCTGTATGTAAGATATGGAAGGCTACTGCCTCTGAAGAACAAAAGACGAGCATAGTACTTCTCTGTTGGAGATGATAGGATGGAATGGGATCATGGGTGCATGTAGAAGGGCTACATTCATGTGAGATGGGGTAAGGAAGGAGATAGAAGAGGAATACATCCAACTGATATGAAATGAGGAGAGGAGAAGAGGGGGCTCTTGTCAAAGGCCTAAATGTTTTCATTGATGTTTGAGGCAAGGTTCCTAGCTGAGAGAGTGGAGGTAAGGAGAGTGATAGGAAGTTTGATATCAGATGAAAAGGTTTCGAAAAGTCACTGTGGTGAGGAGGCTCGTGAATCAATTTTGGAGGCATAAAAGAATTTCCTTGCTGCAATTTGGGTCCCATTGAGATAATTTGATGAATCTTGAGATCATGCCAGATGAGGATCACTTGGAGAAAATGAGTATTTTTAGCTTAGGGGAAAGAAAACTGAGAAAGGATTTGCTAGTCATTTTAAAATTTTTGAAGGGTTCTAATATAGAAGAGAGATGACAGATTCTGCTTGTCTCCAAGGGGGCATACCTAGAAATAATGGTTGAAGTTGTAAAAAGGCGTATTTAGTTCCAGTGTAGGTGCTACCACGATTTTCAATTACTACTCCACCTCTAGTTTATCCTTTCAAGGCTTTAATTTGCCTCAAGGGCTTTGCTGAGGTGTATGGGAAATCTTCTTACTCCTGTAAAATCCACACCGAATTTTTGTCCTCCCCTCCCCTTTCCCTTATCAAATAGGTGGTGGGATGGATAGAGCGCTGGGCTAGGAAGATTCATCTTCCTGAGTTCAAATCTACCCTTAGACCCTTTTTATCTGTGTAACCCTTGGAAGGTCAGTTAACCCTGTCTGGCACAGTTTTCTCATCTGTAAAATGAGTTGTTTAAGGAAATGGCCACGCACTTCAGTATCTTTGTCAAGAAAATCCCAAATAAGGTCACGAAGAATTGAACACAGCTGAAACAACTCAACAACAACAACAACAACAACAACAAAACATTGACAACCTCACGTCTACATCTTGGCTGTCTGCTGGAAGAATAATATTTCCAATCTTTTTAAAGGGTTAAAACTTCCTCCCAACTCTCTCTTTCTCTTTGATCTGACATTAATTACAAAAACAAGGCCGTGAGTAGCCACTGGATTTTGTGTTTATCAGGGAAATGGATGTACACAGGATGACAAAGTATAAAAGCAAACAATAATAAGTACTGGTTGCTTTTGTATAGTAGCTGGAAGGGACAGGTCACTGTTTCTCTTCTTTCTTTTCTTCCCCTGTTCTAAGAGGAAAGAAAGTGGGGCCTAGAGTGAGTGACCCACAGTCCCTATGGGAATTGAGAGTTGGGGCTAATTTCCTTGGCAAGTTGTAAGAAGAAACATAGCACCTAGGCAGCTGGCAAATTAGACCTCACCAATTTGCCAGTGAGCTCTCATTAATTTCTGTCCATACTATCAATTCTGAATATCACCATCCTGAAACAGTAGCCTGCAAGAGTCCCAGGGCACAGAGGGGTAAGTGTTGTGGGAAAGGTACACCATGCCAGGGGGTGTCCCTTTAACATCCCAACTCAACCCCAACTTACGTATGGCTCTCAAGATAGAATTTCTCCTGGTTTCCCTTTCTCACAAACAAACTGGTAAATTTTTTGATAGATTCTAGTCAGTCATTTCTAGAATCTGAGTACTTGATAGACATGCGATGGAATTAGATCTCATCTGTTCTTGGCTTACCATCAATGAAAGCAAGAGAGATGACCCTTTTATTTACCACCTCAAAGAGTGAAAATCCTTACTTCTTTGAGGCTCTGTTTCCTTATCTGTAAAATGAAAGGAAATACCTAGAATCCCTTGATGGTCCCTTTCAACTTTAATTTTGTAATCCTAAAATCTTTATTTTCAAATGACTTAGATTAGAAATGGACCTTAGAAGTCATCTGTTTGAACCACCTTGTTTTAAGAATGCGGAAATTGAAACCCAGGGAAGTCAAGTGAAGTGAAGTGAAATGACTTGCCCAAGGTCTAGTGAGTAGCACACCTGTGATTTGAAGTTTGGTTTTCTGATTCAGAATCTATTGGCCTTTCTACTACCTTGCAGTGCTTATAAATGGATAGTAAATTAAAGATATCAGGAAAATACAGAAAAAATAGTGTTTTTCTTTTTATTTTCATTTTATGATATTTCTGATTGTAACAGGAATGCAATGTGGTGATAGTGATTCTATTATTACTGAAGGTACAAAACAATTGGAATAGTAGGCATTAAATGCCATTTATTTTGTATCACTTCTTTTGTATGTCCTCCCCTTGAAGGAAGCAAATGAATTAAATAACCACTAAGGAGCTTTCAAACAGAACATGACAACAGATGGAAATAGATGAAAAAGCCTAGTTTCGCTTGAGTTGCTCATCTTAAAGAATTGAGTCTCTATGGAACTTCAGAACTTTGGCTTTAGAAAAGAGCTTTATTAAAAATGTCATAATGATTCACTCCACCTAGTAGAGTGTTAAAGTGCCCTGTGTGTCAGGCTCTACTCAGCAAGCCACCAATAAACACTCTGTATACATTACTTGCTACTTGCTTTGTCATCACACGCCTCCCTTCCTACTTTATTGCTTTTAGTAAAAGAAAGACATAGCTAATTGAGAGTGCAGTTGAAAATAAATAAAGTTCTGATATAGCCTGTTCCTATGGCATTTATTAAAAAAATTATTAAGCGCTTATCGTGTTCAAGACCTATGCTTGGCCCATAAGAATGCAAAAAATAAAAGTCACAGCAGTCTCTACCCTCAAGGAGCTTAAATTCTAAAGTGGGTATTCAAATTTATTTATATACCTCATTTTTTTCCATCAGAAAATAGCAATTTTGTTATTATAATACATAAAAGGTACAATGTGGTACATATTATACCATAAACATTTTTAAAAGGATAATCAAAATAGTTATGATTCATTAAAGTGAGAGCATACGATATATTTCTTAATATGTAGTACTGATGTTTCTAAAGAATATTTGACTACCATCTGTCTTTTGGAGCATATTAAAATGCATCATGGAGCTAGAAATCATGCACTTGAGTTTTTTATGTGTGTATACACACATCTATAAATATCTACACACATTTGGTATACATATATATGTTATAAATGCAAGTATACATATATATAAGTATATGTGTATTTGTAGTGATCTTTTCATTTAAATTGTAGACATGTATATTATTTTGGTTTTGATTTGTTTCACTCTGCATTAATTAGTACACATATTTCCATATGTAAATTGTGAATATTCATAATTTATTTCTGTATAATAATATTCCATTATATTCATATATCATAGGTTTTTTTCATCCATTTCTTATTGATGGATACCCTCTTTGCTTTTAGTACTTTGAAATAAGAAGGCATAGAATACTTTTGCTTTTTTAAAACATCTCAGCATTTAGCTGATATCCTTGACAGTAAATGTTTAATAAATGTTTGTAGATTGATTGTTAGCGTAGAAGGTGCTATCACGAATATTTTGGTATATTTTGGGCCATTTTGTATGGCTTTGAATTTCTTAGCATGCAAGTTCAGTAATGGACTTGCTAGGTCAAAGGATATGGGAACCTTAGACAATTTTTTGAGTGGAGAGACATAATTACAAATTCATATTTTTGAATAATTCAGTCAGTTAGCAGTTCCACCAACAGTATATCAATGTACCAGTCATCCAATAGCCTTTAATTAAAGAATTCTCTGTATTCAAAGGATTTGGATTTAGAAGAATTTTTCCTGTCAGTTTCTTGCCATAGTTTCATTTAGCTATGTGAATTTAGGCAAATTACTTAATCGCTCCAAGTCTCAGTTTCCTTCTCAGTAAAATGGGAATGATAATATTGTATTACCTACTTATCACACAGATCAAAGGAAGGAAGGCCTGTAAAACGGCCTGAAACTCAAAGTGGTATAAAGTGTGATTTTTGACTTCGGTGTCCATACATTTGGAGAGGCAGCATTAGATAGAAGATAGAGAACTGGTTTTAAAGCCTTGAACACCATGGTTCAAGTCTTGCCTCTGCTATACCCTGTGTGACCGTGGACAAGTCACTTAACTTCTTCATTCTCTAGCAGACTCTGTAGAGCTTATGTTACAGAGAAAGTACTGCCCTCCACTAATATGAGGAATTTTCTCCTCTTGGAATTTCATATGCTAATATCGCAGGTCCAATTGCCATCCCATATCCCATTGTGAATTCTTAAAGTGAGTCAGCTAAGATATTTCAAAGTTGTCATTTTTAGTTTTGTAGTTTCAGTTCACAGTAAAGCTGTGATTTACTCATTTCTGTAGAACTGTTTCTGCCACTTAATTATTGTACAATCCACAAGGCTAAGTAATAGGAGTGTGCTATTTTTTAAACTATGGTATGAATATTTTTTCCTGAAATTCGACATGGTGGCTCTTTATTAAAGCTCATTGGAATTTCAAATTAATTTATATATTCTGTATCAAGAATATATCTCTTTACTGAGTGAGTTAAAATATAAACAGTTAATATTTTAGAGCAGTAGTATCAAACTCAAATACAAATGAATCTCTGCAGGCTGTATATTAACTTAGAAAACAACAAATTAACAGTATTTGTGTTTAATTTAATTTCAATTTATTTTGTTAAATATTTCCCAATTACATTTTAATCTGGTTCCAGAGCATTGTGGAATGTTGCAGGCCCTATGTGGCCAGTACCATGAGCTGACAACTCTGTTTTAGAGGATACTTGAAAATATTTTCTGTAGTCAATGGTAGTAGTAGTAATACCAAAAACAATATTATTAATAATAGCTAACATTTATATAGTTTTATTGTGTATCTTTGAACATTTATGACGTATTTCAAAATTCCTTACTCTCTCAGGGAAGGAGGTTGGAAGAAAAGAGGGAGAGAATTTGGAACTTCAAATTTAAGAAAATGAACATGGAAAATTGTTCTTACATGTAATTGTGAAACATATAAAATATTATTGAAAAAAGAAGCAATAACATTTATATAGTGCTTACTATATGTCAGGTGTTATAATTAGCATTTTACAATTGTTCTCTCATTTGATTCTCACAACAACCCTGGGAAGTAGGTGTTATTATCCCCAATTTCCACATGAGGAAATTGAAGCAAATAGAGGTTAAAAGACTTGCCTAACATCGCACAGCTAGTAAGTATCCCAGACTGGATTTGAACTCAGGACTTCCTATCTTGGCATCGAATTCCATCCTTTGTGCCACCTGGCTATATTCAGATTAAGTTGTTAAACATCTTTAACCAGTAATTGTGTGCTGTTTCTCTATGCATGGATATTAATTTGGATAAAGAAAAATGTATTTATGCAAATTAATAGGAACTGGAAAAGGAAAGAACTAATCTTATGGAAGATGTAACAGCAAACAAAAGAAAGATGAAAGAGCTGGAAGATAATTTGCTTTACCGCCTGACAAGTACAAAAGGGTCATTGGTAGAAGATGAGAGTCTTATTATTGTGCTGAGTAACACTAAAAAGACTGCAGAAGAAGTAACACAGAAGCTTGAGATTTCTGCTGAGACAGAAATACAGATTAACACAGCCCGGGAAGAATACAGGCCTGGTGAGTTTCAAAATGAAAGACAAATGTCACAGAAACATGAAATGAGGACAAAGGAGGGTTAGAAGAAGTGCATGGAAATAAGCAAGGTGTATAAATGTGCCAAAATGTGATTTCGCATATTCTCTTTTCCCTGTGGGGTTCCTTTTTGGAAATATTCCCATCAATTTGATCTTTTCTCTTTGTAGTGGGTGAATCTTTTTATGTGACTATAGTTCCTTGAAGTCAGAAGTTGGCATAAAGTCTTTAAGTTCTATCACAGAATAAGTAACTATTTCTCCTGTTTTTTTCAAGTCATTGAAAGTGAATAGTAAGGGATTTTTAATACTTTTCTGAAAGCTGAGAAGTTAGATGTTAGCATGTTTCTACAGTATTGATTCTATGCCCTGTCAATTTAATTGTTTAGATGTATGTTTAATGGTTTAGATGCTCCTGATGAGGCCAGTAACATAAATACAGGCCTGCCAGTTTTGTCATTTGCCATAAAAATTATCTTTGCCTTAAGCAGCTGTTTTGAAAATAGGCGCCACTGCTAATGGAATGCTCTGGTAGATACTATCTCAATTCCTTTGACAATCAAACATACTGAGGCTACTCATAATATCTCTGGATATGAATAATAGCCAATTTTCATCCTAGCCTGGGGGCTGTTCCTTTTAGTTTCAGAAACTACCCATGAATAATTGCTGCCAATTTTGAGGCATTGTTGATAGATAGGTTCCACTCTGGCACAGCTCCAAAGAGCAGCACCTTAAGCCTCAGAGCAGAAAATTTCTCTGGCAATTTTTGGATTAATTTTTCTTCCTCTTTTTCGCTTCCTTCCTCTACTTAAAAAGAGTGACGATAATACATATTTGATAAAGACTTGGAGATCTTAAGATAGAAAATACCATTGAAAAATAATATTGGTTTTTGGCTTTTTAATGACTTTGATGAAGTATATATTTTAGGCTTAAATTGATCAATAAATTCAAATTGCTATGATCTAGTGGCAAATGTTGGTTGGTTTCGATTAGGACTGCAAATCAAAATAATTGCTCTACTGTACTTAAAGTTAGCCTTATCTATTTTTTATGTGTAATCTATTTACTTTGCATATAGCATAACCTTGATCTTTGTTCTTTGTTTTTTTCTCCACCAGTGGCAACGAGGGGAAGCATCCTCTATTTCCTCATCACAGAGATGAGTGTGGTTAATGTGATGTATCAGACTTCACTACGACAGTTTCTGGGGTTGTTTGACCTTTCTTTGGCCAGGTACTATGATACACAAGAAGCTGAGCTGAATTTTGTATCAGTGGGTCCTGGTAGTTATTTGCTAATTTTAATTACAAGCATGTAGTCACTGTGAATTGTTCTGAATGGCCTATTGTGTATACATTTTTATTGAACGTAAATTCGTGTGTAGAATCTGGGAACTACTGCAATGGAAACTAGGCATTAAACCTAAACAAGTAAATGAAAACAAGCCATTCTTAGAAAACTGATAAGAAGCTGTGTTACAATTGGAGCTGAGAGTCCAGGCTAGGATTGCTGAGAAGAGCCAAGCATATATTCCTCTACTTCTCCAAATTTATTTTTAGGGTCATCTAATAGCCTCAATGGGTAGCTAGGTAGTGCAGTAGATAGAGTGCCAGGCCAGGAGTCAGTAAGACCCAAGTTCAAATTTGGCCCCAGACACTTACTGTGTGTTGCTTGGCAAGTCACTTAACCCTGTTTGCTTCAGTTTCCTCATCTGTAAAATGAGCTGGATAAGGAAATGGTAAACCACTCCAGTATCCTTGCCAAGAAAATTCCAAAAGGGGTCACAAAGAGTCAAACACAACTGAAAATAACTAAACAACAACAAAAGTAGCCTAAAAGTTCAGAAGTGTTAGCTCTCCAAAAGGCTAGTCACTTGAAGTCACTATAAGTCCTGTAGCAACACAGAGCCAGTCGGTAAGTTAGTTAAATATTTATTAAGTGCCTACTATGTGCTAGATACTGTATGAAGCTCTGGGGACACAAAATGAGACAAAAGATAGTCCTTGTCCTCAAGGAGCTCAATCTAATGAGAGAGACAACAACCACACAAATATGCACATACTATAAATGGGAAATAACTAAAAGAGGAAGGCACTAGATTTAGGAAGGCTTAGAAAAACCTTCCTCCAGAAGAAGAAATTTTGGTTGAGACTTAAAGAATGCCACAGAAACCAGGAGGCAGAGATGTTGATGAAGAGCATCAAAGGCTTGGAGAACAGCCAAAGATGATGCCTCGAGCATAGAGACAACATAGACATGGAGACCACACAGCTTGCAGTAAATAAGATTAACTAGTTAAAATAGAAAGCCACCAGATGCTGCTTCCTCCTCTCTACCACATGTTTTTCCCAGAGGGGTATCCAAGGTGAAATCTTCAGACCAACGCTACACTGATTTCCTTCCCCTCTCCCTTCATCATCCCCAGACAGTTAGGCACAGTTGGTGGTGTCTGACTGTCTCATGCCTCCAGGTTCCTAATTATGGCTCTTATAATAACTACAGAAAACAGAATGTGCTTCAATTTTAAGCAACAAGATAAAATAATTGACCAAAGGGAAAAGAGCACAAGCACTTCGAATATGCAAAGAAGCTAAAATAATTTAAGATGAAATAAAATTAAAAGAATCCTAGATCATCTTATTCAAAGACATGAGTAGGTAAATAAAGTAGATGTCGCACTCTACTAAGAAATAGAAAAAAGACGTTAGGACAAGCAAGATCTTCTAAAATAAATAGCTAGAAACAGGCCAACACCAAGGAGAGAAGAGCCAAGCAGAGATTGGAAGGACTAGATGCAATGGAAGAATAGCAATTTCTTAAAGACTGTAAATGAGAGGCAAGAACTTGCTTGTACCCAGCCAGTCCTCTGTGTGTGGAAAGGGTATATCAGCAAGTTGTTCCCCTTTTTTATCATTAAAAAGCCTTAGTTGGTGGAAAGGTAAGGAAGGCCCAAAGACCTATTCCTTTCATTAAATGATTAGGGTCAACTGTGGACTATAGACAATAAACTTTTTTGGTAAGTTTTTATGTTTTTTTAATCTTAAATTCAAAATAAGAAAGAAAAAATGCCATGTATACAGCAGAACATGAGGGGATTCAATATAAAACTAAATTTCCATTTCAAGAAAACCTATATAATAAATATTTCACATTGTTTTCAAAGTTGTCCAGCTTTTATTTGCTTCCTTGTAGGTTTTCTTTTGTTCTCTGCTGTGTACTTTTTACTTAATTTTTTCCCCTGCCACCCCGCAAAGAAGGCTACAATTCAGCAAGGATATATACATACACATGTGTATGTGAATGGATACTTATCTATATCTATATCTGTGCTTAATAGTATTATATTTGCACATTATGTATATAATGCTTAATACATATATACATACATATGTATATTTGCTTAATGCTCATTGCATATCTATATATATACATAGATATCTATAAACACATATATTCATATATAAACTCATACACACACATATATATATGTGTATATATATATATAATACCATACTATGCTTATTTCCACTTGTCATCTGTTTCTCTGAAGGTGGATAGCATCTTTCTTCAGAAGTCAAAAAGTTTTTCCATGTTTTTCTATATTAACCAGCTCATCATTTCCTATACCACAACAATATTCCAACCCTGTCACATTCTGTCTGAGAGCTTATCTATGAAAATAATTTCCCAATTTTCTGCATTCCTTCCATTTTTGGCTGCATAGACTTTATTTAAGAAAACTTTATTTTAAAATAATCTAAATTATCTATTTTCACTTCACCAATGCTCTCACCTTATAATATAGTTTAAGGTCTGATACTACTGAATCTGTTTGCTTTGCATCTTTTTAACCTGGTTTCTTTGAAGTTCTTGACCCTTTGTTCTTTCAAATGAACTTTGTTATATTTTTTTCTAACTCATTAAGATAATTTTTTAGTAATTTAATTGGGATGGCATTACGTAAGTAGGCTAGGTAAAATTATTATTTTTAAAAATTATATTGGCTTTACCTACCCATGAATAATAAATATTACTTTATTTATTTAGATAAGAGTTTATTCGTATAAAAAGTATTTAATGTTTATGTTCATGTAGTTCCTGTGTCTGTTTTGGCAGGTATAGTCTCAGCTATTTTATGCTCTTTAGTTATTTTAAATGGTCTAAAACAATATTGAATAATACTGTTGACACATAGTGTAGTTTCCCTCTTTTTCTCTTTTGATTAAATCTATTTCTGCTTTAACTTTGCCTGAGATCATGATTACTATCTCTGCTTTTTTTACATAATAAATTCTGCTCCTGACCTTTATTTTATCTTTGTGTGCATCTCTCATTTTTATAGCATTTCCTGAAAGCAACATATTGTTGAATTCAAAATTTGTAATCTGCCATCGGTTTCTATTTAATGGGTAAATTCATCCCATTCACATTCTAAGCTATAAGTACTTACACCCACTTTACTTCTCACTACCTTAGCCTCCTTTTCCTTAACCCCGCCCCCCCCAAGACTCCCTCCCTTATCTTCTCCCTATACCCTATCCCCTGGCTGTCTCATTTCTTTCTGAATTTAGAAGACTTTTATACCCTTCTAGGTATATATGTTGTTCTCTCCTTATCCCATTCCCAATGAGAGTAAGATTTCAGCACCATCCTCCCTCCCCCCTACTAGCTTCTTCTGTATCAGTTTTTCCTTTTATGTCTCATTCGCATGATATAGTTGCTCCTTTTTATCTCTCTTTATAGTTTCATTTTTTTTTAGAAACAGCCCCTCATACTCCACTCAGCCTGGCTTTCTTTCAAACTATCCAAATAAAAATAAATCATAAGAGAACTGTTAATATTTTCATATATAAGAAGTAATTTGACCTTATTGAATCTCTTGTAATTGGTCCTTAATGTTTACCTTATATTTCTCCTGGATCTTATACATCAAAATTTCCCTTAAGTTCTTCTGTTTTGTCACAAATACCTGAAAGTGTTTCAATGTATTAAATGCTCATTTTTTGTTCATTCTGGATTTTACTTAACTTTGGTTAACCTTGGTTGTAACCGCAGCTCTTTTGCCCTATGAAATGTAATATCTCAAGACCTAAGTCCTTCAATGTAGTAGTTGCTAGTTTTGTGTAATCCTTATTGTAGCTCCATGATATTTAATTTTTTTTCTTGTTGCTTCCAATATTTTCTCCTGACCTTGGAAGCTTTGAAACTTGGCTATGATAATCCTGTAAGTTTTCCTTCTGGGATGTCTTTAAGGTGGTAATCATTGGATTTTTTTTTCTATTTTTACTTTACCTTCTTGTTCTGGAATTTCAGGGAAATTTTCCTTGATAATTTCTTGTAAGATTGTATCAAGATTCTTCTTTTTTATTGTAATTTTCAGGTAGTCCAACTATTATGTTATTTCTCCTCCATCTGTTCTCCAGATCAGTTATTTTTCTGATGAGATGTTTCACATTCTCTTCTATTTTTTTCATTCTTTTGATTTTGTTTTATTATTTTTGGTGTTTTAGAATGTTGTTAGCTTCCCTTTGCCCTATTCTAGCTTTCAAGGAATTACTTTCTTATGTAAGTTTTTGATTCTCTATTTCCACTTGGTTGACTTTCTTTTCATAATTTTCTTGATTTTATTGGATTGCTCTTATATTTTTCTCTAATTTTTCCTTGATATCTCTTATTGGATTTTTAAAGTCCTTTTTCAGTTCTTCCAAGAACTGTTTTTGTGCCTGGGATCATTTCATATTTCGCATTGAAAAAGTCATGGCTTTGTTAGCTCCATTATCTTTCTATGAATAGGAACCCAGATCTTCTCTATCTCCATAGTAGTAATTGACGTTTGGATTCTTTCTCCTTTGCTTACTCATTATTATTTTTTTGTTTCATTTTGTTTTTAACAGGTATTATTATTGTCAAATTCTAGTGTCAAGGTATGGAGAATGATGCCTGAAGCCTCAGCTCCTTCTTACTGTTATTTTTTGAGGTCTGTCCTGGGGTTCAACCATGGGCTTTCCTCTCTACTCCTAAGCCATGACTAGAGTCTTGGGTCATGCTGTCCTGCAAATGATCTTGCTCCCTGTAGTCCCTCAGGTGGCTGCAAACTACAGCTGTCCTCTCTACCCTAGAAAGGAAAGCAAGGCTTCTGTTCTCCTGCAAATAACCCACAGCCAGCAGGGTTCCTGCCCCTCTGTTACTGCTCTCACTAGGTGTATGCTAGCTCCTTTTTCCCCAGCAACAGCAGCAACGCCCCAGCCTAGGACACATCTGGTTAGCACAGATATGCTTATTGTGCCCCCACGGTGTAAGATCCTTCCATCTTCTCCTACTCAGCCGTCAGACCCCTACACTGTCTGAGAGATGAAAGTTTGTAAGGATGAGGGGCCTCCCAACCCTAGCTTCCCCACGGGGCTTGTTGTTTGTTGATTCCACAGATGGAGATGTTTGCACTTCACTGGAGGTCAGGTATTTCCTGGGGTCTTCTCAAATTGTCTTTGGAGAACAACTGCTTTACCCAGACTTTTGTTTATTTTCAATGCTCTATACTCCCTCTGAGGCAATGTTCTGTCTTTTTCTGTGGAGGAAATTTGGAGAGCTGGAAGTTTTCTGACCTACTCCACTGTCTTCCCAGAATTATCTCCAAAAACGAACTTATTGCCAAAAAATTATACATTTTTACACTCACATAGCCAGAGTATTTATATTTTGTCTATTAAGGATTCTAGATAGTTTGACCAAGGTTTTGAGAGTTCGCAACTCTTGTTAATCCAGTTTCCTCTTCCCCCATGAAAGTGCTTTCTTAAAGTTGTGTACTGCTTAGGGGAGACCTGTTTGTTTGTACTTTGGTGTTCAATATGAGAAGCAGACAGAAGCAGTTTCTTGTGTGTGTGTGTGTGTGTGTGTGTGTGTGTGTCCCCAGAGGGCAGATCTAGGACTGCTAACGTGTGGTAGCTAGAGGGAGGCAAACCAACTCATTACAAATAAAAACTTCCTAATGATTACAATTGTCCCAAAATGGAGTGGGCTGCCTTAATAGATAGTGAGTTCCCTTTTAGTACATTTATACAAGCAGATGCTGGATGAACATTTTTATGGATATTGTAGAGGGAATTTGTGTCTTAGAAGGCCTAGACTAGGTGACTTCTTCAGGGCTTTCTAAATTTAAGAGTCTATGATTATAATAATATACCTTATCTTTGACAATAGGGTTCTTCCTTTTCCATTTATATGTAAAATTAATGATTTCGCTTATGTACTCTGATTTGACATAGCATATTCAGATAAAACAGTTAGATCTTCTAGAAATTTGATTTTTTAGCTTCTAATTTAGTCTGTTCATATACGGAAGTTCCCAGAATATTATCCAAAGAGATAATACCCAGGAATTCAATTTGATTTAGACAAAGGTGAGGTGTCTTGTGTTATTTTCAGTTGGAGAAAACTATCATTACCGTAGTGGACAGCCTGTACACTCTTGATATATGGAAATGAGAATTGGTTCTTAAAGGTTACTTACTCTTTGTTGGAGAAGTTTTTGTTTTTTTTAAAGTAGACAATTGAAAAGGGCAGAAATAAACCAAGTTTAAATGTTCTTTTTGCTAGGTCTATCAAGAGTCCAATTACAAGCAAGAGAATTGCTAATATTATTGAACACATGACCTATGAGGTTTATAAATATGCCGCCCGAGGATTGTATGAAGAGCACAAGTTCTTGTTCACCTTGCTGCTTACTCTGAAGATTGATATACAGAGAAACAGAATAAAACATGAAGAGTTTCTCACCCTTATTAAAGGTCAATGCAACAATTACATACTGGGAATAGTGGGGATTATTGTGAATGTCCTTGAATCTCTCTCTTCCTCACATAATTTCCTCTTGTTTTTAATTTAAAATTTGATGCAATGCAACTTGAGGGGAGTAAAATTGAATTATGGGATAGTATTCCATTTTAATTATGTCAGAATCCTCTGGGAAAATAAATATTTACTTTTTCATTTAAAAAT
>CM053622.1:277344743-277372640 GCA_028646595.1 Phalanger gymnotis
CTGGGCTCTGCTTGGCTCAGCTCCACTCCCCTCGGCTGGGGGCTGGGAGTTCTGTTTGGGACAGACCTTATCCTGAGACCATCCAGGCAGACCTGGGCTGGAGTCCTGCTTCCCTCTGCCCCTTTGTGGGTTCTGTATTTCTAGAACTGGTTCAGAGCCATTTTTTCATAGGTTTTTGGAGGGACTTGGTGGGGAGCTCACGCCAGCTACTGCTTTCCAGTCGCCATCTTGGCTCCGCCCCCGGAAAGTAAAGAATTCTAATATGAAAGCATGATCTTCACCACTTGAAACTCCTTAGACATAGAAAAGTTATTAAAAGGTCTCTGGATAGGCATAGTGCCAGAAGGGTTAATAGGAAGAGCATAATTTAAGTCAATGCTTATATTTGCTAAGCACAGTGCTTAGCATATAGTAAATGTTCAATATATGCTTTTTCATTCATTAGGTTATAGATATTGGAAATAGAAATGGTGGAAGTCCATGGGAATTTCTAGGTGGAATAATGATTGTTGTTAAATTCTAATTGGAGCAATGAAGAATTCGTATATAATGCACATACACATATATGTATAAGTAATATACTACTGAGAGAAACAAAAAAAAAGATTTGCAAAGCTATGCTGCATTATTATACATACATACAATCACTTTAAACATATTCCTGATAATGGAATTTTGTTTCAGAATATCATTCTCTATTTTGTTAACTTGTATATTTCATTATAATTTGCTTCCTATAGGCCCGCAAATATGTCATGGACACTATGGGAGAAAAATATGCAGAAGGAGTTATTCTTGATTTGGAGAATACATGGGAAGAATCAGATCCACGAACTCCACTAATCTGTTTTCTGTCTATGGGCTCTGATCCTACTGATTCCATCATTGCTTTGGGAAAAAGATTGAAAATAGAAACACGCTATGTTTCTATGGGACAAGGTCAAGAAATTCATGCTCGTAAACTTTTACAACAGACCATGGCAAATGTAAGAAAACTACAAAAGCTTTAATTTGGTATTAGTTTTTATTTAAAACTGAGTAACTATAAATATGAAATTATGATTTGTTAATATTACTATTATGGACCTTAGATGTCTGTTTATCGCTATTTGAGCTTCTTTGGAGGAGGCTCTAAGAGAAGCACTCTCAGTTCATTTTCAACGTTAGAATGAAATGAAGTGCCTATAAGTCAGTGAATATTTAATAAAAAGTTTCATTTGCCATCACACAGCAAGATATGTAACAAGGAAACCTGGCAATTAGCTTCTCTGAACACCCTTCCCTGACCCACCTTCCATCTCCATATGCAAATACATCTAGTTTTTGGGGCAAAACATAGTGAAATGTATGGTGACTTGTGTGGTCTTCAGAAATCCATCAATTAGAACAGGCCTCAATTGCCTATGGCTGGGAATTTTTATATCTTTAGGTGATAAGGAAGCTTCATTGGGGAAATAAGGGGTAGTGAGTTACTAGAGATAGCTTTTTATTCTTTTAGAGAATGCTGTTACTGTTCAGTCATTTCAGTTGGGTCTTACACTTCCTGACCCCATTTGCAGTTTTCTTGGCAAAGATACTGGAGTGGTTTGCCATTTTTTTCCAGCTCATTTTACAAATGAGGAAACTGAGGCAAACAGGGCTAAGTGACTTGCCCAGAGTCACATAGCTAGTAAGCATCTGAAAGCAATTTGAATTCATGTCTTCTTGACTACATGCCCAGGATTCTATTCACTGTGCCGCTTAACTGCCCTTTAGGTAAAGTTAATCTCCCCTAAAGGAGAGAAGGAAGATGGGCATAGGCCTAGTCCATGTTTCAGTAGGGAGAAAGAAACTGCTATCAGTAGTACCCAATTAGTATTTTTATGTTTTATTCTTCCAGAAAAAACAACTGTTTCAAACACATGCTTTAAAATAGTTTACTGTTTACAAACTGTCTATAATGGAAGTTAAGTATGTAGAATTTGAACAGTGAAAAATCTCTATATTCTTTACCCAACACCTTGCTGAAGATCTTTCTATTACTTGACCTTTGGTAGTGTCAGTGCTATGCCAAATTGGGGGAAATTAAAATAAGTAACATTGTATATTCAATGAATCTTTTCTGTAACTACAGGTATACTGATGTTATGTCCTTTTGAGCATAGATAAGAATCATTGAATTTCAAAGGTGGAAGAACCTTCAGAGGTTATATAGACCAAATCATACCAGAACAAGAATATCCTCTATAATACTTCCAACAAATGGTCATCCAGTCTTTGTCTGAAGACCTCTATTTAGGAAGAACCTACTCTAGAGATATCTCATTTAATTTTGAAATTCCTCTGAATATTAGGAAATTTTTCCCCATATCAAGCTGATATCTACCTTCAACTTCTCTCCATTGTTTCCAGTTTTTGTATCTGAGGGCAAGCAGGACAAGTTTAATTCCTTTTCATATAAGAACTTTTCAATTCCTTGAAGCTTTCTCTCCCTAGAAATCTCTTTTTTTTTTTCTAGGCTAAAGATCTCAGGTTTCATCCATTGATTCTTACAGCGACCTGAGGAAAATTATCCTCAATTTCTTGCCTTTGCTTCTATCTTCAAAAAATAATTTCTTAAGGGTCTACAATTAAAAATCATTGGAATCATCTTAGGATACAAATATAAATCAGTATCTGCTTTCAAGGAGCTTCCTACTGGGGAGTATACAACACAAATACAGATAAACATGAGAGAACAGTCTTGGATGAACAATGAGGCTGATAATAAGATTTCAAGGGGTTGAGAAGTAAGTGGGCCATAAGGAAGTAGAATCAGGGATTCTAGAATATGGATTATTTTTTTTCTAGGATCTTGGTAGAGAAGATAGATGTGGCATGATAGACTGACATGATGGAGAGGCAAGGGAAGTTTATTACTTTGGTGGAGACATGGATATATTAGTAGGGAGCCAATAGAGAGGGAGAGATTGAAGATAAGAGAGATGGAACAATCACTGGAGAAGGCTCTCAGAAAAAGTATGTGGGGGCTAGATTAAGGACATAAGTAGAGGGGTTAGATTTGGCAAGGAGAAAAGGTTCAACTTACTGAGTCACAGTAGCAAAGGAATCAGTCAACCAACCAAACTTACCATGTGCCAGACACTGGGTTTAGCACTAGAATACAAAGAAAGGCTAAAACCAAGCAAAACAAGCTAAAAAATAACCAAAGCCCAAACAGAAACACGAACAAAGCAAAACAAACAAAACCAGTCCCTGTCCTGAGGGAGAATATATTCTAATAAGAAAGACAACATATGACTAGTCTCTAGGTACATTAAAGATAAATACTGAGTAAATTTAATCTGAAAATGGAAGGCCTTTAGTAATCATGGGGATTATGAAAGGCCCCTGACAGAGGGGATTTTTTTTAGTTAAGTCTTAAGCAATTGAAATGGAAAGTGGATCGATTATTCCAGGAATGAGGGATAGTCAATACAGAGGAACAGAGGTAGGAACTGGAGTATTGTATTTGAAGGATTATAAGTAAGTCAGCTTAGCTGGATGTTAGAGTGCATAGAAGGGAACACACATAAAAAGAATGGAAAATCAGGGAAACAACAGGTTATGGAAAGATTTCAAATGTAGAGGGCTTCATTTTTTTTTCAGTAAAGTAGTATGTGAGGTCATTTGTTGAGAGTCAAAGATTTGGTGGTAGCCATTATGAAGAGTTTTAATAGAGAATTAATTGGGGATGAAAAAAGATCATTATGTAACAAAGCTCAGTTGAGTTACGACAAGGAGACAACGTGTTCAAAGGTAGTAGACAATATGTAGTCTAAATAGTTAATCAAGTAATCAACAGTTAAGGTCAAGACTGTGAAGAGAGTTAAAAAAACAGTGCATGGGTGTGGTTTGGGAAAATAAAAAGCAGCTTTGGAACAAGGGACACATAGGAAGAGATGAAAGAATAGGAGATTATGATTAAAAAGAGAAATTCAGAATTAAAGAACTTGGAGGTGGCACAGTTACACATGATCAATGGTATAATTTGGTGGATGGTTAAAATATGGAAATTATTATTAAGGGTTACATATATTCATTATGTCTTGTTCACTAAACAGAGAAGGGTGATTTTCATATCTTTTAGCAATATTTCCTCCCAAAAATGATACTTAAAGTATTGACCTTAATTATCTCGAGAATTTGTTAAAAGAACACTGAAATCCACAACAATTCTAGGTAAGGGAGTTAGTCTCATACTTCATATGAGAAATAACCAGCAATAAGGGTGCACCTGTTTAATCTGGGTATAAAGTGAGCACGTACCCTGTTGATTTGATCTCAGCCTCATGCAGCAAAATATGCAACTAAAATTGGAATCATAATCAAAGATATTTTTTAACCTTCCAGATTTATATTTAGCTTTTAATTACAGATGAAATGAAATATCTCCTCATTATTGGCATGCTTGTGATTTGTCCCAATAATTAGTGTTTTTAATAGCGTCTGCATCGAAAGCGTTGTTGTGGCATGGCAGAATCAACCAATAAGTGGTAGAAACTCTGGTGCAGTCAAGTCATCATTGGAGAAATTAAACATCTAAAATAAAGTGTGGCCATCCCAAAGGAGTAAAAGGATCTCAGGGTACCATGAGGTTATGTAGAAACTTGATAAGTTCTACAGAAGAAGAAATCAAGATTAAATAATTTGCCGAAAAGAAGAAAATAGAGACTTTGGAGTTTAGGATGTATGCCCTTAGCATGAGTGAAACCTATTACGGTTGAGAGAGGACTCAACTCTATTTAAGATTTCTAACTTAGGACGTCACTGGATAATAATCTCTCACAAGACAAAAGATGAGTAGGTTTTCAGGTGGAGTGTGTGTGTGTGTGCGCGTGCGTGTGCGTGTGTGTGCATGTGTGTATGTGTGCATATGCATACACACATGCACACACATATATGAAATGGGGATATTTGGTTTTTGAGATAAAAGAGGTTTCCAATCATTTGAAATATAGTATATTTCCTATCTGAGAATAAATTGGGCATATACGATGTGCCAAAAAATTAGATTAGGCACTGGATATTTTTTAAAAAATGAAATTGCCCTTTATATCAACATAAGGCAATATATAGGATATTCATGTGGCTCAGTGGATAGAGCACAGGAGTCAGGAAGACCTCAGTTCAAATATGGCCTCAGACACTAGCTGTGTAATCCTGGGCAAGTCACTTAGCCCTTTTGGCTTCAGTTTCTTCATCTGTAAAATGAGCTGGAAAAGAAAATGGCAAACCATTATAATATCTTTGCCAAGAAAACTCCAAATGGAATCACAAAGAGTCTGACATGACTGAAATAACTGAACAACAAAGGAAATAGATCCAAATTAATTTAGTGTCTATTTTACTCTTTTAGAGAAATTTTTGCTCAGGTAGCTAGGTGGTGGAGTGGATAGAGTTTGAGACCCAGAGTCAGGAAGACTCATCTCCCTGATTTTAAATCTGTCCTCAGACCCTTATTAGCTATATGACCCTGGGCAAGTCACCTAACCCTTTTTTGCCTTAGTTTCTTCATCAATAAAATGAGTTGGAGAAGAAAATGGCAAACCATTCCAGTATCTCTCCCAAGAAAACCTCAAATGGGGTGATAAAGAGTTGGACAGTGAAAATGACTGAACCACAATAGTGCCTACTGTAGAACCTTGTACTAGGGTCCTAAGTATGTATGTTCTGGGTAGTGTATTGTACTAGGGCCCTCTCTAGGGGAAGAGTATTTGAAATTTAGACCTTGATCTCATAGACCTTAAAGCCTAGTAGATAGATAAGACACAGCACAGATAAATACATTAAAGAATTGTGAAATGAATTGTTATATAAATTCTAGGGAGGTAAGATTTCTTAGGAAGTTGATTTGGGGGAATAAGGGAAGCCTTTTTGAGGATGCCACATTTTATTTCTATTTAAAATTATAAAAAAGCTTTCAATGGGGTTAGGAGGGATGGCTTTCCACATCTGTGGTAGAGAGTTAGTAAAGATATAGAAAGAATTTTCTGTATATCTGGGAATATGCGCTGAAGATAGAGAATAGAAAAAATCAAGTTTGACTATAGCTAAAGCTTCTAGTTGACCCTGTGGATAGAGACGAGGACTTACAGTAAGGAAGACCTGAGATCAAATCTGGCCTGAGACATTTACTAGTTTTTAATGTTGGGCAAATCATTCAACTTCTATCTGCCTCAGTTTTTTTAACTATAAAATGGGATAATAATAGCACTTACCTCCTAAGATTTTTGTGAGGATCTAATCAGATACATGTAAATAATATTAGCACAATGCCTGTCACATAGTAAGCACTTAGGTCTCTTCCCACTCTCTACCTCTCTCCCTGATTTTAAGACTGGAAAGGTAAGGTAGAGTCAGATCTAGAAGGCTTTAAATGCCAGGAAATAAATTTAAACTTTATTCAATAGATAATAGGAAGCCACTTCTGGTAAGTTTTCTCCATAGACCCACTCAATATGCTATGTGGCTATACTCATATGTTCATGATTAAAAACTAGCAATCCATACTTAGAGATATGGAATATGCTTTAAAAAGGCAAATGTTAATATTTACTTAAGAGTGAAGAGTATTTTCATCTTTTTAATATGGATTCAACAATATAGTTCTTTGTTTAAATGTCTTAAGTATTTTTACACATGTAATATACAAAATCTTACTACTTTTAATGACCTTGCCCCAATCTCTTCCATGGCACAATTCAAAACAAAAGTTCTATCTTTCAAAATGATTTTAATGAATCACAAGGTCATCTCATCCTATTCTATATACTTTTATTTTGATGTTTTTCCCCATGTTTCCTAGCAGTTTATTTTTGTGATATATTAGGATTTAGAGTTGGATGAGACCTCAGTCATAAAGTCCAACCTGCTCATTTCACAGATGAAAAAATTAAGACCCAGAGAGGAAAAGTGCACCATGGTCACGTAGACAGCAATAGCAGAGCTGGTGTTTAAAACCAGAGTTTCTGGCCCAATTTTCTATATTTTCTAATAGCTACATACTTGACATTCTAGTTTTACTGTAAAAATTGAATAAAAACAATAGGGATGCAGTTCTTAAAATGTGTCCCTTTTCAGTTCTTAGAGCTATTGTTTATTAAATTCTAATCACTTTCTATGGACCTTATGAGTGTTCAATCTATGTGCAGAAGGAAAGAAACAATTTTTTTTCATCTGCCTGATGCAGGGAGGATGGGCACTTCTGCAGAACTGCCATCTGGGCCTGGATTTCTTGGATGAGCTGATGGACATAATAATAGAAACAGAGACTGTGCATGATGCCTTCCGCCTCTGGATGACCACTGAGGTCCACAAGCAGTTTCCCATTACCCTTCTTCAAATGTCCATTAAATTTGCCAACGAGCCTCCACAGGGACTCAGAGCAGGTCTGAAAAGAACCTATGGAGGTGTGTGAAACTTTACGTGGGAAATAGAAATGTTTTTTTCTTGGTCATTATACTTTCCTAAGGAATTTTTTAAAGGAAATGCTTTCTTATTTAACCAACAGAAAAAGAGATGGTGATCAAAAGTAAATATTGTAGTAATGATTAAGAATAAGTATCAGTTCCTATATTTCCTGCTTTCTCCATATATTTGTACTCCTAAATATTCCAATTTGACATCTTTTTTATTAATCTTGAATAATGACAAATTGCTCCTGTCTAATATTCAACTATACACATTTCTAGTCACCTAACTACACTTGGATAGGAGTTATCCCTCTTCCAAGAGGTAAGGGAAATAATAAACAGATTTTGTTTTGTGAGTGGTAGTGTTTTTAAATAATCCTCAATATACATGCACTCACACAAAAGTATGTATATGTGTGTACACACACATGCACACACATTATATATATGTAAATATATTACATATAACTCATAAGACATGTTGAGAGGTAGTTCTTCCTTCTTCATCACTTAGCCATATGCATCCCTGCCTTCAAAGTCTTACTTTAAGAAAAAAAATACTTTGTGAAAAATTTTTCCGGATTAATCCAAGCTACCTCTGGATACCTCTAGTATAAAGTTTGTTTATTCATTGCATTTAGTGAAACTTAAATGAAGAATATAAAAAATGCATAATGATTTTCATCCATTCGGCCATGACAGGTGTTAGCCAAGATCTCCTGGATGTCAGTAATATGGCTCAGTGGAAACCGATGTTATATGCTGTGGCTTTCCTGCACTCCACAGTCCAAGAAAGACGCAAGTTTGGCCCACTGGGGTGGAACATCCCCTATGAATTCAATCAGGCTGACTTTAATGCCACTATGCAGTTCATCCAAAACCATTTAGATGACATGGATATCAAAAAGGTATTGCACTTAATGCAATTTCATGTCATTTCTGAAATATACACTTGAAGTTTCAAAATGACTCGACTCCCTTGTATCAGAATTAAATCACCTAATAGTGGTCATAGTCTTTGTGCTTGAAAAAAAATATTATCTGTGAGTGATTGTGCCTTGAGTTGCCTGCTTGCCACTTCTTTTGAGGAAAAATGTAGACAATTTTCTCTTTCTCTCTCTCTTTTTCTCTCTTGAAGCAAAGTTGAATTTATTTAGGCAGCTACATGGGAATGCTTCTCTGAAGATCTTTTCCCCTAAAAGTCCAAGAAAATGAAAATGAAATTCTGGGTTGCTTCAGAAGCTTGTACATGAGTGTGTTTTCATGCCTGCCTTTTATCTACTCATAGAAGCCAAAACTTGTTATAAGAATCTGCTAAATGTCAGTTACCTTTAAACCTTAAAATAATAAAAATAGGCATTTGAGTGATTCTTTTGTTTGTTTTATTACAATTCTTTATTTTTCATTATGTATATAATGAACCTTGGAATGAAGTTTTGATTTCAACTTTTGACAGTTTAGAATTTATTTAGTAAATTGGAGGTACCTCCCTTGATGACAAGGGTATACAGGTCCTAATGTTTTAAGGAAAAATAATACAGCTAAATAGAAAGATTCGTGGATTTTGAGAGAGGAGGTTCTGGATTAAATTCTGCTTCAGATACTTCCTAGCTGTGTGACCCTGGGAAAGTCAGTAATTCTTCTTTGCCTCGCCAGTAAAATGAAGGAGTTAAGTTTAATCCCTTCTGTCTTTTGATTTTTGACCCTATGCATTCCAAAGTACAAACCTCGCACTAAGGACCTTCTTTCCTGTTACTTGCCTTTTGAACAGCACTTGTTTTAGGGACATAGTCTAATACACAACAGTTAATATGTTCCCTCTTAGATAATGTAATGCCTTAATTAATATGATGCATGTATCCAGAAAGAATGGAAGGAATGACATCTGTTGAACAATAATTTGTTACTTCTGTGAAATATCATAATATTCCTTTTTAAATAAATATTTTTAAAAAGCAACAAAATGCATGGCAGACAGGAGAAATTATATTATGATGAGCATAGATTTCTCATGATCATTTATTCTGTTCTTTCATAAGGGTGTCTCCTGGAGCACTGTGCGATACATGATAGGTGAAATTCAATATGGAGGCAGAGTCACAGATGACTATGACAAGAGATTGCTGAACACTTTTGCTAAGGTTTGGTTTAGTGAAAATATGTTTACTCCAGATTTCTGCTTTTACAAAGGATACAGTATACCCAAATGCAGCACAGTGGAGAACTATCTTCAGTATGTACAGGTTTGTCACCGTTCACATTTTACACACAAATCAAACATCTCAACATGAGGAATTTGTTGGTCTTTTTGTTTTCTACATAAATGTTATCTTGTCTTCCTTTCCATGCAAATTATATGCTTCCATTTGCTTTTTCTTATTTTGTCCTTTGAGAAATTATTTTACTTTCCTTTAACATGAAAGTGAGAAAATCAGATCATAGATCTAGTACTGAAAGGAACCTCAGAGGCTATCAAATCCAACTCTATTTTGTAGATATGGAAACTTAGATACAAGGGAGATTAAGAAACTTTCCCAAAGATGTATCATTAGTAAACATCAGAGGTAGAATTGAAACCCTAGGTGAACAATGGTTATGGCAACTTTTTGCTTATGTCCCTTCAGCTACCTTATATGTCACAATGATGAGGTGACTCTAGCCTCAACTTTTTTTATTTGTTTCTCTTTCTTCCAGATGAATTTTTATATTATCTTTTCTAGCTCATAAAATGATTTTTGATAGTTTGATTGGCATGGTGCTGAATAAGTAAATTCATTTAGGTAGAATTGTCATCTGTATTATATTAGCTCAGTAAACCCATGAACAATTTCTATTTTTTCCATTTGTTTAGATCTATCTTTATTTGCATGAAAAGAGTTTTGTAATTGTGTTCATATAGTTCCTAGATTTGTATTAGGCAGGTATACTTCCATGTATCTTATATTGTCTATTTACTTTTCTTTCATAAAATTTTTTATTGATATCTTTTGTTTTACATTGTCTAAAATCTCCCTTGTATCTCTCCTCCTTTCCTATCCCATTGAGCCATAACTTAAAACAAAGAATGTTTTAAAAGAAGAGGAAGAAAAGAAAAAAAAACACCAACAAATCAATATACTGAAAAAACCTGGCAATATTTGTTATGTTCCATACCCATGGATATCCCCACTTCTGCAAAGGAGAAAGGGAAAGTGTCTGACAGTCTCCTTAGATCTCCCCAAAATTACATTTTATTATCACTCTGGGTGGGGCATAAATACATGTATGTGCTGTGGAGGCTTTTGGACACCCTCTTCTCATCTAGTTCACATCCAGCAAAGGCTTCTTGAAGGGATCATTCTGTTATATACTGAGACTCTGTTACCATACCTTTTTTTCTTAAAATAGAACCCAATATTTAAAAAAAAAAACTGGTATGGAGTTGATTGTCCAGACTTACCCTTCTGGAATCTGCTTCCTTAAGCTTCAGCATAGCATATGAGAGACTTACTCTGAGCAAGGATTTCCATATTTATTGAATAGCTCAGCTATTTGAGTGCGTTTACTAACTACTCAGTGCTCAAGGTCTGAGTAAACCTACTCTGCTTTCTAAATATCCAATGAAAAGTTTATCTTCTATATCTATACACCAAATCTAACATCTTTGGAATTTGCAGGCTCTTTTTTCTTTCTCAGTTACGCTTAATCATTCACCATTATTCCCTCTCCTTCACCCATGATATCCAATCATTTTGCAAATATTGTTGATTCTACCTCTTTACCTTGAACATAATTTTCTCTTGACTCAAATGGCCACGATCTTAGTCCAGGAACTCATTATTTCTCCTCTGGACTATTGCAATAACCTCCTAATTAGTCTCTGCATACAGCTTCTTCCATTTTTAAAAACCTAAGATACACATAACTGCCAAAGAAATCTTAAAACACATCTGACCCTATCACACTCCTGATCAAGAGACAGGAGGCATCATGTCCCTAGCAAGTCAAACCATGACCACCATCTCCTCTTAGACCCTGATGGAGACAGTCTTTCGAAGAGCAGCGCTTCTAGGCTATTGTCCATTGCCATCATCTTGAGAAGCAACCCCAGTGGAGATGCAGTCTGGCAGCTGCTCCTGCAGATGCTATCGCCATATCTTTTGAAGGTGCCCAAGGGAAAGTTCTTGTCTCCAAAGTCCTTGGCACTGTAAAATGGTTCAACATCAAAAATGGATATGATTTTAATGTTGAAAATAATACCAAAAAAGAGGCATTAGTATCTACTTTGTTACTGCACTCTCAAGGACCACAGTACCTTACCATCTGACTTACAGCTAAAACCTACCTTATGTGATGTCTCTACCTCTTTCCTCCTCCCTATCCTCCATTAGAATGTGATCTCCTGGAGAGCAGAGATTGTTTTGCTTTTCTGTCTGTACTAGCAGCACTTAATACAGTGCTTTGCATATAGTAAGTGCTTAATAAACGCTCCATTCATTCATCCATTCATCAAGAAGCTTCAGTGGCTTCTTATTGCCTCTAGGTTAAAGCACAACCTGTTCAGTTTTGCATTTATAGCCCTTCAGAATCTGCTTCTAACCTTCTTTTCCAGACTCGTTTCACATAATTATCTAAATGTACAAAATATAAATGATTACCAGCATTGATTTTTAATTATTAGAAGGAATTTTTACACCCATACATTCTTTATGGTTTTGTACAAAGTGCATTTGTTTTGGAGTCAGAGGGCATGGATTCACATCTTGAGTACTATACTTACTACCTGCATGACCTTGAGAAAGTCGTCTAATCTCTTTGGCCCTCATTTTCCTAATCTGTGAAATGCAGGGTTTGGACAAGAGTACCCCAAGTTTCCTCCCAACTCTAGATCAATGGCCCTTTTGTCCAATAGACATATGTAAGGCACGATGGTTTCAGCTATATGTATGAAAATGAGAGACAGTATTTGTTTCTTTCAGGTGATCTTAAAAGCATAATTAATTGTCCCCTACGACATTTCATCACACTTAAGGCTTCAGAAGAGGAGTCTCACTCCCATCTGGTAGAACACATCATGAAACTTTGTTGTGGACACTTTGCTAAATTTGATTTGTTGGCCCAGAATTCCCATTTAGAATTGATTTTATATTGTATATTTCAGTGTTAATATTTTATAGTAAATTGTTGATTTTTTTCTGAAAATTATTGATTTGAGTTTTACACTCTGCCATAATTAAGAAGTTTTATCTAAATATATACTATAAGATTGCATACCATCTTGGGGAGGGGGAAGGAGAGAGAAGAGGAGAAAATGTAGAACTCAAAAACTTATAGAAGTGAATGTTGAAAACTAAAAATAAATAAATTAATTAAAAATAAATACATAATGTAAAAGATGTGCTATTTTTTCTATTTTTCAAGAAGGAAATAATTAAACTATTAAGATTTAATTTTTTTGCTGATCTAGGGCTTGCCAGCTTATGACACTCCTGAGGTGTTTGGATTGCACCCCAATGCCGATATTACCTATCAAAGCAAACTAGCCAAGGATGTGTTAGACACTATTCTCAGCATTCAGCCTAAAGATAGCTCCAGTGGAGGAGATGAGACCAGAGAGACTGTAGTGGCAAGACTGGCTGACGATATGTTGAAGAAGCTTCCTCCTGATTATGTCCCATTTGAAGTGAGTAAATAAAATCCTGTCAAAAATGGTAGCTAAGTTCTAATAAGTTTTGGGAAGAGGCTGGGGATGTGATCCCAGGCAAAAAAAAAAATCCATCCTTATGTTAGCTTGATTTTTTAATATTTAAAAAAGCTTTATTGAATCCATTTACCTAATGTTTTCAGAATATAAATACTGAGAGAGCCTGACCAGAATGCTAATGTTTGTAATTAAATGGCTAAATGTGTACTGATGGGTTAGGATTGCTTTTCTAAATGGAGAACCTTTTCCCGAGGTATTTCAAGTTGTCATTTATGCTAAAGAAGGCAATTTATTCTTAATCTAAACTACCAGCTTGTTCAAGACCAAGAATGTATTGGGTGGATTAAAGCACAATTTAAAATTTAAGTATTTTCTAATTTAGGGAAGGTGCGTTTACATCATTAACTCTTTGTAGCCTTTATTTCTTGGTCCAATAAGCTGTGAGTTGATTCACTTTTTATCTCTCTGGGTCACTGCCTCATAATGAAGGTGATAACAAAAGTTGTTTTAATGTAATGACATTCTCATGGATATTGTGCAATGACAGGGTTTGCCTAGGTGGCAGAAACTCTCCTAATTGACAAAAGTGACAGTAATTATTCACTTACAGGTGGTCTCAGTAGAGAGAACAGACTAAATTTATATGGTAACTAGTCTCACTTTTGTAAGAAGATTATTTGCCATATTTATTTGTATATTTCTGGTTCCCTCCCCCATTTTGAGAAAGAAATATGTAGGTTATCATCGTCATCATCATCTTCATCATCATCATCATCATCATGTCTTCCCTTTATTATCATTCTTGTTAGCCTTGTTCTAAAAGTTTAGAGTAGTTAAAGAGCATAACCTTGCTTGATGAAAATGAAGACTACATAAAAAAGTAATATCAGCGGTTAATTTCTCTAACCATATCTTCAGAAGCTATTCCTTGGGACAAATTATTTTATTAGTTGTAAGCCCTTGACTTCATACTGTCAGTTGTCACAGGCAGGTAATTTATCTGCTTGTCTGTGCATCTATGCAGCTTTTGCAGCAGAGTCATTGTATATCAGTATGTATCTATTGTGTGTATATATACATATGTGTATATAGACATGTGCACGAATGTACATGTATTTCTAGGAATACACATGTATATGCATTTGTATGTATACAGTAACATATATAATACATATATACATTTATATAGCACTTATTACTGTCATTTGATCCTTACAACAACCTTGGGAGGTGGGTTATTATTACTCCCTTTTATACATGAAGAAACTGAGCTAAAGAGGTTAAGTAACTTGCCCAAGGTCACACAGCTATCAACTATCAGAGGCTAGATTTGAATTTAGCTTTTCCTGATTCCAGACCCAGCACTTTTCCACTGCTCTACTCAGCTGCCTGTTGAATAAGTGAATACTCAGTTCTTTACAAAAAATATAGGGGTAACTTTTGTATCCCTTAATGGCAATGAAGCAGTTTATTTTTCTCTAAGTGAAAGGAAGGATATTATTAGTCACCAATGTCAGCTTTATCTTTCCTGTGCAAATAATAAATGTTATGTATTGAATTATAAAATTTCTGCCCTTTTTCTCACCCAAGAGTGACAGGACACAAAATCAATAGTGCCTTTAATAGTTGTCTAATTTTTAATGTATCTTTTCATTTTTTTTCCATGACAGGTAAAAGATAGGTTGCAAAAGATGGGGCCATTCCAACCTATGAACATCTTTCTGAGACAGGAGATAGACCGAATGCAGCGAGTAATCAGCTTGGTTCGAAGCACCTTAACTGAACTAAAACTTGCAATAGATGGCACCATCATCATGAGTGAAAATCTGAGAGATGCTTTGGACTGCATGTATGATGCAAGGATCCCTGCTCGTTGGAGAAAAGTAAGCATGAACCTGAAATGAATAATTTTCTCCTACTGTCCTATTGGGGGAAATGTATAGCTAGTCAAATAATGGAAGAGTGAAGAGCTGGCCTAGGAAATATGAAGAGCTAGCTTCAAGTCCCAGATCTTATACAAACTGGCTATGTGACCCAGGACAATTACTTAACCTTCTAGATCCCTGTGCTACTTTCTACAATTGTAAACCACAAAGCTGTGTCACTCTGTATTGGTAGGGGGAATTTCTTAATGGAGGAATACCTTACAACAATGAAATAAAATATCTGTACCCCTAAAAAGAAGTCATTATATTAAGTGGCATGAATTTTTTCATGTGGCAAGTAAAAAACTAAATCCAAGCTATTTAAAGAGCTCCTTTGCTTAGGAAGAGATGTGTTTTTATCTTTGCATTGAGGTAAGATCTCTCAGTAGTAACAAGGAAAAAGGGTAGATATATGACATAATACTTAGAAAAAAATTCACACCTTAGTTTTATCAATGGAAGCAGAAGTAATCATATTCTTTAAAGATTGTGAATTTTCAAAAATATAATTATTTATTGATTAATTTTTTCATGGGAAATGGATACATGGTATTGAATATTGATATAGGAATAGTGATGGGTATTATCATGTGAGGGAAATAAAATATTTTAAACTCATAAATGTTGAGTTCGAATACAGATAGCTACCACATGTCCCCTGAAGTCATAAAATATACAGCTTTTAGAAAGGAATCTATTGGTATGTTCTAATAAATAATATTTCATCTAAGAAAGTATTCAGGTAGGTTTAGTCATGGCCATTGGAAATTTCACACTGAATATCCTAGAGTCATCTCAAACTCAACATGTCCAAAACCAAAATTATTCTATTTCTACTTCCCTTGCCCAGCTTACCTCTCCTTTCCTATTCCTGTGAAAGGCACCATTATCCTCCCAGTCTCCTAGATTTGTAACCTAGCTGTTACCCAGGACTCTCTTCACCTTTGGGACTGCATTTGAGATTGTAAAACTCTTAAGAGAAGTGTTCTCCTCAGAAAATCTCTGTATAGTTTTTCCCCCAAAAAAGAAATCTCAATTTATTGGCTTTTAGGCTAGTTCAAAACTATTCTCTTTGATTTAACTAACCCAAAAGGGTAAGGATGGAATGAATTCATTTTAAACTTATGATGTTTTTATGAAGGTATTTAATCTATCCCACAAGGTTGTTGGGAAATTGATTGAAATAGCATGGCATGAAGGTTCTGAAACTTTTAAGACAAAGAACTGAATGCAAGTTATAACTGTGCATTGGAGCCTCAAAGTCTTCTGAATTGTAGGCAGCCTGCTTAAAATTCTCTGTATCTCAGAAATATACATACCAAAGTCAATTACTTTGGTTTTTATGTAATAAAATAAAAACAATACTTTATACATATTTATAAGTCTATAAATCGCATACATATTTGTGAATTGTGATATCCTACTGACCACAAAGTCTTGCTGCAGAAACCTTATTTCTGTACCATGGCACAGAAGAGACCCAGGGTTCTGAGAGGCCATGTCAGTAGAATTCAGGCTGTAGCACATTTTGCTATGTTGGAAAAGCTTCACTTATGTATTCATTTCTGTTTAATTCTATTTAATAAACATTTATTAACCACTTACCATGTGCCAGGCACTGTGCTAACCTCCAGAGATACAAGGAAGATAAAGTAAGATATTCTCTGTTCCCAAGGACCTTGTAATCCAAAGGGGGAAGAAAATATATGAGGAAGCCAGGAAGTGAAGGTTGAGGGGACCCCAAAGAGCATCTTGTTCCATGAAGTTGTGACCAACCAAACAGAAGATGTAAAGGGGAGTGAGCTGCAAAGTCCAGGTTTTGCCTGCTAGAGAGGAAGGCTTAGGTAGAATTTCATGGTCCTCCACTCCAGCCCTCTAGTTAGAGGGCAGAGGAGGCTGAGGGAGGTGGGAAGGTGTTGAATATACCCAATGTTGAACTGAACAGCAGAATGTAGAGATTTCTGGTGCTTAGAATATCCTTGGAGGGGCATCTTGTTCCATGAAATTGAGAGCAAGTAGAGCTGCATTCAGTGAAAAATTGTATTGTCATAGCAGACTGCATGGTACTGAGATGCTCATTACCAATAAGCTAGCCATTTAATTAAAAAAAAAAACAAACAAACCACAAACAGCATTTTATAGTACTTTTCACTTGAAAAGCATTTTACAAATATCTAAATGGCAGAGAAGTCAGGCTAGGTTGGCAGTAATTGGAGTTTTTAGATTTTCTGTAAGCATTCCCTTAGCTTATTGGTACTCCAAATGTGAGATATATCCAATGATCAACTGAACATATGACTGGAGGAACTTAATCATAAATAGCCATTTTTTCTCTTTCTTTCTTTTTTGTTTCTCTTTCTTTCTTTCTCTCTTTCTTTCTCTCTCTCTTTCTTTCTTCTCTCTCTTTCATATTTTTTAGTTTTCACATTGATTTCTACAAGATTTTGAGTTAAAAATTTTCTCCCCATTTCTACTCTCCCCCACCCCAAGATGACATATATTCTAATTGCCCTTTTCCCCAGTCTGCCCTCCCTTCTGTCACCCAACTCCCTGCCCCCATCCCCTTTCTCCTTCTTTTCTTGTAGGGCAAGATAGATTTCTATACCTCATTGCTTGTATATCTTATTTCCTAGTTACATGTAAAAAACAACTTTTTTTGAGCATTTGTTTTTAGAACTTTGGCTTACAAATTTTCTCCCTTCTTCCCTCCTCACCCATCCTCCTTGAAAAGGCAAGCAATTCAACATAGGCCATGTATCATTATGCAAAACACATCCATAACAGTCGTGTTGTGAAAGACTAACTATATTTCCCTCCATCCTATCCTGTCCCCCTTTATTCAACTTCATCCCCTTGACCGTGTCCCTTTTCTAAAGTGTTTGCTTTTATTTCCTTCTCCATTCTGCCCTCCCTTCTATCATACCCTCTCTCTTCCTCCTTTGCCCCGTACTTTCCCATAGGGTAAGATACACAATTAAATGTGGATGTTATTCCTTCCTTAAGTTAAGTCTGAATGAGAGCAAGATTCATTCATTCCCTTTTACCTGCCCCCTCTTCCCTTCCAAAAGATCTGCTTTTTCTTGCCAATTTTATGTGAGATAATTTACCCCATTCTATTTCTTCCTTTCTCCTTCTCCCAATGTATTTCTCTCTCACCCCTTAATTGTATTTATTTATTTATTTTTAGATATCATCCCTTCATTTTCAACTCACCCTGTGCCCTTTGTCTATATATATAGCACACACACATACACATATATACATATATATGTGTATATATATGTGTGTGTGTATATATATGTATATACATATACATATATAATTTATGTATATTCCCTTCAAATACCCTTGTACTTAGAAAGGTTTCATGAGTTACAAATATCATCTTTCCATGTAGGAATGTAAACAAAACAGTTCAGCTTTACTAACTCTCTTATGATTTCTCTTTCCTGACTCTGGGGCCAGTGCTCTACTTGCTACGTCACCTAGCTGCCCCCTCCATTCTAATTTTTAAGGTGGTATTTTCTTCAGTGGTCTTTTGGAGCTCCTTTTCCATTTGGCTAATTCTGCCTCTCAAGGCATTCTTCTCCTCATTGGCTTTTTGGAGTTCTTTTGCCATTTGAGTTAGTCTATTTTTAAGGTGTTATTTTCTTCAGTATTTTTTGGGTTTTCTTTAGCAAGTCATTGACTTGTTTTTTCATGATTTTCTTGCATTGCTCTCATTTCTCTTCCTAATTTTTCCTTTACTTCTCTTACTTGACTTTCCAAATCCTTTTTGAGCTCTTCCATGGCCTGAGACCAATTCGTATTTTTCTTGGTGGCTTTTGATGTGGGCACTTTGACTTTATTGACTTCTTCTGGCTGTATGTTTTGATCTTTCTTGTCACCAAAAAAAGATTCAATAGTTTGAGTTGGCCATATTCCCAGACAACTACTTGACACTTGAGGTTTTTGTCAAGGTATGACTGCCTACAGAATGATGAATGCTTTATGCCAAGCTTCAGGGGCATTGAGTTACTTTTTTCAGAGCTGCTTCTACATAGCAAGCTCTGGCACACCAGTGCTCCAGCTTCCAAAACAACTACCAACCAGGACCATAACCCAGATCCAAGCAGGGCAAAGCAAGAGAACCCTGCCTCTGTGCCAGCAAAGCACTCCCTGCACTCCTGTTCTGATCTATGGCTTAACTCCTCTCACCTCTGGAAGCAGCCACAAGAGCTTCCTGCTGCTGTAGCTGCCATGCTGTACCACCTTTGCTGCCTCCCCAAAGGCTGGGGCTGACCATGCACTCCTCTCACTCTGATCCAGCAGTTTTCCCTCTGACCTGCTAAGTTGTCTTTGGTGTTTGTGAATTGAGAAGTCTGGTAGCTGCCACAGCTCAGTGATTCAGAGCCCTATGGTTTGCTCCGCCTGATCTCAGCTCCTGGTCTGTCCTGCTGCAGCCCACACTAGGCTGAACTCTTCTTCTAGCATGGTGCTATAGACCCTTCCCAGCAACGATCCAGGCCATCTTAAGGTGGAGACTTGCTTCTTTCTGTTATTTCGTGGGTTCTGTAGCTCTGGAATTTGTTTAGAGCCATTTTTACAGGTGTTTGGAGGGATTTGGGGGAGAGCTTAAACGAGTCCCTGCTTTCCTGCCACCATCTCGGTTGTGCCCCAATAGTCATTTTTAATACAAATAAAACCTGAATGAAAAAGTCAATTTCAGCTAAATGGGAGGATGACTCAAGGGTTCTAATTGAAAAAAAGGAAATAAAAGAGTTGGGACAGTTGATTTTATCATGAATCTATTCACAACAGCAAAAAATCATTTTAGGGGATATTTGGTAATTGATATTGCAGTGCTGTTGATAAGCATTTGCAAAAAACTTACCAAGTAAATACTTTCAATGTATGTATCAGCATCTGTAGCAGAAGATAAGGAGGTTAAAAACCCTACAGATAACTCAAAAACCCCATGCTATTTCAATCAGCATATAATGCAAAACTTGTGACTCAAAACAATGAAGGACAAGGTTGATATGTTGGGGAAAATGGTTGAGATGTATCAAATGAGATAATCCAAAAAAGCATTATCCCTTTATTGCATAAATATTTTTAGGTAGGTGGTCTTAGATATGGACAACACTGAATAATATCTCAAGAAATTGATGTTCTGCAGTAGATTTTCTGATGATGCTATATACTACAAGTGATGGGATGCCCTAGTCTCCAAGAAATTAAAAAACGAAGTGGGTGTGAATATATTGTAGCATATGAGCCAGGAAGAATTACATAAGGCAAGTGGTAGAAGGGATATCATTAAAAAGCTGTGTTAATTTAAAAAGAGATAGTCTGGTTGCGTAGCAGAAGAAGGGTTAAGTGATGGGTAGCCTAATGCTCCATTGGCATCCAGACAAAGATGAGAGATCAAGAGATGAGCCCTAGACTGTTAGATAGATAGACTCTCTGTGGAGGCTTTAAAGGATAATATGGACAAGAGATTCAAAGGGATGAAAGGAATGGATGGGTTGGGAGCTGCTCATTTGGAGGGAGTACACATGCCATTGAGATTATAGATCACTTGTATCATTGAAGTAAAGTAGTATTTGTAAAGGTGATGCTAATGAAAACATAATAAGATTTCTATGACAAATGGAATAATTAAAGTTTATAAAGTGAGTTCAGTGAATTGGCTTTTTTGTTAAAGAAAATTAATATAATTGATCTATAGGTGATAAAGAAAATCAATTTCATATTTTCTTCCTTCATCAGAAGAAGGCAATTAATTTGAAGGGAGATGAAAACCCTGGGGAATGTAGACTTGTTTTTAATCTAATTAAAAATGAAAAGGGAGGAAAGATTTGTACAACCTGTTTACCAGGGAGTATACTTTAAAATGGGGAAGGTAGGTGGCACACTCGTTTTAGAGCCTGAGGGCTTCACAACTCTTAGTGACCTAATTAGCAAAAGGGTGTGGGCCTTCCTAAAAACAAGCTTCTCCTAATCAAGCTTCCCTTAGCTACCTCCACCTAAGACTTGTTAGTGGGAAGGGCAGGGAAGATCTTTAATCACATTAACATCACAGGCAAGCAGTAAGTACTAAATAAATACTTATTGATTGACATTAATTGAACATATATAGATTATTCATGTTAACTGAACATTTACATTTGTGCTTCTTTTTTAGGCATCTTGGGTTTCAAGTACACTGGGTTTCTGGTTTACAGAACTCTTAGAAAGAAATTGCCAATTTAATTCTTGGCTTTTTGATGGCCGACCAAACTGCTTTTGGTTGACAGGTTTTTTTAACCCTCAAGGATTTCTAACAGCAATGAGACAGGTAAAAACCATGATTTGAACACAATGATTCTATACTTTTCTGCTATAAACTTTTCTTCTTTCTTTATCATTTTGAGGTATAAGGCTGAAGAATGATTTTCTCTTCTTAACATTGGTGAAATTTCTTGGCATTAAAACATTAAGATAAAGCTAACATAATGTCCTTTAAAAACAGCTACCTTTAATTTTTAATGTATATTCTTTATTTCCAGTTTCGATTTTATGCCGAAAAAACCCAAATCAAAACCATGAAATCAGTACATAGGTGTGATTTGTTACACACATCTAGTCAAATAATCCTCTACTTCCTTGGAATTAAGAGAATTTTGCTTGTTCTAATGTGTTTTTTAAAAAATTATTTTTATCTTTATACTGAAAAACTAGCTCATTAATTTACTTGTGCTGTCTTTGGTTTTTTTTTTTTGTTTGTTTGTTTGTTTTCTCCTTGAATAGGAAATAACTCGAGCCAACAAAGGATGGGCATTGGACAGTATGGTACTTTGCAATGAAGTTACCAAATGGATGAAAGATGATATTTCTGCTCCTCCAGCTGAGGGTGTCTATGTCTATGGGCTTTACCTAGAAGGTGCTGGATGGGATAAAAGGAATGTGAAACTCGTTGAATCAAAACCAAAAGTACTCTTTGAATTGATGCCTATCATAAGGATATATGCAGAAAACAATAGTAAGTAATCTGGCCTAATTTGATGGTCCTTAGTATTATTAAAAACTCAGGTGCTAAATTGTTCATATTGACAGACAATAAATACCTTTGTGAAGTGGGGCGGAACAGTGGAAAGAATACTCTGAAGCCAGAGGACCTAGTTTTGAATCTGAATCTGATTTCTTCCATTTACCATGTGTGTGACCTTAGACAAACCATTTATTTCCTTTCTCTTCTCCTTAGTTTCCTCATGTGTTCATTGCAAGAACACAGACTAGAGGCCTTCCTAGATTTCTTCTAATTTTTAAGTAAGGACTCTATTAATTTTGCAGGTTATATTTACAACTGTATACACACACATATACACATGCATATATGTGTATATATGAGGTATATATGTGTGCACACATCTATGTGTACATCTATGTGTATATATACATATAGATACATACACACACATAGGATAGTAAGTAGAAATGAAATTTCATTGCTGTAGGGAATCATTGGGAAGGAAACTGACCCTATGAACAAAGGTTAGGACATGTTCTCCAATGTAGTCATTTTCATCAGAGGGAACCTTTGGACATAAGTCTTGAGTCTGAAATCACCACTTTTGATGATATCCTCTCTTCAATGTTGGGAGCATTAATTAATAAAGTAATTAAAAAGCATTTATTAAATGCTAAATATTTTCTAGGAATTGTTTTAGGTGTTAGAAATACAAAGGCATTGCTTTTGTGTTTGCTTTCAAGGAGGCATATGTTTCCCCTCCTTCCATGACTTTGTCTTTCTTTCCTTGGCATAACTTTTGAGGTAATCCCTCATCACCTTCACAATCATATTACATTTATATGGATCTCTTCTACGTAGACTTGTTCTAATCTGGTCGCTTTCCCTATCTTTGTTCTCTTTGGCTCCAGTTCTGACTATTCAATAAACCTTTCCAGGCTTTGATTCAAGAATCTAAGAGTGGTAGTTTCACTGGCTTTAAAGATGAAAAGAGATGATAATAAAACATCGTTAGATCTTTTTTCCCCCTCTATCTTGTTTCATCCTGTGAAGCCCTTGGAATGACTTCTTTTTTGTTGGGAATTTAACAAAGCTTTTGAAAAATTGGTTTTATCCTCCTTCACTTCTGTCCATTTTCTGAGGTGATATAGATGAACCATTCATTCTCTATTCCTGAACAATGTTTTCTAAAATGTTTTTGTCTTCCTCTCTTATTCACATCTTCATATGAAAATCAGTGTTTATCTTGAAATTTTTCTATCTTTTCATCTTCTGTGACAGAGAATTTGTGCCCAAGTTGTAGTCATTTTGAGGGTTGTCTTTTTTCATATATATTTTGTGGATATTATAATAAAAGATGATCAAATGTCTCTTGGAGTTTTTCTGTGGTTGTTATTTCCATTAGTTTTATGACAAAACCAGAACTCTTTTTATGTTTCTCCAAGGAGTCTGAGAGTCTTCCTTCCATTAATATGCAACTACCTTCTAACTTCTCGTTTCATTTATAGCTAAAATTTCAAGGTTGATGTGATTCAGTTTTGGTAGTAGTATGACCATTTAAATATCACTAGACATTTTTTGATTGTTAGAATATAACAAATGAAGTTAGAGTTTGTAAACAGCCTAAAATTTGTGTCGTCTTTACCACCCTTTGTCCTCTTTTCTTCTACTCTTTTACCATCTGGAAGGGAGCTACATAGAAATCAGGGCCATTTTGTATTTTTTTATGGATTGCCATAGCCAGAGACTTGATCACCATGTGGTCAGCCTACAGGTCATATTCTTCTAGAAGAGTCCTCAGAATACAGTCTACATGTTTCCTGGAATCCTACCTGAAGTCTTTACAGGAGGGCAGAAATTGCCAGAACTTCCATTGTTTTGGAATAGCCTTCAACAATACAGGGTCACCTCTACGCTATTGTTACTAGATAAATAGCTCATGTCACTGAAGAGTTTGCTTTTTATTACTTCGAAATTAGTCACTGAATGCACCCTGTAATGTATGACACAGTCAATTGTCAGTCTTTCTTGGTGATAACATAAAATATTCAATTATCAGTACCCATTATAAATCATTGTCTAAAGTAAGGAAATTTAAAGAAGCAAAATAGTAAGTGTTAATAACTAAGTTGCTGACATAGAGCATACCCAATTTGTGCAGAAATAAAAAGGAGAAAAATTGATTCTAGATTTTATAATGTGAGTTATCTCCGATTTGGCTTTATTTTTAGTTATCTTAATTAATAGTACATGCTCTGTTACTATTTCCAACTTATCTTCTCCAACATTTATCATTTTCATATTTTGTCATGTTAGCCAGTCTGATAGGTATGATGTGGTACCTCAGAGTTGTTTCGATTTCATCTCTGTAATCAATAGTGATTTAGAGTATTTTTTCATATGACTATAGATGGCTTTAATTTCTTCCTCTGAAAACTGCCTATTCATATATTTTGACTATTTATCAGTTGGGGAATGACTCGTATTCTTGTAACTAAATTTGACTCAGTTCTCAATATATTTTAGAAATGAAGCCTTTATCAGAGACATTAGCTTAAAAATTCTTTCCCAATTTTCTGCTTCCATCCTAATCTAGGTTGCAGTGACATCTAGGTTGCATTGGCTTGGTTTGTGCAAAACCTTTTCAATTTAATGTAATCAAAATTATCCATTTTGCATTTCATAATGTTCTCTATCTCTTGTTTGGTCATAAATTCCTCCATTCTCCATAAATTTGACAGATAAACTATTTTTTGCTCCCCTAATTTGTTCATAGTATCAGCCTTTATACCTAAATTGTGTACCCATTTGGACTTTATTTTGATATATGGTATCAGACATTGGTCTATGCCCAGTTTCTGCCATACTGTTTTCCAGTTTTCCCAGCAGTTTTTGTCAAATAGTGAGTTCTTATCCCAGAACCTGGGGTCTTTGGGTTTATCAGAGAGTAGATTGCTATAATTTTTGACTACTGTGTCTTGTGTACCTAACCTATTTATTCCACTGATCTACCCCTCTATTTCTTAGCCAATTCCAAGTAGTTTTGATGATTGGTGCTTAATAATATAATTTAAGATCTAGTATGGCTAGGCCACCTTCCCTAGCATTTCTCCTCATTAATTCCCTTGATATTCTGGACCTTTTGTTCTTCCAGATGAATTTTGATATTATTTTATCCAGCTCTGTAAAATAATATTTTTGGTAGTTTAATTGGTATGGCACTGAATGAATAAATTAATTTAGGTAGAATTGTCATTTTTATTATATTAGCTTGACCTACCCATGAGTAACTGATGTTATTCCAATTATTTAGATCTGACTTTATTTATATGAAAAATGTTTTGTAATTGTGTTCATATAGGTCCTGGGTTTGTTTTGGCCTCTAGACTCCCAAATATTTTATAATGTTTATGGTAATTTTAAATGGAATCACTCTTTCTATCTCTTGCTATTGGTCTTTGTTAGTAATGTATAGAAATGCCAATGATTCATGTGGGTTTATTTGTGGGTGCAACTTTGTTAAAATTGTTTATTTCAAGTATTTTTTTTACTTGATTCTCTAGGATTTTCTAAGTATATCTCATATCATCTGCAAAGAGTGATAGCTTAGTTTCTTCTTTGCCTGTTCTAATTCCTTCAATTTCTTTTTCTTCTCTTATTGCTAAAGCTAATATTTCTAGTGCCATATTGAATAACAGTAGTGATAACAGACATCCTTGTTTCACCCTTAATCTTACTGGAAATGCATCTAGCTTACCCTCATTACATATAATGTATGGTGATGGTTTTAGTTAGATGCTACTTATCATTTAGGGAAGGTTCCATTTATTCCTATGCTTTCTAGTGTTTTAAATAGGAATGGATGTTGTATTTTGTCAAAAGCTGTTTCGGCCTCTATTGAGAAAATCATATGGTTTCTGCTAGTTTAGCTGTTGATATGATCAATGATGCTTATAGTTTTCCTAATATTGAACCAGCCCTGCATTCCTGATATAAATCCTACTCTATCAAAGTATATTATTTTCATAAGTTACTGTAATTTTTGCTAATATTTTATTTAAAACTTTTGCATCTATATTCATTAGGGAAATTGGTCTATAATCTTTTTTCCCTCTGTTTTGGCTCTTCCTGGTTAAGATATCAGTACTATATTTGTATCATAAAAAGATTTTGGTAGGACTCCTCCTTTGCCAATTTTCCCAAATAGTCTATATCATATTGGAATTAATTATTCTTTAAATGTTTAATAGAGTTTGCTTGTAAATCTATCTGGCCCTGGAGATTTTTTTCCTAGGGAGTTCACTGATGACTTGCTCAATTTCTTTTTCTGAGATGGGGTTATTTAAGTATTTTACTTCCTCTTCTGTTAATCTGGGCAACTTATATTTTTAAATATTCATCCATTTCACTAAGGTTGTCGAATTTATAGGCATACAATTGGGCAAAATAATTCCTAATTATTGTTTTAATTCCCTCTTCATTGGAGATGAATTCACCCTTTTTATTTTTGATACCGGTAATTTGGTTTTCTTCTTTTTTAAAATCAAATTAACCAAAGGTTTATAAGTTTTACTGAATTTTTCATAAACCAGATCTTAGTTTTATTTATTAGTTCAATAGTTTTCTTAATTTCAGTTTTATTAATCTCTCCTCTGCTTTTCAGTATTTCTAATTTTGTATTTAATTGGAGATTTTTAATTTGCTCCTTTTCTAGCTTATTCAGTTGCATGCCCAATTCATTTGTCTCCTCTTTCTCTTTTATTCATGTAAGCATTCAGAGATATAAAACTTCCCCTAAGAATCACTTTCCCTGCATCCCATAAGATTTGGTTTGTTGTCTCATTATTGTCATTCTCTTGAATGAAGTTTTTGATTGTTTCTATGATTTGTTGTTTGACTATAAAGGCAATCAGTGAATGGGAAGATCTTTCCTGCCTATTTGAGTGGGCTTTGGGGGTGGGGCTCTCAGGGTCTTGGGGGGAGTAACTAGGACTGGAACCAATGGAAGCCTGTGGTGGGAGAAGCTTGATGAACTGTTGGAGTAGAGCTAAGAGGCAGTTGGTGAGAGCAGTTAAGAGCTGAAGGAGAGAGGAAGCAGTCAGCTAGCTGGAACAAAGCTTGGAGATTGCAGCGGAAGCAGTGGAAGTGGTGGAGATGGCGGCAGGCACTACAAAAAGCAGGACTGACCCTCGTGGAGACTGGAGAATGCTGAGCAGGGACTTGAGGCCACTGGGTGGTCTTCTTGCTGGAGGGCCCTGACATGGCGAGGGGCGGGGGGGAAGCACCAGTATGGTTTGGCTTGCTGCCATAATGTTTTTCTGTGGCCTCCTGGTCACTATTGTGAAATGAACATTGGAAGGTTCTTCCCAGGATGTCGAATTGGGGACATGTGTTGGTAAGCAAAAAGAGGTCCTTAGCACTTAGTTCAACAAGTGCCCTTGAAGAGTTTGGCTTTTGTTTTTGTTGAGTAATTCAGTGTATTTTATTGAGTCTTACTAAGTGCTAAGCCCCAAGCCCAAACCCCTATTAGGTGTAAAACCTATGTGGGTGTGGATTGGCAACTAAGGTGGGGCCCAAGTTGGGTCTAACTCCAGGGAGGGCCTAGTTCACATGTCTGGGACAACAGAGGCTTTTAGACCACCACGTGGGTTTAAGTCCACCTCTTTGTGATGATTCTAGGTCACGTGGGTGAGTCGCATGTGTGACTCACCCCTGAAGCTGACAAAGATATAAAAACCAGGGGTTGGCTTCCTCTTCCTTGGAGCTCTTTGCCGCAGCAGTGGTGGCACGCATGACTCTGGGCCAGCCCTTGTTCTGAGCTCCCGGGCTGAACCTAGATGTTGGTAACTATGAATTGTATTG
>CM053622.1:277373140-277404741 GCA_028646595.1 Phalanger gymnotis
TAGAAATGTTAGCTGTAGCAATAAGAGAAGAAAAAGAAATTGAAGCAATAAGAATAGGCAAAGAAGAAACTAAATTATCATTTTTTGCAGATGATATGATAATTTACTTAGAGAATCCTAGAGAATCAAGTAAAAACCTACTTGAAATAATAAACAACTTTAGCAAAGTTGCAGGATATAAAATGAGCCCACATAAGTCCTCAGCATTCCTATATATTACTAACAAAGCCCAAGAGGAAGGGATAGAAAGAGAAATTCCATTTAAAGTTACTGTAGACACTATAAAATATTTGGGAGTCTACTTGCCAGGACAAACCCAGAGCCTATATGCACATAATTATGAAATAATTTTCACACAAATAAAGTCAAATCTGAATAAATGGAAAAACATCAGTTGCTCATGGTTAGGCCAAGCTAATATGTAATAAAAATGACAATTTTACCTAAATTAATTTACTTATTCAATGCCATACCAATCGAACTTCCAAAAATTATTTTACAGAGCTGGATAAAATAATAACAAAATTCATCTGGCAGAACAAGAGTTCCATAATATCTAGAGAACTAATGAAAAGAAATGCTAGGGAAGGTGGCCTAGCCATACCAGATATTAAACTATACTATAAAGCAGCAGTCATCAAAACTACTTGTTCCTGGCTAAGAAACAGAGTGGTGAATCAATGGAATAGGTTATGTACACAAGATGCAGTGGTCAACAACTACAGGTGTCTAGTCTTTGATAACCCAAAGAATCCAGCTTCTGGGCTAAGCCCTAGCCTTTTTATCAGGAAGGCCTGGAAGTCCCTTATTTCATCGAACGTCCATTTCCTTGCCTGAAAGATTATGCTCAGTTTTGCTGGGTAGTTGATCTTTGGTTGTAGTCCAAGCTCCGTTGCATTACAGAATATTATATTCCAAACCTTCTGATCTTTTAATGGTCCTGTGTGATCCTGACGATAGTTCCACAGTATTTGGAATATTTCTTTCTGGCTGTTTCCAGTATTTTTTCCTTGACCTGATAATTCTGGAATTTGGCTACAATATTCTTTGATGTTCTCTCTTTTCTATTCTATTTTCTATTTCTATTTTATTTTCAAGAGGTGATCAGTGGATTCTTTCCATGACTATTTTTCCCTCTGGTTCTAGAACCTCAGAGCAATCTTCCCTGATGATTTCTTGGAAGATACTGTCCAGGCTCTTTTTTTTCATCGTGTTTTTCACTAGAACAGTAATTCTTAAGTTACTTCTCTTGGATCTATTTTCCAGGTCAGCTGTTTTTCCAATGAGATATTTTAGGTTTTCTTCTATTTTTTCATTCTTTTGATTTTGTTTGACTGATTCTTGTTACCTCATAGAGTCATTATCTTCTACTTGCCCAATTCTAATTTTTAATGAATATTTTCTTTAGTTAGCTTTTGTACCTCCTTTTCCATTTGGTCAATTTTACTTTTTAAGGAGTTGTTTTCTCCACTTAGGTTTTGTATCTTATCTCTTTCACCAATTTTGCTTTTCAAGGAGTTGTTATTTTCGGTGATTTTTTTCCCATTTTGTCAATTGTACTTTTAAATGAATGAATCAATTTTTCTTCTACCCCTCTAATTTGACTTTTAAAGTTCTTTTCGAGCTCTTCCAAGAATACTTTTTGGATTTGACTCCAGTTCATATTCCTTTTTGAGGTTTCAGATGTGGAGGTAGTGTCAATGCAGTCCTCTTCTAAAGTTGTATTTTGATCTTCCCTGTCCCCATAGTAAAACTCTATGGTCTTTGCTTTTCTAAGGTGCTTTTTGCTCATTGTGATTACTTTTTTCCTGGCTTTTACGGTGGATCTCTGCTTCTGGGGTGTAGGCTGTTCTGTCCCACTCTTCTTTTGCTGGGGGCTAGGGACCTGGTTACTGGATTTGTGGGCTGTGGCTTCTGGTTCTGGTGGCTATAAGCTATATAATGCTGTAGCTTACCTGTTGCTGAACTGGAGTTGGTTGGTGTGTGTGAAGGCCAGGTGAGGTCTTTCTGTGTTTCCTGGGATTACACCAAAGGTTGTGTTGTGAGGTGTGGGGGAAGGGCAGTCTGGCCATTGGAGGTCTCCTCCTCCACTATGGCTTCACTAGAGGATGGGTAGGCTCAACTGTTGTTGCACTTCCATCCTTGCTGGTGTCTGCTGATTCCCCTGGCTGCGGGAAGACACACCTGGGGTCCTGGTGTTGGTGCTTGCCAGCACTAATATCCTGGGGCTCAGGATCTCCCACTGATCCACTGAGGTTGGGCTTACTGCTGGTTTGCTGGGATGCCTTCTGACAAAGCAAGAGGGACCTTTCCCATTAATTCCCCTAGCCTCCTGAGTCAAAAGATTGTTGTCTCTCTGCTGGCTCCACTATTCCAGGATTTTTCCTGGGGCAATATTCTCTGAGTTTTTCAAGGTCAATAAGGGAAGGTAAGAGTGACTTACTATTTACTCCGCCATCTTGGGTCCCAGAAGTTTAAATAGATGACTTTCAAAAGTTAGATTTGTGGGCAGATAGCCCCAGGATTTGTTGCTGCTGCAGGCCCTTGCTCATCATTTTTTATAGCACAATAGTATTCCATTACATTCATGCACCACAACTTGTTACACCATTCCCTAAATGATGGGTATTGCTTCAATTTCCAATTCTTTGCCCGCACTAAGAAAGTTGATATAAATATTTTTTGTACAAATAAGTCCTTTGCCTTTTTAAAATATTTTTGGGATTTATACCTAGTAGTGATTTTGCTGGATCAAAGGATATGCACAGTTTGGTTGCCCTTTGGCCATAGTTCAAAATTGCTCTCCAGAATTGTTGGAGCAGTTCACACCTCCACTAACAGTGCATTAGTGTCCCAATTTTCCCACATACTCTCCAACATTTGTTATTTTCCTTTTCTGTCATATCAGCCAATCTGATGTGTGTGTGTGTGTGTGTGTGTGTGTGTGTGTGTGTGTGTGTGTGTATTCTATATATTATAGCTACTACTGTTGTGGCATGTTTTTGAAGGTTGATGGTGCCCAAATATTGTCTAAGTGTAACTATTACCCCTCGCTTTACCTTCTTGGTCATTCTCACCTTGGGTTTAAGGAAATCAAGGGCTATACTATGTGATTTTAGTTACTAAATCTTTAATTATAAAAATTGCAATGTTACCTTTATTAATTAATTATATTTGAGCCCCCACATTAGATTATTAAATATTTATTTCATTAATGAGGAAATTTCTTTTCCCATAAGCTTTTACATATCTCTCTTTATATAAAGCAGACCAATTTCCTAGACTTCAATAAACATTTTTACTGGCTATATTAGCACTTTAACAGAAATAACAAAAATAACAAAGTTGTTTACAATGTTTTAGCTGTGAGAAAGAGAAAAGCAAGGGCTATCTCTAAAAAAAGCTATTTGTTTTTATTCTTAACTTTTCAATTCTGGAAACACATTTCCACCATTCAGTTCTTCCAGGATACAAATTAAGTTTTTTTTTCAAGAATTTTCTTCATTTTTCTTCACAAGATAAGGGTTTAACTCAGTTATTTCAGGTAGAAGTTCTCTCATTCCTTTTTCATCTGTAATTTCATGGTCTCTCTTCATCTATTATAATCTGTCTAGAATAACAGTTTATCTTCTAATCACTCAGTGTTTTATTGTATCAATGATAAAGTTACAGTACCTATAATTTATTTAAGGATTTTGAAGCAAGTAGTATATTACTATCATCAAAAGACTTGTAGTTAGTATAAATACTATCGATGCGCTTCTGCTTTTTTCATTCAATATAACTTCATATATTTTTCTTTAGTCTGATAAAATTTGCAGTTTACTATAGTACATAGGCATATGTTATGCCTGTTGGCTACAGGTTTATTTTTTTAAACCATTCTCCAATTATTGGACACATTGGAGGGCTTCTGGTTTTTTTTTTTTTAAACTGTGACAAATAATATTGCTATGAATATGTTTAAGCATTTTCCAATTGTTGGACACTTTGGAGTGCTTATAGTTTTTTTTTTAACTATGACAAATAACATTGCCATGAATATTTGTGTGCAGATAGGACTTTTTCCAGTCCATATATTCTTTTGGCATAGTCCTAATTAAGGGAACATTAGGAAAGGGGATAAAAAGCCAATGCCACTGGTACTGTAACAATATATCTTTATATCTATGGTTGTGTCAGCATTGACTTTTATAATTTTTGAACATTTGCCAATTTTAATGGATGTAAGGCATTATTTCAAATTTGCTTTAATTTGTATATTTTTATCTTGCGAGAATTTATACAATTTTTCAGGTGGTTATTGAAAATCTGTTTTTCTCTTTGGAGAAGTGATTATTACAATATTTTCTCTAATTGTCTTGGAATAATTTTTTTTTCCTTTTAAAATTTGTGCCAAATAATGATAGATTTTAAATCTCTTAATTCCTGGACATTTTTACAGTGTTGTTCTTTCTAAAATTATGTTGAATAGTAATTATTATGTTAGCCTTGATGAGGATACTCTTATTTTCCCCCTATTCTTAATCAGAGTTTAAGCATAAATATCTATCCAAATAATGTTATTTATATTTTAATTTGTTGTTTTTGTGTAAACATCTTTTATATAACCTAATCCACATATATTTTCCTATATTTAATTCTATTGATTGAATACCAAGAATTTTCTTTATTTCTATCTGATAGCTCTATCATTCAATTTTGCTCAATTTTTATGATTAAAAACCCTCAAATAGCCATTAATCTTTTAGAAATTATTGTAGTATATTTTATGAGAAATGAACCTAGTTTCATTTTCGCCATCCTTCCTTTTCTTCCCATCAGTTTTTATTTAATTATCAATTCCTTCAACTGCATTATTTCACTGGTGATTTATTAAACTCTAGTCTATTATGTCAGTTTCTAATTCAGGATTAACTTTTCCATTCCATTAATCTGTTTGTTCATTAAAAAAATCCACTACCGGATAATTTGGGTAATTATTACTTTACAGTGTAATTTTTGGTCTGGCATTGAAAATCATGCTCCTTATATATATTTTTTCCTCTGTAATTTCTCTTGGTAGTCTTGTCCATCTGTTCTTTTATGTAAATTTAATTTAATTTAATTCTACAAAGTAGCCCACTGGTATTGCTTTAAAATTTGTGAATTAATTTGGGTAATTTGTCATCCTTATTACATCACTTCAAACTTGCCACATAATTTGAATAATATTACAATTATTATTATTTTTCTCTATTAAATTATTTTATAGTTTTTATGTAAGTCTTATGTATATCATGGTAGGTTATTATCCAAATATCTGATACATATTTTATTTATAGAAATGGTACTTTTTTCTGCCAATGAAATTATTTTTGTCAGAAATAAAATGCTGATGATTTTTATGAGTTTATCTTATATGTCATTACCTGAGTGCTGAAGTTACTTGTATCAATTAATTTTTATTCTTTAATTTCATGAATTTTTTATAGTGTTGATATTTTAAAACTTAGGTTGAATAGTAATGATGAGATTAGCTCTGAGGAGGATTTTCCCCTATCTTAATCAGATAGCCTCTAATGTTTTCTTTTTATATATTTAACTCTTAGTATTTTGAATTACTTTCTATCCATCTTAAGGAAAGAAAAAATTCTTTCTATTCTTCTTCTTTTTACTGTTTAACATAAACTAAGGCTTTTATTGTTTTTTGTTGTTGTTTAGTCCTTTCGGTCTTGTCCAAGTCTTCATGACCCCATCTGGGATTTTCTTCGCAAGTATACTGTAGTATTTTGCCATTTCCTTCTTTAGCTCATTTTATAGATGAGGAAATAGAGGCAAATGGGGTTAAGTGACTTGCCCAGGGTCATACAATTAGTGCGTGTGTGAGGTCAGATTTGGATTCAGGGAGATGAGTCTTCCTGACTCTGGGCCCAACACTTTCCATTGTGCCACCTAGCTGCTATATAAATCAGTGCTATAGTTCATCAAAGGTTTTTTTCTGCATCTTTTATCTTATTGATACTATTATTTTAATTCTTTTCCTGCTATCTTACCATCCTTACAATCCTGAAATAAATTAATTTGAGAATGATTTTTATGTTATGGTGTATTTTGTTTGCTGGTATTTTAATATTTTGCATCAATGTTTCTTAATAGAATTAACTTATAGTTCATTTTCTGTGCTTTGTCCTTGACTTGATTGACAATCAGAACCATATTTGCCTCATGTAAAGAGTTGTCTTGATGATACACATACACACACATATATATACATGCATATACATACACACATATGTATAGATACACACATACACATATACATACACACATATGTATATACACACGTATGTGTACGTGTGTGTATCAGAGTTTTATCATGGACAGGAGTAAAGAACCATAGATTTAGAATTAATATAGTTATAGGTTTAAATTCTGTCCCTGCTAGTTGTTTGACCAGGGGAAAATTACTTAGCCTCCGGGATCCTTAGTTTCCCCATCTATAAAATAGAGATAATAATATCTGTAGTGATTTTCTTACAAGCTTGGTGAGAATTAATTGAAATAATCAGGTGAAGTGCTTTATACACCTTAAAATGCTTCATAAATATCAACTAAATAGACTATAAGGATAGTGATATTTGTTCTTCAAATACCTGATAATGTTCACATGATCCTATGGGGACTTGGTAACTTATTAATGGTTGATCTCTGCTTCTGCTTTTGTTTCTTTGAGTCTCTTTCTCTCTCATTCTTTTTCTTCTTCTCTTCCTTGCATTCTCCCTCTATCCCCTGCCTTCCTCTACTTCTGAGACTTCTCTGAGTTAAATATTTCTTTTTTTCCTATTTGTGTATTTTATAGTTTTTGTAAATATCTATTTCTTTTACATTCTTGGTTTTGTTGAAATAGTTTATGGTTTATTTTTCTTATTCATGGTAGTCTCTTTTCTGTTTTTAATAGCTTTCTGTTCTTCTTTTGATAAACCTTTCTCATGCTTTAACCTATGATTGCTTTTTAAACTGATTTTTATTTTTTATTCATGTATCAAAATTTTTGTTTTATGTATTACATACTTTTTACTTAGTTTTATACTTTCATAAATTGATTTGTCCAATTAATTTGACTGTAAGCCATTAATTTTTATTTTTCAGGCTCCTGCTAATATAAGCATCTAGGTTATAAAATTTCCCTTAGTACTGCTTTGGTTGTATCTCATGAATTTTGATGTGTTGATTTTATATTGTTGTTGTTTTCAATATAATTTGTGATTGATTTTTTCACATTTTTCCTTTGCTCTAAAATTATTTAGAATCATTTTCTAGTTTTATGCCCTTGCAATCTTTTGGCCACTTTTTTCTTATACCTATATTTTGTGGTCAATATGTATTTCTTGATTCTTTCTTTCTGGATTTACCTATCCTATTTTTTGTGTACTATGAATGATCTTTTTTGTGTATGCATATTCTATATACTTTTGAAGACACATATGTGCCATATTTTTCTCAAATCCAATTGCTTCCTCATCCTATTAATATTAATGATTTCTTTCTCATCTACTTTAAAAAAATTCTCTCATGCACTAATGTGCTGTTGAGATCTCTCGCTGATAATAATTGACTTCATAATTCTTCTTTACAGCTCAGTATTGTTTCCTAATTTAAGTGTTATGCAACAGTATACAGATGTTTAATATTTGCATTCCCTCGATGCTAATTTTAACTTTAAATCCTATGTAGAATCATAGTATCATAAAAATAGAGCCAAAATAACTCTTACTAACAACTCTTCCATCCAATCCACCCTTCTTATTTAAGAGTTGAGAAATTGAGGGCCACAAAGTTTCAATGACTTGACCAATGCCACACAGAGGAAATAAATAGCATAGACTTAGTAATATATTGTTACATTTTGTTTTTTATCCCATCACTATCCATTTATATTTTTATGGGGAAATATAATGCCTTTGAATTTATATTCAAAGTTACAGTTGTCAAATTTGAACTTTTCTCTATAATACTTTGTTAAATTACATTATTTTGTGAGAAGACATCATTTTGCTTATTTCACAGATACTATTCCTTTATCAGCCTAAACACACACACATACACACACACACACACTCTCCTGCTATATACAGTTCATTCATTTTATATTAACTTCTTAAATCTTGTAAAAATTCAGTGATTCCCTACCCCCACCCATTTTAGATAAGGACTTTGTTCTATGATACTTTTCCTTCTGTTATCATCCTTATTGCCTTGATAAATCATAGACCACAGACCATACATTTGATCTCACTTTATGTTGAAACTGAAGACTAGTGTTTATTGACTTGCCCACTATGATCAAGGTAGTATCAAAGCATCAGATATGAGATTTGAATCCAAGTCACCTAACTCCAGAGGAAGTACTCATTCCATGGTACCATGTTTCTTCTCTGCTCTTTTATATGTGTTCCCCTTTTCTGTCTTCCTTCTTACATATTTTCCTTGTCAAGTTCATGTTTGTTTACTGATAAATCAACACATAATTCTACTGTTTTCAATTGCCCACTAGTAAATCATAGTTGCGAAATAAGCTTTTGTTTAAAGACATCAATTTTTGCTATTTTTTTTTGTTTTTCATGTCAAAAGCTAATTTAAGGTTGCCCTTAAAATTCACTGGGAATTTTGAATGATAATTTTAAAATATTTTTAAAAAGAATGATCATACTCAGAAGATGGTTTGGGGATAAACTTAAATTTCATAATTTTGAAAGTCTGAGTTATGATGACTCTTAGCCCCAAAGTCTAAGATAAGAATTCTCTTAACCATAACTTCTGGCCTCTTCCCTATTCTCTTGGTAGTCCCTATTTTAGAAGTCTTGCCTCTAGAAGTCAGAAATTAGAAGACCGACAGATATTTTCTCCCCTTTTTGAATTTAAGATAGGAATGGAGATAGTGGTTCCTTTAGTCATTGGATAACTTTGTAAGACAAATGATTCAAATTGTATTATGACCTGTGATTTGAGGGGCTTAGTTTGCCAGTTTTTAATATGATAAACATGTGGCTAATAGTTTCATGTTAATTGCTTCTCTCAGCTTTGTGAAATACTGAGGACATCATATTTTTAGAATGAAAAACTAAAGGTTCTTTTGACCAAACATAGGTTTTTTTTTTTAATTTACGTTAGTATTTTCATTACTTTCACTTTCCAGGTGAAAAAGTATCTGTTAAAAAATGGAATAAAAATCCTTTCCATACTGTATGTCTGAAGATTTTTTCTCAAGTGATTTGTAATTAGGCTCTAAAATCTCTTCAAATTTAACATTGAACATCCCAGTGTGAGAATAATAAAATAATAATTTTGTAATAAAGTCAAATCTCGATCATTCAAGAAAAGATTATTCAATTTGTCGATGAACTGTACTTCCCCTGCCAGGTATCAGTCAGGTTTTATGCTCATTATCAGCAGGTAGAGGAGGCAATAAAACCAGCAGCAGAATTAGTGGCTGATCTTCGAGTATTTTTTTTTCCTTTTCTTTAAAATGCATAGTTCTCTTTTCTCTTGCTCTAAATAGATGTTAATGACAATCTATTTTGAAAAGTACTTTATTTTTCTATATCTGATTGATAATGCAACATCTTTTTTAAATACTAGCTATGGGGTATGGCTATATATTTACGTAAACATAACATTGCTAATTATTGAAGAACACTTCCAGTAAGATTCTATAATTACTGATCTGATTATTAATAGTTTCCACAATATCATTTAGGAAAAAATGCACTTTAAATCCACCACCCTTGAAATAGGGTCACAGTTTATGTTCTCTTCATAGAAGCCTCATAGTTTTGTTTTGCTTTTTAAAACACACATTAACTATCCATATAAATCAGCAAGTCGCAACCTCCATGGCCTTCTGTTTCTTCATGTGTAAAATAAGGAATTTGACTTAAATAAATGGATCTCAAACTTCTTCATAGAGGTGATATCATTTATTTTAAACAAAACTTCATTGGAAACTTTGAAATAGAATTTCAAAATAATGTTGAAACATATACTTCTAACCATAGTGAAAAAAAAGCATGGTCATGTCAGTGGATTGGTGATACCATCAATATGGGTATTTCCTCCATTAATGCCATCCATCTTTTCTTGTCCTGTACAATTCTTGTCTTTGCTATTTGAGGAAGCCTCCACACAGAATATACTCAATATGCTTGAGGTCTTTCTTTTGTTTAGTTCTCTATTAAATTACATGGCTGTCCTGGAGCACTTCATCTGTCTCTCACATATTTAAGATCTTGCAATTTTATTTGATAAGTATAATCATAGAGATAACTTTATGCAGTGATTACTCTTCTGATTATTGGCCTCAAATGCTTGCCACAGATGTTTGCATTGTCATGTTGGATGCCTTGCATGAAACTGAAATGAAAGAAACATGAGTGAGATCCTCCAGATCTTTGCAGATGACATTATGTTGATTGAATCAAGGCCGAGAGTATTACAGTGCCTACTTAGTAATTGCCCTCAAATATTCACACACAGACACACACAAAACTAAATGATTTTTCTATTATCCATACATATTATAACATAGAATTGGGTGGTTAGTCCATCAAATTAGTATGTCATCATATATTCAGGATGTGCTAAAATGGCTCTGGAAAGGACAAGCTGGATGATACTTGGAAATTTTCACAATGCTTTTAATGATTTTGTAATTTAATCCTTGGAGCAAAGGCTTGTTATTTACATACAAATTTTCTGAAAAAAGCACTGTGATCACTGATCTGGATTCATTACCCCTTTTAAGCTATCAAAGTTGCACCCAAATGACTGGGAAATGGAAAGACACATGGTGGGTGCAAGTAAGCTGCTTAAGCTATGGGTTAATAGGGAGGAAATGTATCCTTTGAATAATATGGAGGACAGACTGTATTACCTTTTCTGTCATCGTGTCTTAACATGAGGGTAGAGGATGCTTGAGTAAATTAATCACCCCACTTGAGTTAAAGTATGTTATAATGCTAAGCCCTGATAAATTTCTTAGGTGAGAAAATATCACAGTTATTCAGAAAGTGAGGCTCAGACAGACCCTTGAATAAATCATAGTTGGTTTGATTTAAATTAAGTGCTCACACTGTTCCTATTGGATGAGTGACTTGTGCACATCCTGAAGAGTTTAAATAAAAGGAGGCGCTAATTCATAGCCTGAGGAGAAATTTCAGGGATTGAGCAGCAGAGTATATTACGGTATCTACTGAAAGACAAGCCCCTGAAGTTGTACATGGGCAAAAAAGAGCCCCATCTGTTGGAACTTTTTCCAGTTTCCTCAGTCCTTAAGGAGTTATAATTGTCATCCTCAGACTGTCTTCTGCTCTGAGCTGCATACAGGCCGATGGACTCCTCAATCTTTTCTTCGCTATAGCTCAGTCTTATTTTTTCTATCTAATTCCACTGGTTACCTCTTCTCTTTTGCCTGGCCCTTGAAATCTCTCCTTAGTGGCAAATGACACAACCTTTTTGAACCTCAGTTTTCTCATCTATAGGGATAATAATGCTCTTACTCCCTACCTTGCAGGGCTATGAGGAAAATATTTTGTAAATATTAGTTTTATATAGATCAACATCCACATAAGCTATCAGTATAATATATTATTATTATGATTAGCTATTTTTGATAATCTTAGGTTTTCACGATTGTGGTCATTATACTACCTCCATGGGTCTACGGGAAAAAATGTTTACTGGATTAATGTATCAATAAGTAAACTAAGTTAGGATAAGAAGTTGAACAGTTTATGGGAGGAAATTTCCAACAAAGTGACTCATAACTAAAACATTTATAATCCAGTAGAGCACCTTCCTATATCATCCTTTTTTCTCTCTCTCCCTCATTTTAGATCCCCAGACTTCATATTTGAACATATTTGACTACTTTTGTCCACCTACACAATGTATTTATTTTTGCTTAACCAGGGGTGATAACTTGTGAGTCATCCATGATGTAGTTTAGTGTCTGTTGGCACATCTATTAAGCACTTCTACTTGCTGTGGTTTCTTTTCCACTTATAAATATTTGTCTCATGCTGTGATTTGGCATGGATACTTTTAGTTCTGGAACAAATTTTTAAAAAATCCAGATGAATAAATCTATTGGAAAGTTTTTGTGAAAGAAGAGTGTTGAAAATAAAGATGTTTTAAATTCCATTTCACCTTTTAATGAAACGTAAAAGTTTTTGTGCTTAATCTTCCATAAATAGATGGCCAAATTTCCTTAGTGCAGAGTAAATCACTATTACACTTTGGCATTTATCTGATCACAATTTTTTTATGATTCCATAATTCCTGATGTTGTATGACTGCAATTCTTATTCTTCATACTCACTGGAGTCTCTTTATCCTTCAAGCTTCTCTTCTTTCCTAGGGCATATTGTTGTTTGTCTTTCATTCTTGATGAGAACAATGACATCACAAGGGTGATGTCTTGACTTGCATGTGAATTGGATTTAACTGATGCAGAGCCATGCAAAGTTATCAGCTTCACTTTCTCCTCCAGAATCATTAGTGGCAAGACAAAAGTCAAGATGACTAGTGATGGCCCAGCCCTAGATCATAACTTCTGCACTGGCCACACTCTTCTCCCTTCCCTATCTTGAACCCTTGGTGAACCACCTCAATTCAACACTATCTTCTGCTCTCTAATCCCTTGCCTCATTGTCCTCGCCAGCTTTCAACCCTGGATTACTCCTACCATTCACTTCCTTTGATTCTAATTACATGCTACTCAAAAGAGGTGGAAGAATCATGAAATCATACAGTAAATTCCACTATAAACCTATGTTATTTTAATCTGAACTGGACACTTCAGCAGTGTACACATTTGCTATCCAACCCTCCTCAGAAACCGTTCCAAACTTTCTCATCTTCTTAAGCCTTCCACAACAGTCTTTCTTCCATCATTTTAGCTATGATAGCCTCAAATAGTTGGCCAAGGCCAACCTGTCTATATCCATCATGAGTACTAGCTCTTTATGACTTCTCCAACAAATTGGCCCTACTACAATCCCTAGTCCCTCTCTTATATCAATTTCTCCCTACCTGCTATTTTCCTCCAGCTTCCTACAAATTCCTTTAGAAACAATCTACACTTGGTGTTTCCTCTTCTTTAAACCCTCTATAATCCTGCTCCTGATCTCATCATTCAACTGAAACTACACTCACCAAAGTTATAAGGGATCTTTTAATTGCCTAATCTAATAGAGATTTCTCAGTCTATATCCTTCTTGACCTTGCTTCAGAATCTGCTACTGTTTATCACGTAATTCTAGATACTCTCTCCTTTTTAGGTTATAATGACACTGGTTGCTCCTGGTTCTCCTCCTACATGATTGACTATTCTTTGCACTTTCTTCTTTATTGAATCTTCACCCATGTTATCTCTGTGAGAGTTGGACTATACAGTGCTCAGCTTTCCGTATAGTCCAGTTCTCACAAGATGATTATTGAACACATAGGCACTAATGAGATCACCAAGTGAAATTATGTAGAGAACAACAACAAAAAAGAAGATGCCCTAAGACACAACACTGGGGAACATTGATGCTTAGTGAATATAACAGATGTAATGTAACAACTAGAGCTGAATACTAGGGGCAATTAGGTGAGTTCATGGTGACACAGTTGTGTTTTACAATGCATTAATGGCTTTGATATGTAGGAAAGTTCAAAATGCCCATTTTACCATGTGAAATTAGCTGCCTCCTCCCACCCCCCACTTCTACCCTAGAAGAATTCACTTAATTTTTTTTGATGAAACCATTTTATAATGAATGTATAAAATATTTCTTTACCCTGACTAATAAGTTGAGTTTTAAATTTCATAGATTTCTTATCATTTGAAATATTTTTTATTTTAATTTTTTTTTAAGGTTCAAGAGATCCCCGCATGTACTCATGTCCAATTTACAAGAAGCCAATCCGGACAGATTTGAACTACATTGCAGCAGTGGACCTTAAAACTGTCCAACCCCCTGAGCACTGGATACTTCGTGGGGTGGCCCTTCTTTGTGATGTCAAGTAATGTTCAATCATTTATCATAAGTACTTTTTCAGTATTTTCTACTGAGGAGTTTCAAAAGGACTAGTAAGGAAGTAAGCATTGTTCCCAGTAAAGTACCTGGAGGAAAAATATGTTCTACAGGGTGTTCCTAAAGTCTGGACGCCTAGGCAAAAATGCATATTTTCAAGAAATGAATGAAATTTTCAACAACATTTTGTTTAATTGGAATATTAACAAATAACATCTTCAATATGATTTCTGTCATTTGTAATGCAAAAGTTGATGGGCTTTGCAAGATTCACATGAACTCGGTGCAATAACTCCACATTGCCTTCAATTTTAGCACATTCACTCTTTATGCGTTCGATCAAGTGTGTTGCATCTGTGATTTTCATTGAGCACACCTTCTCCTTTAGCATACCCCAGAAAAAAAGTCAAGGGGGCTAACATCTGTTAATATTCCAAATATTTCAAAATATGCATTTTTGCCTATGCGAGCAGACTTTAGGGACACCCTATACAACAAATTATCATAGCAATGATTCACCTATGCATGTTGCAGCATATAAATCAACCCCCAAAATTAATGAAGTACAAGTCTTCCCCCTCCTCAGCTACCTACTTACATTTGACCCAGTTCACCAGTAGTGACCAATCAGTGTTTCATTCAAAATTTATTCAGTGATTTAAGGGGAAGTAAATGACCAATGATAATTACAACCCACTTTCTAATGACTTCTTGTCCCCAAATCTATTATAAAAGAAGAATTAATTGGCTTCATACTGTTTAACTAAAGATTAAATAGGTGAGGTAGTCAATGATTTTCTCTACGTATTAAGAAACTTTTCTCCTATTAATAGTGTGCAAATGTAAACCACAGGGTCTGAGGTTTCATGGGAAATGTATGCTACTTTTGCTTTTTTTTAACTTTTAGGTCAGTCAATAGATTTAATTTCAGGATTTGAAGTACCAAATTAAAAAGATTTTTATTTTAAAACATGGGTTGGGGAAGGTGACACATAAAAGACAGGACCGGTGGTATAGCGGAAGAAGCCTTCAGATCAAGGGATCTAAGTTTAACTATGAATTCTGCCACTTGTTGGTTGTTTGGGTGAGTCATTTAATCTCTCTGAGATTCAGTTGCCTTGTATTTAATATAAGAACAATACTTATACTACCCACTTTACAGGATTGTTGGGAAGAAAACACTTTGTAAATCTTAAATAACATTACAAAAGGGAGGTTTTTTAAATCAAGTAAAATGATGGATGTATGTGAGAATTTTTAATCATAAATGCTTTACCAATTTAAACTATGATGGAAATATTGCTGAAACCTCCATATTCTTTTTTTCCCTTAAAATGTTTTTCTCTATTGCTTTTAAAAATAATTCCTTTTATTTCTGATTATTTTTTTCATCTTTTTTCCCTTAAACTTCCCTTAACTAGAAATGTTTTGTCTAAAATCTACTAAATATCTGACATTTGTATAGTTTTTTAAATTTTACAATATATTTTATACAAAGCAACTCATTTGATCATCACAACAGCTTGGTGAGGGAGGGAGGGTAATGCTAGTATGTATTATTCTTTTAAAAAAATAAATGAGGAAACTGAGACTCAGGGAAGTAAAGAGACTTGCCCATGACATAGTGTCAGACAAAGGCCTTGAACCCTGACATCTTCTGACCCCAAGTCCTGTTTTCTTTTCACTATATGATGCAACATTTCTAGTCAATGCTACTTTAGACTTCTAGTTCATAGATGTTGGACAAGATTTAGTTTGTACATATTGCTATAGTTCATAAATGTCATAGTTTAGGAATTGAGCAAGGAATTACTATTTCCATGCTAATGGGATAGGGTGTGTGTGTGTGTGTGTGTTTGTGTGCACACATAGTTGTCTCTGATGATTGTGGATGAGCGTAGCTGTATGTTATTTAATATAATATGAGATAGGTCCATGGGGGCATTAGTTGTATATACACACTTGAGTGACACTGTTGTTTGAACAACTTTCTTCTACAAGAATAAATAAATTGATTTTTGTGAATGTATACCTATCTTTTGAACAAATGATACAAATTACAACAACACCGTAAATGATTATTTAAAAAATGTTTGCTGATTGGTTGAACTAGAATTGATTTTTATTAGGCATGGAATATTTGTAACATCAAGTCCTGAAATAAATTAGGTTGTTGCCCCTCTTTGTCTCATCTGTCTCATTACTGACTGAGCCTTGTCTGATGGCAAAAGTATAAAAATCTTGTATTCCTTCCTGGGGATTTATTGAAATTCTCTTGGTTCAAAACTCCATTAAAAAATTTGGCGAAAACACATTCTAGATGTAAACATTCTAGTCAAAGGAATCAAATAATTGTTTACTATCAAGATAGCACTATCTAGTTTCATTGAAAATGATTCTCTAGTTCTCTCATCTTTTTGAACTTTCTAAGGTCATTTATATGCAATAACCTTAGATGATCAGGTAGATATAATTTGTATTATTAGCTCAAAAATTTGTCTGATGATAATTTTTTATTCACTTATTAGGAGTCACTCACATCTGATTAGCACTTTATGGTTTGCAAAGCACTTTTCTCACAACAATGCTATAGGACAGGTAGTGAAGTGCTGATCTGGTCATATCATGTCCTTTTCCCCAGACAAGGAAGGGAAGGAATTATGAAAGAAACAGCTAGAGTGAATAATTAGTCCTTAAGTGTAGCCCCTGACACCAAAAGCATTCTGTCAAACTACCCATGACTGACATATTTAAAGATGGCTAGGCTCTGCTTACTCTACCCTGTTACATTTGGATTTCATCTACTAGAGCCAAAATCATATATGGCATGCACTTTTCTTCAGGACCATCCCTCCTCTCTACTTTGAACCCGACCTCCATGTATGCATGTGTACACTACAAATTTCTCATGTCATGTCATTTTCACTTCCCACCTATTTTTTGGTTATAATGCTTCTATTTTATGGAAGAATAGTTCTGAAACATGGAGTCAATGGCTCATTTTATCATGTAATAATACCATAACACCTGATACATAGCAAGGGTTTTAGCTACCTCTGTCTACCTCAGTATAAAACCCCATAGACATTAACTTTCCTGGGCAACTTCAGAATCAACTTGCAGAACTTTGTGGAAGGATCAGTTGCTTGTGAATATTAACATACTGCTTCATCTCTTACAACCAGATGGGTACAAGCCTGCCTCTGAACCTTGAAATCTAGGTGCAGGCAGGTAGAAGAAGTATCATTATGGTTACTTCACAGATGAAGAAACTAAAGCTCTTAGTAGTTACAAGTCTTGTACCTTGGCTGTCTAGTTATGTGGTGGTCTAATTGAGGCAAAATTTGTAATCAGATCATCTGAGTCCAAGTTCATCACCCTATGTACTAACCCACATTGCCTCTATCATAAACAGAGCATGGGTATTGGATCCTTGAAAGGAGTAATACAACCATCTTTTTAAAACTTGACTACTTATAATCTTCAAAAATAGAGATTTTCCCCTGTCATGGTATAGTGATATTAATTCCAATGAAGTCCATTCTTTGTTATGTGAATTCTATTTTGTGTTTTGGATGACTGATTATGTATCATTTTTCCTCTTGATTAACTAGTTCTATTTCTGACAAAACTTAATACTCCATGTCAAATTGAAGGCCAAACCAGCTTTATAATGAACATTTGGATTTAAACTTGTCAAGAGACTCCCATTCAGTTTCCTCATCTACATAGCTTCAGCAGACAGGAAATATACATGAGTGCCATCTCACTTGATATTTAACAGCTGGGGGGAAAAGTCACATAAGGTCTGATTGTATAATTGATTGATGCTTAAAGTCATTGTTGTTAAGACTTTGAATTGTATGTAATAAGAATACTAAAATTATAATTATTTAGACAATGTAGTTTATGTGAATCCTTTAAAGCACTGTGAATTGAAGGGAAATATTTGCAATAAAGCAGCTTTGAATGTTAAAAAATATATTAGTTTAACTTATTTCTAAGCTTCCTGTTATCCTGTAATTGACTGGTACTCACTAATTGACCCTCTATTCTAGTAATTGTGACTTCATGCTATTCCTTGTATAGTTTTCCAGGACTTTTCGAACAGGGCCCTAATTTTGTCCCTGCTTTCAGTTTTTCTCCAGTCCAGTCCATTCTTCCCATGCTGCCAAGTTGATCATTCCAATGTATAGACCTGAATACATAACTCCTTTTCTCCAGATATTTCAGTGGCTCTCCTATTGCCTTTAGAATAAAATATAAACTCTTCCATTTGGCATTAAAAGTTGTTCATAATTAAGTCTCTAACCTATTTTACCAAACAGTTTACGTTACTCTTTCTCACATGCACTACATTATGGCCAAACTAGAGTATTCTGTATTTGCGGTAAACCAACAACATCTCCTCATCTGCCTCCATGGTATTGCATAGGCTTGGTTCTCTTTCCTCACCTCACCATTTCATCTTAATTCGTCTTCTGTTAACTTCTGTCAGGCACTGAACCATACTCCCCACCCAAACCCTGCCCGCTCCACACACACATACCAAAACATAGCAAAGTTACTGCATATCCTTCCTTGCATATCCTACACCAATTTCATTCTCTAAAGGTGTTGTGGTATATTCAATGAGACTTTTATAAAGCATCCCACTTGTATCAATGGAAGTTAAGTATATTATTAAATTTTAACATGTCTAATATGCAACAAATTACTGGAATAAATACTAAAATCCTCTAGAGTGGTCGGTCTCTTTTCCTTCAAGATACTTGTTAAGTAATACCAAAGTAGCACTGTCAAACTGCTGGATTCTTTTTATTTTAGATTTGTATGTAAAATCTTAGTTAAACTTATTTCCTAAGTCACAAGATTATAGATTTAGAGATGTAAGAGACCTCAGAAGTTATCCACTCTTACTTTCTCATTTTATAGATGAGAAAACCATTTACCACTGAAAGTGCTAAATGATAGAGCTCAAATTTGAACCCAGGTCCTCCTTCTTCAAATCTAATACTGGTACTGCTACGATAGACTGTCTCCCTTTCAAAATTATAAGGTATAAATTTCAACAAAAAACAAATAATGGAAGATTATTGAAACCAATGTTGACAGGTTCTAACTTTCAAAAGAATTGGTGATTTAGGTGGGGGTAGTAATAAAGCTTCTTAAAAATAGAGGGTACACTTTAATGATAGAAGAGTTCCATGTTTTTCCTTGGCAATTGAATAATCCGTCTTATGTATCTAATATTCTTATCCCATTTTAGTGTTACTGAAAACTGATTTTTTTTATTTATCTGATTTATTAGTTCTGTGATGCCTACTGAGTATTAGGCATTGTTAGCACAATATGATGATGCTTCCTGAGTCTGAATAAAATAATGCATTTGAATTTGTTCTTTGGTTTTCAAAGATTAATTATGTGAACTTCTTGACAGTCAAATATAAAAGCATGTGTATTTGTGAAAAGAAAGAAAATTGCCATCTCTAGGCATTAGCTAGTTTATGAACATTTGCTAGCAGTGACATCAATGTGTCCCTTGCTTCTCCCTTGCACATATAACAAGTAAGTATTTACAGGAATCTTGGTAAGTATCCAAAAGGGGCAAAAGAGAGATTTCCAAGGTTTTTTTCACATTCAAAGGTAGGAGTTGGATAAGTGTCAGTGGTCCTGGGAATACTACCTTATTCATTTTAAGAGTTAGCTTTAATTCTCCACTTTTGTGCTATATTTTCAGCAAAATGAATCCTAGCAGGCTCCAGAGCAGAGCAGGCACTTGTTTAATCTACCACTTGTGAGGCTGTCCAGGAACTTTCCACCTGCCTGGGAAGCTTATTTGGGCAGCCAGGTGGATAGTAATTATACACATAATCCTCTTCTCTCCCTTCATTTGCATGAAGAGGATACGAAATTGTGAGTAGTTAGGGTGGAAAGAAGCTAAGGGGTAAAAGGAAGCAAAGTGTAGTGAGAATGAGTGATAAGAAAAAGCTGATGCTGACAGACTGAGATTTCTGCTCTCAGGCTCCCATTAGAATTTGCTTATTATGAAGCGTCCTGGTAGATCAAGGCAGTTTCAATGAAAAACCTTGCTGAATGAACGATAGTCTAAGGTTGGAAAAAAGAGGAATAGTTTTGTACTTTAAAAATATCATTATATATTTTTGTACTGGAGCTCAAGATTATCATTTCATGACACAGGAATGAAATATTCTTATGATCCAACATAATAACTCCTGTGGCTAAACCAAATTAATCTGAGACTTTATAAATGCTTTGCCTTTTCCCTGAAGGGGGCCAAAACCTATAAAAACTGTGTTCTAGCTCTGGTTAATGAATCTTCTTCCTTAGAGTACTTTTGCTCCTTTCTCTGATATAGACCCCTGCTTATTTTCTCCAAGGCTCTGGATTTATATCCAAGCTTAATTGTTTCTGAGGTTGTAGTTTATGGTAGTTGGACTATGCAGCTAAGGCATGGAATATTGCCCTCCTTTTCATCTGCATACCAGATGACATTTTTCACTTTGCCAGGTGTTATTGCTGGTTGTGTGTTCATTGATTATGACTACAACTAAAAAATATTGTGCAAAGGGAGACTTTTGCCCTGGCTTCTTTTAATATTTGATGATTACAGTAATACATTTCTTCATTTATTTCTTCACCTGGCCTAATAAAGAGCATGCACATCAAATGCAACCACAAATAGATAGGCCTGGAAAGCCAATTAAGTGCTCCTCAATGTGAGGGCAAGAGTCATTTTTAATAAGGCTGCAGTACAGGGTTCATTTGGGGGACCTGGCAAAGAAGGAAGATTAAATGTGAGGAAAGGCAGGGAATAGCCTACCTAGAAAGGCACTGAATGGCTAGATTTAGAAGAGGCTTAGAAATTTTTTCTAAAAAAAGGTCTGCTTGGGTTAGTTTTGAACATTCCTCTTTACTGCTGAGGCTAGTTTTTAATTCACTCTGTTGAGTTTCATCTCTCTCAGTGCAGTCAGCTGTGATGTACCCATTTATAATTTATTTATGCAAATACTTAAAGCAAATCCCTTGAGATCTGAAGAAAACACTTTAGTATATTTCATCACTTGAAAAATGGCCATTTACATGTGCCAAATGCTACATTTTTAACCATTCTAGCAAAATATGAAAATAGGTTTTCCCCCTTTGGGATCCTAATGAATTGCTAATGCCAACATTTTCTATCTCTGGTTACTTTATACGCCTTGATCCTTCCCTCAAGGATTTGTAAGTAGTTTTAATGAGTATCTCTTAAAATGATGATGATGATGGCTACAATTTCAGTTACTTTTGTAAAGGAAAAAAAAAGTCTGTAAATGATCATTTTGGTTATAATAGCCACACAGAAATTTACTTGAAGCAGGACAAAGAGGTAAAGAAACTTTGTAGAACTTGGCTAATCATTTGTGGCTTGATTCCCACCTCCACCCCCACATTCTCTCTAATTTAATTCAATAAACATTTATTAAGTGCCTACCATATGCCATGTACCATGCTAAGCATTGGGGTTACAGAAAGAGGCAAAAGGCAGTCCCTGCCCTCAAGGAGCTTGATGTTTTTATACTCGCAACATTTGGCTAATAGACTTCTAAATCCTCAAAGCAGAGCACATAAATTTAATACAATAGATTAAAATCAGGAGATTTAGAGTTATATTTGTGTACAATACAGAGAGGCTGGACAAAAAAAAAAACTCAGTAAGCACAGTTTATATTTCTAGAATCACTAAGGATGGTGAAATCAGAAGTTTGTAGATTCAAGGCTGGACAGGCCCTTAAAAGTCACTTGGTCCAACTCCCTCAGTTTACAGATCAGAAAGCTGGGGTCCACAGAGGTGGAGTGCTTTGTGTAAAGTCACACTGGTAGTAAGTGGTAAAACTAGTATTCACATCCAAGCTGTGGGACAACAAAGCTAGTCCCTTTCCCCACACCAGGCTGCTTAGTCCACTTTGTGTCAAATGCATATTCAAGTATAAATAGATGCTAACATTACAGAACCATTACATTGGATCTCTTTAAGGGGCCTCTCTTTTGCCTCTTTTTGTATCCCCACTGCTTAGCGTAGTGTCTGGCACATCCTAGGCATTCAATAAAAGTTTATTGAGTTGAATTAAATCAGAGGACTTGGGTTTGAATCCCAGTCATGTCACTGACAGTGGAACTAACTTCAATTTCTTCATCTTTGAAATGAAGGGGAAGTAGATGAGGTAATCTTTAAGGGCCCTTCTAGCTCTCTATGACCTTCTGAAACCAGTGACTCATTCAAGAATTTGTTGAGTTGTTTCAGTTGTGTCCAAACTTTAGTGACCCCATTCTGGTGTTTTCTTGGCAAAGATACTGGAGTTGTTTGCCATTTTCTTTTCTGGCTCATTTTACAGGTGAACGAGGTTTAGCGACAGGGTCATAGAACTAGTAAGTGTCTAAGACTGGATTTGAACTGATGGAGACGAGCCTTCTTGATTCTAAGTCTAGTGCTCGACATCACCTAGCTGCCCTTATTAAAGAATAAAATCCACTTTTTTGTTTAAGAGAATATAAACATTTTCCTCATGACTTGTCCTTTCGTTGGGGAAAAAATTACAAATTTAATTTTTAACAAAGGAAACAAATCACAACTATACTTCTTAAAAAGTTATACTAGATAGGCCAAATAGTACTTGGGGATGATAATTCATGTAATGGAATAATTTTGTATTTACTGTTAAAAGAAATGAGGGCTATTTGCTTTAAGTTTGGCAAGGAAGCCCCAGTGATGTCTATTGTATCTGATCCGAGTTTTCTTGCCTTATCAAGTTTGTCTTTATTTTTATAGTTGTCCTCAGTGCATGTGTTGGTTTTTTGGTTCTGTTTTTTTCCCTTTTTTTCTGCCTCAGTTCACACACAACTTCTAGTATTTGTTTGAATTCCTCATAATGCCTGTTCCTTATGCCTTTCTCTAGAAATTTCAAGTGTATCTTCAGGTGAATCATATAAGTGTGTAGGAGTTAATGAGATTAAGTTGTTCTTCCTAGTAATGAGATGGAGTTGGAGTTAGCAATATAATTTGCTCTCAGCTTCTTTCCTGTCATTCACCATCATGCTACCTATTATACAACAGTAATGACTGCACACTAAAGCCTCCTTATAGCATTGTCTATTTCATGGTACTGCATTATAGGTGAAACCATTTAATAATTAACCATTTATAGTACTTCCAGTACCAAAATCCCTTCGATGGAATATCAAGCAGATCCAATTACAAACTGTACAAGGCTATATAGTATATGAAGGTCCATCAGTCCAAGATATGGCTGCCAAAAATGACCCACGATATGATTTTGGAAAACCTAAACAGGGATGAGCCATATTCAAAATACTGAAGTAAGTAAACTTTGTCTTTGGCATCTTCTCGCCTGCCTTTGGAGTCACCTCCATTTTATTGGGGCTTGTACTCCTTCCCTCCTTTTTTCTCTCCTAAAGCCTAATCACCATCATTCATGATCCATGAATACTCTCATATCCCCATCAAATACTACTATGTCATAAAGAATAACTTAAGGGGCAGTATCATTTAGCAGATAGAGTGCTGATCTCTAAGTCAATTAGAGAGCCTGGTTTCAAATCCTGCCTGGGAAAGGCTCTTAACTTCTCACTGCCCTAGTTGACCCAAGAAGCACAATAGCAGCTGATCTGCCTGGGTTGAAGGAATTTCTCTACATCCGTGACATTCTAGGTTAAGACAAAACACACAGAAAAATCTTACAGCAACTTGGAGTTTAAATGATAATGCCACAAAATGTTGGAAACCCTGCCCCACACTTTCCTTGATACATTTGCATTTTTAAATGTTTGAGAATAAATGAACATTTTGGCACCCTAACTCCAGAATACCAATTTGTTCTGCATTTGAGAGCTCATCCAGATAACTTCACCTTGCAGTTATTCTGAATAGTGAAGCTGGACTCAGCAGTGGGCAAAAATTGCCTTAGTCCCTCCCTTTTATGAAAGACAGGTGCCACATCTGCTGTCCTCTTTCTGGATGAAGTGAGTAAATGAAGATTTGACATCCATTCTCTGGAAGAGCGCCTACAGTATATATCACATAGAATTACATGGCTGAAAGGGGCCATGTGAGCTCATTTCATGTATTCCTGGGTGAGGTAAAGCTGTTTGGGAACCGTCCTCCTGCCTGGAAAGTCTAAAATCAGGGCAGCCAGGCAGACAGTAATTATATACATAATTCTTCTCTCTTCCTTCATTTGCATAAAGAAGATAAGAAAGTGTGAAGTTAGTGGTTAGGTTGCTATACCAAAATTATGTGAAATGATGGTTATCTGAACTTATTCCTAAAGACCTAAGGCACAGAAGATCAGATACCAATACATTCACTTTATAAGTGTTTATCTTTTTTCCTGGTGCTTGCCACACTTTTGGGGAGCTTTGGAGGCAGATGTGTCCAGCTTAGTCGGGACCTGGATTTAGGAGAAAACCAAGATTCTCATTATTACGTGTTTTTCTATCCGGTGCAGTTCTATCCAGCAATTCTTAAAGGCCCAGAGAGGGACTGTGATCTAGTGCAGGTCTCCAAACTTTTTGTGTGTGTGTGCTCCCAACAGTTTAAAAAAATGTTTTGAGTGCCAGCCCCCAATATATGTGCATTTACTTATTTATAAATTACATGTATTACTATCTTAAAGATTATATACATTAAAAATTTCCATAAAATAAAAATTATAAAAGCATGAGATAAATATGAAATCATATTTGATCTTCAAGTCAATAATGAACTCCTGGAGTTTATTAAGTAGGGAAATGACAAAATATCACTTGTACTTTAAGATTATCACTTTGGCAGTTAAAACTGAGGGATGTATTGGAGTGAGGGGAGACTTGAGGCAGGGAGACCCATTAGAAGGTCAATGATACTGTTTAAGTGACAAATGATGAGGGCCTGAACTAGAGGGTTGTCTGTGTGAGTGGAGAACAGGGAACAGATATGAGAGATGTTGCCAACAAGATCTGGCATTTGATTATGTCATATGAATGAGAGTGATGAATTGAAAATGACACCAAAGCTGTGACCCTGAGTCACAGTTAACGATGTCTTTGATAATAATAGGGAAATTCTGAATAAGTGTGGGTTTTGGGGGGAAATAATGTAATGAAATTTGTGATGATCATATAACCCATTTATGCCTGTTCAAATGACTTGCTTTATCCCCTTCAAAATACAAAGTGGGGGCTCTTACCATTAATTGCCTTGGAGCACAGACCCTTGAGAGCCCCCTGTAACAGCCTTTTGGCAATCTGGGAAGCAGGGGAGGGGCTATGCTGAATGGAAAGAAGGGGAGATTTTACCAAAATGGCAGCTGCTGTGAATGTCCAGGAAGTAGTGAGGTTATAACTACTCTAAGGGGCTAATGCTTAGCTCAGAATGGGGAAAATTGTGAGGTAGGACATCGGCGGAAGTTGAGAAAAGTGGAGCATTTTAGGGGATAGTTAAGTGTGTCTATTTTGAAAGCAAGCCCAAAGATTGGCTATTGTGGGGAAGGTGGATTGTGATGCATTCTTTTACCATCTGATTGGCTGACCACAGCTTCCTTGGGATTAAGCTATGATTCCCATTTTGGGTCCTGCTGGTATAGTGGATGGTGATTCTTGAGGCCAGAGACCAGGGTTTCTATTCTGATTTCATAACAAATTGTCAGCACCTTAGTTTCCTCATCTATAAAATTTGATACCTGGGCTATGTGATTTCTAAAGCCACTGGCTGAGCTATAATTTCATTAAAATGATGGATAAACATAAAAGTTCCTAGGTAATGATTGCTAGAGGGTTAGAGATCATTAGCAATGAACACTTACTGAACCCTTACCATACATAGAGTAAGTACAAGCAAGTACAAGGTTCTCAAAATACAAAAAGGCCTGAGACACTACTTAACCTTTACAAGCCAGGTGAAGGAATACCATTTGCTACCTTGTTATTTATTTTTAGATGCATCCAGGCAACCTGTTGGAACTAGCTCAACAGAGCCAAATGTTATAAATATGAGAATTTATACTTTGAAATCTGCAAGTGCTACAAATCAAGAAGATTTATCTGTTGTCTGTCTGTCTATCTATCTATCTATCTATCTATCTATCTATCTATCTATCTATCTATCTATCTATCTATCTATCTATCTTTCTTCCCTGATTTTGTATGTGGGCATGATGTGCGTATACATATATATGTATATATGTCCATATGTATGTATATAGAATTGTCTAGTCTTAAGAAAGTTACAGAGAAAATGTCAATAATGCAGTGTCAACTTAAAAGTGTGTTATGTATACATTTAAAACAAATATTACTGGTTGTTCAATATTTACCAGCAAACCACTAGATACTTCTGTCCCAAACTTCAGGCTGAGGTTATTAAGGACAGCTTCCGGGAGGAAATGAGACTTCAGTAGGGGCTAAAAAAGATAGAACTTAGGTAAGAAGAAAGGACAGAGAATAGCATATTAAGCTGGAAAGTATCAAGAGCAAAGGCTTTGAAGTGACTAGGTAGGTACATGACTTTTTTTCACAATTTAAAGAGCTTTATTTTATCCAAAGTGGTAAACTTTTTTTTGGGGGGGGGGGAAGAGGGTCATCGCCAGTGCCCACTCTTCCCTGGCCCTTCTTGGCATTTTTCCTCTTGACCCTGACAACCCGGCCAACGCCACTAGGTGAGCACAGGGAGAGGTCTATGTGCTTCTGGGAGAGAAGGCGCTCGATGAAGGAGGGGATGTTAACTACCTGCTTTCGAATCCTGACGTGCCTCTGGCGGATGAGCACGCGCGCGGGGGGAGTAGACTTGGCCAGGTGCACCTTGAAAACCTGCGTCTGCAGGAGCCGCTCCAGAAAGTGCTTGATCTTCAGGCTCAGGACGTGGTCCAGCTTCATTCATCTCGCCCTAGTCCAGGACGCCGATGCCCACCAGCTGCCGCAGCAGGGCGTTGCCTTCGAACAGCCGCCGCATGTCATTCTCCTTCTGCATGGGCAGCTCCAGCTCCGGTTTGCGGATCTTGGCCAGCTTGAACTAGAGCCGCTAAACCTCGCGCTTGTTGCGGAGCCCATACTCGTGGATCCGCTTCAGCTCCTATTCCAGGCGCAACTTATAGAAAGACCGCTGGGCGTCAAGTACATCTTCAGACACACCCAGCTCCTGCAGACCAGCATCTCAGCCTAGCAGGACACCGCGCCTCCAGCGTGCTTCACAACGGCCCTGAGGGCTACGTGACATATTCTTAAGCAAAAGAGTAAAGCCAGTTTGGCTAGAGCAAAGGGCTCATCGAGTTAGAGCAGTGGTATCATACTCAAACACAAATGGATCCCTTCAGGTGGCATATTGATTTAGAAAACCACAAATTAACATCTTGTATATTTATTTATTTTGTTAAATACTTCTCAGTTACATTTTAACCTAGTTCTCAGGACACTGGGGAGCACTCTGGAGTGTTGGGTGTGTGTGCGTGTCTGTGTTTAACATGTCTGATCCAGAGGCAGCCAGGTGATCCGGTGGATAGAACCTTCGTTGGTCCTGGAGTCAGAAATTATTGCGTTCAAATCAGGTACTACATGGTTCTTCGTGGGCAAGTCACATAATCTCTGTCTACTTCAACTTTCCTCATTTGTAAAATGGGGATTATGGAGTTTTGGTGAAGAATAATTGAAAAAATATTTATCAAGTTCCGGGTACAGGGCCTGGCACTATTCTCTTCCCTACGTTCCCTCCTGCCCATTATCTAAAAAAAATAATGATAAAACTAGATAGTACATAGGGGCTAAGGTGTACAGTCACTTAAATGTCAGGTTAAGAAATCGAAAGTTTATTCTTTATGAATTCCAGTTGCTGGAAAGTTAGCCTTCTTCCATAAATGGAAGTTATGAAATTCTCAACTGCTCTATCAAATAGGACATGGAATTATGAGGCATAGAGATAAGCTTCCTCTCCTAGTAAATTAAAATGAATGGTTAACCTCCTCTGTTTACAATTATGACCTCAAGTTGGGATAATAAAAGTGTTATGGGGATGGGAGGAACTACTTGGAGCCTAACAACTACAACTAAAATTTATTTAGTATTTTCTGGCTTTTACAGAGCACTTTCTTCACAGGTAATATACCTATCATTATCCTCACTTTATAGATAAGAAAACAAAGCCTTAGTAAACCTGAGTGACTTGTGTTGGTTTAGACAACTAAAAAGTGTTAGAGCCAGGATCAGAACCCAGATCTTCTGATTTCCAGGCCATTATGCTGCATTCTATCTCACATGGAGAAGAGAAAAATAGGAGCTTACTTCCTGTGACAGTAACGCATCTTCAGAAAACTAAGGTAACTAGCCCTTCCTTGCAATGATTCATCAGCTCAGTGTTCCAGTCTGTGTTGGGGTCCTTGACCAGCAAGGACAGGTCTCGGTAGGCAATGAATGAGGCAAGAGGCAAGGTGGAAGCAACTCCGATTTATTAGGGGAAGGCAGCTTCATTTTATAGGGCTAGCTAAGCATGTCAAAAGCAGAAGTACTTCTATGCACCATAGTCTTTAAAGGTCATTATTCCCTGACCCAATCCACATGCTTTTCCATGCTCGTGCACCACTTGTGCTGTTCACCTGCTCTCATGTCCAGGAAGACAAAGAAGGGACAAACAAGGGTGGAGGTCGTTCCTCAAGGCACCATTAGTACCAGCTCAGTTAAGGCGGTCCTACAATGGCCCTTGAGTAGTTCCAATCATCCCTTACGGCTCAGTCCTACCAAAATCACATGGTACATCTGAACTATTAGTAAAGAAATAGGAGAAGCAATATGGAGTCCTGGTAAGAATCTTGGGCTGGGCACTAGGTGACATGTATTCTAATTTTGATTGTGCCAGTGACTAGTTTTATGATTTTGAGGAAGTCATCTCTCCTTTATGGACCTCAATTACCTCAGTAAAGTGAAAGGTTTTTCACTAGTCTGTCCTTCCTAGCTATAAAGTTTTGTGCTTCTTTAAAATATTCTATAAGCCCTTTACTCTTTGTTTCCAGTTTGAAAAAGAAATGTTTCCTTGGGGTTCTCTCATTTCAATTTTTTAAACTGATGCTCTTTGGTGGGTCCATTTCAAAGTAAAAACAGAAATCCTACTGTTTTCCTCTGCATGACACTGATATTCTACAAACATAATAAGCACATAGCATAATGTACCATTTAAAGTTAGATTGAAGTTGACATTCACACCCGATATTGTCCACTTATGCCGTTATTGATTCTGATTGTCCAGATGAGTAAAGCAGATTATTTATTTCTCTCAAATACCAGTGGATCTTACTTATCTTATGACAACAGGGACATTTAAAGTAAACAACAGATGTTTGATTGCGATGTTATTTTATTTTTTAAAAAATCATTTGTTTTAAAGTACAAATGTGTTGTTCTTTTAAAATAATACACATTCACATGCACACAAACTCATTAGACAAATCAAGAGTGAAGGGAGATTTTTAGGTCCGAAAAATTTGCAGGGAGAAGATCTAAAGTAGTGACTTCTCTTTCAATTGTAAAAATGCCATATTCTTCGATATTTATTTGTTTAGTCATTTAGTCACGTTTGATTTTTTCATGACCTTGTATGGGATTTTCTTGCTAAAGACACTGGAATGGTTTGCTATTTCCTTCTTCAGTGGATTAAGGCAAACAGGGGTTAAGTGACTGGCATAGAGTTGCATAGTTAATGAGTGTCAGAAGCTAGATTTGAACTTTGGTTCAAATCCTGACTCCAGGCCTGAATCCAGGTCTAATGCTCTATCTACTAAGCCACCCAGCTGTCTCCCTTCCATATTTACAGTCATTTGTAAATATCACCCAATTAGAAAAGCTGGACTTTTCGATACTTGCTTCTGAATTATTTTTTGAACTATATAACCCTAGCATTATTGACAGTCCTTCCAAAATTCTCACAAACATTTCATCCTAAAAATGTGTCCCATAATATGGCATAGTATAATGTTTGTATTTCGTTGAAATAAGATCTCATTACTCTCTTATTTGTGGAGAGAAAAATCTTTGAGGAAAGATAAAGTCGTTCACTCTGGAGACAATACTCCTGACAGTGTCAGAAACTTTGGTCGTCCATTTCACGGTTTTGCTGAAACCAGTGTGAGTTAGTCTTTGCTTGTAAAATGTGATTATAAAGGCCAAGCAATTTTAGGAAGGCAATAAATGATTGAGAAAAGGCTGGTCTCACAGGTTCTTTATCTTGAGCTTTATTCCTAAGAAATGAGATTTGGTTTATCTTGAAATAAGGCACAGCTAAAGTTGATGTTGCTTGATTCCTGAGAAGTTCAAGGAGACAAGACGTCTGTTCTGCCCACGCAAAGTTTATGGTAACATAAGTATCAAAATATCCAGCAGTCCTCTAAGTCTCCATAAATACCACATTTACAGGCATTAACACCTTAGCCTTAGCTAAACTTGGAGAAATTACCCATAGGCACTCAAGTTCACAAATGTTAACCGTTAACAACTTTGGAGAAAACATAAAAGGCAATGAAAAGAAATCCAGAGCAATGGAAAGCAATTGCCTTTCTTTGGTTTATTTAATTCTTAAGAAGCTGATCCTGCGGTTTTGTCATATTGCTACCAAAAACAGTATTGCTGATTACAAATCAATACTTCAAACTTTGGATGGAACTCTCTACTCAATTCTCTGTTTCCTGAGCTCCAGAGGAATTTAAACAAAATTCTCATCACCAATAAATAGATAAATAAATAATCTATTTATATATACATACATATGCATATACATATGTATGCATATACATCTATATCTATTTACATACATACATACATACACACACACACATACACCTAGGGTAACTTTTTAAAGAAACAAATACTTCACATACAATTCTGTATTTCACGTAAGTCCTTACCATCACAAAAGTCTTCCTTTAATGCCTCCTTGTGGCATTGAAGTGACCTAGGGTTTTCTAAACTGTTAGAGCACAAGCTCTGCCAACTTCTAGTATGATGGGAACAACTTCTCAAATAGTCCTGAAAACAGATGGCATCTGATGCCCAAGAATCAACCTACCTAAATATAAAGAAACTCGTGATCTCTAGGCTGGCCACCTGAGGGTGAATTCTATAGCTTTAGCAGCCTATGAAAGAAAGAAAACTACAAAATGGTCCACAATCCCATGTTAACCCTCTGCTTCTGTAGTAACAGTGGCGGAATGTCAGAAAACCAGGTAGACCGTAGTAAGACTCACACAGTTATTAAGCCATATGTAATTTAACTATTAGTACCCCTAAAGTGTGTGACCCTCACCTAATAGCCAGCAGTTAACAGACTACTGGAATAACTAAATCATATCAGTGTGAACATTCTTATTCTTTTTTTTAAATTTATTTTTAATATGTTTAGTTTTCAGCATTGATTTACACATGCATTTGAATTACAGATTTTCTCCCCATTTCCACCCTCCCCACTCCAAGATGGCGTACACTCTGGTTGCCCTGTTCCCCAGTCTGCCC
>CM053622.1:277405241-277427589 GCA_028646595.1 Phalanger gymnotis
GCCATGTTCCCAGACAACTTACTTAACCCTTGAGTTTTTCAACGGGGTGTGACTAACGAGTTCTATGTTCCACACTTGGGTGGATGCACTGCCTCACCAGCACTCCTCCTTCCCCAAGAAGCCCCTACCCAGGCTCTGTACTCCTGCTCTGATCAGCCACTTAATTCCTCCCACCAGGTGGGCCTGGGGCCAGAAGCAACTGCAGCTGAATTTCTAAAGTTGCCCCGCCTCCATTGCCCCAGGGGTGGATAGCTGAACCACAAACTCAGTCTCTTCCCGCAGCTTTTCCCACTAACCTTCTGTGTTGTCTTTGCTGTTTGTGGGTTGTGAGGTCTAGTACATGCCACAGCTCAGTAATTCAGCATGCTAGGGCACTCTCCACTCCATTCCTGGTCTCGTCAGCCCATGGTCTGCCGCTCCGTGCCGCGCGCACTGGGCTCTGCTTAGCTCAGTTCCGCTCCCCTCAGCTGGGAGCTGGGAGTTCTGTGTGGGACAGACCTTACCCCGAGACCATCCAGGCTGTCCTGGGCTGGAGCCCTGCTTCCCTCTGCCACTTTGTGGGTTCTGCAGTTCTAGAATTGGTTCAGAGCCATTTTTTATAGGTTTTTGGAGGGACTTGGTGGGGAGCTCATGCCAGTTACTGCTTTCCAGTCGCCATCTTCGAACATTCTTATTCTTATATTTTCAAAAAGAAGATAAAAGAAGGTACAGTTAAATGGAAGAAGTTAGTTTATCTTGCATCTAAAGGAAGTAAGAATGAATATTTCCTTGGTCATCTCATCTTGCAAGATGAACGATAAAGAAAAAGACCAGCATGTGGATAACTGAAGCTACTATGCCAGCATCAGTTGCAGAGAGTGAGGCAGAGATATTCTACAAAGAACTTAAGACCCTCCAGATCATGCACTTTATGATGCTTTCATGCTTCTTTGAATACAAAACTGGTAATGAAGGGAGCGTATTAAAATATTGAACTCTGTAACTCAGGATCAAGATGTGAAGGACCAAAGGATTGAGGACTACACTACAGCAGCCTTATAATTCATTCTCTATCTGTGTATTTGCATCTGTCTGTCTGTCTCTCTCTCATTCTCTCCTTGCTTGTTTGCCTGCCTACATTGTTCATCTATCCATCTATCCACCATCCATTCATCCATTCATTCATTCATCCATCCACTTATCCTTTCTTTCTTCAAAAGAGGCAAAAGGCATGTGATAGGACATGCACCACATAATATCACAAAAACCAAGCAAACAACATTATCATAGCTAAAATCACTGTTTACTGATGAGGGATTCAATTCCAAATCAGCTTTCTGTATATAGTCAGATCACATATGCTTTAGAACAAAGATTAAAAATTAACACTAAACTAGAAGATACAGGCCAGATGACATAGTCTGCAATTAAAACAGCTTCTGCCTGATCTAATCAAACAAGCCATCATTCTTGCCAAGTGTAAAGTCTGTAACATACAAAATATCATGATTTCCTATGAAAGTTAAACTAACATGAAACAATCACCACAAATAATTCTAGAAAATGTCTCAGACCTGAAATGACTGATCCCCTTAACAAGTGGAAGAGTACAGATCATTTTCATGGGAAGCATCAATTTATAATATAAACTCATTTGCAAAATCTTATGGAGGATGATGGTGAATGATGATAATCTGTAGAACTTTATTAAGTAGTTTGAAGTAGTAAAGCAAATTCAAGTTTGCAGAAAGACTGGCATGAAATCCAAATCAAGAACATTTAGGGATGAAACTGGAAAGAAGAAAAATTGAGGAATAATATGAAAGATTTGTTGTTTATGTAGCAAACTATATTTTCATCAATTGCAATTGAGCCAGCATATTTATATCCTTACAATTGTCCTACGTGAGAAAATAGAAATAGAACCAAAAAAGTATGGAAAGAATAGGGTTAGACCAAGAACCCATGGAGAATATTTATGTAGGAGACAACACAACTTGGAGGACATTGAGACATCATTTCTCAAGATATCAGAGTAAGATGATAGCCAATATTTAGGAAAAATCATCAAAAAAGGCTGTAACTATTATTCAGAATTACTATCATTGAGAGAATTGAAAGGTCATCAGTAACTTCTTGTACATACATTAAATTTTCACTTCTACAAAACATTTACTAATGTTCTCTATCCACATAACAAGAATAATTAAAAAATGAGCAAAACTGATAGTTTTTATACATGAGATGATATTAAATACCATATTTTTTATAGTCACGCCTTTGAAAGGATCACAGAATATAATGTAACACTATTTATTGTTGACTCTATATTTATTTGATTTGAATGATGGGAACAGTTCCATGCCCATCCAAGCAGGGAATACCAGGTTTTGTAGGGCTATTTATTTAACGCTGATATTCTTTAAGCGATGTTATATGGCTATGAGTTATGGAATACTACTGTCTATGAAGGATTGATGATGAGTATCACCAAAGAGCAGTGGAAATTATATGGTGGGTATAAGTGGACAGCAAGATATTGTAACCAAGGAATTATACAGAGGTGATATAAATAATGTCATCGTAGAAATTTATGATTAAAAAATATGTTTGAGTTCAGGTGTTCTGATATTTAGTAGAGCTAAAGCCTTTCTGCATCTCTCACTAAGCCTGGCACTTATATCATGCACTCCTTGGAGTGGAGGATCACCAGGCTGTATAAGGAGGGGTGAACTAGTCTGTATCAGAAAAAAAAAAAGCAGGTTAAAGCTTCCATAGTGATAGTTGTGGAATGGGGCCCACGAGTGGCCACTGTAATTCTCAGGTGAGATAGAGAGATTCAATCTCTATTAGTCAGTACCTAATAGAAATATTTCCTAAACTGCTTCAGAATATAATGCTTTGAGCAAAATTTATAGATCATTTGTTTTGTAAACAGAAATTCAAACTTGTTTCATTAATGACCTCTCTGAGACAAATTCTTGGTTCTCCCAAATTTCTAGCTATGACTAATGTTTTGGAACATTTAATATTTTCGTACATTTAGTGAAGGTAGTCAGCTATTACTTAAGAATTCAGTCAATACAAATAACTTTTGAAGAATTGGAAATAATCTTCCAGAAGATTAAAAACATAACCAGCCATTGTGATCGATCTGAATTAAGCCTGGTACATACATAAAGTTGTAAAATGCATACACATTACCTTTAAAGGGTAAAGCCGTTTAAGGATTCTCTTGACCTAGACAATGAAAAAGCAACATGAAACCATATGATCTTACTACTTCAACTTAGTCAAATAATAATCAATTTCAGTTATTTATATTATGACTATGAAATAGTTAACATTTATACAAAAGACTTCACAAAGGGCATTGCATGCATTTTCTCATTGACTACTATGAAAGATCCTGTGAAGCTAGTTGTGGAAACATGACTATCCCCCCTTATAGAGAAGAAAAACAGAGTTCAGAGTAATTGTGCTTACAGTAAGTTACAGAACCAGAGCTCCAATCACGGTCTTCCGATTCCAAGGTTTTCTACTCTAACATAGTGATCAAATATGGTAATTTAAAAAAATATTGAATTCAAATCCTAATTCCATTCTGCTTCTACTATGATATCTTTCTCAGTCTACACTCATATTTTTGGAGCTCATTATACTTATCCTCCTACACCAATTTCATATTCATTTACATATTATGTCAATTATAATATCATATCTTTACTTATTATATAATATATACTTATTATATTATTACTTTTCACAAGTATTAGTCTGGCCACTTCAATATATTGTAAACTGCTTGATCAACAAATCAATAATTAGGAAATTATTAAGCACCTCCTGTATGTGTCACACTGTACTGAATACTGGGAAGCACAAATGCCCAGGTGAGACTGTACTTGCACTCAGCAGTTATCCTTCTTCCGGGACAGGAATACAGTATGGTACAGCAAGGATATATCATTGCTGCTGCACTTGTTGCTATTTGTTTGTCTTTCATCTGCATTTGCTTTTCTCTCTGTGTAGGGACCTCCATGTGTTGAAACTCCTTCCAATAATGCATATTTGCAAATTGCCTGGAAATCAAAATCCGTGAGAGCTGCATGGGACAGAGAAGTTACAGTTACTTGCCCATAATCATAATGTCTGTTATGTGTTGGGTCTTCTTGACTTGAAGAATTGCTTTTTATCTACTACATTAACTGCAAAACATAAAGCTAACACAGAGCAAAACATAGATATTATATGAATTTTTCCTTGTTTGTTTGATACCTCATTCTCATTTTTTGAGAAACTGAAATTTCAGACAGTTCTTTTTTTCCTTTCCTAGTATAATTTAATACAGAGACGTTGTTTAATCATGATATTGATATCCAACTCCCCCTCATCCTTCTCCTCTCCTTCCAATTCCCAAATTCTTGCTCTGGTTTGATTATGATTTGAATTCAGTTTATGAATAAATTATTCGAAGGAAGGATTAAATATAAATTAGCTGATATAACTGCAATCTATTTTTAGTAAATATGGAAGGTTGGTGACAGTAAGTGTTATCTCAGTTACTTAAGCCCCAGGTTTCTTTGATCATTAAAATTTTCAGTATAATAACACATTTCATACTTCTCATTACCCTTAAAGGTTTTTTAAAACCCCATGCATTCCAATAATGAATAATGAAGGAAAATTGAATGTGCTTCTTAGCTGGAGTCCTCTATAGTACAACTGAGAAAGCACATACAGATTGCTTTCTATTTTAATGAAAATGTTTCTCACTCAAAATCATTGGGTCATTTTATTGAACTGATTTTGAGGGACCTCCAACAGCGGCAAGATTGTATATCATAAAACAAGAAGAAAAAAGACAATAGGCCTTGAAAATATTCAAAATTGATGTTAACCTTTAATGTCCCCTATCCTTTTCCTCCAAATTTCCTAATCTTTCCTACTTCTTAGCCTCAGAAATAATATCCTTGTATAATCAATCCTGAACTTTCACAGGGGTAATGTTCCTGGAAAACAGTGCAAAAGTTAAAAAAAAACATGAATGTTGATATATTGAACCTATGGGAAATAGGGGATTAAGTTTCCAGGGCCACCAAAACCTGTAATCTTTCACTAGAGATTGCTGAAAATATACTTTTCTGCATATAATTATTTATAACAAAACCTTAATTGTGATCATATGCACTTTTCCTAACCCAGTAACCATGAAATAACCCATAAATGCAGTAGCAACATAAAATTGGTAACATGCAAAGCATGTTTTCTTGCTAGTAATTCCATAGAATTCTGTGACTTTTTGTGTTAACATCTCAATAAAAAACAAAACAAAACAAAACAGAACATTGATTTCTGACAATGATAAATAGCATATGGCAAATAAAATTCTTAAAAATAAAAAAAATTTAACTTGAATGTTACCTTCAGATATCAGTGTGAGGGTGTTGTACTGTATACTATACTGCTGTAAACCTCTCTACTTTGGCACCCTCTAAAAATCAAGAGAGGTTTCTGTGATTTTAATTGTTGCTGTCAGAAGTCACTGATACTGGTGAGGTCTTGACATCACCTCTGACACTTTGACCTTTACAAATGGGTGGATGACATTGGAAATCATGAAGGATGCACTGTCTTGAAATAACCCATAATCAATCTGCTTCATGTACCATTTGAGATCCTTAAGGATCTCAGAGAATGGGAGCATAACAAATGATACATCTGATGATGGGATTGACAGTCTCTGTATCTTTAGCTAGCTGATCATTCGGTCAACAGTAGCTGCAGACATTCTGATGTGACATTTAACACCTTTATTTTCTCTCTAAGCCATATCATTGACTTTGTATGTTTGGGCTTAGAGTCCAAAGGACTTTAACTATGCTTTGGGGCAAAATTGCAACACAAAACTTAAGTTTTAAAGGCAAACAATGAAAATACAGAACAAATGCACTGGGATCAACTTAGTCTACAATGGTAGGGTGAACAGGACCAATGAAGCTCCTAGTAGGATACCAGCTGCACCACAAATTTGTGGGTATCATACCTCTCCTTTTTTTCTCTGTTTCACTTAGCAATGGATATACATGGTTACCAATACAAAAGTGACAATGAAGTTACTAATAAAATCATGTGAATGCTTGAAGTCATGAAAATTGAAAGTGGGGATGTTGATAATTAGCTGTACTTAAAAAATTCTTTCAATGTATATCCTATAAGAGCCTATAACCTTTACATAGAGTGTAACACTTTGACCCAAATTTATAGTTTACTCACTTATTCATTCATTCATCTACTGGTTTCATGAACAGAAATTCAAGCTTGTTTAATTAATAACCTTTTTGACTCAGTCACTTGACACACTTACTAGCTGTGTGACAACCCTGGGCAAGTCACTTAACCCTATTTGCCCTGCCTTCCTCTCTGCAAAAAAAAAAATAACCTTTTTTGAGGTATCATTACTGGACCATCATGGACTCAAAATTGTGAAGACTTTTAATGGCATTGAAGCACTTGACTCCATATAATATGAAAATTGTTCATTTCTGAGGTGAATTTAGGCCTACCTACATTGATTTTCAGTTTTTACCATATTAACAGAACCAGGCAAGAAACAATGAACACCACTGAAGTCACAGAACAACAAAAAACATCCTCTGTTATCTATCTGTACAAGTATAGTTTCTTTCCTCTTCTTTCTGAAGTAGTCTAGGGAATGAAGTCTTCCTAAAGACTCATGCTCTAAGAGGCGAAGGTATAGTAATTTTTTTTTTGTTCCTGAAATCAAAATAAGGGGATGAAAAACCTTAATGGACAACTTTAGTATCATTATTAAAAATAACTGCTCCTGCCTGTATTTGTTAGCTACTACTTGTTTCTCTTCTGGTTGTTCTTTACTTTCCACAAAGTTCCTAACTTAGCTCATCTAAGTCTCTACTTATCATATCAGTTGAACTCACAGCCTTGCTGTCTGTCTGTCTGTCTGTCTGTCTGTCTGTCTGTCTCTCTCTCTCTTCCTCCTTTTCTTCCCACCCTTCCTCCCCCTCCTTTTTCTGTCTCCCTCCCTCCCGCCCTTTTCTACTTTCTCCCCTATCCTCATGAACTCTGTCAGAGAAGTCTATTAAACTTTCTTCTTTTTTTGGTCGTTGGGAAAAGGGTGAGGAGGGAGAACATTTCCTTCCCAGAGGAGAGAATCCTTTTGCAGTTGTTTGGCAGGAAAACATTCACCAAAGTCTTTTGCATATCTAGCTAGGAAGCTGGAAACAAGCTGAGCCATTGTTCCATGGAATGTCTCCAGAGATATATCTAAGACTTGGGATTTTATAAAAACTAAATCCTTCTGAGAAAATCTCCTAAAGTTGATCATTTTTTTTAAGAAAAGAAATACAAGTCCCTTTCAGGAGGGATGGCGTTTGTATGTGGGGAGAATATTTTGTGATGTTTTATTTATTTGTAACACATACTAGGGAAATGATTTGTCTAATTCGTTGCTGTTCCATAGCAGACAAATAGAGCTGATATTCCTCTCATTAGTTTACTAGCAGTATTCAAAATATGGTGTCTGAGCAATACTCAAAACTTCCTAGAGAGAGGAATCATACGTAGGACATTAATCTTATTTAATAAATTATATTTTATCATCTCCACATGGCCATAGCTGTATCACAAGATTCTCTCTCTCTCTCTCTCTCTCTCTCTCTCTCTCTCTCTCTCTCTCTCTCTCTCTCTCTCTCTCTCTCTCTCTTTCTCTCTCTCTTTCTCTCTCTCTGAATATCCATATATAGCGACATAGATATATAAACATATATAAAATTAATATATCTGCATTTATATATTGGACTGCTATATGCATGTATACACACACACACACACACATATATATATATATATATACATATATATACATTTGCATATAAACAAAATGCCTTTTGCTGCAGCTATGGCTATGTGCAGATTATAAAATATAATTCATCAAATAAGATTAATGTCCTATATTTGTATGATTCTCTTTCCTGGAAGTTTTAAGTATCACTCAGACTCTGTATGCTATATGTATACACATATGCGTATACATAAATATAAGCATTTATTATTTACATGTGTGTATGCAAACACACATGTGATATATATATGCATTTCTGCATATGTTTATTTATATGTACGTATACACTCACATAAACTCACCCCAAGTTTTGTCTTGCTTAGCTCCCCTTCATAAATTTCTTATAAACAAAAATCAGTAATCGTCCTGGATTCAGCCTGAGTGAGACATATTTGTTGTCCAGTTGGCCTACTTTGGCATATGATAATAATGGAGAAACCAATAATGATTTTTCCTGTGGAGAGTTTGAAGATATGATAAACTGAATTAAAATGGCAATAATGCTAGAAATAATCAAGCCTTTTAAAATGAAAATGGTTTCAGAAAACCAGAGTACTACAAATGAGAAAACGTCTGGAGATTCTACCTAGGGAAAATTAATTTCAAAACTCACGGACCTGATCTGCCTGCAAAGCTCTGATATATGCACTCATTTCATAGAGTCTTCCTGCTTTGTAGCTGTGTCAAAACAAGTTCTCTCCTTTGAGGGCTATCATCTATTCTTGATATGCATTCACAGTCCTCCATTTGTGTTAATGGAAGATATGACCATGCTTGGGGAACAGGGAGGATATAATCCTGATAGTAACACGAATGATGAAAACTGGCTATTGTTGGATAAGATTTATATATGTATTTTAACTCAGATACTTCTTTGTGTACAGAAGTGGCAATCAAGCATGCTTTTGCCCTAAATCAAATATGTAAAAATTAGAACCTAAAATATGAACAACTGTGAGAGATCACAGAATCCCAAAATTTGAGAGCTGGAAAAGACATCAGTAGCTATCTAGTCATCCCAATTCACTCTCTCCCAAATCCCACCAATAATATACACAACGAATGGTAATCAAACCTATGCTTGAAGTGGAAGCCACCAGCTCTCCAGGAATGTTATTCTACTTCTAATAAACTCTAATTGTTAAGAAGTTTTTTTTTTGTCTTTTCTAACAAAACAAGTAAACTAACCTCTTTGCAATCTGCAATTAATTTGCAATAAACATAAAAAGTCTAATCCCCTTTCTATATGACAGCCCTTCAAAAATACTTGACAACAGCTACCAGTTTCTACCCCATATCCCCAGGCTTCACTTCTCCAAGATGAACACCCTTCGTTCTTTCAGTCAATCATCTTATAACATGGGCTTAAAGCACTTAATTATTCTGGCAACCTGGCTTCTTAAGCTATGACATGCAGAATTGCACACAAAAGTCCATTTGTGATGAGAGAAGACCCAAATACAGGGGAACTATCAGCTCCTTTTCTCTGGAAGTCATGCTTCTATTCATGTAATTCAAGATTGGAGTAAATTCTTTGGTTGCCACATTACCCTGCTGACCTATATTGAATTCGAAGTTCAGTAAAACTATTTTTAACTTGCATCCAACCATGTTTCCCCATATTATACCTGTAAAGTAGATTTTTGTACCAAAGTGAAAGCATTTACATTAATCTCAATTGAATTTAAATTATAATGACGTAAATTCTCTAGCCTAATATCTTTTTTGACCCTAATTATAATTCATTGTGTTAGTTTATCACTTTCAGCTTTGAATGATGTGAATATTTGATGACTATGCCATAAATTTTTCATCCAAGTCTTTGATAAAACAGTTAATCTGCACAAGTTTGGCAAGTAGGTAGCTCAGTGGATAGAGAGCTGGACCTGGAGTCAGGAAGACTTGAGTTCAAATCAGGCCTTGGAAACTTACTGTAAGCTGTGTGATTCTGGGAAAGTAATTTAACCTTGTTTGCCTCAGTTTCCTCATCTGTAAAATTAGCTGGAGAAGGAAAGGGCAAACCACTCCATATATTTGCCGAGAAAACCCAGATGGGGTCATGAAGAATCAGACATGACTGAAATGACTGAACAACAATATAAACAGCAGAAGTCCAACCACAGATCCCTGGGGTACACCACTGGAGATCTCGTGCCAAAATATTAACTACTTTTGGAGTCTAGCCATCCAATCAGCTCTGAATACATATAAATGCAATGTTATTTACTTTACATGTCACTGCCCTCCAAATAATATGAGATATTTTGTCAAAAACACAACATTACTTTCAGAGAGGAACATTTGTAATGGGTTATAAGAGAACAGGGGATCTGGTCACAGTCACAGGGCCCAGAGAAGTGCTAGCACTTGTGGCTACAGAAGAACAGGGGACAAGATCACTGTTCCAAGAGGAGCTGAGGCAATTGAGGTTTCAGGAGAGCAGAAGCCCTTTCTGAGTAAAGATCAGAGTACAGACCAGAAGACCAATGACCTCTGCCCACATCACATCACCTTGAAAATGCCAAAAAGTTGCAGAGCCCCAGAACCAGCTCTGAAGATAGAAGCACAAAAAAGCATGAAGCTTGACATAGTGCCTCACCACTATCAGGTGAACAGAACCCAACTTCAACATAAAATTCAAAATGAAGAAACACTCTGGGAAAATGAGCAAACAGCAGCAACAACGACAAAAGAACTTGACCATAAAAACCTATGACAGTGGCAAGGAAGATCAAGACATAAACTCAAAAGAAAACAACAATGTGAAAACAACTATTAGCAAAGTCTCAAAGAAAAATGCTAATTGGATACAAGCTAGCAGGAATTCCTGGAAGAGTTAAAGAAAGAGACAAGTGGTAGAGGAAAATTTGGGAAAAGAAATGAGACTGCTGCAAGGAAATTGTAAAGAAGCAATTAAGAGCTTGGCAAAAAAGGCATAAAAATACTTAAGAATATAACACTGAAAAACCAAAATTTGCATAATGGTAAAGGAGGCACAAAAATTTACTGACGAAAAGACCTCCTTCAAAAGAATAGGCCAGGTGGAAAGAGAGATACAAAAGCTCATTGAAGAAAATAATTCCTTAAAAATTAGAATTAGTTTTAGAATTAGTGCAAACTAATGACTCTATACTTCAAGAAACATAAAACAAAGTCCAAAAAAATGGAAAAGTAAAACTATTTAATTGGAAAAACAACTTACTTGAAAAAGGATAGAGAAGAGCTGATTTAAGTATTATTGGACTACATGAAAGCATGGTTAAAAAAAGAGCATAGACATTATATTTCAAGAAATTATTAAGGAAACTGCCCTGATATCTTAGATCCAGAGATTACTCCACTGATCACTTCTTGAAAGAGATCTCAAAATGGAAACTCCCAAGAATATTGTAGACAAATTCCAGAGCTCTCACACCAAGGAAAAAAATACATACATACATACATACACACTCAGTTGGGTATAGAAATCTGTCTTACCTAATATGGAAATAGAGGGTATAGGGATAAAAGGTATGATGGGGATGATAAAAGAGAGAGTGAATTAAAGGAGGCAGTAGTCAGCAGCAAAACATGCTTTTGAGGAGGGACAAGATAAAAAGAGAGAGGGGTGAACAGAAGAAAATTGGATGGTGAGAAATACACAGTAATCCCAACTGTGGATGTGAATGCTCACCCATAAAAGGGAAGTGTATAGCAGAATGGATTAGAAACCAGAATACAACAATATGTTGTTTACAAGAGACACACTAGAAACAGAAAGATTCACACAGAGTTAAAGTAAAGGCTTTAGCAGAATCAGCTGAAGTGAAAAGGTAGGGGTAGAAATCATGACCTCAGACAAAGCAAGAGCAAAAGTAAAAAGATAATTAGGGAAACTACATTTTACTAAAAAAAAGTACCACAGAGAATTAAATAATGTAATTTTTATAGCTAGTTTCTTTGATGGCCTCATTTCTCAAATCTATAAAGAACTGAGTCAAGTCTAGAAAAATAATAGCTATTCTCCAATTGATAATTGATCAAAGGATATAAACAGGCAGTTTACAGAAGAGGAAATCAAGGTTACCTATAATCATATGAAAAAATGCTCTAAATCACTATTGGCTAGAGAAGTGCAAATGAAAACAACTTTGCGGTACCACACACAGCTGTAAGAAATGACAAATGCTGAAGGGGGTGAAGGAAAATAGGTACATTAATGAATTGTTGATGGAGCTCTGAATTGGCCCAACCATTATGGAAAACAATTTGGAACTTTTCCCAAAGGGCTATAAAACTGTACATACCCTCAGATCAAGAAATACCATTACTACGTCTGTATCCCAAAGAGATCAAAGAAAAAGGAAAAGTACAAAAAAGTATAAAAATATTTATAGCAGCTCTTTTTGTCATGGCATTAAATTAGAAATTGAGGGGCTGCTCATCAATCAGGCAATGGCTGAACCAGTTGTGATATATTATTATGATGAGGGTACTATTGTGCTATAAAAATGATGAGGGGGCTGGTTACAGAAAAACATGGCAAGATGTACATAAACAGACACAAAGTGATGAGAGAAGAACAGAGAGATTGTTGCACACAATGACAGCAATATTATAATGATGATTAACTGTGAAAGATTTGGCTTCTCTCATCAATACAATAATCCAAGATAATTCCAAAGTACTCATGATGAAAAAATGCTATCCACCTCCAGAAAAAAAAATCGATGAACTCTGAGTGCAAATTGAAATATAATTTTCCTGCTTTTAATTTTTATTTTTGCTTCTTTTTGTTGTAGGGCTAATATAAACATATATTTTATATGATTTCACAAGTATAATTTATATCATATTGCTTGCCTTCTCAGTGGGTGAAGGAGATGTGGGAGGGAGGGAGGCAGGGAGAGAATCTAGAACTCAAAATTTAAAAAGAAAAGACTGTGGAAAATAAAAAATAAATAAATAAAAAATTGGAGAAAATGATTTATTAAAATTTTTCCAGGTATCAAAATCAGGCTCACTTACATATAATCTTCAGACTTCATTTTCCCTTTAAAAATCAGGAAAACATTTTGCTCTTTCCCAATTTTGTGGTACCTTAATCATTTCCCATGATCTTTCAAATAACATTAAAAACAAGCCAACATTCTTCTATTTCTTTTAATATCCTACTATGAACTTCTTCTGAGTCAAGTAACAAATGTATCAGGGGTAGTTTCTCCTACTATCTCCTTACTTATGTTGGATATCAGCTCATCATTAGTTGAATCTAGAAAGCAATTTCCCTTTGTTGGTTTGTCTGCCTTTTGAAGAATGAAATTATCTGCAAGGCAAGTCAATAAGTTATTAGCTCCATTGCTTTTAGCAGAAAGAGCTCTCCAGCAGATGTCTGGATAATTGAATTTTCTTATCACTATTATATCATGCTTCCATACCAGGACTTGGATCTATTTTTTAAAGTTGCTTGTCTATTTCTTCTTTCTGTCCAGGGTGTTTGTCTTACACTTCATTTTTGTTTCTCTTTCCACTGATCTTCATTGAAATATCCTCTGTCATCCTTCCTCACTCCCCACTCTGTTTCCTGAATTTCTTTAAATAAGTATACCTCCTTAGTGCTATCCCTTCCCCCAATTACCTATCCTTTTTCTTTAGAATAAGGTATATCCATCTGCAGTTATTGTCCAATCAAGTGTTTATTCATCCCCTCATGCCACAGTCTCGGTGATACCTATAAGGTGGCATTTGCCTCTTTGGATTAAGACCTCTAGTTCCTCTTTTTCTGCCTAAATTTTGGGCACTTGTATATAGTCATCGGATACCATTAGGTTTTACTACTTCTTTCTTGCATTTTGCTTCCAGTGAACTTTTGAGTGTTTTAACTGCTATTCCTTTTCCATCATTTCAGCTACTCCCTATGAAATCTAGCTTGGGGATATATAGAGGCAGTTTTCTCCTCTTTCTTTTTATTCCATTCAATGTCCTTATCACTATATTTCCTATATACCTAGCAAATATATTCTTATCAGTCTTTGTTAGGTATATTCCATCTCTTGACATAGATCTGTCATCCCCATATTTGAACCCATGGTCCAGCAGTCCAAATTGGATTCCCAAACACTACCTTCTTAGCCAACTGTTCATTTCCCTAGTCAACCATTTTGAATAGTACTGTCTTCATGTGACCGCCATCACTGACTTCAGAGTCATCAGGGCCTTTAGATAGCTCATTGGCCTCACAACTATAAAATCATGTAATATGAAAATTGAAAGAAACCTCAATGGCCATCCAGTCCATCTCCCAAATGAAAGAATCTCTAATGTATCATATGAGATAAGTACTCATCTAACCTCATGTAACACCTGACCTCTAAGTAGTGAGAGCCCAGTGCTTTTCAGGTAGTCCTCTTTGTTCTAAATCCTCTCATCCTCTTCATATCTCTCACTGCATTGTAGCCTTGATTTCCTTCTAAATCACAGAATAACAGAACTAGTTCAATAAATGGAATCCATTACAATATATCCTATTAGTGGTAATCCAGTTTCTCCTTAAAAACCAACAAAGGGGTGACCTAAAACTCCCAATTCAGACATTTTGTATTGATCTACACTTCTTGCATTCATTGTTCACAATTTCAATGTCTGAAATTCCCTCATAGCAATAGAATCACAGAATTTAAGTTGGAGTTAACCTCAGTGACCAGCTATTGCAACCCTTATATGAAAGTAATTCCCAGTAGAACATGCTACCCAATAAGTGGTCATCCAGACTCATTTGAAGATATGAAAAAGGGGAGACATCACCTCTCTTTCCAAATAATTGTGACAGTTATGACCTCCCTGCTCTCATTCGCCTTAAAGGAGTCAGGGATGTTGTAGCCACAGAAAAACTGAATTATAGAATTTAGGATTTGAGAATGGATTCAGTAGGCATATAGTTTAAGGAACCCCTGTATAATAACCCCTTGCTAAGTGGTCATCCAGCCAATTCTTGAAGACTCACAAGAATAGAGAACCCAGTACCCCTTGATCCACCATTTTCGATGGCTCTGCCTTGACTGTTCTGATTGTGATCATTACTCTCATAACCCTTATTACCTTAATTTCATTTATGTTCTTAATAGTTACAAAATCACAGATTTAAAAATGGGTAGATCTTTTATTGGACATTTAGGCTAAGCCAAACATGAGAAGACTCCCAGTATAGCATATCTAATGAATGCTCAACTAGCCTCAGGTTGCAGAACTAGTAGGAGGAACCCAGTACTTGTCAAAGCAGCCATTTTGGTCAGTTCTTCAATTACTGCTCTTATTTCACTGCTCTCGGAGGTTTGCCTGCCTGCCCTTCTTTCATTTACTTCTTTTACTATCGTCATTTCTTTCCTCATTACCCTCACATTATATACAGCCATCACGTCCCTTGGTTTTCTAACAAGTTTTATTTTCCCTTCTATTCTAACAGTCACTAAAATCACAAAAGTTGAAAGTTGTAGGGGACCTCAGGTGTCATCAAGTCCAATCTTTACATGAAAGAAATTCCCACTATAAATTTTATTGTTATCTTTCATTTTCACATCATGGACATTTTCTAATTTAGCCCACTCCAATATGCTCAGAGAGTCATTGTTAATAAAAAGAATAAAATAGAGGGGAAAAGGAAGTTTGGCAAAACAAACCAACACATCCCCAAATTTGGTATCTTCAGTGTTCCATATGCGTAGATCCTAGTTTCTAGAAAGAAGGAAGGAGTTGGTGAGATAGCCAATTTGGATATCTTGATCCTCGTTCTCCGTATAGAGTGACACAATCATAGTTACAGAGAATTACAAAACTTGGGAACTGGAGAGGATCATAGAAGCTATCAAGTCCTACCCATATAAGAATCAAATCCCCATTCATGGACCTGATAAGAGATGATGACATCTAGTTTCTGCTTAAAGACCTGAAGACATGCATTTTAGATGAGTCTGACTTCACTGCCCCCAAAGGCTCCTTCCCCCCACCCCCGGGCTTTTCTATGTTTCACCGCCATAATGTCCAGACAATTCCAGAATTTCAGAGTTGTAAAGGAAGGCAGAAGCCAGAGTAGAACTCTGACTCTACATGAAAAGTCTCTCTCACTATTCTTACAGCCCTTATATACTTATGGGCTTCATTACCTTTTACTATGTATGTGTAGATACATTTTATTTTTTTTCTCTACTGTAAGGTGGGTAGTATCATAATTCTGGTGTCTGGGGATCCTTGTTCTATTAGTCATCTGATTCACAGGAAACTACAGTATCTGAGAACTTGTTCAACTCAAGCATTGTGTTATTTTGTAGTTGTAGGTATTCCATTGACCTATGATCATCACAGATCAGACCTTAGTATATATAGTGTATGTGTGTATGTGTGTGAGACAGTGGCAGAAATAATCAACTCCAAATGATAAATGAATATCCAAAATGTTATGAACATCAGTGTGTAATTGGAATAACATTGCCCTGGGAATCCAAAGACCTGGGCTCATTCTTGTCCTGATTTTGTCATTTAGGAGTTTGTGTCTGATAAATGATCTAACATAATCTGCATCTCTACTTCCTCATCTGTAAAATGAAAAACTTAGATTTGATGATCTCTATAGTCCCTTCCATTTCCAACATTCTATGGCACACATTTAAATTATATCTCTAAGTATGAGTAATGACCTCATTACATCTGGTTAACTATTAGAGCTCATATGGTTTAATTTAGAGAGGAGATGCTTCTAAACAACAGGTTGCAATTATCAGGTCTCAGTTGATGGATGAATATTTCCCATTAACTTCTCAGTGGAAGCTATCTTAATTGATTTACACAAGATTTTTCATCTTTCCTGATTTGCTAATCCTGAAGACCTTTCAGTGGGAATATGTCAATTGAGATCAAAGTTTTTAGAATATATTTTAATTAAATATTGCACTTTTTTTTAAAAAAAGTATCTGATGGTTTCATTTTTTTCCTTTTTTGTTAAAGTGGATACTTTTGGGGTGTGTGTGTGTGTGTATGTGTGTGTGTGTGCATGTAAATGTATCAGGGAGAACATAAATCTTTTGATAATACGTTGTCAGGAAAAAGTAATATTTTTCAATTCTATATATTTTTTATTAAAAATAAGTTGAAAATGATTCCAGACCATGTGGTATTCTGCTTAAAGAATTCTTCTTGCCACACCTAGCCCATGTTTCTATGTAAACTTAGTATCTATGGAAGAGCCAGTAGGTGTCAGCAAAGTAACCTTAAAGAAAGGAGGAAAACTAAAGTTAGCACTTTCAGGTAAATTAAAAAAAAAAGTTTTGGCAGTGCAGGTTGTTACTTAAACTCAGTTTATCCAAAGTGGAGCAAAAAAGAAATAATCAGAGGTATTGAATTTCTCACTCATTTCAAAGAAAGTTGTTTCTTGTTAGACTTTTTCACTAAATAAAAATATCAACTTCTTGCTTATGAGATCAGAATTAAACAGTAGCTAAATGTTCCATTTGTAGTGCAGACAGAAGATATTATAGTGACCCCTCCCCCCAAAAAAGGTATTTCGGAATATAAGATCATAATTGTAGAGCTGGAAGGGACCTTAAAGGCCCTCTAGTTTAACCTCTTCATTAAACAAAATAAAGAAACTGAGGTAAAGAGAAGTATTTCAAATGGAAATTTAAGTGAGGTATTATCTGCCTCCAAGTGCACTACGCTGTCTACTTAACCATATTACCTTTCAATTTGTGAGGTTATGGATAACTGTATGTCTTAGTCTAAGAGACACCAATGGTAACACCAAACTTCATGGAACAAAATAGCATAGTTCCATATCACCTCTATTATGGAATATTTAGATTGTAGAAGAGAAAATAGAATATATTTGTAAAAATCTGTGATTAGGTGGGATGTGCTATTTTCTTAGTATTTTCTTATTATGAAAGAGCATACAAAATCTAACAGACATTTCCATATATTAGTTAATTCTAATTATGACCTAATACTCAAAATGGCATTGTAGAAAAAGTGGCACTCAAAGTCAAGAGAATCATGTGCTAGCTCTGGAATTTACTAGTTGTGTGACCCTGGACCAGTTAATTAACTTCTCTGTGTCCTAGTTAATCATCTATTAAATTAATATAATAATGCTTCATTGAATCCCTCACAGGGTTTTTTATGAAAGAAGTATTTTGTACTTCTTAAAGCATGAAACAAATGTTTTCTCAGTGGTAATTGCCTAGCTGATTTAGTGTGATTTCATATGATGATGTTTGCGTTTATTTCTATGCTTCTCTGTTTTTATGGCTGGGCGGTTTAAAGGAAGCACAAGAGGGTGGGTCTTGACTTCTCCATGCTAATGTTTCTTTATACATTTTTGCTTCTAGTCATACCTAATTTTGTGCTGACCATAAGGCAGAGTTTGGGCCTTTCCAAGGCCTGCTTGTCTTGCTTCTCTCAGGTTTCTCTGATGCTCTTTCAAACCCATTTTTAACTCTAGCTGACTGGATAGTGGGAAAGCCTTCAGATTTAATTTAGCTATGGCCTAATGATCTAGAGAGAACATTTAGTATCACTTCAGGAACATTGCTATTAGCTTTTCAAATTATAAAACAAATGACTAGAAAAGCATGAGAGAAATAGTTGATCATATATTTAGGATAGCATTTCTCCACAGATGCTGTGCCCCCTTCCCATCCTCAGTAGAGAATGTATTATATTTTTTCTACTACCTCTAGGTTGTATGATTGTTTCCAACAGATCAAAACAAAACGTCCTATAAAAATCATTAGTTCTTTCTAGAACTCTTTGGTAGCCTATAGCCATATCTGTTCACAACAAAATAGTGATATATTGGTTATAAAATGAATCATTAGGCTACAACTTTGAGAAAAATTGAGATTGAACTATAAGTAGGGATTTTACAAGCTACACAAACTGGCTAGAGCAAACATCATGGAAGGTATCCTCAATGGGGAGAACAACATATCTCAGTGGAGCCAGGGACCATGTGACCCTGGCTTATATGGAAAGAGATCCTAGGATCCTACTAGGTTACTCCAGTTGAAGTTGGCCCTCCCCCAGCCCTGAATGATGAAGCAAGTCTTCTGGTAACTTCTTATTTTAACTAATTATTTTTAGATAGCCAGGTATTTGGGTTTTCCCCCCTTAAATGTGGCATCTACTAAGCCTGATTGTATGGTGATAACAATAAAGGTCGGGTAGCATAGTAACCCTTAGAGAAAAGAGTTAGATTAGTTGTTTTTGGGAAAGGGGTTAAGAGAGAGCTTGTAGTGAATTTTTCCCAAAAAATCAATTAGATCTCAAAGTGATCCTTAGAACCACCAGAGCCAATTGAGGCCCTAGAGTTGTAAAATGACTTTCTCAAGCCTGAAGCTCTTGGCCCTTTCTCAAGGTCATAGAAAGTTGACTTAATTTTTACTAAAACTGGTGATAAATGGGAGCCAAATTGAACCCAGATCTCAGACTCACAGACAGAGATAGAAGACACCTTTGAGATCACCATGTCCAATGCCATCATTTTTCAGAGGAAAAAATGGAGGTGCAGAGTTAATGGCACATCAAGAACTAGAACAGACATCTTCTGAAGCCTAGCAGAATGGGCCTTATAACTAGTTTTCAAGGTCCTCCTCTAGACCACAGAGAATGTCTATTATCATTGATCCTGCTAGTATAGTAGGCCCTAGTTTCACGCCTCAGGAAAAGAGGTGTCCTTTTGGTCCTTCTAAGTGTAGTCTGAGCACATGTTCACTGTTAGCCCTGCCTATAAGTTTCTATTAGAAGAAAAGTTTGTGAAGCTCGGCAGAGAGCAAAATTTTTGAAGTTAAAATAAAACAAAACAAACAAAACATTTCCCGAGGATAAAGAAGTCTTCCCAGGATGGCATGGCCCTCATCTAAAGGATGGATAGCTTCCTTCTCTAGTTTTGTCCCTCATAAAATTACCTCTAATTGTGACTGATTGGGCCACTTTCAGGCCCTGGCTTGTCTGACTGCTGCCCTGCTCTCTCTTACGAGAAAGAACTTGCTTCCTGAAGGGACACAGTTCATATTCTAACTCACCTGTGAGGCTGTACCTTACCAGAACTCAGAACTCCATCATAACCTTCTTTCTCAGTAGAATATAAGTGCTGTCAGTGGCCCTTTAAATTTCCTGCCTTCTGCCAAATTTGCTTCCCTTGAGCAAAGCTCAGCTACCCCAGCTGAGTTACAGTTTATTTATTTTTGTAATTAGAAATACTGCCCACTTCAGTTCCATTTAAGTATGTCAAATTGGACAGAAACTTTTTAATAGGTGTCTATTTTGGTTTTGAGTTTTCTTATCATCTTTAATACTGAAAATGCTCTTGAATTTTAGAAACTTACAAATAATTGTTTACCTTTTCAGATCCTTTCACTCATTTCATGATTCTACATGTTAATAACAAGTATACCCATGACTTTCTATTTTCTTTGACTGAAAAGAATAAAAAACGTTTTGGAAGATCAGCTATAGAGGGACAAACAGCAATAAGGTTTTTGTTTGTCTGAAGATTAGAGGCTCTTGCTATAGCACTACATTCTTCCAGGAATCCAAAATACTTCCCTTTGTTTTGTGTCAACATCTATGAAAGAAAATAATATTCAACTCTGCTCCCAGAATAAATCTAAACCTCCTTCTCTAAATGTAACCTTGCATTGAAAAGGCAAGCATCTCTCACCTGTAGGGATATGATTAGTTAGTTATTTCTAGTTTATGTCTTAAGGCAGGTCATATTTTGTATGAGAATACTGTAGTGAAATGTACAATAAAAGTTTTGGCATCCAATCAGTAGACAGGATGCCTTGGGGCACTGCTTAACTGCTTTCTGACATTCTCAGGTTGACACAGAATAGTGAAACTGGACAAGGGCTTCTTGGTCTAGAAATAAAAAAAAAATGTGTCTCCCCATAGATTCGTTCTAGAGGTACTGATCCAGAGCACAACGCCCAAATTAACACAGTTGGACCAATCCGAGTGACTCAAAAGCAGTAGTGGTAGAATGCCTCAGTGTAGTATGAGGGCAGCCTGTTAGTCTAGGAGTCATAATAATTTGGGTTTGAGTGTTAACTCTGGAGTCACTGCATGGTCCAGGACAAGTTATTTAACTACTCTGAGCCCTTATTTGTAAAAAGAGGATGATAATAATATCTCTCATGATATGAGAAAAGCTTGAGATAAATAGCTATTATAAACTCTGGGGATACTAATGCCTACTTCCACTCTCCTGGCAAGTTGGGCTCCTGAGCTAAGCAATATAACCATCTCAGGGTTTCAGTAGTATCACTGAGAGGTTGAGCTATCTTTCTCTAATAATGTGGCTGAATCTTCCACTTTGGTGTGTTTTCTCACATATTAATGACCAATTACAGTTCTATCTCTCATATCATTGACACCTTATAGTGATTGACAGCCCAGTATCCTTTAATCAATTAGCTTCCTCTAACCTTTATGGAAGCATATTTACTAAGAAGATATAGCAAGAATGGAAGTATAAACATTCCTCTCCCCTTTGCTACCCCAACACTGGGTGAACATTTTCTCCTATACCACCTTGGTACTTGGCAAGAAGGGCTTCAAATTTAAGGCAGTTTCCACAAAGCACTGTCTCTACCAAGTTCCCTTTCAAAGGTGGAATAACTAATGGATGATTCTTGCTGACTTAGAAGGCTTAGTATATTGGGTGTAGGATAAATTCACTGCTGAGGAGGATACTTGTCACTGCCTGAGACTGTGCTGGGAGAAGGGAAACCTTGCCCTAGACTGCTTGCTCTCATTACCTTTTGAATCTCCCAAATTTGCAAACTAGTTCAATATCTTCCTCTAAGATCAAGAAAGAAATGATAAAACAGAAACAGAAAAGGTGCCAAACTGCATTCATAGAAGTTCTTCATCAAGAACTCCCTCCATCAATGAAATCATAGATCCAGTTCTTAATGCTATACCCTTTTATTAGGATACTTTCCACATCTATTATTGATTTATTTTTATTGTTATTGTTATTATTTTGTTTTCACTTTATCTTGTGGAATTCAGCTATGAATGTTTTTGGAAGAAACAACTACCTTATTGTATGTTTACATTTACTATTCTAGGCTAGAATATATAGCACAGGTAAATAAAATAATTGATTTCACACTTAAATGCATTTGGATATAAGTTTATCTTCTTTATGTACATTGAAAACATTTTCAGCACAATACAAGTAGGGAGTGAGATGAAAGGGATGATATACACTTCATTCAGTTCCCAACACAATTTTACTTTCTTTTAATAAATTTCAATATTTTGAAATTCTATTATAGACATTTGTATGGTTATATCAATATTGAAACATTGTGGGGGGCGGAGCCAAGATGGCGGCTGGGAAGCAGTGACTGGCGTGAGCTCCCCACCAAGTTCCTCCAAAAACCTATAAAACAATGGCTCTGAACCAATTTTAGAGCTGCAGAACCCACAAAGTGGCAGAGGGAAGCAGGG
>CM053622.1:277428089-277448223 GCA_028646595.1 Phalanger gymnotis
CCTGTGAAAATCAATGCTGAAAACCAAACATGTCAAAAATAAATTTAAAAAAAAATATTGAAACATTGTGTTTGTTTTAATTTTTATGAATCAATATTATAATCAGGCTACTATGGGCAATAGCTCTGTAATCAGTAGAGGGAGTTTACTCACCTGTGACTTTCCTATGAACAAAATTGCAGGCATCATCCTTTTTCTTTTTATTACAAATTTTAAATGTTTTAATGGAGTTTTTGACAGCTTGTTTTTCTTCTTTGGAGAAATTTCTGTTCATATTCATTATTTGCTATGTGATGGATCTTTTCCTCACATAGTGGATCACTTCCCTACCTTTCCAATCAGACCATTATCTGAAACTTGCCATAAAGATTTTTCCTAGTCAGCTATTTCCTTTCTAATTTAAGCTACATTGCTTTTGTTTGTGCAAAAGACTGATTATTTTATGTAATCTATACTGGCCATTTTATCTCCTTTGATCCATTTTGATCCTCTAACTTCTTGGGGTCAACAACTCCTTTACTATTTATAGTTGTGAAAGGCTGATCCTTCCCTGCTCATTTGATTTTTTTAATAACATTTTTTAAGGTCTAGGTCAGGTATCTATTTGGAGCTAGATCTAATTTCTGCTAGACTGCTTTCAAGTTTTCTTAATGGTTTTTCTCAAATAGTCTTTTCCCCAGTAGTTTTGGTTTTTGGACTTAAACTGTGCTATTTTATTCATTTGCCTCTGGATCTTGAGTTCCTAACTTGTCCCAGTAGGAGATTTTTCTATTTTTTAACCAGTGCCAAAGAGTTTTATAATTACTTCTTTGTAATATACTTTGATATCTGGTACTTCTAGATCCCATTCCTACTTGTATTTCACCATTATTTCCCTTGAGATTCTTGATATTTTTTCCTCAGGATGAATTTTCTTTTTCTTTTTATGACTCTGAAGTAATCATTTTATTGTTTGAAAAATGAATACAATAATTAATTTTTGCCATTTTTATTATGTTGGCAGAGATTAGCATTTGAAATTAATATATTTCTAATTATTGGGATCTTTTTATTTCTGTAAAGTGTTTTATAGCTGCAGTCATATGATTCTTAAGTGTTTCTTGGTGGATGGGCTTCTAAATATCTGCTATATCCTATAGTCATTTTAAATGGAATTACTTTCATATCTCTTCTTGCTGCATTTTTTGGGTAACGTATATATATATGTGAGCAATGTGTATACATATATGTATAATGTGCATATAAATGCATATATACATTATAGGTTTAATATGGACATATACACATAATGCATGTGTATAATATGCACATATAATGTATATGAACTATATATACATATGTGCATGCATGTACAATATATACATGTGTATAATGTATGTGTATATGTATACATGTATGTTTGTGTGTTTATATGTTATTGCTTGTTCAAGCAATTCTATTCCATCCCATCTCTGCCAACAGATTGCTGCCCCCTCCACTGTCATCCCCACTCTCACTTATTTTCAGTCTCTGTCTACTGGCTCATTTCCTACTGCCTACACAAAAACCTTCACTTGATCTGTTCATCTTGATTTTATCCTATACCCATTCTGCCCTTTGACTAAGGGCAGCCTACACTCTTAAGTAACTGAGCTCCTCAAAAATGTGGACTATAATAGGTGCCTCCACTTTCCTCCCATTCTCTTGTTAACTCCTTATAACCCAGCTTCTGATTTTATCATTCCACCAAACTGCTGTTAATCATCTTTTATTTATTCTGGAGATAGCTTGCTTCTTATATACCTGTTTGCAAATTGTTTCCCCCATTAGATTATAAGCTCTGTGAGGGAAAAGACTGTCTTTTGCCTCTTTTTGTATCCCCAGTCCTTATTCCAGTACACAACACATAGTAGGCACTTAATAAATGTTACCAATTGATTGATACCTATCTTAATTGTTAACCTTTCATTTTCTCAGGAAAGTCCTAATACTTTCCCTTAATTTCTTGATCCTTTTTTCCTTTCAGGATTCAAAAGAATATGTAACATCCTTGAGCAATATCAAGGAACAATTCTCATATGGAAACACTAACCCAGTTTGAGATGTTTACTAGGAGGTTGTAGAAGTGTAGGTATTTGGAGAAAGGATAGAATTCGATAAGTAGATCTGAGGATCATCAGCATAAGGATGATAATTGAACACAAGGGAAATGATGAGTTTACTAAGCAAAATCATAATAAATGAAGAAGAGAAGAGAGTCCTACACAGAGCCCTCTGGGATATCCATGGTTTAAGGACATAAACTCAATGAAGATCCAGCAATGGAAAGTAAGGGGTGGTGAGACAGATAAATAACAGAAGAAACTTAGAGAGGAAGCAGTGCTTAGGAGAAGATGATGATTGACACTTTCAAAGTTCAAGAAGAATGTAGACTGAAAAAAAGTCTCCTCAATTTGGCACTTTGAAGAGCACTGTTATAGTTGAATGATGAAGTTCAAAGAGAGACTATAGAGGGTTAAGAAAGAGTGAGAGGAAAAGAAGTAGAAGCATTAACCATCAGTTTGTAAATGGCTTTCTCAAGGAATTTTGCCACAGAATGGAAGAAAGAACTAGGTTGATAAACAGTAGGGATGGTTGGATCTTCTAGATGACATAGGGGATAGAGTGCCAGGCATAGAGTCAGGAACACTTGAGTTCAAATCTGGCCTCAGACACTTACTAGCTGTGTGATCCTGATCAAATAACTTGACTCTGTTTGCCTCAGTTTCCTCATTTGCAATATGAGCTTGAGAAGAAAATGGCAAATCACTCCAGTTTCTTTGCCAAGGAAACCCTGAATGGGTTCACGACTAAAAATGACTAAATAAAACAGCAACAAATGGTCAAATCTTGTCATGTTTTTCAAGAATGAGAGAGATTTATTTGTAGGTGACATGGAAATAGCCAGCAGACAGACAGATGAAAGATTATTTGGTGCATTGGGATGATAAGGAAGACAATTTGCTAGAGAAAATGAGATGCAATGCAATCAAGGATACCTGATTGTGGACCACCCATCTCCCAGATTCCTGCTGCAGTAAAAACTTGAAGTTCACAGTAGACCAAGTAAAGATCAAAGAATTCAATGAGAAACCACATTAAGTGACTCCATCTATATCATAACTTAACAAAAAGTGAGCCAGAAGCCCATCAGCAATAAAAAAGAGGTCCCTTCCAGGAATGCAAGCATCTGTTTTACAAGAGATAGAATGCAGGTGGGGAAGGAGGAGAAGAAATTATTAAGTGCCTATTATATGCCTAAGCACTGTGATAAGTAATTTACAAATATTATTTTACTTGATCCCAACAACACCCTATGAAGTGTCTGCTATTAGTAATCTTATTTTATAGATAAGGAAACCGATATAGGAATAGCAACTGACATTACAAAAGCAGTATGTATGTGAAACCAGATTTGAACTCAGTTCCAGACCTGATTCCAGGTCTAGCACTCTACTGTGTCACCTAGGTACCTCTCATGGACTTTGAGGCTCTTTGTCAGAAGCAGTAAAGAATGGAGGTCTCCTTTAAGGAAGCCCCAGGGTGGTCAAAAAGCTCCAAGGCAGAAACTTTGGATACTTTGGGCAGAGCCAGTCTGCATCAACATAGTATTGACCAACTTGGTGCTGCAGTGCTCAGACCTAGCTAGTTCAGGCCTATGGACAGCAAAGCTGACCACCCCAACCAAAAGCGTAGCTGGGTGGAGTTTGGCCCTAGAAAGAGATATAAGTAAATCTAAGAAGAAATGATTGTTAAAAATTATTGCAAATATGACTCCATAACTTTAAGGAAAAACTGAAAGAAAAAAGTGAATATTCCATAATGATTATTTGAATAGCCAAAAGAAAATAAGAAGAGGTTAAAAAAAGTAATAAAACTCTGGACTAAAAAATTCTAAAGATAATAAATAATTTAACAGAAAAAGTGGTAAACCTTACCCCATAAATGGGCTCTCTCCAAAAATTGACCAAAGTGATATCAAGAAATCATAAATGCAAACTGCCCAGGTATATTAAAACCAGAGGACAAAGTAAAACCATGAGAGTATCTCCTGAAAGATCCTCAAAAGGAAAAATCTCAGATATATCATGGCCAAAATCTAATACTCCCAGATCAAAGGGAAAAAAATACAGCAATCATCTAGAAAGAAAAATAAATTGTTCAAGTACCAAGGAATTATAATCAGAATCACACAATACCTGGATGGTCCTTTTAAAAATGAAAGGATACCATGGAATACAGCACTCTAAAAGGCAAGAGATAGAGGACAGAACTTTGAAATACAAATGGAAGGGTTCGGAAAAAATAAACTAGAAAGGCAAATTAGTTTAACCAGTTGGAAGGATTTTATCAAGATATAGTGCTAACATTCTAAAAGGTGAAGAAAAAGTGTCCCTTCAGCAGCTTAATGTCTTAAAAGGATATTGAGGGAGTTAAATTTAAAAAAAGTAGTTCCCAGGAGTGGATTAGTTTTGTTCTAAGAGTTTTATGAGGGAAAAAGAAAAAGAAAGGTAAAAGATATCCATTAGCATGGAAAGCAAGAAAGGGGAAAAATTATTTTTTAGAACTGGGATTGATAAGAAAATATAAACATGGAGAAAAGGATAGAAGGAGTTGCCATCAGATTAATATCTTGTTTATTTGAAAATGACAAAGGAGAGATGAATGCAAACACAGTCTGGTGTAGAAATATGTTAAACTAAAAAGTGAAGCAAGTAGAAGTGGGGGTGGGGTGGGGAGTAGGTTAAGGAAGATAAGAGCATAATAATGAGGATGGAATAGTCACAATAAAACTTTCAAGTCTTGAAAAGTGTATGGGGGAAGCAGGGAGTGGAGAGGAGAAAAAAACAAACTAGAGCCTAAGGAGGTACTTTAGATTGCCTTTTAAACAGTTAAGGAATAGCTGAGTAGTTGGTATGTATGGATAGATGAATACAATATTATCGTGCTGAAAAAATGACATATTTCTGAGAATCCAGAGACTATCAAGTGGCACAGAAAGAATTGGGCAGAACAAATTATAAGAGAGCAACAGCATTATGAAGGAAAACAATATTTAAAGATTTAAGAATGTTGATCAATGCAATAACTAAGTTGCTGGGGGATCTATGGTGGAGCCTGTTTTGCACCTCCTGGCAGTCATAAAAGACAGAGGAAGAGCTACACAATTTTGGACATGGATATTGTGTGGCTTCATTTTGTTTTAATTTGCTTATTTGTTACAGTTCTCCCTCCACCTTATTTATTTCTCTCAGTTTTCAATCTATAGGGGAGGGATTTAATATTAGCAATAGTGCCTGGGATAAAGAGGCCATTTGAATTTCTTTAATCTACAGAAAAATCAGCAAACATTTATTGAGTACTTTCTATGTGCCAAGCTCTGCTCTATGAGAACAGAAAGACATTCAGAAGGAAATGCAGAAAAATAGGACAGTTTTGAAAGTACAATTTTATAAACAGCACGAAGTGATAGACTTATGGTTTCTTAAAGAATCTTCTTTTTGTATTCTGCTATGTGTATGGAAATAGTCTTTTATGATATTTAAGTTCAGAGCAAAAAATCTCAAAGATGAAATGGGATAACTAAAAAAAAGTGTTTTCAAATCTTAAGAAAGGAAGAGTGGGTTTCTTTATCAGACATGAGTTGAGTGCATTACAGGTATGGTGGAAATCAGTGCAAAGATATTATAAATGGCATGTGTGTGAGGCTCTGTTTCTGATTGGCTGGACCATTGAGTGTGAGTGTAAGAAGGTTAATGTGGAAATGGAGATGGCAAAATATGTTTGGACCAGATGATAAACTTTAAAGCCAAATACAAGAGTTTGTACTTTATCCTAGAGATTACTGGCAACCATTGGAATTTACTTAGTAGGGGATAATTTAGTCAAATCTGTGCTTAAGGAAATTGCTTTGGCTAGTAGATTAGCAAAATGATAAAACAATGTTACAATCCAATCCCATTTGCTTCTGGATCAGGTAAGAGGTTAAATGGGGCCCTGATTCCAGTCCTCTTGAGCTTCAGAGGCCCTGAACTACTTGACCGTAAATTATCAGTAGGTATAGTTTCAACCTCACCCCTGTTCAAGATTGTTCACAGCTTGTGTTCTTGAATCCCTGGGTCATTCGGGCTGTGGAGCTGTCCTTGCCACCTTTCAGTACTTTGAGCTGCAGATATCTTTGCTCAAAAAAGACCCCCTTATTTCTCCTGGCTACCCACTAGATCTGTCTGCCTACTGTTGTTTCTTGGCATTTCACATTTACTTCACTCTTTAGAGATGGAATACTGTCATCTTATTTCTACCTTACATTCAAGAGACACCTAAAATTCAATTGCCATTAACCTTTCAGTGCCTTTCCCTATGGATGTCTAGGAATCACAGAATTATTCATGAGTTTCTTTTAGTGAATAAGTTACAGATAAACAATGCAAAATACTTTCATTCAGTGCTGCACAATACAGAATAAGTCAATAATACACACAGTATAATACATGACAACTGAAGTCAGAGATCTAGGCAGCTCTGACACTTCTCTTCATTAGTGAAGGGAATAGTCCAAGGTTCCTAATGCTCACTTAGGAAATGTCTCATTTTCAGAAAACATGAACGTAATTCCTATCAGATCCAAGGCATCATATACCTATGTTTTTTCATGTCCTGAGGGATACAAGTCTTTGAGGTTAAAGACATTTTTCGTGTGTTTGTGTGTTTGACTGGTTATAACTAGTTATTACAAACTGCTTATTCTGTTGTTTAAGAAGTTAACTGACAATGACAGACATGAGAGTTTCATTTGACAAAATAATGTCACTTTTTTGTGTAGGAGTTGAAATGATGTCTGTAGAGTTCATTTGACTGTATATCATTAGCGTCTTTATCAATAGCAATTAATCATTTGCAATAAATGCAATTCTTTAGAGTTAATTAAATAGAGCTAAATACTTTTCCAGATTTAGAAAAATCCATAGAAGGTAGAGGATGGGAAGAATTGTGTGGAGTGATGCAGAGCCAAGAAAATAATATATACAGTGACTACAATAACATGTGAAAACAACAGGAAAATGCCCCTAAACTCAGATTAACTGCAATGCCTAATCTTATTCACAGAGAACCTCTAGAAGCTAGAATATGCTTTTCACCAGTCAGTGGAAAGGTGGAGCTCTATTGGGGTAGAATGTTGCAAATTATGTCAGACATGTTTGCTTGGTCGGTTGCTTTTGCTTACTGCTTTTCTTTGTTACAAGGAGAGATTCAGTCAGTATGGTACAGTAAGAAATGATTGTGGTGAAAATAAACAAAAGGTATCACTAAAAACTTTTTCAAACAGTTGAAAGAAGCATCTGTAGTCAGAATAGAATGAAAGTGTTTTATTATTTGTAACAATGAAGTTATTAAAAACTAAAGAAAATGTTGTTAATCAAGATACTTAATTGTTCTTATAGGTTTTTAGCTCAAATCATTATTTTTTCCTCAAAATTATCTAATGCAGCTTGAGAAGAAATATTTTCTTCAAAATTGTGACAAAATAAAGCAAAGATTTACAATTAGTATCAAGCCCAAGGTCCTGTGTCTTAATCAAGGAGCTGAAACATACTAATGATGATAATAATGATAGAAGTAGAAGAAGTAGTAGTAATATTAATAATAATAACATTTATATAGTACCTATCCCAATTGTATCCCTCACTAGACAACTATAAGGTCTCTTCAGTGAAATCTTTGACAACATGAAGAATATTAATCTAACCATTCATTGAAAAAATGTGTGTAAACCTGTATATCCTAGATGATAACATGACGTTCAAAGGACAATCTGTAAAATTAGGTGCCTCATCTCTACCTGTAAGTCCAACTCTAAAGATGTACAGACAGGGATAGATAGATCTATAGAGATAGAGATAGGTGTAGGTATCAATATAGTTATAAGTAAATAGATATAGGTATTTCCATTTTATACTTATATATGTATAGAGAAGTTTGTAGAAGTTCATTATTATGGAGAACTGGTGATATATTTTCAGTCAGAGCAACTCTAAGAAAATTGAAAATTGTATCCATGGAAGAGAGTACAGCATTTTTAAAGTAAATGATCTTTGAAATTTTGGGGGGGGGGCAGTGAGGGGAGGGGAGGGAGAGAGAAGGAAGAAAGGAAGGAAGGAAGGAAGGAAGGAAGGAAGGAAGGAAGGGAAGAGGGGAAAGAGATAGAGACAGATACAGAGTATCAGATATACAGATAAAGAAAGGGGGAGAGAAAGAGACAGAGGAGCAGATTAATTTGATTAATTTCAAGTTTCATGGCACAGTCCAGGCAATATCCTTTTTTTACCCATGGTATCACAGTGAATTTTTTAGATCAACCTCTTCCATATACCTATGGATTTTTACTGCGGCTTTGAAGTACAAGTCATATTTATGTGTGTATGGATATGGATATATGTGTATATAGTGTTTATATATTATATATATATATACATATATACATGCACCACATATGGTATACATATATTGTATATTGCATATATATAATGTGTATATGTACATACATACATATTGTATCATATACATTTCAAGGATCTGTCATTAACAATGTGAGTGCTTCCTCCATGAATTCAACCTATAATCCCTCTAGAATTTCTGTGCTGAAAAATTCATCAACGAACCAACCTGATGATGAAAGTATCTAAACTTATCTAAGATTGTTCCTTGAGCAACAGGCATATAGTCCCTTATGGGGCCCATACCTGAAGCTTTTTTAGGTTGCTTTGAACCATCAAGGCCTACTCTCCATTGGCATAACTTTTGAAAACTCAGTACTGTATCCATGCCATGGTAAAGTCTTAGAGTTCTCTTTTCATGAGGTTAGATAGATAAATAGATAATAATAGCTCACATTTATATAGCACTTACTATGTGCCAGAAACTGTGGCAATTGCTTTACAATTATTATCTCATTTGACTCACAACCACCCTGGGAGTTAGGTATTATTTCTACCTTCACTTTTACAGATGAAGAATCTAATACAAACAGTGACTTGCCTGGAGTCACATAGCTATTGTCTAAGATTAGATTTGAACTCCAGTCTTCCTGGAGCTCTATCCACTGCACCACCTAGCTATATGTAAAGATAGATAGACATATGTGCAATCATTTGGTGTGTATGCGTGTGTGATTTCTCTTGTCGTACTGCTTTTATGTAGCATGAGAAAATGAATGCAGAGTTAACCCATGAGTCAAGAAGATCTAGATTCAAGTAGTGCCTCTAATACATCCTGGCTTTGGGACACTGGGCAAATTGTTTAACCTTTGAGTGCCTTCAACAAACTGTATAAAACTATAGATTAGTTTTGACTGCAAAACCTACACCAGCTTCACGGCACTCCCTTTCACGGTGGCCACTCCAGAAAAACATGTATTCAGCTCCAACTTTTGGTAAGCTGGCCTTCATTTGCTAGTCTTGTTTCACTTAGTGCTATATTTGGATGTGGTACCTACTGAGTTCTCTTGCAATAAGAGCTGTAAGTCCCTCAGATCATTGGATTTTGTGGAATTGATTGTGTGATATGGGAGACATAGGCACAGGACCACTCAGTATGGCGTTCCCACATCGGAGAAGGTGCCATGCTCTATGAGCAAAGCATAATTGAAACAGCTCAAAAGAAATGCAGGATGTGCAAGTTTGGAGTATCCATCCCAAATGTTCACATGAACTATTTGTGCCAGACCTGTGATAGACTATTCTGAACTCATATTGGCCTGATCAGCTACAGTTGGACACATCGAATCTTGACTCAAGCATAGTGACATCATTTACAGCCAGCCAACCATAAGATTATAATTTGTAGAGTAGATAATAATCAGCTTTTGTAAAAGTAGTTCCTTACTAAGAGTTATCTACACAGATGATATCACAAGTCTGGTACAAAATAACCCAAACTTGTATTTACTTATCTGTAAACATGGAGATCCCTTTCATCTGTCCTCCTTCCCTTCCCACATATGTGAGCTCCTTGAGAGCAGGAATTCTTCCATTTTTATTTATGAAGCCCAAGTGCCTAACACATAGTAGGCACCTAATAAATTCTTGTCAGACCTTTTAATTAAAGGCAAAAAACATAAAATAACATATTCATCAAAGAATAAGCATTTATAGGCTGAAATGATGACAGCCTGGGATGAAAATGCCCAGCTATGCTAGCTAGCTACATAGACACCGAATTAAATTGTAGTGGAAAACTTAACACGTGGTGGGCATCTGCAAAAAATCTGCCAGAACACAGTTTGAAAAAACGTGCTACAGTCATGGGTCACAAAATAAACTGAGACATAGCAAAACAGACTGCCAGAGGATAACAAACATTTGAATATAAATTAAAAGAAACTTTGCAGACACAGCATAACAGAAAGCTCAATTAACAAAACTAACCATATGCTACCACCAGAGTGGTTGGGCACACTGTAAAAAAAAAAAAGCGTGCATTAGATGCAAAGGAATCTCTGGTGAAATAGATTTATCAGACTAAATGGAACCATTGCCAAAACAATGTGCTGCTTAGTTAAAAGTGTAATCCCTCTAAATGCCCTCCAAAAGAATAGCTATCAAGGAGGTATACATCTTGAAGTGAAAAGAAACCGAAGCAACCCCGATGTAAGATTAACAATAATCTGCTAACTATAGAATCTTCTGATTCTATACTGATGATAATGATGATGATGAATATAGTCCCTAAAAATACTTTGAAATATTTTAAAAGCTTATTATTCTACATGATAAATTGGAATTTGTGTTTCATTTTGCTACAGTAGATGTGAATAGTAAGAAATTCTATCTTGGGCTGCTTTCTCTCAATCATTCTATGAATAACTGTCACAACATCTGATCTGTTAGGTTTCTATTTTCATTAATTATTTTTGCTATAGATGTAATCTGTGATTTCATTAGTGTTTGGTATTCCTACATACACATACTCTTTCTACGAGTGTGGATTGACATCATATCTGCAACTTACAGTCTTAGAAAGTTGCTTGGAGCACTGAGAGGTTCAATGATTTCTCTTGGGCCACATGGCCAGTATGTATCAGTGGTGGGATTTGAACCTAAATTTTCATGGCTTTGAGGTGGGGTATCTATCCACCATGACATGGTGCCTCTACTTTTCTGTGATTATGTGTTTATACTCCTAAAGGAGAGATCGTGTTAAATTTTTATGCCTCTGAAATTTTGGTGCTTTGGAGTAAAGTCTCTTTCATTTTGTCCAGGTTCTAGCTCTATAATATCACAATGTATTGGTCTAGTGAGGAAATCTAATTAGCTTCATGAAATCAATAGCAAAATTGTATATATTTGTATACTTAACAACTTACTCTAATTCTGTAGTCTATATCATAAGTTTTTATTTTTCCCTTCTTAAGAAGAAGGATATTATGCTTTTTCTTTGCTTTGGTGCTTAGCAAAAGTGAATAAAAATTTGATCTGTCCCAAAATACTGTTTCAAGTGTATGGGGATACTGTATTTTCCCTCATAACATGGAATTGTACTTACTTGTCCATGAAAGCATCTGGGATGTGGTGTCATTACATTGCATTGGACCTGGCTTCAAGTAAGAAGGAAGTCTAACCCATGAGGCCCTTAATGTAAAATGGATGAAAGAGTCACAGAACTGAATCTTCTTAAAGACATCCTTGGATACTTTAAATACCTGTATTGTGAGTCTCTCCTGATGCCTCTTCACAAAGAAAGTTTAGTATCTCTGGTTTGGTTACTATGCTATCTACTATTGCTTTGTTCTGTGCTGAAATATTGATCAGAAAAGGCTGAATTAATCTCTCAGAAATCTCTTTTGGCCTAAAGAGCATTTGCAATCTCTCAATTTCCCATTCATAGAGAAATGGCTACTACATAATTAATAGGAAACCACAAAAGACAAGGCAAATACGATTTTTCTTCAAATAGACATGTAGTATTACATACTGTATGCATAAATAATATTTGTTGTTTTTAACTTTTTGATAATCCTTTGAATATGTGAGATTCTTGTAAAGTCTTACGTGAGTTAAAATTCCTTCACTATCACTTCAAACATGGGATTTTGAATTCTACTTAAAGAAGGGTTGTTTTATAATTCTTAATTCTTATATTTATGTATAATTGATATTATGTTTCTATAATTCTTAAATATTTTGCATAAGAAAAGATCTTTTACTGATAATTCAAAATATTTATGATTAAAAGTCAGTTGATCCTCTGAAATGGAATGAGAAAGGGGTGTTACGATTTTCTTGGACTATTCTCTGTTTTAACCATTAGTGTTCACCCAACTGGGGCAGTAAGGCTAAAAATAATCCAATTAAGGAACAATAATATATTTTAAATCAGCACTGAACAGATGGCAAAATACCCTCAATTCATCATTAATTAATGCTCATTTAGCACCCACTGAGAGAATATTTCTGCATTAGGTGCTTAGAGAAGAGGGAAGAGTGCCATTTTCTATACTGCATGTACAAGCATCTGAGGTCTAGTCAGTATGAAGTACTTTGCAATAAGTGAATTATTATTTTCACAGGACAGACTGTAGCTGGAAAACTGGGAATTCCAAGGATCTTTTCACATTGGCTGAACCCAGCTGGAGAAACCTAGTGACAAGGAGATCAGGTACTGAGACCTTTACCATTTAAGAGTCACTAGAAAGCTAGAGTTTACATTTCCTTTCCTTTGTTTTTTTATGTGTAAGCAAATACACGAAAACAGCCCCTAAATAAATAGAAATAGAATTCTTTCTGGTCTTATAAGACTATCTACACATATTCTGCTGAACATTCCAGAGGGATCTATTATATGTATGTATGAATGTGTATATACTTATGTCCACTTAGGTATATAGACACAATATACATGTAAATGTGTATGTGTGTATATTTATATATAATACATGGAATATTATACCTAAATAAATAATTTCCCCATGTGCATGATATATACATACATGCATATGCATATATATCTCCCCTTTACAAAAATAAGTGTTTCTGAGAAAGAAAAAAGAAGATAATTTGGGGAAGGGGTTGATAAAAATAAAAATGTATTATTGTTTTCTCAGAAATAAAATAGAACACTGCTACTTCTTTCAGCTCTCATCTAGCTATTGTTACCCTTCACAATGAATTTTCTTTTCTATTTCATTCTTGTTACTACCCCTCCTCTCCTTGTTTGTCCCAGTTTCTATTATTCTTCCATCTTAGCTGACAAATCTTGTCATTTCTCCCTTTGCAATGTGTATTTGTATCCATTTCTCACTTTCCATTTCCACAGACAGCACTCTATTGCAGGCCTGTGACATGAGGGGCCAGGATGAATTCATAATGGCAGTGAGAGGAGATTAGGGAAGGAGAGTTTAGACAGTGAACATTCACTAAATTCAAGCCCAGATTGATATAACTGGAGAGCCATCTATGCAGCAGCTTGGCAAAGGAAAGAGGAACAGGAAGTGCTGATGAAGTTAATAAAGCAGGCAAGCTCTGATAAATAGTGAGGCTGAGGGGAGTTCTGTGGAGCTGAAGTCATTGTGATGTTTTGAACGTTTTCTGTGTATTGTGCTTGCCTTTACCCCTCTATCCCAAGAAACCTCCACCATCATAGTCTAGGTCTGCCATTGAGTGTTAGCTGAGCATTGGCATCTATTACTTCACTTCTGGATGAGGTACTAGCCTCTAGTTAGCTTAATGTGACAATGGATAGAGCATTAATTTTGGAGGATGGTATACCTGAGTTTAAATACAGCCTCAGATACTTACTAACTATGTGACCTTGGACAAGTCACTTGATCTCTCATCCTCATCTGGTAAAGTGGGAATGATGATAAAATCTACATCCCAGGGTTTTTGTGAAGATCAAATTGGATAACATAATTATAGCATCTTGAAAACTTCAATATACCACATAAATGTTATTCATAATAATAATTATCATTATTACTTGTATCCCTTTCCAATCTGTCTAGCACCTGCTGCCACATTAACCTTCCTAAAACACTGCCATAAAGATATAATCCTTTTACTCAGGAAGTTGTAATCATTCCTCCCTACTACGCTCTGCATAATTTGTCCTCAATTTACCTTCTGACCTTTATCTTTCATTATTTCCTGTTACACACTGTATGTAAGGTGGATTTTAAAGTATGTAAGGTGGATTTTGTTATTCTTTTATAGTTAGTAGTTCCCAGGATCATAGATACTAGTTTCTAGGATCCATGGCCTTAACAATCTATTAGTTTCCAGGCTGATGGTTTGTAAACGATATCATCACACTTACATATCATATTATAATCTTAAAATAATGTAAACATTTGAGTCAAGCTGGTAAACACCCACCACACATGTGCTATGCTAAGTCACCAAGATATTGCTAAAGTTAATATAAACTTGTGAGGCTATTGCTGGAAAATTGCCTTCTTTGTGTGCTCCTCTATAAATCAAGAGGGTATTGGTCAGTAAGTGAGGAATAGGAATGCACAAGGGGAATATGCATGGGTGTGTGTCTTGACTGGCCCCCATCAAGGCTTAGGGGGAACCCACATGGAGAATGCAAAGGCTGGAATGCTGTACGTGCCTCGATCAGCCCCCATCAAGGCTTTGGGAGACTTGTGAATGTGTGTGTTAGTCTCAACTGGCCCCCATTGAGACTTAGGGGACCTGTAGGAGTTGTAGCTCCTACTACATTCTGGCTGGCCCCTGCCAGAAGAGTAATTATGGAATGCTGTAGGAGTTGTGTTCCCATTAACAGCAGCTCCACTGAGAAGAGAAGAATGAACTAATTAATGTAAACCCGTTATGTCTCCATTCCTGTCTTCCTGTCTGCCCAGATCAAGTGAGCCAGCTAGAAAAGTTCCTACTCCTGTGCCCCCGTGAAACAGTTGGCATAGTTGGTGTCATGCATCTTACAACACCATTCTATTCAGGATAAACTAGCTTATCTAATGTTACTGCATCATGCTTTTTCTTTTTCTTGTCTCTATCACTTTGCTTATGTCATTCACCTTGTTAGTAATCTACAAAATTTAATTTAAACATCCCCACCTCTGTGAAGTCAGACCTAAAAACATCAGCTGGAAGTGATTCTTTTTCTCTTGTAGTTGTAAGCAAGGCAGCATGGGATAGTAGAAAAGGTTCTGGATTTGAAAAGACAGGACTAATTATTAATGTGACCTTAATAGGTCATTTGGCTTCTCTGAGCCCCAGTTTCGTCTTCTGTAAAAGTAGAGCATTGGACAAGATGGCCTTCTGATCTGAGTCTTTGTTCTCATACTTCACTGAGATTGAGATTGAGAGTCTTCATTAGAATCCTGGATAGCTTATTTATTTTATCTTATAACTTCCAGGTAACCCCATTTTCCATAAACATCTCTGTTTAGCTTTGACTCCATATAACAACTGTTCCCTGCCCTATTCCCATAGGATAATGAGATGACCTGAAATTTCATCATCATATCGATTGGCTTAGGTGTTGATACTCAATCCATTCTCAACTTAACCTCAGTCACTTCTCTCTGGAGAGCTGGAGGGTGGAACATTAAATGCCTCCCCAAACCATCCTTTGCAGAAGGCTTAGAATCACTTTGGTGATTTCATTTTCCTGTAGATTTTCTGTAAATGGAAAAGATTTCCTGTAGAAGAGATTTTAGCTGGGAATTGAAGGAAACCACGGATACCAAGAAGCAGAGATGAGATGGAAGAGCATTATAGATCTGGTGGACAACCAGTGAAAATGCTTAATCAGGAGGAAAGGCTTATGAGAAGAATAACAAGGTCAGTGTCACTGGATAATGGAATACTTGGAGGGGGTACAGTATAAAGTACGAGAAGTTTGGAAAGGGAGGAGGGATAAGTTATGAAGTGCTTTGAATGGCAAACAGATGATTTTATATTTGATCTTGGATGTGATAGTGAGGTATTAGAGTTTATTGGATGTGTTTGTGGGATGGGGGAAGGGGAGTTACATGGTAAGAATTGTGCTTTAGGAAGATTACTTTGGTAGGCAATAGAATTATCTTTGTTATGCTGAAACCATATTAATTATGAAAGCTACCAAATTGGGATTTTGACTGTAATAATGAAAAAGGGGGTTCTATTTACTTTCCCAAAATAAATGTGTAATATATTTGAATTGGGCAACTTTCCATCTTGCTCCTTAGAAATATGTGTATAAAGTATATTCTATGGTTTAAATAAAGCTTGAAGATTATAGGGAATGCATTTCATCAAAAGAAAATGTAATAAATCTGAAAGTCCTGTGAAATGTAGACTACTCAGTGTAATCAAATATCTAGGAAACTTCTACCCATATACAAAATTTGACCAAAATTCATTTAAAATTACAGAAAATATGTCCATTTGAAAATGTTTTATGGCAACTACTTTATTTCAAGAGAGCAACTGTCAAACAACTCAAAGTTAAAATATGTCTTGCTCTCCTCTGCTCCAAACATATAAACAGTTTAATCACAATCGGCCAAATCTTTTTATATTTCAGTATCATGAACACATAAGCAGAAAGACAAATATGAAACATTACGTAGTCATTGATACATCTCTTGTTTCATTCATTTAACTAAGATGTACTGAAAGCTGAGTCTTTTTTTTTCCTAGCATTAACTTGCTATATAAAAGATTTTCTTTCTTTCTTTAGGCTTTCCCTACTTGAAAGTGAAATGGAAAACTTATACATATCTCTCATTATAGGTCACTGTTCTATCTTTTTAAAATGTACCATAGTATTAAGAAATAGAGAGAGCATTTTTTTAAATTAAGATTTTTTTATTTTTAGTTTACAACACTCAGTTCTGCATGATTTTGAGTTCCAGATTTTCTTCCGTACCCCCCTGCCCTCCCTCCTCTAGATGGCATGCAATCCAATATATCTTCTACATACAACTCCTCGTTAAAGTTATTTACACAATAGTCAAATTGTAAAGAAGAATTATGACCAATGGAATGAATCATGAGAAAGAAGAAATAAAACCAAAAAGAAAAACCAAAAGAGAAAAAAAAACAAAAAGAAAAAAAGGAGAGCAAACAGTCTGCCTTAATATGCATTCAGACTCCATAGTTCATTCTCTGGATGTAGATAGCATTCTCCATCATGAGTCCTTTGGAGTTGTCTTTGCACCTTGTATTGCTGAGAAGAGCCAAGTCTATCAAGATTAGTCATCACAGAATCAATATATCTATGGTTGTGTATAATGTTCTAGTTCTTCTCCGCTCACTCAGCATTATATCACATAGGTTTTTCCAGGTTATTATGAAGTCTGTATCTTCCCCATTTCTTATAGCACGATAACATTCCATTACATTTCTATACCACAACTTGTTCGCCATTCCCCAATTGATGGGCATCCCCTTAATTTCCAATTATTTGCTACTACAAAAAGAGCTGCTATAAATATTTTTGTACATATGGGTCCCTTTCCCACTTGTGTGATTTCTTTGGGATACAGCCCTAGAAGTATCCCAATTGCTGTCCAGAATGGTTGGATCAGTTTACAACTCCACCAGCAAAGTAAGTGTTCGAATTTTCCCACATCCTCTCCAGCATTTATCATTTTCCTGTTTTGTCATTTTAGCCAATCTGACAGGAGTGATGTGGTACATAAGAGTTGTTTTGATTTGCATTTCTCCAATCAGTAGTGACTTAGAGAATCTTTTCATATGCCTATATATATATCTTTGATTTCTTCCTTTGAAAACTACCTGTTCATATCCTTTGACCATTTCTCAATTGGGGAATGACTTGTATTCCTATATATTTGGCTCAGTTCCCCATATATTTTAGAGATGAGGCCTTTATCAGAGACATTAGTTGTAAAGATTTTCTCCCATTTTTCTGCTTCCCTTTTAATCTTTGTTGCGTTGGCTTTTTTACACAAAAATGGAAAAATATCAGTTGACCAAGCTGATTGGCCAAAATATCATTAGGCCAAGCTAACATAATAAAAATAATAAATTAATTTACTTATTCAGCAGCATACCAATTGAACTACAAAAAAATTATTTTACAGAGCTGGATAAAATAATAACAAAATTCATCTGGAAGAATGAGAGGTCTAGAGTATCTAGAGAATTAATGAAAAGAAATGCTAGGGAAGGTGGCCTAGCCATACCAGATATTAAAATGTACTATAAAGCAGCAGTCATCAAAACTACTTGGTACTGGCTAAGAAACAGAGCGGTGGATCAGTGGAGTAGGTTAGGCACACAACATGCAGTAGTCAACGACTAGCGATCTACTCTTTTACTCTTTGATAAACCCAAAGAATCCAGCTTCTGGGCTAAGAATCCATTATTTCACAAAAATGCTGGGAAAATTGGAAAATGGTTGGGCAGAAACTGAGTATAGACCAATATCTTACACTATATACCAAAATAAAGTCAAAATGGGTTCATGATTTAGGAATAAAGTCTGATCCTAGAAAGAACATTTTAAGTAATAATATCAAAGCTCTGTATATATTTTCCCAAAAAGCTAGTTAAAAAAAGTTGAACCTGGTCAGTGTAAATCTGATCAGGACTCAGAACCTGACTGCTTTGATCAGTGTGAAATCTCAATAAATAACAAGTGATTCACTTCTAATATAAGATTGGTGGGCTTTAGTTTCATATCTGAAGATCCCCTGTGAGTAGTAGCAGTATTTGAACTCTTGCATGCATGATGCATCTCTGTACACATTCTCAAGAAAAGTGGTAACAAACCACACAAGAACACCTTTCCAACCAGAGGGATTCATTGGCTGTAATACTTTGAATTCCTGTCCTAGTAATCCCCAAAATTGACTTTGAGAAATGATATAACTTAGCCCATATACAAAACTCCCTTGTAAGTCCAGTACAATAACATTGACTGCAATAAAAAAGTCATTGAAATTAATACTTTTATTCCTTTCATCTATCTATCAGCCAACAAGCATTTATTACCTAATGTTGTTGTGTGTTCTTCATTCTTGGAGAGGGCCAATGATGTCATGAGTGTGATGTCTCGCCTTGTGCGTGAACTGGATTTGATTGAGGCAGAGCTGTGCAAAGTTGTCAGCCTTGCTCTCTACTCCAGTCATTGTATTCCAGTGTCAAGACAAAGGTCAGAATTACTGGTGATGGTCGAGGATGCAGTGAATGACTGTGGCCTTATACAGCAGGTGCTGTCCTAGGCAGGTGGGATATAAGCAGGACTGCCAATCAAGGTGGAGGCAAGATGGCGGCTGGAAAGGAAGGACTTGCTTAAGCTCTCCCCTAGGACCCTCCAAACACCTAGAAAAAATGGCTCTGAACAAATTCTAGAGCTGCAGAACCCACAGAATAACAGAGAGAAGCAGGGCTCCAGCCTAGGAAAGCCTGGATGGTCACTGGAAAGGGTTTATTGCATGGAGCTGGGAGCGTGGGCCATGCCAGGACCAATCAGACTGGGAGCTGGGTGGAACGGGCCGTAGGTCCCTGAATCATTGATCTGTTACAGTTACCAGACTTCTCAACCCACGAAAGCCAAAGACAAATGAGCAGGTTAGTGGGAAAAACTACTGGAAGCCTAGTGAAAAGAGTGCATGGTCAGGCCTAGCACTGGGGGCGTGGAAGTGGTGCAGCTCTGGGGCTGCTTCCAGCTCCAGGCCCCCGAGTGGGACAAACTAAGCAGTAGATCAGAGCAGGAGTGCAGAGCCTGCTTGGATCTGGGTCTCAGTCCAGATTGGTGGGTCTTGGGGGAGGAAGACCTCTGGTGTGGCAGAGCTTGCTGTGTAGAAGTAGCTCTGAAAACAGCAGTGCAGCCCTTCAAGCTTGGGACAAAGTACTCTCTACTCTACAAGTAGTCATACCCTGACAAAAAGCTCAAGGGAAAAGTAGTTGGCTGGGAACATGAAAGGGCAGCAAAAACACTGTCAGATTCAGACTCAGATTTTGGAATCATTTTTGGTGACAAAAAGATAAAAACATACAGCCAGAAGAAGTTAACAAAATCAAAGAACCTACATCAAAAGCCTCCAAGAAACATATGAACTGGTCTCAGGCCATGGAAGAGCTCAAAAAGGATTTAGAAAAGCAAGTTAGAGAAGTAGAGGAAAAATTGGAAAGAGAAATGA
>CM053622.1:277448723-277465910 GCA_028646595.1 Phalanger gymnotis
CAAGATAGGACAGAGGGAAATATAGTTAGTCTTTCACAACATGACTATTTATGGGAGTGTTTTGCAAAATGATACATGTGTGGCCTGTGTTGAATTGCTTGCCTTCTTAGGGAGAGTGGGTGGGGAGGCAAGAGGGGAAAGAATTTGGAACTCAAAGTTTTCAAAGCAGATGCTCAAAAAAAAGTTGGTTTTGTGTGCAACTGGGAAATAAGATATACAGGCAATGAGGCATAGAAATCTATCTTGCCCCACAAGAAAGTAAGGGGAAAAGGGATGGGAGAAGGGGAGTGGGGTAACAGAAGGGAGGGCTGACTGGGGAATGGGGCAATCAGAATATATACCATCTTGGTGTGGGAGGGAGGGTAGAAATGGGGAGAAAATTTGTAACTCAAAGTCTTGTGGAAATCAATGCTGAAAACCAAAAAAAATTAGATAAAAAAATCCGAGAAAAAAATGTAAAAAATAAGGAACAGTGTGGTCCATCTTCTTAGAAGAATAATTATATCTTCCTCTGTTCATTACCCCCATCTCAACAGAATTAAAAAATTAAAAAAAAGAAGTCACAATCAATCTGAGGTAGACAGCATGGACATTTTTAGGTATGGCACTAGGTGTCACTGTGGAGAGTCTCGTCTTGCCTCAATTTCTCCTTCCTTTCTTAAAAGTGAAGGAGTTTAACCTCTGGGATCAGTTCTTGCAGACTTTCAGAAGAATTGTGGCTCTGACTGGCTAATTCTTCCTCAGGAAATCTAAGTGATTTTAGTGTTCTGCTTGGAGGATTTATAGGATCATTCATAAAACTAAACTACCTCAATATCTTGCAGGAGAGGCCTTTTAACTTCCCAGCCAAGACTCCAAGGTCCTGCTGTACATAGTGTGTGAAATACAAAAGCCCTCAAGGCTGTCCACCTATGTACGTTCCAATCTCAAGTAATGACATGCCTACAGCAAATGGAAACAAACCCATTTATAAAAGGGCAACAGTAAGAGAAACCACCATTAGCCATGGTAGATAGAACAACAGAGACATTTAGCTCTGTCAGAATGGAGGGAGGCAGATAAAAAAAGATGGGTCCGAATTCTTGGCTTTGTTGCTGAGTGCAAAGTAAACAGTGGTAAACTTGACCAGATCCCTGCAACATTGCAAGGCAGTTACATTAAGGCAAACAAAAAGTTGTGTCCAGCCTGAATCGGGGAGTGAGACAAGGCTCCAACTGCTAATAATTACAATCCATATATGTGGCACGTGGGTTATATAAATGCAAGTCACAGATGGCATTGATCTGAGTTCTGGCTCACCTTTGTAGAAAGGGAGAGCCAAGGTTCATCCTTGTATCTATGGCATGGTAGCTGGGTAAAAGAGGAAGGAACAATCCAAGGGTTCTATTGAGGCTAGATGCTCTCTTTTCCTCTTGTCTCTGAGAAGAGTATCAAGGTAGAATTATATCTTGTGGTTGTTCAGTTGTATCTGACTTTTCATAATCATATTTGTGGTTTTCCTGGCACAGATCCTAGAAAGGTTTGCCATTTCGTACTTATTTTTCAAATAAGGAACTGAGGGAAACAGGTAAAGTTGCATTCCCAGGATCACATACTAGTAAGTGTCTGAGGTCAGATTTGAACTCAGGAAGAATCATCTTGATTTCAGGCCCAACATTCTATCCATTATACCACCTAGCTGCCCCATAGAATTATCCATTTCCCTCAAATATTAGTGATCTAGGGCAATGGTGTCAAACTCAAACAAGAAAGGATTCCTGAGGGGCACAAATTGACTTAAAAACTTACTAATTAACATAATTTATATTGATTGGTATTTTTGTTTTTTTAAACATTTCCCAGTTGCATCTTAATCTAGATAAAGACACATTCCAGAGATTTGCTGGTCCTTGGAGTTTAAAACCGCTGGCGTCAAACTCAAAATAAGGATCCTTGAACCTACATATTGACTTACTTTTAAGGCATAATGCTACCAATGTTTCATTATATAGTAATTCATTTTGTTAAATATTTCCCAATTACATGAATCTGTTTCTGGCTGCAGTGTGATGTGTTTTAAACTGTATTCTCCTCTGTGTATGTAGCAATTGTTTCTTTTGGCCAGAAACAATGATGGTTTTCCCCTCCCAGAACGATTTTCTTTCTTTTTTTTTTTTTTTTGACTAGGTAAAAAGAGGCCATTCTCTGCCTCATTTCTAACCTAGCCTTAATCATTGAACGGCATTATCTCAGTCAAACTGAGACCTGGGAAAGACTTAGCTTAAAAAGATCAAGATCTTCTACTGCATCAGGGCTATCTCCAGTCATCCTAATCTATATCTTGCCACTGGACCCAGATGGCTCTGGAGGAGAAAGTATGGCTGGTGACTTTGCATAGCCCTCCCTCACTTAAATCCAATTCACTTGCATGTCATGGCATCATTGGTCCTCTTTGAGAAGGAAGGACAAACAACCTGGGATAATAGATTCAGAACAAAAGCTTCTGTGAGGTCAATCAGTAAATAAGTGAAAGATCTTTCCCTTCCATTTAATAGGCCTCAGGTGGGGACAACAAAGGGAAGTTTGATTAGAGGCAGGCCTACTCCCTTTACTTATTAGGCACTAAGCCTCAGGCCCACACTCTGTTGATGATTAGGTTGTGAAGCCCTCGGCCCTAAAAAGAGTATAGTGGTAGAAAGTAGCCATCTAACTCAGAATCTGCAGAGAGCTACGCAAGTCAGAATTCAGCCCAAAGAGAAGGAGCAGGAACTCAGAGTCAACAGAGCTGCAGAGAGAGTGAAGAGTGGAGAGTGGAAACCAGGGAATTGTGGAGACCAAAGAACTGAGGGAGGGAGAGAATGTAGGCAAGCAGACAGTTGGGATTCTTGAGTGTTTACAGGGAAGGCCCTAGCAGGGGGGAAGGTTACCAAATGACCTGGTTCCTTGTTATAATACTGTATTATAATTTCCTTGTTGCTACATTAAGGTGGGCTTACTGATTTTGGAATATAATTACTGCTTTTTCAAATTGGAGTTATCGGTCTTCGGATATGATACTCTGATGTCTAAATAAATGTTATACGTCCTCTGCCTTCTACCTAGAGTGTTTCTCACACTTTGGGATTCCAAACCATACAGGCATGGTCATGGTCATCTTCTAGGTCATGAATCTTGCCTTACTGATACAGCTTCTTATCAAAAGGCTCTTAATTGGGGGTGGGAAGAGTAGTTTTTTACAATTCCCAGCTTGAGTATTTCCCACACAAAAGACCATCACAAATTGAATAACATCAAGTAAAACCATTTATCCAAGCAAAACATTAAACAGAAATTGGAGTTTTACAGACTGTATTGTACCATAGAATACTTCAGAGTGAAAGAAATCTGAAGTGAGGAACAAATCTAGCATTTCAAAAAGGAGAGATAAGACAACCTTACTCAACTCAGATCTATTTCCCATAGCCTCTAGAATTTCAAGCAGGTCCAGGGACAAGATAGGTGAGACTTCCTATGCCCATACACAGTTCTGAATTCTTTCTCTCTCACCAATATTTTCCTGTAATATTCTCTCATTATTTGTCTTTCTTGAAGAGTCTCTGGAACCAACTTAGTAAGTTCCTTATGCAAGTCATAGCCACCATACTCTCCATCTATGAGGAATTACATTTCTCTCTGTAGGCAGCAAATGGCATAGATTTGTCCCACCCTGCTTGGATGGATATTGAGTCACAGAAGATCTTTCCTTTGCCATCTGCTCCTTGTTCCTGGTGTTATGTCCATATCTTTCTCCTTTGAGGTGGGAAAACTATGCTTCCGACAATCTTTCCTGCTTATTGATGACTGCATAGGTAGACACAAAATAGATCACATAAAATTGGTGTGTATGGAAAGCAATTTTTTTTTTTGTGGCAGAAGAGGAACATTTCCTATAGAAGGTAGTACCTAAGATTAGTCTTGAAGGAGTAAGAAAATAGTGGGAGGAAGAAGTGATGGGAGTATATGGCATTCATGAGGAACAGCCAGTATAAATGCATCAAAAAATGATGGAGTATCATGGATGTAAGACAGAAAGAACAGTTTGGCAGAATCATGTGACATCTCAAAGCGAATAATTGGAACATGCTCTTTTCTTAAACATCATTTTCCTTTGAGGTTGTAAAGTCAGTTGAAATTAGGAAGTCCTAGGATCTCTTTTATTTTAAATAGTGGACCAAATAAAAGATTTATTTAGTTCAGGACACTAATTCCATGGGAGGAATGCTATTCAAAGAGGAAAACACTGGAGATTCTGGCAGAGAATCGCTCAATGGGGACAATGGTTTTTATGGTTACCTCATGATAGTCAGGTATTCGAAATGACTTGTGGCCACACCTCAGCTTTGTTCTAGGACTCATATCAGTGTTCTCTCAAAGATAGAAATGTATAGCTTTGGTATCTTAAAATAATATGAGCTTTGTCATACTAGAGCACTAGTACAGCAAATTGTCAGTGCAGGGAGAGGAAGCTGAGATGAGGGAAACTATAGTATGACTTGAAGGGTTCAGAAAGTCAGAGCAGGCAATAGATGAAGAAACCAGTCAAGGCTTGAAGGATAAGAATGGTTTCAGAAATCAGTAAAAGGTTGCAATTTAAAATCAGTTAGACAAGCTAGGGCGAGGGCATAAGAGGATAACCAACTTTGGTCATAGTGCAGAACCTAGCAGAGAGATAAAAACCAATTAGTTACGTATATCATAGTAATGCAGGGTCGAAAATATAGGAACCGTAAGACTGGCATGAAATAAAGAAATGGGGCAGACCTAGCATTGAAAATGCTACCTGAGCCAACCCTTTGCCTCAGCTTGGTGTTTTTAGATATTTACTACTGAAATAGATTTGTCTTTAAGCTATTCTTTTGTAAGTAGAAGTAAGTAACTTAACATGGTACTTGGAGATGTAGAAAAATAGCTCACTTGGGACTTATACATCATTCATTACCTTATTCATTCTATAAATGTTAAGAGCCAAACACTGTGCCAAGAAAGAAAGACAAAAACAAGCAAGTCTTGACTCTTAAGGACCTTTCATTCTATTAGAGAAAAACAGTATACACACACGCAGATAATTATGATAAACACACACATAGAGAGACAGAGAGAGACTTCTTTATGTCTCTATGTATACAGGTATCTCTTTCTCTCTCTCTCTCTCTCAATCTCTCTCTCTCTCTCTCTCTCTCTCTCTCTCTCTCTCTGTCTCTCTCTCTCTCACTCACTATATATACCCCCACATACCTATATATCTATATCTACCTATATATATTTATGTATATAGGTATCTCTCCCTCTCTCTCCCCCCGCCCCCTCTCTCTCTCTCTCTCCCTCTTGGTGAGGCTAACAACTAGAAGGGACCAGGAAAGACCTTGTATATGAGGAATAAATTGAATAAATTGAGCAGAGGCTTGAGGGATGTTAGGGTCAGGTAAGGAGAAAATTAATTACAGCTTCGGGAACATTTTGTGTAAATTCTCAGAGATGGTCAGGAAAGATAGAGTGTCATGTAAAGGATACAAGTTGGTTGAGATGCATGAGAGAGAATGATATACAATAAAGGTGCAAATGTAGATTACAGCCAAGAGAAGTGAAATGTTTTTCCAGATAGCAGAATGGATTAGAAACAAGAATTAAATATGTTCTTTGCAAGAAACACACCTCCAGTGGAAAGACACACCAGAATTAAAATAAGAGATTTTCTGGAGCAGAATCGATTATGTTTCAGCTGAAAAAAAAAGGCAGTGGTAGCAATCATGATCTTAGACAAAGCAAAAGCAAAAAGAGGCCTAATTAAAAGAGATAATCAAGGAGACTACATTTTGCTAAAAAGGTACCATAAACAATGAAGTAATATCAATACTAAATCTGTAAGCATCAAATGGCATAACATCCAGATTCTTGAAGGAAAAGTCAAGTGTGCTACAGGATGAGAGAGTAAATCACTCAATTTACTCTTCTCAGACCTAGATAAATTTAACCATAAAATAAATAAGAAAGAAGTTAAGGAGATTGACAGAATTTTAGAAAAGTTAGATACTATAGAGCTCTGGAGAAAATTGAATGGAAATAGAAATGAGTAAACTTTTCTCTCAGCTGTACATGAGAGTTTTATAGAAGAAAATCACCATGTATCAGGCAATAAAACCTCATAAACAAATGCAAAAACATAAAAATATTAAATGCAATGTTTTCAGACTATAATGCAATAAAAATCAAATTCAATAAAGGGCTGGGGAAATGTAGATTGAAATTAATTGGAAACAAAATAATTTAATCCTAAAGAATGAGTAAGTCAAAGAGTGAATCATAGAAATAGTCAATAATTATTTAAAGATGACAGCAATGAGACAACACACCAAAATTTGTGAGATGCAATTAAAGCAGTACTTAGGAGAAAGTTCATATGTCTAAATGTTTACATCAATAAAAGAGAAAAAAGCAGATCGATGAATTGGGCGTGCAACCAAAAAAACCCAGAAAAACAACAAATTGAAAATATCCAATTAAACACCAAAATAAAAATCTTGAAAGTCATTGGACAGATGAAAAAAATTGAAGGTAAAAAAAATGAACTTTAGGAGGTGATTTTATGGGGGAAAAGCCAATAAAATAGATAAACCATTGGTTAATTTGATTTTTAAAAAAGAAGAAAAACAAATGATCGGTGTCAGAAATGAAGAGTGAATGCACCACCAAATTAAGATGAAATTAAAATAGTCACTAGAAGCAAAATTTCACAATTATAAGTCAAACTGACATGTTAAATGAAATAGATGAATGTTTACAAAAAAGAAGTTGCCTAGGTTAACAAAAGAGGAAATAGAAACGTAAATAACCCTATCTTCAAAAAAGAAATTGAACAAGCCGTAAATGAACTCCCTAAGAAAATATTCCCAGGACCTGATGGTTTTTAGAAGTAAATTCTACAAAACATCTAAAGAACAATTAATTCCAATACCACATAAAGTATATATATATATAATATATATATATATGTATGTATGTATGTATATAAACAACACATGGAGTCCTAACAAATTCCTTCTATGAAAAAAAAGTAAGATTTTAATACCTTAACCAGAAAGCAAAAAGAGGGAAAGAAAACTATAGACCAATTTAACTAATGAATATGGAGGAATTTCTCTACATAGACCACAATCTTCATTTAACAAAAGTTTACCAAACCCTAGAATGTGTGCAGAGACTGTGGCACAGTAGACAGAGACCTGATTTTGGAGCCGAAAGACCTGACTTCAAATCTTGCCTCAGACATTTAGTTCTTTTATGAATTGATAACTTATGAAATTATGAAATGAGGCAGGCTGTAATCTCACTGGAGACAAACTGGGAAAAGAGTACAGAGGCAGACCATTAGATTGGAGACACAGTGGTAAGGAAAGGCAAGCAGAGGTGGGAAAGAGAATAGAGAAGGGGAGAGGCAGAGAATATCACTCACATAATCATGAGGACATGGACCCAATAGAGATGGGGAAGTCTCTGGGGCAACAGGAGTTCAAGGTCTCATTTGACAGTTTTTTTTTGGGGGGGGGGTGCATGGTGTGGAACAGACTAACTCTTATCTATACCACCTTGGAGTTAGTTCATTAATATATCTAAATCATCTCAAAGTTGTCGGTAAAACTTTAAAGTTAATATATCCATGTAATATCAAAATTATTGCATCATTTAGTGATCTGCTGGTCTTACAGCTGGTGTCTGGAAATTTGTCTGGGATTTACATATCATAAGACCAAAAGACCCTGACCACAAAGCCTAGATGGCTTCCCAATTCAGCCCATATTACCAGGACGTGAGTTTTAGTTTATATGTGGTACAATTTGTAAATCATGCTCCTTTGATCTTTGAGATAGTTTCTAGACTCCCCTTTGTGATCTTAACTTCCTGATATTGCTACTTTATACTATGTACTTAGAAAATTACTACACTGACTAGAAGGGGACAGGTGGTCAGTATGACCAGAATAAGATAGAATTTTTAACATACTTTGTGACCTTGGACAAGAGCTTGAGCAAATCAATTTCTGTTTGCCTCAGTTTCTTCAATTGCAAAATGGAGATAACAATAGCACCTACCTACTAGGGTTGTTGTGACAGACAAAGAGATATTTGTAATGTGCTTAGTACAGTGTCTGCTACATAGTGTACACTGAGTAAATGATTGCTCCCTTCCCTTCTCTTTCTAAGACTATTAGTTGCATGGACAGTTTTTTATTTATTTATTTATTTTTTTGCATGGGAAACAAGTCTTTCCTCATTTAGGAGCTCCGTATAAAAGGCAAGGCATGCATTACTCTGTGTGCCAAACATTGTGCTAAGCACTGGGAATACAAATACAAGGACAAAGAAAGGTATTCCCTGGCCCTCAATTTACATTCTACAGGGAGAAGAAAAACAACACACAATAGAGTTGAAAAGTATGGTGGGGATGGGAGGAAGAGATGGTGCCTGCATAAGGGCATGGTGTAAGTCAGGAAGTGAGAAGCGCAGCAAGGAGGGAAATGAGGTTGGCTGGCCTGAGTCCTTCCACAAAAAGTAGGGTCCAGGACATTCAATCACAGATACAGTCCTCCATTTTTATATTTAATGAAATATGCTAGTTACTGAAAAGGAAGAGGGGGAAAAGAGATAAAAAATACACAAGCCTAACTTACCTTGAGGGAGTTTATAATTTAATTGGAGAGATGACTTGCATGCAATTTATCAAAAGAGACAATTAGAACATTACTATTGTATGAGAGGTATAAGTGAAGTGGAAAAAGAAAGCTAAGAAGTTGGCAATTTTGGAATCTTCCTGTTTAGTTCTCTCCAGCAAACCCCGTCTATAGCAAACCATCAGGATTCCATACAGCTTCTAGTCAGTTAAAGTGCAGAAATATTTTTCCTCCAGGAGAGGAGGAGGGAGGAGGAGGAGGAGGAGGAGGAGGGAGAATCGTGATATATAAACCATGTATTGATAGGCAATTTAAAAGCGTACAACTTTTTTTTTTTCTAAATCCAGCTTAGCTTTGGATAAGTATGATTCTAAATGGTTGCAATTTGGTTCTTCCCCCATAGTGGGAATTTAGTAGTTTGTAGCCACAACATGAAGTGACAGTGAAACACAGTAACCATAAAAGCTAATGTAATTTTAGTCTGCATTAAAGAAGGAAGGTCTAGCTTCCAGGCACAAGGAGATAATAGCCCTTTTGTACTTTCTCTGACCACCTCACATATAGAATATTCTGTCCATTTATATGTGCCACAGTTTAAAAAGGATATTGATAAGCTAGAAAAGGTGCTCAAGATAACAACCTGGATGGTATGGAGACAATATCAGTAGTTGAAGGTAATAAGGTTATTTAGCCTAGGGAAGATAAGACTTGGCTGGGAGGGAATGAATTACAAATATCTCCAAGTATTTGAAAGGCTGTCCCTTAGAGGAATGGTTAGGCTTGTTACAGGTTCATAGAGCTAGGGCTAGAAGGCACCCCAGAGGTTATATAATCATAAACCTTCAGAAGAAACTGAGGTCCAGGGAGGGCAAATGACCTTTCCAAAGTCACACACCTAATAAATGTCAAAGGAAGGATTTGAACTCCAGTCCTCTGACTCTAGAGTAAGTGTTCTTTTCACCATACCAAACTGCCTGCATTTGACCACAGACAGCAATAACCAATAGCACTGAGTGAATGGAATTGCAAAAGTCCAGTTTAGGCTACTTGTCAAGAAAAGCTTCCTAATAATGAGAGCCATCCAAAAATGTGATAAGCTTTCTCAGGAGGTTATTAGTTTTACTTCATTGGAAGTCTTCAAGGAGAGCCTGGAGGATTAATTTCTAGATATATTACAGAAATAATTCCTTTGAAGTATGTACCAGGTGGCTGCTGTGGTTCCTTCTAACTCCAAAATTCTGTGATTTCTTTTATCCCATGATGTTCAATTTTAAGCCTAGCTTTTGAGAAAACTTGAGCCTTTCTTGCTTTGATCCAGGTACAGTCTCTCTTTCTGAATGAAATGAACCACCTGGACCCTAATCTGACTTTTTTTTAAGATTCTGTTCACACTGTCTTAATCTTTTAATCTCTAAATCTTTTTTACCCCCTAGGCTTCCTTCCTCTAACAGAAAAAATTCCTTTCTAATCAACTTAACAAAACTCTTAGTTGTCTCCTAGATTCACCCAATCAGGATCACATTATCAATTCTTTCTTTTCCCTCATTTCTTCCAATATTTTATTTTTTTTCTTTTTATTCTTGCAGACTGCATATTGAGGATCATTTAGTGTGATTTAATGTCATTTTTTTTTGTAATTTAAATAATATCCAGAGCCTGATTAACCAGAGGAAGAGACTGAATTGATTAACCAGCTTAAACAAACCTCTTTGTTTGTGAGTAAGCTCAGAGGATGCCTCTTCCTATGTCGACAAGGCCAGATCAGGCTGAATTTAAAAGCATTCTTTCCTCCTCTGCCTGTGGCCATTAAGGGTGAGAACATTGACCCCAGACACTACTTGAATTATGTGGATTTTTCTTATCTTGATATTTTATGGGCATATACTATGTTATGAAACAGTAATGGTAAATTAAACACAGAGATCTTGAGTTGTAATTCCAATTAACACTTTGTCAACTATCCTGACTTATTGTATTTACAACCTATTCCATTAAGGAAAATCCTTTTCTTGTATCATGGTTAAACACACATGGAGATCATAAAAGTGAAGTAATGCAGGCATGCTGAGTCTGTTAAAGAAAAAGGTATATAAGCTTCCTCATTTCTTTGTGCAGACAGTCAGACGTTGTCTGGCACCATATGTGCATGTATGTATCTGCTGGTTTAGGGGAACAAATGAATAAGTAATATAAAAATTTTCTATCACCTAGCTCTGTTTGCCTCCTTTAACCAAACTTCCAGGTTGACAATATCCAAGATACTAGCTTGCTTTCTCATTATATTCTCTACCAACCTCTCTGTTGTCTTCTCATTGACCAATCAATCATGAAATTATTTCTAAAGTCTACCTTTATATTTGCTAACTTCTAGTCTACAGAGAAACATAGGTAACAATCCCCAAAATAATGTGGGAAGAGAGATTTTTTTTTCAAAGGAAAGTAAGATTTGATGGGTGGGAAATATGGAACTGCTGGCTGCTACTTTGGGATTTTAGCATTCTCTTCTACTTTTGATCAAGGAAAAGTTATATTCAGCTCTGAGCAAATTCCTTTAGGTGAATTTGTGATGGTAAATAGAGGAAGATGGTAGAACCAAAAATTAGAAATCATGATTTGAAAACTCATTCTTGAGGCTGTTAAATGTGAGAAACCAAACATGCAGAAAAATACAAATATTTGTTAAGTGAAAATAAATTGCTCCTTTGCAGACTGTGCATATATGATAGTGCTCATAAAATGTCATAGTTCACAGCTATGATAGAATAAAAAAATTAGAACTTTAAGGTACTTAGAATCATTAGATTAACACGCAGATGGTCTTACAACAATTCGAGTTCTTCATTGTTTGGAGGGTAGATAGCATGAAAATCATAGAGTGTATTACCAGATGAAAATGAAAAATACAATACAAAGGTTGATGGGACCTTTGAGTATAACAATGCAACATACTGGCTGAGCCAAGACTGTGGAGTAGAGGCAGCAAGCCAGTTGAACTCTCCCAACTGTCAGCTTGGTATGGTGAAAAGAACACTTACTCTGGAGTCAGAGGACCAGAGTTTAAATCCTTCCTTTGACGTTTTTTGAATGTGTGACTTTGGAAGAATCACTTGACCTCCCTTGACCTCAGTTTCTTCTGAAGATTTATGATTATCTAACCTCTGGGATGCCTTCTAGCCCTAGCTTTGTGAGCCTGTGACAAGCCTAACCATTCCTCTATGGGATAGTCTTTCATATTTAGAGATATTTGTAATTCACTCCCTCCCACCCAAGCCTTATCTTCCCTAGGTTAAATAACCCTATTTCCTTCAACTATTGATATTGTCTCTTCATCACTCTAGTTGCTCTCTTGAGCACCTTTTCTAGCTCATCAATGTCCTTTTTAAACTGTGGCACGTATAAATGAACAGAATGTTGCATATGTGGTTTGCTCAGGAGAGAGTACAAAGGGACTATTACTTTCTTATGACTCAAAACATATTGTATAGCTACAGAAAACCAACAAAAGGATGGAATGGAACAATTTTCCAGCCCATAACAGCTTAGGTTGGCAGGAAAAGTCTATTACACTAGGGTGAGAGTGGAGTATAGTCCAGCACAGGTGATGCCATTGCAGACAAGGCCCTGGGAAACCAGGAGCAGGCATGGGGGGTGGGGTGGGGGGGGTCGACTGAATCAGCAGCTAGAGTAGTGTTTCTAGACATCTCAGTCCTCAGATAGCAAGGTGGTAGACAACTGGTCAGAAGGAGATTACAGGGGTCCCTTTGCTGTCACCAGAGGCAGGACTCTGTCGCATTATCCATACTTGAAACTGAGTTGCAATCCCAGAACAAGAAGGAGCACTAGCATATCAGAGCTTGTGTCCACAGGGGAGCAGGGACCCTGATCATAGTTCCAGAGTGGAAAAGAATGTTTGTGGTCACTCACAGACCAGTACACAGTACAGGAGAGTAGTAAACACACCTCTCCTTTGATCAGAAGATCCAAAAATTCACAAATGACCTCTGGAAATAGCTGAACAAAAAACTGAAGCTTAGGATGGTGCCACCTCCCCTCCAGAAACAGAGCCCCACTTTCTCAAATAATTAACAGTAAAAAAAAAAAATAGATTGGAATGAGCAAACAGCAGAAAAAGATCCTGAGTATAGAAAGTTACTACGGTAACAGAGAAGGTCAAAGTCCAAACTCAGAACACAACAAAGTTGAAATTCCTACATTAAAAGCCTCAAAGAAACATATGAATTGGCCTCAAGCCATGAAAGAGCTCAAAAAGGATTTTAAAAGTCAAGTAAGAGGGGTAGATGAAAAATTGGGAAGAGAAATGAGAATGATTTAAGAAAATCATGAAAAAAGTTAACAGCTTGTTAAAAGAGGCACAAAAAATACTGAAGAATATGAGACCTTAAAGAACAGAATAGGTCAAATAGCATAAGAGGCACGAAAATCCAAGTAAGAAATGAATGGCTTGAAAAGCAGAATTAGCTAAATGGAAAAGGAGGTACAGAAGTTCACTGAAGAAAATAATTCCTTAAAACTTTGAATTGGAAAAGTAGAAACTAATGACCCTATGAGACATCGAGAAACAATAAAACAAAATCAAATGGATAAAAAAATAGAAGAAAATTTGAAATATCTTATTGGAAAAACAAGTCAACTATAAAATGGATCCAAATGATTTAATTAAAAAATTATTGGACTGCCTGAAATACATGATGAAAAAAGGAGCCTAGAAATCATATTTCAAGAAATTATCAAGGAAAACTGCTGTGATGTTCTAGAACCAGAATGTAAAATAGAAGTTGAAAGAATCTACTGATCACTTCCTGAAAAAGATCCCCAAATGAAAACTCCCAGGAATATTAAACCCAAATTCCAGAGCTCCCAGGTCAAGGAGAAAATATTACAAGTACCCAAAAAGAAACGATTCAGCTATCATAGAGCCATGGTCAGAATAACACAAGAATTAGTACTTTCTACATTAAGGGATCTGATGGCTTGGAATATGATATTACAGAAGGCAAAGGAGATAGCATTACAACCAAGAATCAGCTTCTTAGCAAAACTGAGTATAATCCTTCTGGTGAAAAGCCAAGACAAAAGACAAGAAATGAAATAGAGAGCTTTTAAGCATTTCTTGTGAAAAGACCAGAGCTGAATAGAAAATTGGATTTCCAAATACAAGCCTCAAAAGTAGCATAAAAATGTAAAGAGGAAAGGGATTCAATAAGGTAAAACTGTTTACATTCTTACATGGGAAAGTGATACTTGTAATTCCTACAAACTTTCTCATCATTAGGACAGTTGGAAGGATTATACATAGACAGAAAGCACAGGTGTGAGTTGAATATGTTTGGATAGCTATCTAAAAAAAAATTAAGGGGTGAGGAAAAATGCACTGGGAGAAGGAGAAAGGAAAGAAGTAGAATGGGGTAAATCATCTGACATACAAGAGGCCCAGAAGTGACTTTACAGTGGAGGGGAAGATGGAGTAAGGAGTTAGGGAAGTGTATGAATCTTACTCTCACTTAATTGGCTCAAAGAGGGAATAACATGCACACTCATTTGGGTGTAGAAATCTATTTTACCCTGTAAGAAAGTAGGAAAGTAAGGGAATAAGAGAAAGGGGGTAGGGCTAATAGAAAGGAGGGCAGATTGGGGGATATAAAAGTCAGAAGCAAAACACTTGAGAAAGGACAGAAGAGAGAGAGAGAGTAGCATAAATGGGAAAACAAGGATGGAGGGAAATACATAGTAGGTAATGATTACTGTGGGAAAAAAAAATTACATGAAGTTTCTCTGATAATGACCTCATTTCTTAAATATATAAAGAACTCCGGAGTCAAATTTATAGAAATAAGAGCCATTCTTCAATTGATAAATGGTCAAAGGATATGAACAGTCAATTTTTAGACAAAGTAATTGAACCTGTCTTTAGTCACAAAAAACTACTCTAAATCACTATTGATAAGAGGAATAACAATTAAAACAACTTTTAGCTACCACCACACACTTATCAGATTAGCTATTATGACAGGAAAGGAAAATGACAAATATTGGAGCAGATGCGAGAAAATTAAAACAGTAATTCATTGTTGGTGAAGTTGTATACTGATTCAATCATTCTTGAGAGCAATTTGGAATTATGCCCAAAAGGCTATAAAACCATGTATACCCTTTGACCCAACAATACCACTACTAGGTTTTTATTGCAAAGAGACAAAAAAAGGAAGAGGACCTATATGTACAAAAATATTTATAGCAACTCTTTCAATGGGGGCAAAGAATTGGAAATTGAGGAGAGGCCCATCAATTGGGGAATGGCTGAATAAGTTGTTGTACATGACAGTGATAGAATACTATTATGCTATAAGAAATAATGAGCAGGATGCTCTCAAAAAGATGGAAGGACTTACATGTACTGTTGCAAAGTAAAATGAGTAGCCCCAGGAGAACATTGTAGACAGTAACAGCAACACTGTATGGTGATCTACTATGAAACAGCAATATAAAGATCCAAGACAATTCTGAAGGACTTATGAAAGGTGCTGTCCATTTCCAGAGAAAGAACATGTGGATCCTAAATGCAGATTGAAGCATACTTTATCTTTCTTACCTTTATTTTTCTTTTTTTGTCTGTTTTCTTTCACAGCATGACTTACATGGAAATGTGTTTTGCATGACTACACATGTATAACCTATGTCAAACACTTTGCCTTCTCAATATGGGAGGGAAAAGGATAGAGAGAGAGAATTTGAGATTAAACATTTTTAAAAAGAATGTTAAAATTATTTTTATGTATAATTGGGAAAAATGAGAAAAAATATTAAATTTTTTAAAAGTTAACAAAAGAAGAATATTGGATATGGACAACCATTATATATTTCAAAAAATAAAACACTCAACCAAGTAAATCTTCAGACTAGTAATCAGATCATCAAATTGTTAGCACATTTGGTGGGTGGGTTTATTTTCTATATAGTCTAACATACTAGTGCATATGCAAGAATATTTTCAGTTACTAATAAATTGTGATTGTCATCCATTACTCATGGAGTCCTTAGGAGCAAGAACTTTTTTTAAAAAAAATCTTTGGTATTTTGCACAGTGCCTAGGAGAGAATAGTTTCTTAATAAATGCTTGCTGACTAACTGAAGGCAAAATGTTTTCATATTCATTGCTATATTCTGGTCAGGAAGACTCATCATTACTTTTGAAATCTGAATTGCCTCCTTGCACCAGGACTGCTAGTTCTTTCCTTTTCTTCTCTATTCTTTTTTCTTCTTTCCTTTCTTCCTCTTTCTCCTCATTTTCTTCTTCCTTCTTTTCCTCAAACTTTGAATGTTTCTGATTGTCATGACTGGAGAGCACAGGTTTTAACTATTGGTTTTCATCTTTATGTTTATCTTGCTCAACTTCTGGGCTTTTCCACAGGTATTTTCTCAATTTCCTCATCCTTAAGTATAGATACACCAGCATCAAGCTCGGGGTATAAACATTGGCAGTATTCTCTTTCTCTTATTTTTTTTTTTCAATTTGAAGTCCTTTTGTTTAGATTTTGATACCTTTGATAAATATGTGCTCACTAACTTTTATAAGATGTGCTTGATCTTTGCCAGGGAATCTGTCAATTCTATATTTTAAACCATAGTTTAGATAGTGTTGTTCTCAGATATCACCTTCATAGTCAGCTGTTTATTCCCCAAATAATTTTTTAAAAAATAGTCATTTCTTTGTTTTTTTTTTTTATTTAGAGACTTTTTATTTTTAGTTTACAACACTCAGTTCTACATGATTTTGAGTTCCAGATTTTCTTCCCCCTGCCTTCTGCCCTCCCCAAAATCTTTTTGCTAATATTTTATTTAAAATTTTTGCATCAATATTCATTACGGAAATTGGTCTATAATTTTCCTTCTCTGTTTTGACCCTACCTTGTTTGGGCATTAGTATCATATTTGTGTCATAAAAAGAATTTGGTAGGACTCCTTCATCACCTATTTTCCCAAATAGTCTATAAAGTATAGAAATTAATTGTTCTTTAAATGTTTTATAAAATTCACATGTAAAACCATCTGGCCCTGGAGATTTTTTCCTAGGGAGTTCATTGATGGCTTGCTCAATTTCTTTTTCTCAGGTGGGGTTATTTAGAAATTTTACTTCCTCTTCTGTTAACCTGGGCTATTTATGTTTTTGTAGATAATCATCCATATCCCTAATATTGTCAAATTTATGGGCATACAATTGGGCAAAATAATTCCTATTTTTTTAAATTTCCTCTTCCTTAGAGGTGAATTCACCCTTTTAATTTGGTAATTTGATTTTCTTCTCAATAAATGCTTGCTGACTAACTGAAGGCAAAATGTTTTCATATTTATTGCTATATTCTGGTCAGGAAGACTCATCATTACTTTTGAAATCTGAATTGCCTCCTTGCACCAGGACTGCTAGTTCTTTCCTTTTCTTCTCTATTCTTTTTTCTTCTTTCCTTTCTTCCTCTTTCTCCTCATTT
>CM053622.1:277466410-277518984 GCA_028646595.1 Phalanger gymnotis
TCTCCTCATTGGTTTTTTGGAGCTCTTTTGCCATTTGAGTTAGTCTATTTTTTTAAGGTGTTGTTTTCTTCAGTATATTTTTCAGTATTTTTTTGAGTCTCCTTTAGCAAGTCATTGACTTGTTTTTCATGGTTTTCTCGCATCCTTCTCAATTCTCTTCCCAATTTTTCCTCTACTTCTCTAACTTGCTTTTCCGAATCCTTTTTGAGCTCTTCCATGGCCTGAGACCAATTCATGTTTTTCTTGGAGGTTTTTGTTGTAGGCTCTATGACTTCGTTGACTTCTTCTGACTGTATGTTTTGGTCTTCTTTGTCACCAAAGAAGGACTCCAAAGTCTGAGACTGAATCTGGGTGTGTTTTTGCTGCCTGGCCATGTTCCCAGCCAACTTACTTGACTCTTGAGTTTTTCAGCAGGATATGACTGCTTGTGGACTAAAGAGTTCTATGTTCTAAGCTTGGGCGGATGCACTGCCTCACCAGCACTCCTCCTTCCCCAAGAACCCCCAATCCAGACTGAGCTTAGATCTTCAGCAGGCTCTTCACTCCTGTTCTGATCTGCCACTAAATTCCTCCCACCAGGTGGGCCTGGAGCCAGAAGCAACTGCAGCTGTAGTTCTAAAGCTGCCCCACCTCCGCTGCCCCAGGGGCGGTGGCTGACCCACAAACTCTGTCCCCAGCAGCTTTTCCCACTAACTTTCTCTGTTGTCTTTGCTGTTTGTGGGTTGAGAGGTCTGGTAACTGCTGCAGCTCACTGATTCAGGGTGCTAGGGCACTCTCCGCTCGGCTCCTGGTCTCCTTGGTCTGCCCTGCCCATGCTGGGCTCTGCTCTGCTCAGCTCCGCTCCCCTCAGCTCTCAGCTCCCTGTGGAATAGACCTTACCCAGAGACCATCCAGGCTGTCCTGGGCTGGAGCCCTGCTTCCCTCTGCCACTTTGTGGGTTCTGCAGTTCTAGAATTGGTTCAGAGCCATTTTTTTATAGGTTTTTAGAGGGACTTGGTGGAGAGCTCACGCCAGTCACTGCTTTCCAGCCGCCATCTTCTCTTATTTCTATATATGAAAAAAATCTAGAAGGAAGAGACAGACAGTTTAACTGTCTAAAAAATTCCCGGTAGAGCTTAGCAGGTAAAATATGCTAGGTTTGGGCCAATATTTTTCTTGTTAGTGGTCATCATCTTCAGTGGAGAAATTCTTCTTGCCTCCAGTCAGCTTCATTCAATGATCTCAGGATCTTTACCTCTCAAAATCACAATGTTATTCCCCTGTCTGTGGGATTATAGGCAAAATGAGGGGGCAAAGTGCATAGCCCAGTCTCACACTTTTCTTCATGGGGAATCTAGCAATAGAGTATACTACTTGCCATGCAGGAGAATTGAATCAAGGAGATCAAATTGAAAGCTGTTTCTTCATTTAGTTAATAAAGCAACCTGGAACACCTGTTGGTATGCCAGAACAGAGGAGAACCAAAGGACTTCAAAAGGTTTTCTACATCAGACCAAACTACCAAATCCTTTCTTACTATACCATCATATTGCAGGAAGCAGTCACTAAAGCTCTCCCATGGTTGACAGGAACATAAAAGGTAACTCTGAGAATGGGAAGGCTTTTGTAATATTCAGGTAATTTAAATTAAAAAAAATGAATCTTGTTACCAAAAGAGCTCAGAAACTGCCATTGACAGATTACATAATCTGCTCATCCCATAGAAAGACAGACATATCTGTCAAGGACAACCCTTCCGGGTAATAAAAATTTATTTATAAAATATAGAAGAGGAGGAAGGAATATCATAAACAGTAGCATGCCATAGAAAAATAACGACAAGATGGGGGGGGAGGTAGGTAAACCAGGATAGAAAAAGTAAGACATGACAAGCAATTAGAGAGAATGGTCCTGAGAACACGATAAAACTGGAAGGAAGAAAGCAAATTGCCACGCAATAGAAGAAATTATCCAGTGATTCTATAGCTGTCTTTGGCCATTATTTATGGACAAAGATCTACAGCATTTGGAAAATATTACTTTAGTTACTGATATTCAAGGTGAGAAATTATAATTAGCATTTCAGAAGATTGAGTCAGGAAAGTGCCTAGATATGAACAAATACATGATAAAGAAATCTGTGTGGGAGAAACAACACTATTTAATGGCTCTCAGGGAGAGATTTTTATGATATCTAAAAGAGAGGAATAAAAAAGATGAAAGGAAAAGAGCACTGATGTTATCACAGCAAAAGAAGTGTGTGTATGTGTGTTTGTGTGTGTGTGTGTGTGTGTGTGTGTGTGTGTACAAACACACACATGTGTATCTTAGGTTCTCTATGTCATTAAAAAGATATTTAAGTAAGGTCTGTTAGAGAAAATAGCAGGAGAAGACTGCCTTTTCCTTCTGTTGTTTGTATCTAGGACACTCTAAATTAATATATGAACCACTCTAATAAGTATTTTACAGAGATGAGAAAGTACATATATGGCTGAAGTGCTAGAGATATTTTTTGTTTATGTCAAGCTGTGCTTCCAACATTACCTAAATCCAAATCACTATACGTGTGTATGTGTGTGCGTGTGTGTGTTTGTGTGTGTGTGTAATAATTGTCATTACCATTTTAGTCATTATAATTATAACTGGCTAAGTCCTCATCTTGGATCATATAAATATCAAATTTTGCTCAATTAAGCCATATGATTAGAGGACTTCATTGCAAGATGCATTCATATATATACATACACAGAACAACACTTTTTCCCTGACAAATGTAAACTAAGAAATCTCTAAAATTACAGTATTTAGACAGATTATAAAGTTCTGCACTGCTACATAAGTAGCAATGTGTTTATCAGGAAGTTAATTCCAGTTGTGAAATTTGAATCTCCACACAATGAATGGTGGTGCTGGATTTCTACAAGTTTGTTAAATATCAAGACATTTAGGTAAGTCCAGGAGAACTAAGAGATTTTATTACAGGAGACTAAAAGAAACAACCATAGCACATTGCCATTTCCAACCCTTTATCTTATTCATTTCCAGATCAAAGTACAATCTTTACATATTGTAACCCTGTGTTGACAACTAATTTACATTAAACCATGCAGAATAACCTGATGCAAACATTTTAGGCACAGAAGTGTTCTTGGTTCTAGGTGGGAACCATCTTCCATTGCTTACTGGCAGTATTGAAAATGAGTTTTAGTGCCCATGTCTTGCTTGAAATGTACAATGGGGATCAGCTAAAAAATAAACTATAAAAACTAATTTATGTGATAATTGTTTTACTGTTGCAAAACTGTTATGGTCTAGAACATTCTAGAAATCACTGTAGCATACAACTATTGGATCCTTTAGAATGACTGGAAGCAACTCAAAAAGCATTAATATTCTACCATAGTTTGCCCTTGCATTCATAACATTAATGATTATTCCATAACAGATACTGATGATAAAAGTTCATTAAAACTGCCCGGTAGAGCAAGACACCAGAAAGGTACAAAGGGGAGATGTAATAAAGGGCTTTAAAAACCAAACAGAGATTTGTATAATTTATGGTGAGGGCAATAGATAGCCACTGGATATGCATGATTGGTCAGTTAAAGGGTGATGTGGTCAGACGTGCTATAGGAAGAATACTTGAATAACCAAGCAGAACTGGATCTGTAGTCAGAGATTCTGGGCCTGAATGCAGGATATGCCACATACTACCTGTGACTCCAAACAAGACACTTCTCAGTCCCTCAACTGACTATCAGTAAAAAGGAGGGATTAAGTCAGACAATTGCAAAGCAAGTATCCCCTCTGTGAAACAATCAAGTTCTTTTTACCTTCCTTTATCTACCAGGGGTGGGAAACCTATGGCCTGGAGGCCACATGTGCCCTTCTAGGTCCTTGGATGTGACCTTTTGACTGGCCCAGGATTTACAGAACAAATCCTTTTATGGAGGGGATTTGTCCTGTGAAGTTTGGATTTACCAGAGGACCTGGAGACATGTGGCCTCCAGGCTGCAGGTTCCCCACCCTAGATAGTCTATTCCTGTATGATGCCCCTTAATGAGATTTGTCCATAGATGTGCTCTCTTTGTTTTCTTAGTCATCTTTAGATAAGGTGAGTGTTCTAAAGAGCAAAACTCTAGTCTATACCTTTACACAGACTAGTTATTACCCTGATTCAGCATGCCTCCTGATTTCTCCACTTCTTTGCTTGAATTACCTTTCCAAGTGGTGCCCCATTAATATAAATGCAAATTTAATTATTTCTATTTTTTCCTCCTTAGATACTCCAGGAAATTTTTATCTTATCCCTCCTGATGGCCTTTGACTATCAACGTTTTTTATTTGTTCTTTCCACAAACCTCAGACAATGTAAGATTTCTATAAGATACTATGTCTCATCTTTGCAGCATACAATTATAACTTTATATTCTTTGACATATCATGAAATGTAGACTTATTTTCCTTAAAGTATTTTAAAAATTAATTTGTATATCAAATAACCTTCTTACCTCTGGTATCTTCTATTGTAATGATTTAAAAACTTCCTCATCTTGAAAAAATAGTTTTGCTTTTTTTTTAAACAAAAACAACTTACAATAAAAAAACAAACAAACAAACAAAAAAAAAAAAACAAACTGCCTGGTAGAGTGTAGGGATAATAGGCAGGGGACAAAATGTACCAGTATCAGAGTTGGGATGGGGAAATGAACTTATTTTGAAATGAGAATTAGTTACAGTACAATCCACCAATTGACTGAATGTTGACAATTTGGGCTATGAATATTGCATTTGGTTACTTGAAATTGCTTTTAGGTTCAGTTTCTAGAAGGCAAATTATGATGAAACTCAGAAAACTCAGAGGAAAAAGTAATTTGAAAAATAAAAATACTTGAAATTTCACATATATCTTTACGTTTTTCTGGGAACATTCTGTAAAGTAGAATATAATGTAAATGAGGTGATGGCAAATTTGTTGTTTGTGATATATATACATATATATATACACAGACACACATGCATATATGTGTGTGTACATATATAATAGATATGTATATAGATGTAGAGCTAAATATAGATATGTGATATATATCACAAACATCAAATTTGTATATGTATTTATGTGTGTATGTACATATACACACATATACACATATACACTATATATATCCATATATATATTCAGAGGCAACATATGTCATTGGGAATTTCAGAGTATTGAATCAAAGCAGCACATTTTAAGTAATAGTGGCAGACTTAGTTGAAAGAAGTAACTATTTTACTTAAATATGTAAATAAATTTTTCTCTTCATTATAGCATGAGTAGATTTGGGATAATTATAGTTTGGTTCTCTTCTGGAAAACAGAAAGGGTGGGAGACAACACATTTACCCAGAAAGCAGAGGAAAAATCCAGAAAGCTTTTGAACTACTTTATGTGCTAGACAGTAATAACACATGTAAGTTATAATATAGTATTGAAATCTACTTTAGCCCTCTGGTGATAAAGGCATTTGCTGTGCATTTCAATGAGGTATTTAACATCTTTCCCATTTGGCAAGGGGAGGAAGATCACTTATCTCTGATATGTCAGAGTTTGACAACTGTACTTTAGCATCCGCATGGAAGATTAGGAATTAGGATCCTGGGGAATGTGAAGACAGCCATTATGGACAAGGTTAGTGGGCTTTATACCTCAAGGGTTAAATTTAATATGGTATTCAGAGATCAAGCCTCCACTTCAAGCAGTGAAGAGGCCTAAAGCTAGGAATCTATTTCCCCCAGTGGCATGTGGAACGACGCAATACAGAAATCAAATTTCTGCTTTTTACGAAACATTTTTACCAACAGCGTCCAGTCAATCTTTAGAAAAGCCTGAAGAGAGATAAGTAGAAAAGTGGATGGCACTGTGAAAGCAATATTCTACACATGAAGAAACTTCTCTGCCCTGTCCTTTGGCACTTATATAACACAAACAGAAGAGACTTCATCTAAGAGAGGAAGTGCAGACTGGTACCACCAGGAACCTAAAATGAAACTATTACTGACACTGGACACAGGGTTTGGCTATAATTTTCCAGGAAGTTGGGGCATTGACAAACAAACAATTGATTCACACAAAAATATTAGTGAGTTAGAGTATTTTTCTGGACAATCATATTTTGCATTTTGAAAGAGGATTGATCAAAAATAAAAGAATGGATTTCCAGTGGTATGGTGGAATTTCAGACATTTTTACTTCCTGTGTTGGAGAAATGTTTAGAAATGGAAAGGGCTTCCCAGGATCTTTCAGCTCATATGAGACTATCCTATGAACCTACAAGATTGGCCCTGGTTGTGGCTTTTTTCATGACCTTGTAAATTTAGGATAAATAAATTTAAACACCATACATTGTGGCTCATATTACAGTTAAACATCCCAAAAGAATGTATGTGTTGCTATTATCTTTTCCTAATAGAAAGTTATCTAGTGGGAAAATATGGAATTCATAAATATAAAGTGTTCTCACTGCAATTAATGTTATATATTCATATACATAATTTATATATGTATTGGTTGATGGGACTAACTGGCTTGTATTAGTTTTCAGTACTATAGAAATAATATGGTGGAGGAAACATGTCAATTTTTTCATCATTGGGATTAGATAAGACCTAACTATACTGATTCTGAAAAAAAGACACAGATCACAGCTTGATTTATTGTTGTTGATTACCCAGACTTAACAAAGCAATAGAAAAAATGCTAATAATGCAAATAAAACTTAAAAGTGTGTCTTATGTATGTTTTTTCAGAGCCAGTTCTTAAACATTTAGTGGCATACAACTGTAGTAGAGACATAACAATAGCAACATAGCATTTACTTAATTCTTTTAAGTTTTGAAAAGTGATTTACATATGTCGTCTTATGCAATCTTCACAACGCTGGGATGCAGGTGCTATTATTATTCTCCTTTTACAAAGAGGAAACTGAGAATGAGAAAGGTTCTACAACTTGCCTAAGGTTGTTGTTGTCCTTCAAAGATGACTGCTGACATCAAGGGATGTCTTGCATGTGAATTGGATTTAAGTGAAACAACGTTGCACAAAATCATCAACCTCACACTTTTTCAGAGTCATTGAAGTCCAGTGGCAGGACAAAAATTAAGACTACTATCGATAGTCTGGAATGCAGTGGATGACCTTGGTGTCTCCGATGTCTGACCAGGCTTTAAGCATTCCACAGCATGTTCTTTAGCTACAGTCATGGCTACTGGAATAAACTGTTTTCATGCACTCATTGTACTGGTTGATCTTTACATGTCTGGTGTAGTGATCCCTCTTACTCACTGAAAGGCTTGATGCCTGTCAATGATCCTCAACCTGTTTTTGCCCACCTGCCAAGTGTGGCCAGAGTGTGGCTGCTGTACATGCTATAGCTTCTTGCAGCCACAGTTGAGAGTTGGGTAGCAGGTATTGGGTTGGTGTTGCAAAAATCTGGCTAGCAGCTGCTGTGGGGTTGAAAAACCAACAATAACCAGTTCACAGAATGCTGCAAGCCCAGGTTCTTTTGATCTGCTTTACTAAGGAAAGCAATGTTAAGGGGTTAATAATCTCTATTTAATCCAGCATACAAATATCATTCATTTAGTTCAGGGGAAAAAGCCAGCACCCTGAACTTCAGAGCAAATACAAACAAATTACAAACAAACCAAATACAATTCACAGTTACCAAAAGGCATCAACATCTGAGTTCAGCTGGAGGGCTCTTCAGTTGGCCGGAGTCTCCACATCGACACACCTCCAAGAGTGAGAGCTCTAAGCAAATAGCTCTGTCTTCCCTTTTTATGCACTCCTTAGCCATCATCTGAGAACTTAAGCTCTTACCATTGGCCCTGGTCTTAGCACCTCCCTTCATTGCCCCATCTGGATCCCCACCTTAGTTACCTAATTTAATCAAGGAGATAAAGGCCAAAACTCTTCAAGGGCACTTGGTTGAATAAATGCTAAGAGCCCATCTTGATCTCCAATACAGTTGGGTATTCATACCAGTGGTTCTAGTTCTCCCTGAACATCCCATGCATAGCTCTTGAATGACTGAGGCACAATTTAAATCAGGTCTTCTAGTTTCCAAGTCCAGTACTCTCTCCACTATAATACTTGGACTTTAGATTTCAATTATTATCTCTGAAACATTAGAAATAGTAAATTTGGCTTGGTTAATATACTTTCTCATTCTTGGTTGCTTTGAAGAGGGGTAACTAGAAATAGTAATAATAATCTGCAGAAAAGTAGATTTGGGCTTAATTTAAGAAGCAGTTGAGAGGCAACTTGTCTTATAGCAGGCAAATCCTGATATATGTTTGCTATGAGAATGTGGGCAAGTCACTTAAGCTCTCAGTGACCTGAATTTTCTAAACTATTTTAACAGCATATCCATCAGTAAAAACTTGTATTTATTTATAAATTATATGTATATACTACTGTACTAATATGTTGCATTATGAAACATATAAAAATAGACATTAAAAAAGAAGGGTGAAATAACTTTAAAAAATTACTTATTAATGCTTCATGTTTAATGGTAATTCTAATCATTTTTGCTTTCACTAAAATATCAACTTTTTACAAGAACAATAAGATTAAAAGTGTTAGGTTATTTCAAAAAACCTGTGTATTTCCTGGCAGATAGGGCAAATATAGCTAATTGCTTTAGTAATTATTTTTTCAGATAATTTGATGTGTCATTATCCAAGCATGTGGTTATTTTTTCTTAGATTTTTTTGAGGAAATACAAGGATGACAATAAAAATATATTGTGTCAGTGAACTTTTTAATATTAGAGTAATCACTTTTAGGATAGTAATTGAATCTGTGAATTCATTGGCATAGGAACTTCAAGGTAAGGAAATTCCCTCTACTATTGCAGGCCTGAAGCTTCTCTGTAATCTAGGGACTTAGATATTTACATAGACAAGCAGTAAGAGGTTTTGACTTCCCCAGGGTCACACAGTTTCATGTGTCAGAGGCAGTCAGTCATTAAACATATATTATGTTTCTACTCTATACCACATACTGAAACCCAGGTCTTACTGGCTCAGCTCTCTATTTACTCTGCCATACTACCTCTCATAATTTTTATTGCCTTTTATTTAGTTTCTTTGGTGTAATTATCTCACTCCATACTTTATTTGAAATTGTATATTATTACTATTACAATTTATTTACAAAATTAGTTTATCCAATTATATTCCAGCCAGACAGGACTAGGAGCTATTCTCCAAACTGTATATGCTATCTCCAGCCTTCCCCAAATTTGTGTAGTCTGTTCCCCAAACCCTGAATATACTTGCTATTCATCTCAAGCCTGTCAAAAGTCTTTATTTCCTCTAAGGTCTAGCTTAGGTGTGAACTCTTCCCTTATCTTTCTAATTTTAATTTCTAGCCCACCTATATTTTTCTTGATTTTATGCTTATCATAATCAACCCTGCATTACAATTATTTGTAGACATGTCACAATTTGTATGTTCTATTAGGGCAAGGATCACATCTTTTCTTTGTCTTGTCAGTGTCTAATCAATAAGTATACATCAAAAGCCTATCGCTGTCAGGTCCTATTCCAGGTTCTGGAGATACTCATCTATAATTGAGACTATTTATGTCATCAAAGAGTTTATTTTTTATTTGTGGGAGGCAACATGTTAGCAGTTGAGTAAATATAGGTTATTTTCCACAGAAATACAAAGCAATTTGAAATGGGTTACTTTAAGATGACATTTAGAGGATACTAAGAGCTCAAGAAAGGAGATGAAATGTCATGTATGGAGAACATAGGTGTGGCTGGATGGTTTAATTTGTGAGGAAAATCAATGTGTAATCAGCCTAGAAAAACAGGCTGGAACCAAATTGTGAATGGCTTTAAAGGCCAAACAGAGAAATTTATATTTGATACTAAGGGTAGTAGAGAACCACTGAAGCTTCTTGAGGAAATAATAACATGGTCAGGTCTGCATTTTTGGAATATCAATGTACCAGTTGCATGGAGGATAGAATGAAGAAGGAAAGATCTGGGTGCAGGGTAATCCTGGCAACTGGTGATGAGGGCCTGGACTAGGCCCAAAATTGTAACATCAGAGGTCATGTGGACTGCAATAGTTTCCCAAATTTATACAGTCATTACAGCTTTGTACAGTTTAGTGTTTCAAACTGCAATACTTCTCGTAAAAAGATGAAAGCTGTAAATTAATTGGTCTAATTCTTCATCAATAAACCAGTATAACTCACATAGGCCCAAGAATTTTATAATAGTTTTCAACCAAATTGTTTATATAGACAAGGGATCACACACCCAAAGGTTGTAAGGCCCTGATCACAGAGTCCAAAGAGAATCAGAGATTTGAGAGGTAGGTAGGGCTCAGGTGCATTCATATTGAGAGTTTTCTGCTTCCTAAAGGCTTTCAGAGAGGGTGATGGAGTTCCACTGAGAGTTGAGACTCTTGAGTTTGAAGAAGGTAGAGAATGGTGATGATATGGGACTAGCTTCAAGAGGTCATGACGGGACCTCGCAGGGATATTGTGTTTAATCTGTCAAGTTAGAAAGTTAAACCACGTGGTGAGTAGCTCGTACTCCCCTGACAGGGACAAGAAGAGCACTAAGCACTGGATGCATAGCTGTTAAAAAAAGATAATCTAGAGATCGCTAGCTCCAAACGGTCAGGAAACAATGGATTTTTGTAGGTCTTCCTACAAAGATCCTGTTTGGATCTTCTTTTTATCCCACACACATTCCTTTATTTTCCTAGAAGATATACACTTCTCTTCTATCCTCTAGGATAAGGTGCTCAACTTGAGGTTAACATGCATAATTTTCTCTTGCCTCAGAGTTGGTGAACAGTGGATTTGAGAACGAAGTCATTCTGTAGAGAGTGAGTAATGAGGCAAGCTCCCCACATGTGAAAGGAAGCAGGGAAAAAGTCAGCACAAATATGCATGCAGGATCCCATATTCAGGGGTGATCGACAGCTTGGTCTGCCTTCTTCTATAGGACTACCTGGTGGTTCTATGCATGTGTTCTCACTTCTCTGGGGCCTCAATTTTCTTCCCAGTAAAATGAAAGAGTTTGGATTACATCAATGATTCTTACATTTTTTGGTTTTAGCACCACTTTACACTCTTAAAAATTACTGAGGACACCAAAGAGCTTTGGTTTATGGGTATTATGTCAATGTTTACTGTATGGGAAATTGAAACAAATAATTTTAATAAATTATTAATCATTTCAAATAACAGTAAAAACACATTACATGTTGTGATAAAATATTTTATTGAAAGTAACTGTTTTATAAAACCAAAAAAAAATCAGTTAGAAGAGTTGCATTATTTTACATATTTTTGCAAATCTAATGCCTGTCTTAATAGAAGACAGCTGGATTCTCATATCTGCTTCAGTTTTCAATCTGTTACTATACATTTGTGGTTGAAGTATATGAAGAAAATCTGTCCTCATACAGATATTTAGTTGGAAAAGTGAGGAGCACTTTAATATGTAAATAGCATCTTGTATTATTATGAATATAGTTTTGATCTCATGGACCCCATGAAAGAGTTTCTGGGAACACCAGTGGTCCACAGACCAAACTTTAAGAATACTGGGTAGATGAGATGATTTTAATGTTCCTTCTAGCTCCATCATTGATAGGTTATGTCTTGATTCATGTTTTACTACTATGTGTGAAATGGTACCTTCCTTCTTTTAATTATTTCCTATTTATCCCATTTATAGCTTGTTTGCAAAATACATTTACTTATTGTCTTACCCATTAAAACTGAATTTCTTGAGGTCAAGAACTGTCTTATGCCCATTTTTTTTTATTTCTATCACTTAGCACAGTACCTGGCACATAGTAGGTGTTTAACAATATGTTTATTGATTGACAGACTGATTTAGAAACGTTTTGAGGCAAGAGTCTTTTCCTTCTGGGCTAGTATCACCTCATTTACAGATACAGTAAAGATTTTCGATCTAAGATTACTTGAAAATATTTTTAAAAGACATTAAATCATGAGTTCCTAATAGTTTTTTAATAATATTTTTGCATGAATTTTCCATGTCATCTCCCCTATGTACCATTCTAAACTCTTTGATATCTTCTTGTATTCTTCCCCCTACTCGCAGACCATGAGGTACCCCTTTTCTTTGAACCCTCTTCACCATTTGACATAGGTAATCACTCTCTCTTTTGGTTACCACTTTTTTTAAGTTCTAATTTCCAATTCACCTGTCTTACCAGACTTTTCCCTGACTTCTTGATTAACAATAGTTTACTCCATTTTGTACTTTGTCATTGCTCTACCTTAAATGCGATTGTTATCTAAGGTTTTATTTTTGGTCTTCTCTTTTCATACTTAAAACGAATGAATAAATTTAAAAAGCATAAAGAGCTTTTTTTTTCTTTTTGGGTATAACTCATTTGTCAACATCTTGCTACACACAAAGGAAACAAATATAAAAACAGACAGTATTTGCCCTCAAGGAGCTTACATTGTAATAGGGGCAGTAAAAGGCATAGGAGTGTCAGTTGGGGTGAAAATGGTTAGGTCCAGAAAGTAACTAGGTTGGATATTAAGGCTATCGGGGAGTAGAAGCACATTATCCATGAATAATGGCAGAATTGATAGTTCTACAAGGTGCACAGAGTGGTGAAGTGATTAAGTATGAAGGGTGCTGTTGAGAAGGTGGTAGAATAAGAGGGATTTAGCAGAATACAGCTGGATCTTTCAGAGTGTTCTCAGGGAGTCAGTCACAGATTAGGAAAGCAAGACTACAAGTTGGAGATTCCTATAGGAAAATGCCTCTAGTGTGAGCAGTGATGCAGTATGCCCCAAACAGATCTCGTCATCTTCCTTCCCACCCCCCTCCCCAAATTTCTTCTCCTTGATCCTCTGTTTCTGCTGATAGCACTACTTTAGTGAGGAAGAGAAATACTTCTTCTGTGACCAGAGAGAGAATCAAAGATTGGCTGATGATACTGAGATACTCTGAGAAATGGAGAAAGAGATTTAAAGGGACTCATTATCTAAAGACTGCAGTATTTTCAATGAAGGACACAAATGAAAGGTCCATTTTATGGTTAAGATTAGTTGAAAACATAACAAGGCAGCTATAAAAATATACACTTCACCATTCAAAAAGTTGGTTATAAAATATGTGGACTTAAATTTTTGGATAGAATAAACAAAATTGGAAAAAATAGCTTATTATACCGAACTTATTACAATCATGACATGTTGATTTATTTAATTATTCATGACCAGGTGATAATGTGCTACTTCAAAAATGTTCATGTTCCCCTTCATTTATTGTCTGGAATTTAATTTGACATTTTCAGGATAGCCTTTTTCTCCCTGTTACACCTCGGCATGAGCAACAGACATTCAAGGTTGGTCCATCCACGATCATAATCAGGCTTGGGCCTTATGGGATGACCAGCACTATTTTGTCAAGATAGATTTCAAGAGGTCAGGAGCTATTCCTGGCATGCTGTTTCTGGGAATAGTGGTATGAATCTATAGGACTTTGCCTGGCCTTCTTCAAGAGGCATACTGAAGGTAAGGCATGAAACACTTAGAGAATCCACATGGGCTAGAAGAGTAAGTTCAGAGGAATCTGAGTTCTAAATACCATATGTGCTACTTTTCAATGTAGACCTTAAGTACCTGTTTATATTTTTCCTAGGTTTTAGTGTAAAATAAGGCAATTTCTACTTCTAGATCATAATTGTGGTGTTTTTATTTTATGTATATATACTTCTCCAAATAAAGGCCCAATTTTTTTAAAAAAATGAATATTTTTGTGTATATATGCAAGTATATACGTACACACATATATTTTGTACTCGTATATGTGTACATATACATGGATACATACATATACACACATACATATATACATATAAGATAATGATTTTGAGATTGAAACATCCTGTGGCCCTGTAAGATGATTGATGTGGTAAGTACTTTGTGGCATAGTGCTTGTCTTACGCTCCTATCTATTCAATTGAAGAACAGAGCAAGTAATTGACAGTTGGATGATTGATTAAGGATGATTTTGTCTATATGTGCAATCCCTTCTCTTTGCTATTTTCAGAACTCCATCAGAAAGTGCCTCACTACATGTTTGCACCCATGGTTTTTATGACTGTTATACACCACAGTACAGTTACGTCTAATAGCTGAACAGCTTCTCCATTACTGCCTGTGTTTCTTTGGGTATAACTCAGTTGTCAAATTTTCCTTCAAGGCTGAAATGTGACATATTATACAAGCTGTTAGCCCAGGAGCAATTTCTTAAAGAAAAAATTAATTTGACCATTTTTAAGCTCCAGAGGGGAAAAATTACATTACATGGAGGGGCTTTTTAGTGTTATTCTCTTGAAATTTGGGGGAGAAATGACTTTGTTACACTGTATGATTTATGCATCTGTTATGTATTTGTTGAGAACAAAAGTAAATTAGAAGGGTTTTTAAAGTCTTTGTCCTTGATAAAATGAAATACTATAGTACAATTTTTCCCATACATTGTAATTGAACAATTTCACTTGTACGCCTGACTTTTGAACATGGAAGGATATATATACATATATATATATATATATATATATATATATATATATATATATATATATATACATATACAGTTTAACAGTTAAAACCCACAGACAACAGACATGGGAACTAATCAATGAACCATACACACATATGTATATAGATGTACACAATACATATGTGCATATATTTAAAGCAGGCCTTCACAACATATAGCTCATGGGCCACTTATGGCCTGCCAAAGGATTTTGGGCAGCCTGCAAAAAACGTAGGGTTGCCACTAGGCACTCTCTTGTTTGTCATGTGACCTACGGCAACCAGCCATCTGTGGTCTGTCTCTAGTTTAACCTATCTGCAGCCCAAAGAAGTTTAGTCCATTTTAATTTTGGCCTACTGCCAAGTTGTGCAGGTCTGATTTATAAGTATATGTATATTTATACTGTGTGTGTTTATATACATATAATTTATCACATTCTTTTAAAAAATCAGTGTTACTTCTTAATACCTCTTTCCCAACAACAATTCCCTTATAAGAAAGAAAACAGTTAAAGCAAATTGAACTGGTTTATTAATTATGTCTAACAGTCTATTCAAAAATCCATAGTATACCAAGAACAACAGAAGTTATTGAGAGAAAGCAGGCCAGTCAGTAGTGCCTACTATTTATCAAGCACTATATTAAGTACTAGGTATACTAAAAGAGGAAAAAGTCAGTTTCAGCCCCCAAGGATCTCACAATCTAATGAGGAGAGAACAGGGAACAAATATGTATAAACAAGGTATATACAAGATGAATAGGAAATAATTGGAGACAAAAGTCACTAGTATTAAGAGCAGGTGAGAAAGGCTTTCTGGAGAAGATGGGATATTAACTGAGCCTTAAGGGAATTCAGGGAAGACAGTAGGCAGAAATCAGGAGGAAGAGCATCCTAGGCAGGAGGGACAGCCAGAGGAAATGCCAGGAGCTGAGAGACATGGAGTCTTGTTTCTGGAAAAGCAAGGAATTAACTGTTACTGGATCATAGAATAACTGGGAGAGAGTAAGGTTTAAGAAGACTGCAAAGGTAGGATGGGGATAGGTTATGAATGGCTTTGAATGTCAGAGGATTTTGCATTTCATATTGGATGAGATAGGGAGCTATTGGAATTATTTAAATAGGAGGGTGATATGGTCAGATCTATGTTTTAGGAAAATCTCTTTGGTGACTAAATGGACAATGTATTGGAATGTGGAGAGATTTGAGGCAGGGTGAATAACTGATAGGCTACTGCAACAATTTAGACATGAGGTGATGATGCCTTGTAGCAGAGTAGAAGCAACATCAAAGGATAGAATGAGGATATTCAACAGGTCTCAGCAACAGATTGAATATGGGTGATGGTGGTGGTTTGAGATAGTGAGGAGTGGAGAATGACACCTAGATTGCAAGCCTGAGAGATTATTAGGATGGTGTTGCTCTCTGGTTGGTTGGTTGTCATCCTCTGTTCTCAAAGTAGACCAAAATGACATCACTATTTTGGAGTCCAGGTGCAGTGTGTCCAAATGTTGTTGAGCAGATCAATATGATCTCAGAAGGCTCTACCACATGTCAGGCAGAAATAGTCCATGTGAACATGTAAAGGAAGGAAATGGAGAGTTTATGGGGAAAGATATTGTTTTCAGTTTGGGACATGTGGAGCTTAAGATGTCTTAATAGACATCTGCCTAATGGCATCCAATTCAGAGTATCTGTGGTTTCTTTTTACTTCTCAAAAGGGACCAACGACATCAGAAAGGTTATGTCTTGACTTGCAAGTGAATTGGATTTAAGTGAGGCGGGGCCATTCAAAGTCACCAGCCTCAGCTGCAAATTGTGTCTGTCTTCTATATCCTTCCATCGTGAGAATTTCTGTTTTCCATCATTATAAATTTCTTGAGGCTATGGTAAAATATCAGTGTTTTTAAAAATTGTACATCTCATAATTAGTGATGGGGATTCCCCTGCCCATGTCTTGATATTTTTTCATTCGTTCATTTGGAAGTTATTTGTTCTTATCCTTTGGCCAAGTGTTTGATTTTTGCAAAATCAGAGAATCTATGAGTTGGAAGGAAAGTGAGTGGTCATCTAATCCAAATCTTTCCTCAGTGTGTAAATATCCTTTACTATATTTCTGACAGGTTGCTAGCCTATGCTAGAGTATCTTTTTAGTGACTAGCATGCATTTCTACCACTATTTTACAAGGGAGATCATGCCATGTATACCATATTATATTCTATTTATATAAAAAACTAATTCTTAAGCTAATTTTCCTTGTGTTAAACTCAAATCACTCTCCCTATAATTGCCATCTATCACACAAAATAATTCAAATTTCATTTTTTGTGTGATGACCCTTGAAATATATGAAGTTAGTAGTGAAGTCCTCCCAAGGTATTAAATTTTATATATTTAAAATATCCATAGAACTGAATGACTTCTTTTTCAGTCATGATCGATGTCACAAGATATAAAATAGGTTCAAGGAAACTCCCTATTCTTTTTATCAACTACAGTAAAGTAATTATTATGCCTTTACCTATTAATTAAATTAAACTTAGAAAAAATCCTCAAATTATTGATAATTGGAAATTAAACAATAAATACAACTTTTCTTCCCCCAAATAAAACTAAATGAATGACTAGTATAGATTCTAAACTACCCAAGGTCACTTCCATCAAAACATGTGGAAACACTGGTAGCAATGTGCTCTTTGTTCTTCCCATTTTCATAAAGTAATGTCAGACAAAAAAATAAAGGAATGAGAAACAGAGTGGTAAGCATGAATGTTTGCTATTTGGTCCCAGAAGTCAGAGATTTACTTTCATTCGGGGGCCAGAGAAAAAAAAAAACAGAGAAACCCCAGGAAATCCTTGGGAAGTGGGAAAGAGCACACTCAATATGAATAATATGTTAAGTTTTAATATTGGCAGCTAGTCAGAGAAGTGGATAGACAGTACTAGAGTACTTCCTGAAATCAGGAAGACCCTGAGTTCAAATTTGGTCCCAGACACTTATTAGCTGTCTGCCCCTGGGTATGTCACCTAACCAGTATCTGTTTCAGATTCTTCATCTATAAAAATAATAAAGTAACTTCCTACCAGGGTTGTTGTGAGGATAAGATGAGACAAAAAGAGATAATAATTGTAAAGTACTTTGCAAACCTTCAAAAATGATGTAAATATGAGCTACATTAATAATAATCATTATCACCATCCAAGAAACATAACTATTATGTCTTTGGAACTATATTAATCAATCCACATTAAAACTAAACAAAAGAAAACCAGTCTTGTCATTAAAGAAATTTTCTTTTACTGGGAGATGCAACATATAGATAGATAAATAAATGTTTGACCAATTTTGCCTCCACAACATCTCTCATATTGACATTCTCCTTTTCACTTAGATGGCAATAAATCTAGTTTAGGGTCTCATCACCTCTGACCTTGTGTCTATTTTGCATATACCATTATATGCAAATGTGATCATTTCAGAGCTGTAATGCACATACTTAGAGTTCAGACACTGTTTAACTTTTCTATATCCCTAGTTTTACCATCATACTTGATATAAAGTGGCCACTTAATCAATGTTTGTTAATAGAATATTTGACTTATTTATTGATTGAAGGAACAACTCAGGAAGTCACTGAGGTGGTGAACCTGGCTGACTGGAAGGATGATGTTACCTTCACAAAATTAGGGAATTTTAAAAAGTGTAGGTTTGGTAGAGGGAAAAAGCCAGGGTGAAAGACAATGATGTCTCTTTAGGATATATTGAATTTGATATATTTATGGGAAATTTAGGTCAGGATGTTAAACAGTCAGTTTGTGATGAAGGACTGGAATTCATGAAAGTGACTAAGACTGGTTTCAAGACTTTGAAGTTATTTGCAATGAAATGGTAATTCAACACATGGGAACTAGTGAAATCACCGAGAGAGAGGGTAGAGAAAGAAAAGGAAGAGGTTCCAAAAAAGAGTCTTGGGGAATGGTCAGACTGAGTTGAAGAATTAATTGGCTGATTCATTAGTTAGATTCAGCTAGAAAATGATTACTGAAGCCTGGAATTTAGTTATGTGTGTATTAACAAAACACCTTTTCTGAAACTCTGGAATGAATCATTACACTGGTGGTATTATCTCTAAGGGCTGGAAAAATAGTTCCTGAGAACAGAACACCACATTGCAATGGATCCCTCTCATTAAAATCAAATTATTATCATGTTGCTATTCTGTGATATTTTGAATTGTCTCCTTAATGTTTTTGACACTATAATAATTAGAGCAAATTATATACTTCAGCGATTAATTTAATTTTGCCAAGACATTTTAAAGTTTAACCATTCCTGAATTATTCAAACCCTCCAATATCTTGTGGTGTTTTCATTTACAGTCTACATGACAAGTATTTAGTGCCCCTGATAGTTCTTGACATAATATTTGGCTTATCAATTTGACATAAAGTAGATAGAATTTCTCACAATCACAATCTAATTCACAAGTGGATATGTATACTAAGTGAATAATCAGAGAAAACTGTTCATTTTGTTTCTCAAGATACATAGAATGTAATTAAAGCAATAAGATTTTTAATTGAGTGCATTTGTGTTTTAAAGTACTACATATGTTTACATGTAAAATTCCTATTATGAAATATTTTTGTGTGGATTTCTATCCATCTACATCTATCCATCTATCCATCCATCCATCCGCCCATCTGTCCGTCTCTCTCTCTCTGTCTCTCTCTCTCTCTGTCTCTCTCTCTCTCTGTTTCTCTCTATCTATCTATCTTCAAATGCCAAAATGTGATATTGATTCAGGAGTTCTCCCTATTGATGCAGATTGTAACACGTCCATACCTCCAAATCCAGAAAGACTCTTGTCCATGTTCTCCCCAACATTTGCCATAGAGAGTCTATCCCAGGTGCTGGAAGACTTCCTTAATTTCTTCCAACAAGGCAAAAGTAACAGTGGATAGCACTCTAGCTATTCACTTCTCAGCCCCTACTTTTGCCATGTGGCCATTCTATATTTTTCTGCTAACATACAGTCCCTTGATGATGTCTTGTACTCTTTCCCTTCAAAATTGCTCATTGGTTATTATAGACTGCTTCTGCTCATCAAAGTCCCCTCCAATGTTCTCAATGTAATCTTCATAGGCAATATTCCATATTTAAATGACATATAGCAATACCAGGAAAATGTTAGTGTTGAAAAGATAGACCTTTGTCATCCTCCTCCTCTTTCTCTTCTTCCTCCTCTTTCTCTTCCTCCTCTCCTTCCTCCGAATGCTCCTTCTCCCTCTCACCCTTCTCTATTGACTCCACCTTCTTCATCCCTCTTCTTCCACCCCTTTTCTGCACCTCTTCTTCCCTTTACAACTAACTTTCCATTTGGTTATCTATTAGTTAGAATATTTAATATTTTCAGTGGCGTTCATTGATTTGTTTTGCTAGTTGTGTAGGCATATAATTATGAATAAGAAATCCTGATTATGCTTTTTATTTCTTCCACTTTTGTTGAAAGTTTACAGTAATTATTTTTTCCTTATTTAGTATTTTATTTTTCTCCTGTTACATGTACAATTATTTGCTGTATTATTTATTTTATTTTATTTTCTGCCACATTTTTTAAAGACAAGCTAGCTAAGACTTTTCCAATTTTGTTTACTTTTTTCAAGTAACTAGAATATAGTTTATCACTTCTATAATTTTTCCCTTTCAATATCCCCCCCCCCTTTAATTTTCAATGCCTCCTCATTTGTACTTATTTTGGGATAGTTTATTTGTTGGCTTTTTAAAATGCATATTCAGTTAATTACCCTCTCATTTTCTAATTTATTAATGTACATTTTGAAGGCTATACTTTTTCTATTGAGGAATCCTCTAACTGCATCTGATAAATGTTGGTATGTTATTACATTATCTTTCACATAATTATAAATGTTTCTGTAATTTGTTCTTTGACTCACTCATTATTTATGGTTTCACTGTTAATTCTCCATTTGGTTTTATGTCTTTTGCTGGTGTTCCTTGAAGTGATTATTATTTTTTTTTTGTATTATGCTCTGTAAAGGATGTTTACTATTTCAATTTTTAACTTTTGTTTGTAATACCTATGTGTCCTAAACTATAGTGAAATGGATAGTAAACTATCCTTATGTTACTGGGAAATATTTATATCAATCCTATTCAGAAGATGTTATAGATCTGTTAGCTCTAGTTACTCCAAGAATTTGTTCAAGTCTGTGTTTTTCATTTTTTATATTTGTTAGATTTACCCAAAACTGGGAGAGGGACATTAAAGTCTCCTTACATTGTTGTATTATTGTTTATGGATTCTTGCAATTATTAAGTTTTTCTTTTTGTTTTTACCAACTTGTTTCCATCTCTTGGCTTCCCTAGCTTTCTTAAAGTATCAGCTAAAATTCTGCTTTCTGCAAGAAGCCCCTCCAGGTCCCTTTAGTACTTCTCTCAGCTCATTATCTTCACTTGACTGTGTAATACATATATATTACACATGAATATGTGTATGTATGTCTGTTTGTATATCTTGATTGTACATAGTTATTTGGATGTTGTCTTCTTCGTTAGACATTGAACTTCTTGAGTGTAAGGTGTGTTTTAGCCTTTCTTTATATCCTCAGTGCTTAGCATAATGTCTGCCCTATAAATGCTTATTGATTTGACTTTGTGAATTTAGATGCTTAAGGCATTTGAAGCATATAATTTTAATATTAATATTGATTTATTGTCTATGGTTCCTCTTAGTAGAATTAGGTTTCCTTCTCTATATTCTGTGAATTTTAGTTTGTCTTTGTCTTATAGCATGAGCTCAACACGTGCTCTTTTGGATTCACCTGATTCATGTGAAATTTTCTATCTGCTTCTCGTTTTTATTCTGCTTGTTTTTCCTTTCTCTATGTATTTCTTGTAAGCATAGATTGTGGGGTTTTGTTTTCTTATCTAATGTGTAACTTTCTTTTTTGTTGCATTACTTAAGTCATTCACATTTAAAGTTATGAGAGTTAGGTTTGCATTTTCCTCCATTTGTCTCTAATAAATAATGTTTTTTGAATTTGGAATTTTTGTTCCTCTTTCTCTCTAAATACAGAACTTTGCCTCTTTATTTTTGCCAAATCTACTTAAGGCACCTCTATTTCCACAAGATCACTCCCCCCCACCCCCTCACAACCCTCCTTCCCGTTTGTCACCACTTTTTCTATTTTGGGAGTTTGATTAATTCATTAATTCCTTTTTCTTTCTTCATTTTATCTGGTTCTCTAACTTTTCCTTTCTTTTTCCCTTTTCGGTTAAGTTTTTAAGTTAAACCCTTTTCTCTTTTGTTCATTCATTTTTTAAAAATTTCTGTGGCTTTTTCTAAAAATAATTTCCTTTTACCATTCTGTTCATTAACCTTCAGCTTTCTGTTTATACTAAACATGTCCTTTCACATTTATTTTTTCTCTAGTCTCCATATTACACAGGGAATTTTAAACTTCTAAGGGGTCTATTTGGGGGGTCTTTTTCTAAATAGTTTCTATGTAATTGCTTTATAGCTCTCCCCACTCCCACAATACCTTTTTCTATTGCGTCTCACTCTTAGAAGCATCACTTCTAGCTAGAGATGTAGGAGATAAAATGTTGCCTCATTGTAGAAATTTCCCAATATATTATGCAATCCTCCTCCTGATCATCTTCACCCACGTCCCATGACATGATCTCTTTTGTCTGACTCTCTTCCAGATTTCTAGCTCCTGGTACTCCCCAGGAACCCTGATTCCCTCAGGCATATTGCTATCTTAAGAGGTACCACAGAGGTGGTGATATCTCTGAGCACTAAATCTCAGGAGATTATACGCATTGTAAGGTCCTCTTCTCCCATTACAGAATCTCTCTCTCCCTGCACTGGGAGTGTTCTTCAGTGGTTCTCCTCCACCATCGAATAAGGTTTTCCCTTTAACCTATTCCTATTCTTCCCCTTTAACACTTCCTTCTCCCATACCTCTTCTTCTTCCTGAGAATCTACAGGAGTTTTTCCCCCATTGACACTCTTATTGCCTGTCCATCTTTTTTCATTGTTGATTAAGCTCAAATTTCCAAGGTATATCGCTTTTGGATTACTTCATGAGTTTCTTTGCTCTTCGAATTCTATTATCCCATTTCCTTATTCATTTTCTTGTAGACAAATGCAATTATTTTACCTCTTGTACTTAATTTGTAGTTTGGGCTTTCTTTGAGAGTACATAGCTGTTGGAAAAAAGGTCTTGTTCATCAATTTATTTGTCATATGACCCAGAAGTCACCTTAATTTAGATTTCAAAAAATAGTTAAGCCTCTTAGTGACTTTTCTGAGTACCCACATTAGTCTATTCAGACAAATTTCATTTCCCTTCCTCATTGGAATTGTTTCTCTTTGTCTTAAGAAGAGTTGCCACCAATGAGGGTGCACTAAGTTTTAGTTCCTTTAGTGCCTTTGTTTCCTCTCACAACTCTGGGTTATCCAGACACTACCCATGATGATGGAGAAGGAAGAATGTCACCAAGAGTGAAAAGAACTAGGAGAATACACAACAATAATGCTTTAAAAGCAAATATCTTTGAAATTTGTAAGAGATATCATGACACTAGACACTCATGATTACAGAACTGGTGGTAAAATATGCCATCCATTAAAGAAAGGTGATGAATTTAGGGTACAAAATGTGACACATTTGTATATAGATGCTGAGGGAAATTGTTTTGCTTGACTATGCATATTTGTTACAAGAAATGTACTATTCTTTTCTTTTTCTAATGGTTAGCATGGAGAGAATATAGATTTCTGTTAATTAAAGAAACCCAGAAATGTTGAAGTTGTCACAGATGAGGTCATTGCCCTATTACTTCTACTTGTCTTGCTTTGTTCCGAGAGATATTTTACAGAGTTTGAGATATCTGTAATTATATGTAAAGTGAAAACATAACATATCCATAAAAACTGAAAGAAAAAAACCAAAGTTTAGGTTAGGGCTTATGCTTAGGCTCTCCCCAAAGGGCAAGGTAGATACTCAATGTACAATATGGACCAGGTAAAAGCAGTTATATATTTCTTACACTGAAAAGAAATCAAAAGAAATACTAATGAGAAAACACAAATGGGAATTGGCTAAAAGGTTTTGAAAAATCAGTGACTTCACTTATATAGTACTCATATCTTCCTCATTTGTGGATCAAAACACACAAAAAAAATTTGTGAGATGTCTGAATAGGCATTTTTATATTTCTTTTTGCCTCTGCACTGACCCCTCAAAGTCCGTGTCTATTGGCAGTCAGGCTGGGGCTTGGGCTCTTCCTCTTGCTGGGGTTATTCTCTATAATAGAGAAAATTTCCCTGCTGCCAACTGAGGAAAATTAATATCATGCTGTATCATTTGAATAATTAATATTACTCTGTAATCCATCCTTTCCCATCCCACCATTTGTCAAAATTCCATCTCTTAGCCTAACTCAAAAGGAGAGTACTCCCAGTCAGGGGTTGAGAAATGTGACCACTCCAACCCCCCTCTCCCAGCCAAGGTATCTGCTTGTTAAACAGTTTAAAGTGGAATCCTAGCTTTGTTTACAAATAAACAAAGAACCTTCTTGGGATAGGCACCTCCCCAGGAGATGAGTTTCTTGTTTCTCTCATGCCCTTGCCTTGTTCCTCATCAAAGTTAGGGGGGACTTGGTCTTCAAGGGGGAAGAATCCACCAGGGAGTGGATTCTGATTGGAGTGGTTTTGTTTTTTAGACAGGAATACTACAGGCAGTTGATGTCCATCAAGCAATTAACATTCCTTAATATCCAGAGAGGGGTTTGATCATCCACACCTGAAGGCCAACACGACTGTCAATGGGATTGCCTTACCTTTATGGGAGAGGGGGCCCAAATGATGTGGTGTCGGGCCAATCAGAAGGAAGACACACCCAGTTTTTTTTAGACTCTATCAGCCTCACTCAAAGTCTTTGGTCATTGAGAGAAAGGTCATAAACCCAACTTCTTGGTTCCTGCTCGCCCAACCAATAAATTGATCATGCTCAGTCTTTTGCTGAGGTGCCAGCATGACCTATCTTACTAAGAGCTTATTCATTGTTATTGTTAAAATGATATCTTGCCCTGGGGAAATTTGTGTCTTTGTTGCAATTTTATTCACCACACAGTCAGTCATATCTGCCTCAGAAGACAGTCATATCATCTATTACCAGGCTATACTTGGAACTTGACCAACTTGGCAGGATCTGTCAGAACTTGTCTTCCATTGGCATAGTATTTTTTCTTTTTCTTTTTTTTTTTCTTCCAAGATCATTTCAATATCATGATGGGTTATTGTAGTAAGAGTTATTTAGGAATTGGTGCCATTTCTATACTTTCATTGTTTCAATAAACATTTATTTTTTCAGATAAGAAGTTTGCATTCATAGAGTACAAAAGATCACAAATTTGGATTTTGAAGAGATCTTCAATGTCATCTAACCCATCCCCCTCATTTTTCAAATGAATATAGTGAAGCCCTGAGAGGTGTAAAGTAGTAAGCCTCAGGCTGGGATTTGATATAAATATGGGTATACATTGAGATAAAGTTTTGGAGTGGAGAAAATCTGAGTTCAAATCTTGTCCCTGAAACTTGTTAATAATTTGGCCATAGGAGAGTCATTTAACCAACCTGAGCCTCAGATACTTCATCTGTAAAATGAGGGCAATAATATCTGCCTCACAAGATTATTCTAAGGTTTAAAGATATTTCTTAAACAAACAAACACTCTTCAAACCTTAATGTGCTAAGTAAATTTTCAGTGACAACGATATGAAGATGCAAAAGAATGTCTTCTTGGATACAAAATAGCATGAGGACAGTTGGTATCACTTGATCTCATTGTTAAGCATGCTGCTTATCAGCACAGTCCACCCACTATACTGGCAGCTTTCCATTTCTCACACCATCTTCTCTCACAGGTTAAATAGAAATTGTATTATTTGGGTTTGCCAAATTTTTATTCTTTTCAGTCCAGTAACTGCTGATCCTACACTAGAAAAACTCATTTCAATGGAACCAAACCCCTGACCAGCTGTCAGCTCTCCAAAACATGTAACAAAACCCAGAATGTCTTCTGGGGTTGGCTGGTTTTCTGATGGATTGGGTTGTCTTGATGAAAAGCCAAGGTACATGGTTTTCACATGGCAATGAGAGCCATCTATCATTCCAGATGAATAAAGCCTGCAGTCATCAGCAGCATTTGGGAAAGGAATCACTCCCAGGAAAGCCATGGCCAACTGTCAGATCAGTAAGGGACATTATCTGTTAATGACAGCAGTGGCCATGAGGGGAAATATCTTTATGGTAATAAGCCATAAACATTGGGAAATGACTTGCTGTCCGATTCAGCATATTTCAGATTAGCTTGTAAGTCTTTAACAAGCACATGCTGAGCATGGGATCCCTTTGAACTCAGTAGCAAGATTTATTAATCCTAGAGTTTAAATACTGGTAGTTTAAGAAATTGAATAAAATCACCAACATTTTCCCAAAGAGGGTTAAATTGCTCATATGGTAGCATCTGTGCTAGAAACATCTGTGTACCATCCATATGTCTGGGATCCACATTACATTATCTGAGCATTTCTTTGTTGTGCAATGATTTTGTTCTTTCCCATCACACCTAGCACTGGGTATGTGAGGCAAGTCTAACTCAGATGCAAATTTTAATGAAAGGACTATTGTTTTCACCCAACTAATTATGCACTTTCACCCAGGACATTATTTCTCATTTCAGGTTATTTTAAATTGTTATTTTCCTGTCACTGACACTTGCTGTTTACTTTAATGGACCTATGATTTCATTGGCGTGAGTGACTTCTCCACTATCACATATTTCAACAACTGCACACCTGATCTTTTGTGATTCTTGTCCATGCCTTGCATACATCCTCCTGAGGGGATTCAATTAACATGCTGGATAATGGTCTTGTTTGGTTCTTTTTAATAGCTTAGCAATATCAATGGATCATGAAGGATAAGCTTCTGTTCCTTCTCATTGTTGCTATGTGATTGTTTCACTTCCCTTTAATATCTTTAATAGTATTAATCTTTAATGCTATCTCTTTTGTTAGTATGTTGTTACTTATCAATGCCCACCCATTGTGTCTTTCCATTACCATTTGTATTACTTGAAATTTTGATTCTTCTTTACGTTGTGATACTCTATATTTAATACCCACATATGATCACATCATAGAGAGAATATTAGTGCTAAAGGTATGGTCTGTGATATAATTTGTAGTTTTAGATCATTGAAAACACTGTAATTTTCCAAATGTGTCCCATTCTGAGCTTTTCCAATTATAAGCCTACTCATTTTTCTTTATCAGTGCCTGTCCAAAATGCATCCATCCATCCATCCATCCATCCATCCATCCATCTCTCTCTCTCTCTCTCTCTCTCTCTCTCTCTCTCTCTAATCTATTTATCTAACTATATAGTTAGAATATAATTACCAATTGCATCAAACCCTCAAATGTAATATAGCCTTCTCAGTGAAACAGCAAAAAAATGATTGTTGTAATTATGAAAACTGAGAAGACAAGATCAGTCAGTCCATAAACAGTTATTAATATCTACTATGTGCCACACACTACGGTAAGTATTGGGGATATGCTGAAAGGTAAAAGATGGTTCTTGCTTTCAAGGGCTTTACAATCTAATTGGGGAGACAATATGCAAACAAATATGTACAATAAAACTATATACAGAATAAATTAGAAATAATCAACAGAAGAAAGGCACTGGAATTAAGGGGTATCAGGAAAGACTTCCAAAAGAAAAGGGGGTTTTAGTTGATACTTGAAAGAAACCAGGGAAGACTGGAAGTGGAGATGATGTGGGAGATCAATTCCAAGCATGGGGAATACCCAGTAAAATGCTCAGTCAGCAGCTAGAGTGTTTTATTCAAGGAACAGTAAAGAGGACAATGTGAGGGGATCACAAATACATGGAGGTATAGATAGATTGATTCTGGACGTGATAAAGAGGCACTGCAGCTTATTATACAGGAGAGTGATATGGTCAGACTTGTATTACAGGAAGATCACTTTGACAGCTGAGTGGGGGATGAACAGGAACGGGGAGTTACTTGTGGCAGGTAGACAAAATTGCAGACTATTGCACAAGGCATTAGATGATGAGGGGCCGTAACAGGGTGGTAACTGTTAGAGGATAAAAGGGTGTGTATGCAAGAGGTGTTACAAAGATAAAATCAATAAGTCTTGGTGATAAATTGAATATGAGAAGTGAAAGAAAGTGTGAAAACTATGCCATACCACTGTAGAGAAAGATCAGTGCCTCCCTCTGTCTGTCTGTCTGTCTGTCTGTCTGTCTCTCTCTCTCTCTCTCTCTTTCTCCCCCTCTCCCTCTCCCTCTCTCCCTCTCTCTCAACTGTCTAATGCATATGAATGATTTTTGTCACTAATACCATAAAGTTATGCAAATTTCTCTCATATGGTTTTTTCCAAAAAGAAAAAAAAAACAAAAAATATTTGTTCAATAATCTGCTGAGTATTGCCATTAAGTGAGGAGTAAAACATGAACACATATGCTCACCTAAAGCATGTGCCAATGTCATAGAATCAAAAGGACTCTTTGTTAATGATTTTATATATGCACACATATATGAACATACATATATGTATTATGGCATGTTATTAGCAATAAGCATTTTTAGTCCATCTTATTTTTTTCTGATGCAAATAGCTCAAATATCTTTCCTTCATTACTGTGCTTTCACTAAAAGATTTAGCTCAGTTTCAGGGTTTGATGCAATTAGTAAAATGTCGTCCAGATAGGAGCATTTGGAGACCATTTTCATCAATAGGGAATTCATTTGCTTCCATGAAACTGGCATACGCTTTCAAGGAACATATGCCTTACTCATTTACATCTCATATAATGTCAATTTTCAGCAAATTTTTGATCAAAGTTTTTTTGACAGTGACATCTGCCATGGAATTTTGTATAAGTTTAATGTATTCATGGGAGAGACATTGAGGAGGGACTTTGAGTTACCATTTGGTACTCTTTTCTCTTACCAAATACTTATGAAAGTTAATAAAATAAGTAAAATATATTTTATATATCTATACATCTTAGTTAATTGCATGACTGTAAAGATCTCCATTGTTATAGAAAACCATCTATGAAATTCTGATACTTCCAAAATATTTGTGTAGAATATAGACATTAAATGTTCATATATCATCTATCTGAAAAATTTTATGGAGATAGGTAAGCAAACATACAGATTGGCACATGCTGATGTCTTTTTTGACATCTGGAGGGAAACTCTGTCTATAATGTTCATTCTTCTAAAATCTTCATTGTCTTTTAAAAATATATGTATTAAGAAAGTAATCCCTTTAAAGTTTTATTGCATTCGGAAGAGATTTCTTCAGTGTGTATTTGGATCAAGCCAGGCCCCTATTTGCAGTATTCTTTAGTGTCATTATCACATAGCCCATATTTTATTGATGTGACAGTGTCCAAATGCAGGGATTCCATTATTTCCCACCAATGAGAACACATTAGTTTAAAAATCTGGCAGATCATATTGATCCTTGTTTCTTATCTTTCTCTCATCCTCGTCTTTAAATGTTCTTGGGATGATATGATTTGGCTGGATCTTCCAAAAAGTTTTTAAAGGCTTAACTTTTTTACTTCAATTGTTTTCAATATTTTTGAGATAGTGATGCTTCTCTTCTCTTTTGCAGTACTTTGCAAATATCTTTTACTACAAACAAAAACGGTGTTGCCTTCGTTGTCATAAAGCCTTCTTAATGTACAGAGCCTCCCCATGTTATGCATGGCTTTATTGAGAAAGAAATCTTTTTTAAAGCTTAAATTAATCTTAATCAAGTTTTAAAATATTTTACAAGCCAAGAACTGAAGGAGTGATCATGCTGGAATTGCAATATTGCTCAGCACTTTTAGCCATCCCAAATGGCTATTGGACAAAAAAAAAATCCCGCCATCTTTTTTAATACCAGTACTCTTCTGGTAATTCTTTATGGCTGTGGACGTACAACATCATAGCCTCTGACATATTAACAATGATGATTCCCATGAAGAAGGAGCTACTAACTTAATCACCTAGGAAACCCATGACTAGAAATGTGGATGGGTCAGTAATAGCATGAAAATTAGGGACAAGAGAGTGACAGCACAAGGGCTGTCACAGTTAATATTCAAAGATCTATAGGGAGGCCTACAGTGTGATAGGACAGTTATCTGGGGAAGATTTGTGAGAAGTCAAAGACAAGGACTGTTCAGGATAATTTCTGTTGTGGCAGAAAGTAAGCCACATACACAAGGTAACACAGCTATTGAAGTATTGAGGTATATTTTTATCAATTAGACAGTTCCTATGCAAGGATACACAAAAGAAACAGTATTAGACAACCACAACCACTGGAGAGAGGTTTAACATACCTGAAAAAATATTTTCAAAGAATCACTAAATTCTAGAGCCGGAAAGGAAATCAGTGGCCCTGTACTCTTATCCCAATTCTAGCTTTGCAATTCTTTGTATGCAGTATTCAAGTTAGTAGACCCTTGAATTTAAAATATAGAGAAGAACTGCAACTCTTTTTTTTTTTTACCTTTGGTCACAGTGACATTGTAAAATACTGTGTGTCTTTATGGGGCTCCTGAAATAATCATTTAGTCAGTATCTCTTTTTTTTTTGTTCACACCAAACAGCCAAAATCTACTTTCAGGATCAAATCGATTTATTTGTAAGTGAACTCTTTTATATTCCTGGAAAATAAATTTAAATCAGTGGTGTTTCCATAGGAAGCTATACCTTGGTGTTGGTATTTATGATGTATGTGTGGGGATGGGAGGAGAATGTTACTTAAACTTAGTGATTATAGCATTTAATACCAGATTTGGGTTAACTGAAATTAAAAAAGCAAATTATCCAAATTTAGTAGTAATAGTACAAAAATAGTAATCCAAATTACTAAAGAATTACTAAATACCAAATTACTAAAGAAAAGACAAGGACAATGAAAATTACAGTATTCCATGTGATGTTTTATTTGATGTGTGGTTTTCTACACAAATATCATTTTCCTCAAGAATGTAAGCCTGGTATTTAAGGGTTTTTTATTTAATCCCTGAAGGGACACCAGCAGAGAATTGGAATAGGGAAATCATTTTTCTTTTCTAAAGGACAGAGCTACAGTGGTGGCATCATTTGGGCTTGAGCAGGAAATACACGGGCCTTATTTAGTTTAATTTTTAACTTTTGAGGGAAAATTCCTGTGTACTCTTTTCTCTTGCCAAGTGCATCAGTTACTATGGAAACAATTGCATTGCTATAAGTAGAGTTTGCAGAGACATTCATAAGTATAATATAAACTTAATTTATGCTGTGATTTGCAATACATACCCTTGCTGTTGCAAAGGAAGGACTGTGTGTGTTAGCCATTACCACATATGGCTCCAGGGAAAAGAAAATTTGAACATTAGATATCTAGATATTTAGACGTTCACAGTGAATAGCTCATTGAGGGACCCCATGAGGGAATTAGGCTCACAGTTTTGAAAACCACATGTATTTTAACTTTCTTTATACTATGCCAGGTTTGGTATCTTGGACTAATTATATATTTCTTTACCTGCCAGCCCTAGAGATTTAGCTTGTGTTCTAAAAACTGACCTTATCTTCTCAAGCATCATTTCTAGTATACCTGTGAGAATTAGACTTTGCTTCTGCTTACAATTTTTCTATGGCCACAGAAGGTAGAATGGAAGCCAGATCACTCTGGTATGGCTGCCTTGGCCAATTAGCCTGGCAGAGAAAAAAAATCGATTTATTAGGACATTATGCAGTCTTGATTGGAAAATTGGTCTTATAAAAAGCCTGCAACATGGAAAGATGTGTGTGTGTGCGTGCATGTGTGTGTGTTTAGGAAGAGGGTTTGGGAAAGGAAGCAAGTGGAGAAATGCAGGATTAACTGACCTTACAACTAGAAACATTCCTGGAGAACTGCAGATAAATCAGAAGGCTATGTAACAGCAATTTTAGGTCAGCTTCCATTTGATTAACTTACAGAAAGAAGTTTGCAGAAACTTTAATTTAAATAATGCCTTTGATGGTGTCTCAGGTGATTGCTTTTTCTCTACCCTTACTTCTATATTAGGCCCTCCTTTCTTGATCACCTTGGTTTATTTTGGCTAAAATGACGATAGAAAACATTTATGTTAATTAGGGTTTGAGGAGCCAAAATTTACAAGGAGGGTTGAATATGGCCTAGAAAATAGAAATAGAGTAAAAGCTAATATTAAGTCAATAGTAAAGTGCTTAAGATGATTCTTGATCAGCAATTCTAACCAGATATCCTAACTACAAGAAAGTCGTCCATACTAATGAGGAGGCCTTTTGAAGCAGGAAATGAACTGCTTCTCTACTAATCTCCAGATCTGAGGAAAAAAAAAGATATTATTCTAGACAATAATTTTTTATTTAAATGCCTTTTTAATGAAGTTTCTTCTCTAATAAAAAATAGGTCAGCCAAATCAAGAAAAGTGCATAGCATCAAATATAAATATAATAACATAACACTGAAAATGGAAACGCATTAGAATTCCAAGACTGTCCTACAAATCACACAAGTAATATTTCGAACAAATTGCACTCCGTTAGGGTTGAGGAATGCATCTTTGCCCATTTGGAATATTTTTAAAAGGACTAAAAGTATCACCCCCAAATTCTATATTTCAGAGATTTGGACTGTTTGTACCAATATGTATTTTTGCTTATAAGCTATCTCACGCTGGGTGCATGCTATCCTCAAATTTAAGTTCATGATATGTAGAGACTAAATGAATGAGAGAGGAAAAAAAAAACTAAATTCAAATATTTTTTAAAAAGATATTTATTGACTGGCACAGATTTCCAGGTCTTTGTCCATAGTGATATACTCTGACCACTACAGTAGACTCCATTAGTATTGACAGTGTCTCAAGTTCAAAGACCTAAATTTTCATCTCAACACTGATTTTTACAGTGTAGCCAATATGTGGACCTAGCTCACCCATGGAGAAAGTATGGCTCATAGAGTCCATGGAGGGTATATGTTTCCTTTTATTATCTCCCTCTGGGTTGGCTTACTTACCTAATCTGTACTTATTCTGATAAGTCTGCAGACTTTTCTGGAGTTGGTAGCTGGCCATGGCTATGACAAAAAAAGGCTCTATTTCAGTCCCCTAGTTTCAACCTTGATGTTGGGGAGATACACTTCTACTCGTCATCAACAAACATTATTAAGTACTTGCTATATGCCAGGTACTTCCATAGTTTCCACTATATGTAGTGAACCCTGACTGATATGCTTGCCATTTATACAACAGTCATCACTTTTTTTTTATTTTGAGCTTAAAACCCTCTAAAAGTACATTTCCACATATATAGAAGTGCAGAAAAATTATACATAAAACCATAAACCTCTATTTCATATAGCTTGTCTTAAAGTAATAAATTCCATGTTACTTTCAAAACTGTCTTGCTTTTCTGTGTTTCCATCTGAATTTCTTTCTTTCTTTTTTTTTTTTTAATATTTCAATGCCTCCATTGGCATCAGTATTGCTAGTCCTCTTCTCCACCAAGTTCTCAAATTATAAACCAAGAGACAGAAATATAACAAAACCTTGTCACAAATAAGCACAGTCAAGTTAAATGAATCCATACAATGTCCATATTTTTTGAGTCTTTTTACCTTGACTCCACCATCTTTGTATCAACAACTTGACAAAAGATTCCTTCTCACTATCTTGTAGGGCTTTTAATAGCAGCTCATGCATTCCTACAAAGCCAGCATTAAAGAGGTTCCAGGCTGAAAAGGAACTTCTCTTTAGGAAAAAGCACTGATTAATTGTGGGCACGCTTCCAAAAGGAAGTCAGTGCATTTAGCAAACATGGGACACAATGATTGAAGCTGTTATTGTTCAATGAGGCACATTGCTGGAAGGTGATAAGTAATATTAAAAACAGCAAATGATATTGCCAGATTCAGTCCCACCCTGCATAGTGCTGGAGGCAAAGTGGATCAAAGATAATGATGACTGAATGATGGTAAGAAAGGACACTACCCACAGAATTTTTTTTAATCAAAGGAGTATTTAGGTATTAACTATCAAAATAGTCATTTGCATCATCAAAGTTCCACTGCTAATCCTGACCCTTTTAATGGTAGATATTAAAATTCCAGGCTCCCAGTCATCAAGAAAGGCCAAAGTTCTAGCCAAAAATCCATATAAATGATGATCCTCCATTTTCCCTCACACCTGGGGTTCCCAAAGGCCTTTTAAGTGGCTCAAACCCAGCCTGCAAGAAGACCTTCCTGGTACCAGATTCCTAGGAAACCATGACAAACCAGGTCTACAATAGCTGAGGACTAATAGAGAATGATGTGAAAAATTAGTGGAGTCCTATGCAAATGGGGTACAAAGGGCTGGGGTGTCCAAATCCTCAGAGGTGATTACATCTAATAGTGATGTGGCACAAGGTTCATTGGGGATACTACCCTAATGGAGATTAGTGATATTTGGTACTGGTGGCCCCAGACTGGACACATTCTGAGGCTCATCCTACAATATTAAGGTTCACATACATTGTGAGGGTGGAAATCACAGCAATACTCCTAGGAGTAGGAAAATATTTCATGTTAACAATGTGATATGGCATAGTATAGGTAAATCAGTGGCTTTTCAATGAGCTTTCCTCACTGTAATGGCCCAGGTTCATGCTATTCTCAAATGCAAGTTCAGGATCTTGAGAGATGTAATCAATGAGGAGGAAAAACAATTATATTTTTTTCACTTATCAGCAGCCTGAACCAGGACTACCTCCCATAAATCTGTTATGGTAATTAGCTTGGGACTTTTTTTTTTTTTACTATTTTCTCCTTTGGAATTCTGAGGTAATCAAGTACCTCTGATGAGTTTTGATTTTCAAATGTAATGACAAGCAAAGCAGACTTTTTGTTGTCTTTGTTTTGGAGGGCTTCTCAGAACTAAGGAATCTTTGATTGAATCAGGAATCTTTGATGACCTGCTTATGTCAAGGGAAGACCTAGTTCTGCCTGCCCTCTGACCCTGAGCAAGCCTTTTAGTCACAAGAAGGCCTAAGTGATGTGGGTTTGAGTTGCATGGTTGTGATGCTCTTTGACCCTGAAGAAGTGTGTATAAACTCAGAGGTTAGTGTTTTGCCTTTGGGGGCACACTCATTAAAAGAGTGGTGACAAGACTCTGGGTAACCATTGAAGCATCCTCCTCCCTGCCCCCATTTTGAAAACCCAGATGTTGGTGTTTCTCTCTGGCAAATATGTATTGCTATGGATAGACTGATTTGTGTTTATTTGCTTCGTTTATATAATGTACGCTTGTAATTTCTGTTTGTGTTTTCTCTGAAGTTCAGGGTGCTGACTTTTCCCCCTGAACTAAGTAAATTATATGTGTATGTTTGATTAAAGTAAGATTGTTAACCCCTTAAAGTTGCTTTCCTTAGAAAAGCAGATCAAAGAACCTGTGCTAAGCAGCCCTCCTGTGTGTTGGTGTTATGGGTCTTATACCCTCACAACAGCTGCTAGCAACATTGTTACAAAACCCAACAAATCCATTCCCGCTATTCAGTTAGGATAATTTCTAACTATGATAGGGGCGTAGATTACCTGTTTCTCTCCCATCTTTAATCAGACAGCAGTATTTGTGCTTTATATGTTGATTTCCAGCCATACATCTGACTCTACAAGTTTCTATATCTAACCTGATTAGGATCCCTAAATGATGATAGTCATCTGGCCTTCTTTGTTCAGTATACCCCTAATGTTCTAAGCCCTGCTTCTCACATAACAAATATTCACTTAGATTTAATTTTGGAGATTCCCTTTCCCCTCATCCCACTTTATTTATTCACTGGAAGTAAACACAGAAGATGAGGTGTTAATGGGTTAACAACTGGAGTGATCCCTCTATAAAGTTTGAACACCTCTCCATATGATTGATTCAAAAGAGAGCAAGGTAGTTAGATTGGATAAAGAAAGAATGGGTAGATCCTTGAGGGATCCTTAAAAGGTACAGTAACCCCCATGGTCCTTTTAATATTTTAGTTTCACTTCGAGATTGGTCAGGAGGATAACACAAGAACCTGGAAAGAAGGTTCACCTCTCGTAGGGAAGGAAATTTTCTCTACTCATCACTTACTAGTCAGTGTCATCTAGTAAGCAACAATGCTATTTGTCCAGGAGGAAACACTTCATTCAGCATTTAGACAACAAACCTAAGAGAATCTGAAGAATGGTTGAGGGAGGATAGACTCCAGAAAAACATGGATACAGAGAGGTATTCACTTAAGTCCAGAATCAGCTGCAAGAAGTGTGACACCTGGCAGCAAAGAATTTCCTCAAGGCTCAAGAGATTTCTAGCTGTCTAGGCAATTGAAAATGAGAGGAATGAGGGAAGAAAGAAAGAATTATATGGCTCTGTCATTCTAGAGTTGTGCCTTTTCACTTTTTTTCCCTCCACGTATGCCTTACTACCATGGCACTCTAAGTTTGTGCCCACTCTCCTCATGGATACGCTATATATTACTGAAAGAGTATGTCCTAGCTTTGGAGGTGCGTAAGGACAATGCAGCTTGCAGCTGCTGCTGAGGTGCAAGACCCAACAAGACCAGCAACAAGAGTTGCCAGCACAAGTTCTTTGATCTGTTTTTCTAAGGAAAGCAACCTTAAGGGGTTAACAATCTCACTTTAATCAAACATACATGTATCATTCACTTGGTTCCAGGGGAAAATCCAGCACCCTGAACTTTAGAGCAAATAAAAACAGAAATTAAAAACAGAGACAATATAAACAGAGCAAATAATACAATTCAACAGACAGGCTTTGTCTGATCAAGACATCACATACATAATTACAGAAAAGAGAAGCACCAACATCTGGGTTATCTTCAAACGGGGGTGGGGGAGAGTGCTAGTGGCTACCCAGATCAATACTCTTCCAGTGAGTGAGAGCCCTAAACAAAAGCTAACCTCTGAGCTTATATAACCTTCTCAGTGCTGGAAGGCTTCACACCTAATCAGCAAAAGTGTGTGGGCCTGGGGCTTTGCACCTAGTAAGACTTAATCAAAGGCACTTTATTACCTTAGCATTCTAAAAGAGAAAACAGTAAAAAGCCCCACCTCAATTAATATTACAATGGGATGTGCTTTTGTAGTACCAATGCCATAGCCATAGCAGCTATGGCTGCTATGAACATGCCGGCATAGTTCTGAATCACAAAATACAACAGACTCTCTTCATTGAAGGTGAAACCAAAACATTTATTCAAACACCAGAAAGCCAAATCCACCATAGCAACAAAGAAATCTATATATATTATCAATGCAGGGGGCACAGACATCCCCAAGCCTTCCTTCTGTTAGGGCCTTCCCACAAATGAACACCCTCCAGCAAAATCACTCCCTGGCTCTCACTTATCGTAGCTGCTGCTCTGTGTCTCACTCTGCCAGCTCTGACTGCTGCCTCTCAGCTCTGCTCTATCCTTCCTGTTCCACCCCTTCTTGCTTCATCTGTTAGGCAAGCTCCTCCCACCACAGACTCACGTGACTCAGACTTCCATTTGACTCAGGTCACATGGGCCTATTAATGGATGGGAAGCGCTTCAAATTTTATTACCATTACAGCTTTCAAGCTACTGCTCCTAATATTACATCTTAAGAGATGCTTCTGCTAAGTACTTCTGCAATTGTATCTTCTGTCAGAGTGTAAATGAGAGCATGCCACTGGCGACTTGTGATTTTTTTTAGAAGTAGTCACCTACAAGATTCCTTAGAAACTAAATTAGCAGCTGCTCCCTGAAGATTTAACCTCCAAATAATAGCACACATTGCAGAAGTAGCTCAGATAGGATATTATAAATGAAAACCAATTAGAATGAGGAAGAAAAGAAAATTTGTATAACAAATCAATCAACAAACGCTAAGTGCCTACTATGAGGCAAATATGCTATATCCTATAGGTTCCAAAGATAAAAAATATAACACACTTTTGGCACTGAACTGAATACTGAAGGAAGCTATATATTTTGAGGCAGAAGTGATGAGGGAAAAAACATAAACAAAATTTTTAAATGTAAGATATTTTGAATTGACTAGCAAAGTAAGATATTTTAAATTAATTCCTCCTTGATATTTAGTGACTAAGTTGTACTCATTCAGGGCAAACATTAACGAAAAGGAAATACCCGTGGAAACATTCAGGAAATACCTATGTGAAACAATTCAGTGCTCAGTCCTAAACAGATTTTGTTGTTAGTTTTAGCTATAGAAATATAAACGTGTATATATGTGTGCAGGTTGAGTGTTCATATTATTACATGTACTCAATTATCCTTGGATTTAACATCTAGTTTTTTTAGACTGAACATCTTTATCTTAATTATGACTATCAGACTTGCACGATGAATCCCTCTGGGTATGCCTGAGATTTACAAAGGATTTTTTGAATAGGCTATTTATGAGTCCAAAAGCAACTATTTGTTTGGGAGGAGGGGAGACAGCTACCTGTAAACATTTATCATGTAGCAAATAATTAACTGACTTTGTTTACAATGGCCAATGCCAAACACACCCAGAAGGATTTACAGCAATTTATGTTCACATCCTTCCAGTAGGAAAACAAAATAAAACAAATAAAACACATAAAAAGTAGCTTTATATGAGAGTCCATGGAATTTGGAATTTATTACCTGGACCAGTTTTTGGAGTTTCTTTTTGGAACATGACAATACTTAAAAAAGCTTAAGGCAAGGGAAAACACTGCAATGGCAAACCAAACTGAATAGTCTTATGGGAGCTTGTATGAAAAAGAATCTTTCTGAACATGAAAAGTAGTCTTTTTAAACTAAAGATATTGATATTTTCCCAAGTGATCTTTCAGAAATAATTTGTGAATTAATTAATATGAAGACATTTATATTTAGTTGTCTTACATAGAAAACAAAGCTGTAAAGTTTATATGAAACAAAGGTTGAAAAAAAAGCTGGATGTGATTGTTTCAGGACTGCATTAAAACAGAGAACTTTTCTATATAAAAACGTCATTTGAAAACAAAAGGATTTTTAAAATGCTTGTTTTGTGCATCATAAGCAGAGCAGCCAGATAGAATGGGAAAAACGTTGGATTTGGAGTCATCAACCTGAATTTCAACTCTAGTTCTGCCATTCTTAGATATGAGACCTTGTATTATGTATTTCCCATCTGAGTCTTGGTTTCCTCATGCAAACAAAAAGAGTCTTTTAATCCTTGATATATTTACTTCATAGAGTTGAATACAAACATATGTGTGTGTGTGTATATATATATATATATCTCTACATATATTCATTTATAAACATATTATACACGTATATGTATATATGCGTGTATAGATACATACATGTGTGTATATACATACATATAAACGTGTATATGTATACATACATATATGTATGTATATGCATATATATATATATATACATGTATACGTATATATATGTATATCATTGAGTATACTGATCAGTTACCCCACTAAAAGTTTGTGATGAAATATTAACTAGATACATTTTTCATATCTTTATTGTTAACTTGCTTTGAACCAAGCTTGGATATGTTTGTTGTCAAGCAGGAAGTCTGTTCATATTGTCTAGGCAATTGGTCAAGTCTCTTAGGCCTATGAAATATAAGAGAGTTGGTTCAGAACTCAAGGGAGTTGAGTCCTTCGCCACAGAGAGGAGAGAGAATTCCAGCTAAGAAGGAATCAGTTGGGTTGAAGGAAGAGACCTCTTTGGGCCTTAATTTTTGGACAACCTCCCTGTTTCTTCCCCTACCCCCGCCCTGTCCCAACACACTATTATCTGGAAGAAACTTGTGAACTGTTCACTTTGAAGATTTGGGGAGATTTGGATGTTTTCTTCTACGTCCTAGAAGTATCTGAATTGGGGTTCAAGAATATACCACATATGATGAAGAAAGCAGAATCAAAGAACACAACCAAAAAAAAAAAATACACCATGCCTAAGGGGAACATCCTGAGGACAAGCAACAAAAAGACTTTCAGGAGCTGTAGGTTACGTTTTAGCCTCAGATTTCTGAAGCTTAAGCCCAATTTCCCCTGGATTTTTTAGATTCATGCAGAAGAGTCTCTTGTGCTTTTTTGAGAGAAGGTTTATACCGATTTTACCAACTACACTGAAATTGTAAAATACCCTTTCTAATTAAGTTGTGCTGACTAATTGATAATCAACTGATAATCATAACAGGGAGCTTATTATCATATATATGTTATATATACATATATCATAGCTTAGGAGCTATAGTATGAAAAAGATTAATGCTTTAATGCTATCCCCTCATTCCCTCAGTGCTAGAGAGCCCTGAGACCTCTCAGTACACATGTTCTATGGGCCAATACAGCTAATCAGCATGAGGGTAAGTTGAGATAGTAGCTCTAGAATCTATATATGCTACATATTTAAAGAGCTTTGCAGTCGTAATATGATATACATCCATGTTTTTGAAAAGAACATAAATTGTAGCAGTAGTATGCTCACTGCAGTTATATTTAAAATGGAACAAGTACAGACAAATACAAACCTTAAGAGATTAGTCTCTGCTGAACCGTATTGATTATCTTTGGCCATCTTGCTTTATAGTGATGCTCATTTTCCAGCAGTACCCTGGATGGCACCCCTAGGACCGATGAATTATATTCTATATGTGAGTCTTTGGTTACAAGGAAGATAAGTTGAGCAATTCTTACAGATCAGCATTAATGGATAAAAAAATGCTAATTACTTACTCTGTACAAGGTACCTTGTTATATACCATGATATAAATACAAAAATACAACAGTTCTCATCCTGAAGGAACTTTGGTTTTACGGGGGAAGGTGGAACACATTGCGGGTTTGGGTCAGGGAAGGGAGATTTGCTCTTGGGTCCAAAGGGATGAAGACTGAAGCCATAAGTGACAGTGATCATTCCCTATCCAGAAATAACAGGAATATTCAATTTGCTTGTTATTCATAAAGCAAAAGGTAGAAATGAGTGAGCAGTACAGTTTTGGTTCAGGGAAGATCAATAAACTTGAGACCTATAGAGTTGTCTTCTGTTTCAGTTAGAGATTTCACATTTTTATTTGTTTGTTCAACAAGCATTTATTAAGTGTACACTAGGTGCAAAGGCCTTGTGCCATAGTGCAAAGTGATATATAAAGACAAAAACACAGTGAACTTCTTGAAACAAGAGACTGACTTTTTCCTTTTTGTTGCCAGAAATTATCTGGAAAATGCCTAGCACATAGAAAGCACTTGCTAAATGCTTATTGACTATATTCAAAGGACTTGCTTTTATTCTATTGGGGAGAAAGAACATGTACATGGAAAAACAAATAACCAAAGTAGATACATAGTATTTATGGTGAGGGCAGAGGTGATGTAGAACCCTAAAAACTATGGAAATTAGGAAAACCCTCATATAGACAGAGACATTTGAACTAGGATAGACAGGATTTTGGGAGTCGAGTTAGAAATGAAGGAGGTAGCAGGGAGGCATTCTAAGAATGGAGGCTTTTTGTAAAGGTTTGGAAAACCGAGGTGAAATGTCATTTACAGGGAAGAGCAAAACAGTAGCCTGGTCAGCATTTTGTGTGTGAAGGAGAGTAATGTGAGAATAATCTGGACAGGTAGATCAAACTTCATATTTGAAGGGTAAAATAGAAGAGCCAGAAGGATAAGAAAAAGTTTCATTTTTTTAAACAATCTAGTAATTGTACTGAACTTACTCACTTGGCACCGGGATGGCCTCATGAGCCCTAGTTCAATTCAGCAATAAATGTGAGGATCCAGGGTGTTAAAGTAAAATCTCTTTTCTCCAAGAGAAGGTGCCAGTTACTCTCCCTGAATGGCTCCCATTTGCTGTAATCATTGCCGCCCTTATTAGGAGCCTCAGAAAACAGCTTTGAATGTGATGAATTAATGTGCCTGCAGGGACTGATTGTAAGGCTTAGCTGGAAGAAAAGTCATCAGAGTTAAAATAGAAATCGAAGGAAGCTGGGCCAATGTGGTATGAAAGGAAATTAAATACGGGCCCAAACATCAAGTAATGTTTAGATGGAGACACAACCCCATAGGGGTAAGAATATTCCAAACTGTGGCTGCCACAAACCTTGTTTCCCAGAGGGTCTGTAAGCTTTCAGATATGAATGGCAAGTAATGCAGAAAACTTTTTCAAGTTCTTGGGTTAGGGTAAGTTTAGGTAAGAAGCCAAGAGCCAGAAAAATAGAAACTAGTTAAACCCTGCACTCTTGAGTTTCTGTTCTTTGTCTCAACAGAAAACATGAAATCCCCCACCCCATAGTGCTTAAATAAGTGAGAAATTAGTAGCATATGAAAACTACAAATTAAAGCCGCATCCCCTCAGATGACTGACATAGGTGGCTGAGGCCTAGAATATTGAAACCCCTGAAGAGCTGTCAAATGGGATACAGAGGCAGAATTGTACAATGAAAAACGCACTCTGGAGTCAAAGGGCCTGTTTTCAAATCCCCTGTCTAATAGTACCCTCTATGGGGCCTTCTGCAGCAAGGTTGTACAATGGATAGAGTGTTGGGCCTGATAATGGGAAGACCTGAGTTCAAGTCCAGCCTCAGGCATTTACTAGCTATGCGACCCTGGTCAAGTCACTTAACTTCTTTTTGCCTCAGTTTCCACATATATAATATGGGGATAACAGCACCTCCCTCTCATGGTTGTTGTGAAGATCAAATAAGACAATAATTTCAAAGCACCTGATACACTGCTTGGTACAGAGGAAATGTTATATAAGTATTCATAGCTATAAACATCGTCATCATTGTGGACTCTGGACTTTAGTTTTCTCATTCATAAAACTAGAAGAATAAAAAAATGACCTTTGAGGTCCCTTCCAATTCTGGATCCTATTTTAGGAAAAATTGGAAATGCCATAAAAACCACTACATCAATATTCCATGTGCCTTGAAGGATAAAGATGAGGTTTGAGTTCACAGCAACAAGTTAAATAAAAAAAAAAACTTGTATTACGTATTAGAGAATAATAGATATAGAGCTGGAAAGATCTTAGAGGGGGTGTCCAACCACCTCATTTTACAAATGGGGAAATTGAGCTTGGGGAGGTTAAATGCCAATACCCAGCTGTTAAGAATCTGCAGTAGAATTCAAATCAATGTCTTCCTGACCTGAGATTGAGCCCCCATTCAGCAAATTATAGTGCATCTCAAATTGACATTAAACTGGTTTGCTCTTCTCTATTAATTATGTTAAGTATTACTCATTTTATATAAGATTTTCAAATGCAGGAAAACAAAAAAATGACCTCTCTGTAATGGTAGAAAACCCATCCAGGCATGAACAAGGATTCCACTACTGCTGTTGCCAATCATTAAATCAATCTAAAAATATTTATTAAGTGTCACTAACTAAAGAAAAGAAGGCAGGGCACCTGGTAGAAAACTTATGGGAGAGCGTGGACAGGAGTTTCCTAGAATGGGCAGGCATGCATGAGTTTCTATTGATTGGTGAAAACTAGTTTGAATGGGATGGCCAGCCTCCTAGGATACATGACAAGTTTAATAAACCCAGAAATTGGGCTTTATTTCCTCCCCCAAATTCTAGTTAGTTTGGCATAATTAGAGTAAAGTTTTATACATCCCTGCCCTACATTACTTATTCATTATTAGGCAATTTAGAAAATACTCTTACTTTACTGTTCCTATAAATAACAGGGCTGACTCCCATTGGTGTCATGCTGCTTCTTTTTCTAAAATTCAGTATAAGTTGGAACCCTCAGGGGCTCTAGGCCTTCAGCTCTAATGGTACAGTTCCAAGATACAAAGCCACTCCACTGTGGTGTGCTGCCTTCTGTTCAGAGTGGGGGAAGTAGAGACTGCACACTGAGACCATTCCCTATTGGCCTCTATCTTCCTCCCTGCTTTCTACTCCTACTGTAACAAAGTTGCATTAACTGCTATCCCTGGGCAACTTTGCAGTCCTTTATCTGAACTCTCCTGCATCACAATTTCTATATTCATCATTGGATAGAATACTTGTAATGAGATCACAGATTCACTTTGGTTTTGGAGTTACTGAGTCTAGGTTACCTAAGGATTAATTTTTCAATTTGAGTTTTGCCATTTCTATTTATTAGCTGTACTCATTTTCTCTAGGCCTCAGTGTATTTTTAAATAATATTTTTTCCAATTACGTGTAAAAACAACTTTTTAACATTCTCTTAAAAATTTTGAGTTCTAAATTCTTTACCTCCATCCTACTTTTCCCCCTCTCTGAGATGGCAAGCAGTTCGATATGTTATTCATGTGAAGTCATACAAAACATATTTCTATATTAGTCATGTTGTGAAAGAAAATGGACAAAAATACATTAAAAATAAAGTTAAAAAAAAGTATGGTTCAATTTGCATTCAGACTCCATCAGTTCTTTCTCTGGAGGTAGACAGCATGTTTTGTCATAATTACTTTGGAATTGTCTTGGACCATTGTATGTCTGAGAACAGGAAAGTCATTCACAGTTGATCATTACATAATATTGCTGTTACTGTGTACAATGTTCTCCTGGTTCTGCTCACTTCACTTTGCATTAGTTCATGTAAATCTTTCCAGGTTTTTCTAAAACCATCCCCTTCATCATGTTTTTATAGCACAATAGTATTCTATCACAATCATAAATGCAACTTGTTTAACCATTTCCCAATTAAGGGGCATCAGTTTCTAATTCTTTGTCACCACAAAAAAGGCTGCCACAATATTTTTCTGTATATAAGTCCTTCTCCATTTTAACATCTTTTGGTATACACATCTACCAGTGCTATTGTTTAGTCAAAGTATATGCACGGTGTTTTAGCCCTTTGGCCATAGTTCCAAATGGCTCTCCAGAATGGTGGGATCAGTTCACAACTCCATCAATAATGCATCAGTCTCCCATTTTCTCCAAATTCCCTCCAACATTTGAGATTTTCCTCTTTTATCAAATTAGCCAATCTGATATGTATGAGGTAGTACCTTGCAGTTGCAAATTATATTTCTGTAATTAATAGTGGCTTAGAGCATTTCTTATGATTCTAGACAGCTTTAATTTCTTCATTTAAAAACTTATTGTTCATATCCTTTTATCACTTATTAATTGGGGAATCATTCATATTCCTATAAATTTGAGTCAGTTCTCTATATATTTGAGAAATACATAAATCTTAGTTTCTTTATAAAATGAGTAGGCTAAACTAAATGATGTTTAAATTTTCTCCTCAATCCTAATTAATTAATGAATTTTCTTGCCCACTTGACATTGTGTTGATCTTATGAACCAAAGTAATAAATTGGAAGATTCAGAATGTTAAAGCAAAATTTCTTTTTCTCCAAGGCATGATACAAACAGGACTGTCTAATGGTGATGATGACGATAATGATGATGATGATGATGATGATGATGATGATTTATTAAGTACTTATTATGGGCCATGTATTGTGTGCTAAGTGCTGGGAATACAAACCCCCAAAGCAAGACAGTCTCAGATCTTAAAAAAAGTTTTCATTCCATTAGGGAAGTTAAAACAGGGACCATGGGAAGATTTTTTGTTATGGGAAGCCACAGAGTTGTTGAATAGAACCTCACAATAATTACTTGACTTTTCTAGGACTTCAAATTATGATATGGCTTTTCTTTCCAGAGATAGGTCTGGTTAGATATGGTCAACACTAAGACAGTATAGCTCCTGAGTAGAACCTAGAGGGCTCAGTTTGTGGTGAAGAATAAGGTGGCAGAAACTGCACCAGGCAGGCATAACTTGGATTGATTGAATGATTGGAAAATATGAATGCTAAGTTAACAGTCCTGCGCTTTGTTTTTTTTGAATCAGAATCATAGGATTTGGTACTGGAAGGGACCTTAGAGGCCCTGTAATCACAAGATAATAGAATCCTAGATCTAAAGTTAGAAGAAAGTCCAGAGATCCTGTTATTCCTCCCATTAATTTTACAGATGAGGAAACTAAGGTTAAAGACTTGTCCAAGATCACATAGTGAGTAGAAGGAACAGGATTTAAACTATTCTTTTGACTATAGTAGAATCAGGGCTTTGTAAGTTGTATCATACTGTTTTTTGACTATTTGTGAAAAGAATTCCCAATCAAACATGTTTTTGCATGAATGTATGGTTTAGAAAATGTCATTGAAGTACAAGACAATGTATGATTAAAACAATGTATACATTGAGGGACTTTACATATACATTCATAATATGAAATTTCCTGGTTCTAGTTTATCATAGAGACAAACAACTTCAGTTTTCCTAATGTAAAAGCAACATAGGCCAGATAATCTTTTATGGGTTCCAAGACCTTGATTTGCTAAAGCCAAGAATACAGACAATAGTAGTTATGAAGAAGCTAGCCATTTTCTTTAGGTTTCAAAGAAATTTCAGTACATCCTTGTAACTAGAACCAGAGAACTTGTATCTGACCCCAGGGCTTTCACCTTTCACTACTTGCTATACTTCCAAGTTACCACACACTAAATTTGAATGGGGAGATTTTGGGAGGAATATGGTTTCTTTTCTGCCATTGTAGGAAAGCCATGAATGGGATGGATAATTGTGAAGACTTCACAGGGTATGTCTAAGGGAGTAGGAGAGGTTTGGGATTTGGCCTTGTGATTCTGGAAGGTCAGGGCCTGGAGCTGTGGGCATGCCCTTCCCCTTCTCTCTCAGATGTTAGAAGATAATGAACTTCCTGTGAGCTATTTGTTCTCTGCTCCAGGAAGGTCTTTCCTCCCCCCTGTCCACCCCATTTCTTCTAGACTTTCAGATGCCACCCCGGCAGTTGAGTTCTGATAGGGAAAACCCAAATGGACCGGATCAACCTTAGTCTTCTGTCTAGTTTTCGCTCCTGGACTGTAAGCCTACCTCCCAGCTGATGGTGAGAAGGGATAGGGGTGGGTGGAAATCTTTTCATTAAGCGTATAAATTAAGGCAGGTTCCCTATTACCTCACCCAAATCTTGCAAGGTTTGTAAAATAAATTTACTTTGTTTCTCCTAAAGATGTCTCTCCTATTATTTGAAAATTCTGTCCCATACAGCCAGATGTTCCACGTTAAGAGAATTTCACTGTAGCTGAGAAGAGAATGAAGAAGTTAAAGGGTATAGTGATGATGACATTACCTCTTCCACTTTTTAGTCTGTTCCAGCCTAGATGCAAGTAGGTAGGGCAGTAATTCCACTAAAACTGCTCTCTTCAAAGTTACTAATGATCCTTAGTTGCCAAGTCCCATGGGCCTTTCTTAATTCTTATGCTCTTTGACATTTTGGCAGAATTTTTCACTCTTGACCAATTTCTATTCCTTGATAAATACCTCTCTCTAGTTTTTCAGGACACCTCTCTCATTTTGTTTTCCTCCTACCTATCTGGCCACTCCTCTGTGTCCTTTGCAGGATCCTTCTTTGGATCATGTCCTCTAGTCGTAGGTGTCCCTCAGGGTTCTGTCCTGTTTCCTCTTCTTTTCTCTCTCTATGCTAATTTACTTGGTGATTTTATCAATTCCAATGGATTTAATTAAAATCTTTATGCTGATGATTCTCAGATTTACCCTTCTGGCCTTAATCTATCTGCTCACCTCCAGAATTGCATCATCAACTGCCTTTCAGATATCTCAAATTAGATGTCCAATAGACATCTCAAACTCCATATTTCCAAAACAAAACTTATTCTTTCATCCCTAAATCTCACCCCGCCCCCTACTTTCCCTATTACTCTAAAGGGCAATCCCATCCTCTCAGGCCTTCAGGCTCAAAACCTAGGAAAAATCCTGGTTCCTCATTTCTATCTTTCACCCCACATATGCAAGCTGTTGCCAAAGCCTGCCGATTTTACCTTTGTAACATCTCTCGAATTTGCCCCCTTTTCTCCACTGCCACTTTCACCACTTTTTTTCAGGCCCTCATTAGCTCATGCCTCGATTACTGCAATAGGATATTGGTGGGTCTGCCTGTTTCAAGTCACTCCCCACTCCAATCCTTGCTCCATTCAGCCACTAAAGTGACTTTCCTAAAATGTATCTGATCATATCTGATCATATCACTTCCTCCTTCCTTCCCCCTCCACCCCCCACCCCAACTCAGTAAATGCCAGTAGTTTCTTATTGCCTACAGGAGCAAATGCAAAATGTCCTTTTTGGTTTTCAAAGCCTTTTATAACCTAGCCCCATTCTATCTTTTTAGTCCTCATACATCTTATCACCCAACACATACTCTTTAATCCAGTGAAACTGCCCTTGGGCTATTCCAGAACAAGACATTTCATCTCTTGGCTCTGGGCATTCTCTCTGGCTAGCCCTCATGCTTGGAAAGCTCTCCCTCCCCCATTCTAACTACTGATCTCCCTGACTCCCTATAAAGTCCAACTAAACTCCCATCTCCCAGAGGAAGCTTTCCTCAACCTCTCTTAATTTCAGTGATTTTCCTCTTTTAATTGTTTCCTGTTTATCCTGTGTATAGCTTACTTCATATGTATTTATTCGAAAGCTGTCTCTCTTATTAGCTTATGAGCTCCATGAGGGCAGTGATTATCTTTTAGCTCTTTTTTATGCCCATATTTTAATACAGTGCCTGGCATATAGTAGGTATTTAATAAATGTTCATTGTATTGATTCAAATTGGGCCTGGAGACAAGAAGTCCTAATTTCAAATCCAGCCTCAGAAACCTTCTAGCTGTGTGACCCTGGACAAGTGATTTACCCTCTCTCGGCCTCAGTTTTCTCATCTGAAAAGTAAGAATATTAATAACACCTATCACCCAGGATTGTTTTGAGGACCAAATGAGATAATATTTGACGAATGCTAAATATGGTACCTGGCACATAATACATGCTTAATAAATGCTTTTCTCTCTCTTATCCTTCCTGCTTTTCTTTCTTCCTATAGTTCTTCCAACAAGGGTTGGAGTGTCAAATTCAAGTTAGTGGGAACAGGATTAAAGCTAATCTCTGAATCTTTGATAAAAGAACTAAAGTCTGTATTCATGGCAGTGACCCCTAAAGAGGTCACATTAGCCCCAGTGCTCAATTTTAAATCCTACTAACCTGTGCTGAATAAATAGGTATAAATAGGCATAAACTGCATACAGTGAAACAGATTATTGAGATTATTCTTTTGTTTCCTTTTTGTGTAATGCCCAGCTATTTACACCAGGAAATGTAAGCATTTCAGGCAATAGCTAAGGGACTTCCTTTAAGTATCCCCATCTTTTGTTTGTTGATCTGTTTCTTAGCTAACAGGATAGCCTGAACAAACCTGTATAAATATGATGATTCTGTGATTAAACTGGTTGACACATAAAGACATATAATTAAACTAACCAACCTTTATTCAGTCAGAAGGTTGATTTTTAACTACTCATGACTCATACTTTATGTTTATGAAATATGTAATATTTGAGGCTCACTCAAAAACTGCCAACACATTTTTGAATTAGTGGGCTAGAGAATTTTAGAATCGTAACATACATTACTAAAATGACAGAGGGAGAAGCTTTTAAAAATAATAATGGTAACTCACACTTATATGACCACTTAAGGTTTACCAAACACAGACCTGGCAAAAATATAAAATAGCTGATGTCAGGATCCCATTTTATAGCTAAGGAAACTGAGGCTCAGAAAGCTTAAAAATGTAGTAAAGAAATGCAGTAATACCACAAACCAGACTTTTAATTAAAGTGTCTGCATTCTCAGTCAAGCATTCCTTTCCACTACCCCTCCTCTTTTTTTCAGATTATTAAGATATTAAAGTATCTGAGTTTGAATACCTTTTCTACTAGTACCTGTATGACCTTAGGTAAATTACATAACCTTTCTGAGTCTTAATTTCCTCATCTGTGAAATGGGGACAATGCTAATAATGTCTGTAGGAGAGACAGCATGGTGTAGTAGACTGTGAGTTATCCTTGGATAGAGCTAGATTTAGGTCCTGTTGGTGTGACACTGAGTTGCTGAGAGTTTAAGTGACTGTTCAAGTGTCATATCAACAGGACCTGATGAAATCATTGGTCTTGAAGAAAAAACTCTGTGCTAAAATATCTCACTAGATATTGTATGTGAAGAATGAAAGCTTGGGATGGTATAGAGGATAGAAGATTGGGCTTGTGATAAGAATGACCTGGTTTCATACTCTGCCTATAATATTAGCTATTTGGGATCATGGACAAGTCACTTAAACTTTTAGTGATCTCAGGAAAATTTCTGAGCTTATAAATTAGAGACTGATTTCCAATATGCATCGGTACAAAGAATTCCTCCATTGGACACTCCTAACACTAAAGAAATCACAGGTCATAATCCCTCCTTATAACTGTCTACCTCTTGCCCCCAAAGAAAAAAGTCCTGAATATGAAAATGATTTTGAAATTGTAAGAAACAAAGCTTGTAATTATTAAGATTCTGGATTCAAAATGAGCTGATACAGGACAATGTTAGGTGAGTGAACTCTCCAACCTTTTCATCTCAGTTCTATTAATTTAGTTTAAGCCATTTGCTAGAAAGTTTGCAAATATTTGGATATAATTCAACATCCATTTTTGAGTACTTCCGTTTCTAACCTTGTTCTTTTTCTCTTTCCTAATGTGATTGTCCCGCATCTTCCTTCCCTTTTCATAACCCATGAAAGGGCATTTAATAGTCTTACTGGTTTTATTCTAATAGGGCACTCAGGGAAAGAATAACCTTATGGCACAAATAATAGGATAGAAACCAAAGATGGGACGTTTAAAGAGTATCTTTTAGAGACGGCATTGGTCCTTTTTACCTTTTACATTGGTGCCCGTAGTCTATAAATTCACATCGCTAGCTACAAATCTCATTTCATTTACATTTTTATGGTGCCTAGAAGCAGGTAAGATGATCTGGAATAGAGCAAAGTAGGTGTTCATCATTCATTTTTGAAGAGTACCAATCACATCAATGGTGATGTTTTGACTTGTGAGTGAATTGGATTTAAATGAGGCAGAGTTGCACAGTCATCAGCATCTCTTTTCATGAGTCATTGAAATAGAGTGAAAGACCAAAATCGAGATGACTGGTGGTGGCCAGGATACAGTGGATGACCTTGGCATCTTTGATGTCTCACCAAGTTCACAGCACCTACTTCAGTTGCCTTCGTGGCCACTGGAAAAAGTTACTGTCATCCACCCATTCTGCCAGGGGACATCTTGACATACTTGGGGTAGACGTCTCCCAACTCACTGATGGATTTGAGGCTTGTGAGTTACCCTCAGCCTGGTTCAGTCCATCTTCTGAGACAGTTTTAACAGGATGTAGCTGCTGCACATGCTAGAGCTTCTTGGAGCCACAGATAAGAGTTAGGTGAATGTAGAGAGATGAGCATCCCTATAAAGAGTTTGGAAAGCCCTCACACCAGAGGTGCTAGTCTTCCCTGAACAGCCCATACAATCCTATAATAAGAATCAAGCAAAGACTCACAGGAGAAAACCATACAGAAGACGGCAAAATTTGGATAGGATCAGTTTAAAAGAGAGGAAATAACCATATATTTAGCAAAAGTCATGGTTCCTAATAACATCAAGAAAAATGCAGTAAGGAAAACATAAGAACTTTTGTATCTCTATTAACTTTGTGACAATGATCAACAAATTTAGTGATTTCCTATATACACGGACAGATGGACAGACACACAAATACATGCTTCCTTGTATCAATTAGCTAGACACTTTATTTTTTAGCTTTTTAGCCAAGATATTTTTGAGGAGGTATACCAAGGTCAGGAGTCACAAAAAATATTCTCCCCAGATATGGAATGCATGCTGCCCTTGCAAACAGAAGTGCCCTGGAGACTGAGTTGATATTTGAAGTATAAGGTCAGTGAAACACAATGAGAGAATACACATGGCAAAAGACTGACTCACAACTCCTGGTAATTTAAATCATTTTCTTTCTTCATGAGTCCTCATGAAGTTTAACATTGGCTGTAGCTTTCTGCTACACCAAATGCCCACGTCTTTGTAGAGTGCGGACTTTGGTGCAAAGGCCTATGTTCCTTGAAGCTGCTGTTTCTCTCTTGTGGCTATCTCTATATCCATCTGTCTGCATTTGTCCATGATTGTTTTCTACATGTAGCTTCTCCTTTCTCAGGAGTGACCATATATTTGCCCTTGGTATATATGTTTCTCAGCCTAGGCTATGTGTATTATCTCCTTCTGCTCCCTTTTTTTCTGGTGTCACAGTCAAAGAAGAGGGAGAAAGAAAAATGCTTTCTCTCTCTTCCCTCCTCAAAGCAGTTTCTCTAAAGCTTAACTCTTAGTACTTCACTCTTAGGCTGGTTCACCAAGCTACTTCATAATACGCTGAAATTTCTTATGGTGATGATATTTAACGTCTCTAGGATTGACTTTAAGTCACTTGGTCAGCCAGGGGTGGGGAACTTGTGGCCTCGAGGCCACATGTGACACGTTAGGTCCTGAAGTGTGGCCCTTTGAATACAAACTTTACAGAACAATTTACTGAACAAATCCTCGATTTGTTCTGTGAAGTTTGGATTCAGTCAAAAGGCCACACCTGAGGAACTAGGGGGTCCTGGATTAGCCAATCAAGGCTGTCCCTTCTTGGTCAGACTAAAGAGGATTTCACATGTGATAAATTTGTCACAGGTTATATAGAATCTTGCTTAAACATTTTTAAAACTAAACACATCTTCTGATTAATTTTTTGAGGAGTGAAAATGAAACCCAAGCCGTTACAATGTATCATACTGTTATTTACAATGTTCTAGTTCATTATCAGAGGAATTTTGACAATAGAATAATTATTAAGTTATTGTAATC
>CM053622.1:277529329-277540615 GCA_028646595.1 Phalanger gymnotis
TTTTAAGGTGTTATTTTCTTCAGTATTTTTTTGGGTCTCCTTTAGCAAGTCATTGGCCTGTTTTTCATTGTTTTCTCACATCACTCTCATTTCTCTTCCCCATTTTTCCTCTTCTTCTCTTACTTGCTTTTCCAAATCTTTTTTGAGCTCTTCCATGACCTGAGACCAATTCATACTTTTCTTGGAGGCTTTGGATGTAGGCCCTTTGAATTTGTTGACTTCTTCTGGGTCTGTTTTGGTCTTCTTTGTCACCAAAGAAAGATTCTAAAGTCTGAGTCTGAATCCGCGTCCATTTTTGCTGTCTGTTCATGTTCGCAGCCAACTACTTGACCCTTGAGCTTTTTGTCGGTGTTCAACTGCTCGTAGAGGAGAGAGTACTTTGTCCCAAGCTTGAGGGGCTGCACTGCTGTTTTCAGGGCTACTTCTACACAGCAAGCTCTAACACACCAGCACTCCTCCCCCAACAAATACCAACCAGGATTGGGGCCTGGATCCAGGCAGGGCAAACAGGCTTTGCTCTCCTGCTCTAATCCTCCACTTAATTCCTCCCACCAGGTGGGCCTGGGGCCAGAAGCAACTGAAGCTGTAGCTCTGGAAACAGCCTCTTAGGTCCACCACCTCTGCAGCCCCCTGGGTAGGTGGCCAACCCCTTGAACTCCTTTCACTCTATCCCAGCAGCTTTTCCCACTAACCTTCTCTATTGTCTTTGGCATTTTTGGGGTGACAAGTCTGGAAACTGCCACAGCTCAATGATTCAGGGCCCTATTGCCTGTTACACGTGGCTCCCAGTCTGGTTGGTCCTGGTGTGGGCCATGCTGGGCTCTGCCCAGCTCCACTCCAAGCTCTGTGTGGTAGACCCTTCCCCATGACCATCCATGCTGTTCTGGGCTGGAGCCCTGCTTCCTTTTGCTATTTCGTGGGTTCTGCAGCTCTAGAATTTGTTCAGAGCCATTTTTACAGTGTTTGGAGGCACCTGGGGGAGAACTTAAGAAAGTCCCTGCTTTCCAACTGCCATCTTGGCTCTGCCCCTCAAGCATCTATTTTGATCCTCATTGTTACTTCTAGAACTTCCCCTACCAACCTCACAAAGCAAACTTTCTTTTAGATTTAATCTACCTCGATGTCCATACTGTCCATTTTTCTTGAATGGATTCCAGGTCATTCATTCTCCTTTTATTTTCGGGTTTGGATGAATTTCAGTATTTGGCTACAGTGTTCCCATTAACCCCAGCCCCTGTACTTATACATAGGAATATTGATTCATGTTTTTATGTCTCCTTAATGTATTTGTTTTTAGCTCAAATTTGTCATTTCCTATGATCTGCACTTGCACTTCATGCCACCCCATGGAGGGATAATCTTAAACTTTATCTCATTATCATCCACAAGTATTCTGCTTCCATGATTAATATCTTAAATTCCTCTATCTAGACATAACCTGTTATCATTCCATTCTTTTTAGTTGTCCAGGGTTGGGGAACTTATACCCTTGAGGCCGCATGTGGCCCTCTAGGTCCTCAAGTGGGGTTCTTTGACTCAATCCAAACTTCACAGAATAAATTTGTTCTGTGAAGTTTGGATTCAGTCAAAGGGCCCCACTTCAGAACCCAGAATGCCACATGAGGCCTTGAGGTTCCAGGTTCCCCACCCCTCCTCTAGGCATTGCACACCTTTCTGCTGTCCCAAGACATCACTACTGCTTTATCCTCACTTTTCTCTTTTCAGAATTTCAACCCTGTTGTTAACTAGTTCATATTTTTACTATCCTATATCTTGAGTACTTGTCTATTATATTTAGTTTTTTGTGTGCGCACTGATTCCTAACGCTCCATGCCCAAGAGCTTAGTCAAAATGGATTGATTTAATTTTTACTTATATCCCTAGAAACAGACAGGAGAGATTGGAACCAACCAAATTAACCTATCAATTTGGATTAAAAAGATCTTTCGACAACTCTTCTCACCAAGAGCTATCCATGACACTCAATATCTTTGACTGGGGCTGTATCTATGTTTCTTATTTTCTCTTAATTGCCCTTACTATGGTTTGGGATTTGGTTACTTCTGAGAGTAGCTTCTTTCACAAATCCACATCATCCCTGCCCTTAACTAGCTTTTAAGCCATTCATCTACCTGTGATATGTGTCTAGCAGCAACGGCAGAATGCCTCATCAATTGCTTTACTGTCTATGTGTTGTACATTTCCTGGCCATATCTCCAAAAAGCAGCCCCATTCTTTTTTTTATAAATTTATTTTTATTTTATTTTTAGCTTACAACATTCAGTTCCACAAGTTTTGGGGTTCAAAATTTTCTCTCCCTCCCTCTCCTCCCCAACTCCACTCCAAGATGGCATGTAATCCAGTATAGGTTCTACACATACCTTCACATTTGACTTATTTACATAATAGTCCAGTTGTAAAGAAGAATTACAACCAATGGAATAAATCATGAGAAAGGAGAAATGAAACCGAAAAAGAAGGAAAAAAAGAGAGCAAATCGTTTGCCTCAATCAGCATTCAGACTCCATAATTCTTTCTCTGGATGTGTATAGCTTTTTACATCATGAGTCTTTTGGAGCTGTCTTTGAATCTTGTATTGATGAGAGGAGTCAAGTGTATCAGTTAGTCCTTACAGATACCTTGTGTATGTAATCGTGTATTGAACTCCTGGTTCAGCTCCCCTCACACAGCATCAGTTCATATAAGTCTTTCCAGGTTATAATGAATTCCATCTGTTCCTCATTTCTTATTTCACAGTAGTATTCCATTACATTCATATACCACAATTTGTTTAACCATTTGCTAATTGATGAGCATCTCTTTGATTTCCAAATCTTTGCCACCACAAAAAGGGCAAGCAACCCCATTCTTTATTAAACTGTTCAAATGCTATATCTAGAATTCCTCACAGTATTCCTCTCTTCCTTTGAGAGCTTAAGCACTACCTCCTTCTACAGGAAACCTTTCTTTATCATTCCTTCCCCAACAGCTAGTGTCCTTCCTCTCAAATTATGTTTTATTTAAATATTTTGCAATTATTAGCTTGATATTTATTCTGTATACACTTATTTATATCTTTGTTGTCTTCCCCATTAGAATATGAACTCCTTGAAAGAAATTATTGTTTCATTTTGTGTATTTGTATTCCCAACACATTACTTAACATATAATAGGCAATTAATAAATGCTTTTGAATTATTGTTTGTCTATGTAGGTGGAAGCCATAATCAGGACTATGTGGGGATGAGGTATGTTGTAGTGGACAGAGTGCTGAACCTGAATTACCAAAAATCAGGATCCCCAAATGTGCTTTTCATTTTTTATGTAGGATTCCAACTCAGAATCCTAATGGGGGGGGATTCCCAATATTGGATAAAATCCTACAAATATTCCTGTTGGAAAATTGCATAATGCTGATTCTGTGAAGACAAAATGTACTCTAGAGTCTTCTGTGAACTCATATCTCTCTCAAGGGATTAGATTAACAAACCACATGGGAAAAATAAGTGAATGAAACATATACATATTGACAAGATTCAAAAATACAATTGGAAGGACAGCTAAATTGAATTACTCCATTGATATGAACTTAGGATAGACATTGAAGCTGAAAATAATTTGAATTCAAAATTGAATAAGAAATAGAGAGGCAGATTGTCATTGGAAAATTGGGCAGTAATTATAATAAGACCCTCACACAAAATTTCATCATTTAACACAAATCATGGAATACCTTCACATTAAAAAACTCAAAACTATAGGTGACCTAACAGTCAACAGAGAGATGCATGTTGGATGCAAGCAAATTGCCACATATTAGCAATGATGAATTGTTACCAAGAAGTGGCATAAATTGTAGCTAGATGGAAATACGCATTGCTACACATAATACTGAAAAGCCCAGAGAAGTCTTTCTAGCACCTTACACATGCCTTCTATGCATGTTTTCTGGGACATATTAATAAGAATCACATAGGATAAGAATATGGGGCATAAGTTGTGATCTGTAGAAATGGAAAGATACCCCAAATTAATGAAGTCACAGATGCATTTAGATACGCTGTACCTATAAGATATCATGCCAGAAATGCAGTGATATAAAGATAATGTTGACCTAGTCTCTGTCCTGTAGAAATTTATAATCTAGGTGAGGTGATAAGACACATACACTAATAAGTATAAATGACATGGGTTACAAATCTCAACACCATTTCACTTATCCTTCTTAGTAGTTAACCAATATCTATTTTAAATGTTGAGACCATAACTAAGTCTATTACTCTAAATGTGGTTTTAAGAGTACAAAGTACATTGAGTGAAGAGAGCAGCATACAAAATGATAAATATAATATAAAGGTAAATAAAATTAAATGAGACAGATTTTGTAGTATAGTGGGAAGTGTTCAGGATTTGGAACAAGAGGGCTTGGGTTCACATACTGGCTCTGCTATTTATTAGTTTTGTGACTTTGGGAAATATCTTTCTGGGTCTCAGTATCCTCATCTGTAAAATGAAAGAGTTTGACAGAGGACCTACAAGATCTCTTCCTGCTTTAAGTGTGATACTACGATGCTATGAATTGTAATGAAGAACCCTAGAACAGGTTATACAAACCTCTCCTCTACTAGTAGAGACATAGAGGATAGTGGATATAGAAGGTGGCATACACTATCAAAATGGGTCTTGGTTGCTCAGGCTTTCATGGTTTATCTTTCTAACAAGTGAGTCTTAAATGGTGAAGAGGCTAAAGGGACATGATTTTGGTGTAAAAAAAACACAAACAGTACAACTTGGTAAGAAAAAAATAAAATGAGATAATGTGTATAAATATACTTGGGAAACCTGAGAAACCAATATGGTTCTTAGACTATAAGTTCAAAAGGAGATAATGTCATGCAGTGGTAGAGGTTCCACAAAGAGTTCCACAAACTGAGAAAATTTTCAGTCCAAATTCTAAATGAATGAACAGCAACAAAAAAAAAGACTCCCCAAATTAAACAAGCAATTATATCTCTTCAGAAGAGAACTAATTTGTTATCTTTAAGCTGAGTTCTTCTTGGGAAAATGGAGGGAGTTGAGGCTTAGGATTTATTCAGGGAGGTTCAGAGTTCATAATGGAAATAATATGAGGTCTACCACTAGACCTCTAGAAAGAGTGATATATTGAAGTGAGAGTGCATTAAGGATATTTAGCTGTTGAATCTTGTTACAACTACTTATCTTTCTCTTAAATTCACCTAGGGTTTAGCTCCTTATTAATGTGTCTGTGAAACTTTTTCTCTTTAATTATTCATTTCAGAATGTCATGACTTTTCTTTTTCCTCATGCATTTGTTGAGATAGATATTTCCAGCCAACAAAAATAGGCAAATGGCTTTGCACAGTAAGAGTTCAGTAATTAAAGACAGAAACAATCTTATGGAGTCTCCCTTATTCCCTGGGTGGGTGAGGAGGTCTTTTATAATAAATCTTGAGAAAACATAAAAAGAGGATGTAAGGGTTGTTTAATAAGGATTTGAGAAATAAGATCAAAGTTATAAGGATAATTTTCATCAAAAGTGATATAAAGTACTTTTCAAAATTTCAGAACGATATTCCTAAAATATCCTCATTTAATATAGATTATAAAGAATCATCCTAAATCTATACATACTATGTAAAACATGAATAGAATGTCAGAAGATATCGTAAACATTGTCTAGTCCAGTGGTTATCAAAGTGTAGTACAAAGACATTTCATTTCTAATATGGAAAGTCTCAATACATATAACCCAAATAAATAAAAGCTCTTTTGGGGAGCCCTCAATTTTTAAGAATTTAAGGGAGTCCTGAACCAAAAAGTTTAACAATTGCTGATCTAGACCAAAATTATTTCTTTCTAAAGTGAAAAAGCTAAGAAGCAGAGGTGAAGTGACAAATAAGGTCATATAGGGAGTTTACAGCAGAATGTCCCTGATAACACAGGCCTTTTCATTCCTAGGATGGTTGTATCTCTATTGCATTCTGCTACTCTGTACTTAAAATGTGGTCAATGTTACATCATTGAATAATTTGCTATTCTGGGAAAAAAAAGTCTTTGTAGCAAATTTCTCCAAGTCTCATTTCTAAAACATATAGGGAACAGATTAAAATTTAGAAGATTTATAACGATTCCCCAATTGACAAATGGTCAAAGGATATAAGCAACCAGTTTGCAACAGAAGAAATCCAATCTATTTATGAATTTAGAATTTTTTTTAATTTACAAATCACTAATAAATATGGAAATCAATTTTATAGCAATCCTGGGGTTCTATTTTTAAATCTGTAAAATTGGTATGGCTAAGAAAAAAAGGAAAATAACAAGCGTTGGAAGGACTTTGGAAAAATGGGCATGTTAATGGAATGCTGATGAAACCACCCAGTCATTCTGGAAAAAATATTGTAATTATATAACAAAAAATTATTAAACTGTGCATACTCTTTTACCCAGAAGTACTGTTACTAAGCTTATACTCTAAAGTAATCAAAGAAAGAGGCAAAAGACATTTGTATAGAAAAAAAAATTATAATCCATGTATATGTGTGCATCTAGTGTCAAAGAACTGGAAATGAAGGGTCAGAAGATTAATTATGGAATGGTTGAACAATTATGATATATGAATGTAATGGAAAACTATTGTGTTGTAAGAAATTATAGAAAAAGACAATTCTAGATAGACCTAGAAAGACTTAAATAAATTGATGCAGAACAAAATAAGGATAATACTTTAGACAATAACAACAATATTGCAAAGACAACTGAAAATTTTTAAAACTGATAAATTTAATGACTAATAGAGGACCAATTATGAAGAATGGTACCCACCTACTGACAGAGAGATGATGGAATCAAGGTTCAGAAGAAGATCTATAGTTTTGGACATGGACAATGAGTAATTTATTTTGCTTGATTCTGAATATTTAGTACAAGGATTTTTGTTCTTTTTTAATGAGACTATGAAATGCACAATTTAAAACAAAAAAATTGAAATAAATAATTTCGTATTAAAATGTTATGTATATTTTGCTAATATCACAAAATTTCCTGTCCCTCTTAATATATCTTAATGTATTATTTTTGCCTAAAATATCTGATATGGTCAGATATAGTTCCTCCCATTTAAAGACATAAATCTTAAAAGCATGCAGTATTGGGATCATCTTTTCTTTCCATTTGCAATTTTTTTGATATTATTTTGTTAGAATACAAATGTACATTTCCCAAATGAATCCATAGAAGACAAAATCTGAATATTTTCCACTGAATAAAAGAATGAGCAAAACAAAATTCATTAAATGATTACTGTGTTCTGTGATGTTTAAAAAGGTTCAAGAGACATAATTTCTGGGTAATTTAATCATTTTTTAAATAATGTCAGTATTTTAATAAAAAAAATTTTCATTTCGCTGCCTCTCTTTTAGGCCAAAGATAATCCTGGCAGCAGGCTCAAGGCTGATATGTTCTTTTGGAAGAGGAATGTTCAAAAGGATGTCAATTAACTTTGATTGGTTAATGATTAATGAGAGATGAACTTTACAAAGAGAAGTGGACTTATTCCATGAGGGGCTGTGAGTGACATCATGTCACCCTTGGAAAGAGAGATTCTTTCTACATCCAATCCACCCCCAGCATTGGGCACTTTAGACAAAAGTGTCTGTCTCTACCCAAGCCTGGTTTAATGGAATTCACCTTAGACCAGATTCTTTGTAAGGTTGGCTGTGATCTAATAGAGGAGAGGGTTAGCTCAATCTTCAGAGACTGAGGTCCTAAAATGAGGATAGAGAAAAGGGAGAACTCTGACTTGCTCCAAATCATTGGCTATTAATAATCACTTCTTTCAGCTCAAAGACTTGTGCTAAGCCCTGGGGATAAAGAAGAAAAGACACACTTTAATCTCAAGGAATTCACAATCTAATGGATGGAGACAAAATATATATGAGGCTTTGCTGTGTCAGATACAAAGGCTCAGTGTTTCTTAGGTTGCAGCATCAAAGCTTATGGGCATGCATTTCATTTAATGTCTTTTCCACTGACAAAACCATAGCAATTTCAGATTTTGAATCATTTGGCAGTGTCAAAGGCTTTGATGGTGACAACTTTTGTGGTAATCAGTAACTGTAGCTGCTGAGGAGGCAGAAGAGGAAGCACTCATAGGTTCAGGTGCCTAGTTGCATTCCCCAAAAGGTTGATAATCCCCTGGACAATGGCTACAGGAGTCAGATTGACAGCTGGATTGTGTTCTTAGGAGTGCTGCTTTTTCTGGGGTTTTTGGTCAGCATGTAATATTGGTGATGTATAAGATAATTGTTTCGTCCTTCACAGGAGTTGCTCCCTGTAATATCAATTAAGTTGGGAATTTCTTACTGTTTTAAAATGATTACTTAAGTGTCTTTAATTGAGTCCTACTAGGTGCTAAGCCCCAGGCCCACACCCCTATCTGTTATGTGTTAAGCCTATGTGGGTGTCAACTGGTAACTAAGGTGGGGCTCCAGGTGGGGCCAATGCCGGGAGGTCTGATTATATCTTCACTCCCAAGTAGTCCCCAAACCCCCAGCTATTAGGTGCTAAGTTGATGTCAGCATGAAGACCTCGAGGTCCTAGGGGGAGGTGCTAACTCCAGAGCCAGTAGCAAGAGCTTAAGTTCTGGTTTCTCAGATGATGTTATTCTAAAGAGTGCATAAAAAGGGAAGACAGAGCTATTTGCTTAGGGCTGTCACTCTTGGTGGTAAGATGATATGGAGACTCCAGGCAGCTGTAGTAAAGAGCCCTCCAGCTTGCGGGATGTTAGGACTTGGTTAAACTCTGGTAACTATGAATTGAGATTTGAATCAAACAAGGTCCGTCTGTTGATATTTGTAATTTGTTTGTATTTGCTTTTAAGCTCAGGGTGCTGGCTTTCCTCCCTGAACTTAGTGAATTATATTTGTATGCTAGATTAAAGTAAGATTGTTAACCCCTTAATGTTGCTTTCCTTAGTAAAGCAGATCAAAAGAACCTGGGCTTGCAGCATTCTGTGTGCTGCTTGTTGTTGGTTTTACACCCCCACAGCAGCTGCTAGCCAGATTGTTGAAACACTCCCCTGGATGTTCTCTTTATAGGACAGCACAGAAACATGGTAATTATGTGGCACAGTAATTTCTGTGAATCTTAGACTGTGTATTCATTGATGTCTCTTCGAGAGTTCCAGGGGAGATGGTGATACAGGTATGGATAATGATTTGGGCCTCATGACATATACTGCTTTCTCTCTTTCTTTCAAGCTTCTTCAGTTAGATTGCTTTTCCTACATGTTTGTTCAGTGGTAGTTTAAAAAGGAGAAAGGTCAGGGAAATTCATGATAAACATTTATCAAGCACCTGATGTGTCCAGTGAACTCTGAGAATGTAAAAATATTGGGATAGGAACTAGACTGGAGATTTAATTGATTTATCAAATTCTGGTATGGAGAAACTCCCTCTCCCAATGCAGGTCAGAACTGTCTCTGTGACATAGAGCCTCAGAAAGTTGTATAGTACAATAAGCAGTCAAGCACCTTCTCCCAGGTTCACACAGCCAGTATGTGCCTGAGGCAAGTCCTATGTCTGAGGATATAAAGAAAAGGGAGAAACACTCTTGGGATAAAAGAAGATTAGCTTCTTCTTTGGGAATATATTGAAATAGATAAATAAATACAGCATGAGAGGTAATGTAGTACAGTGGAAAGACAACCACTTGGAATCACAGAAAATGTATTCTTTTACTCAATACCTATGTGACCTTGAGCAGGTTATTTAACCTCTATGTCAGTTTACACATGTGCAAATGAGGATTGACCCCTGGGGTCCAATTTAGATTGAGATCTGTCCTCTTCTGATTTGAGGAGAGACAACACACCGACAATTAAGATGTGCTTTGGAGACGTGAAGAGATCAAAGATGACAAGATAACTTTGAAGCTTCAAGCTTGGAAAACTAAGAAAATGGAGATGCCATTGGTAGAAGAAAAGATGTAAGAAGGAGTAGGTTTTAAGGGAAAGTGGAGTTTGGTTTCAAACATAATGAATTTGAATTTCTAGCAGAACATTCAGGTAGAAATATTCAATGATATTTTGAAAGTATGGAGGAAGGTTGATGCTAGAAAGATAGATATGGCAGTCATCCAAATAAATTGATCATTTAAGTTGGAAGAGTGAACACAATCAGCAAAAGCAAGACTATAGGAAGGGTCAGGAAACATATTATGTTGACATGATGGTGATGAAGATGAGGATTAGGATGATGATGATAAAATCCTAGAATTATGTAAGAAGATCTTGAGGATTATTTGTTTATCTTTTGTTCTCAAGGAGCTATGGCATCACAAGGGTGATGCCTTGACTTTTGTGTGAATTGGATTTGAGTGAGGCACAGCTGCACAAAATAATTAGCCCTGCTCTCCCCTCAAAAGTCATCAGAGTCTAGTGACAAGACAAAAATTAAGATGACTAGTGATGGTCCAGAATGCAGTGGGTGAACTTCATCTCTCTAAATTAAAGACTTTCCCAGGTCTCAATTTTCCTGAGGACATGTCCATTCAGTGACTATGGGCTAGGTAACAATTGAGACAAAACATGGCCCAATTTACCATCCAAAAGATATCAATCCGGGAAGGGAAGACCCTTTGTTTCTGTCCAGAACAGAAAACAATTGCTATTTACACTCATTCTAAGCCATGGAAACCTAAACAAGTCACAGAGGTTTGGACTGGGCCTGTTATTGGTCATTTGATGAAAGGCAGAATGATTTGAATTTAAAGGAAGTGTCAAGTAGCTCAGTTTAAAACACCATGGACCTTAAAGCACTGTTTTTTCAGAGCTCTATTTCAGGAAATCAAAAAATTAAAACTGCATAGGGCAAATAGTAAATTGTAGCAGCTTTTAGAAAAACAGAATAATAAAATACAAGGAAGAAGACAGAGAAGGAAGAAGAAGAGGAGAAAAGAAATGACAAGTGTTAGATTCGTTTGCTTGGGAATGGAAAGAGACCAGGGACAACAGGATTAGGCAATCACGTAGAGCTCTTTTATTACTGGCATGCCAGGGCCTCCATCCTAATGATGAAGACCCCGACTCCAGGTTTAAGGCAGGTTTTATAGGGTACAGAAACAAAGAAGTAATTAGGGTACAGAAACGAAGAGGCAATTAATGCATAGTCAACATTCCGTTCCTATCAGTTCCTGGGGCCCAGACATTATCAGTTCCTGGGGTCCAGACATTATCAGTTCCTAGAGGGTCCAGACATCCAGACG
>CM053622.1:277541115-277606329 GCA_028646595.1 Phalanger gymnotis
TCCAGGCTGTCCTGGGGTGGGGCCCTGCTTCCCTCTGCCACTTTGTGGGTTCTGCAGCTCTAGAATTGGTTCAGAGCCATTGTTTTATAGGTTTTTGGAGGAACTTGGTGGGGAGCTCACGCCAGTCACTGCTTCCCAGCCGCCATCTTGGCTCCCATCTGTTAACTTCTCTCCAAGGTTTGTCATCACATGGCAAAGTTTTGCTGCACTAATACAATCATTGCCATCCTTGTCAAGCACATGGAATGCTTCTCTAATTTCTTCTTCACTGTCTGTGTCTTTCATTTTTCTTGCCATCTTAGTCAGAAATTCTGGAAGCTCAATTGTGCCATTACCATCAGCATCTACTTCATTAATCACATCCTGTAATTCAGCTTCTGTGGGGTTCTGCCCAAGTGACCTCATTATAGTTTCCAATTCCTTTGTTGTTATACTACCATCTCCATCCTTGTCAAATAGTGAAAAGGCTTCTTTGAATTCTGCATTCTGCTCTTCTGTCAGCTTATCAGCCATGTTGTTAGCATTACTAGTGCCCAGGTTCCTATCAAACAACCTCCATACTTGGTGGCTGCACTCAGACTCTTGAGTTCAATTCTTTTGGCAGGACCCAGCATGTCAGTATTTTGGCATCTCCAGCACTCCTCAACCCCAGCCTCTTCAATAACATGGTAAAGACAGTTAATTCAAAACCTTCTACCAAGAACCTGTTTCAATCCTTCTCATAAATACACACAGCATCCATGGGAGGAGAAAGCTTAAATTTAGGCCATTATAGTTGTGAGGAACACATGTAAGAATTATGTGTGACAATGTTTAACTCACATCACTTGCTCTGGGCATCTTCCTGTCTATGTAGAGACCTGATGAAGAACCCTTGTTGTCATTGTTGTTCATCCTTCATTCAAGAAGAAGACCAAAGCTATCTCGAGGGTGATGTCTTGACTTGTGTGTGAATTGGATTTGAGTGAGGCAGAGCTGTACCAAGTCATCAGTCTTACTCTGTCTTGAGGAAAGGAATCATGTAGTTGCCTGCTTATTCTTAGAAAGTTAATCTCATCCTATAACATTCAGTTTTCCAGTTGATAAAGGAAAAAAAAATATTGTACCCTATTTGAAGGGGAGCATACAGATATTAACTAATAGTTACTTTAAAGTATTTTGGTCACAGAGGACTTTGGAAGAGCCATCTTGGGTATATGTGAAAACTGTTTTTTGTTAACAACTGTTCTTTTGACTGATTTTTTTGTTGCTGTTTTGACCAATCAAGCCAGCAGACATAATGAGGACATTTGATACATGGAAACACAAATCTAGAATGGAGATTTTTAAATCAGCAAACCCAACCTCACAATTTTACCAATCAGAAAACCGAGGAAAAAGAAAAGTTCAATGACTTTTCTAAGGACATACAAGTAGCTGGTAAACAGAGTTATGATTTAAATACTTTTCCTGTGCCCCTAGATGTGGTATTTTTACTTTGCTCCATGCTGCAGAGCTGTTCCATAAACATGAGCTGCGATTGTTATTAATATTCTCAGCTTTGGGATTTAAAGAAAGCTGCAATTTAATATTGATGTACCATTGATGCATGAGCTGTATATTCTGTGTTGAATAGTAATAATAACTCATTTGTGCAGTGCTTTAAAGTTTACACAATAATCCCCTTTTATTCATTTAAACTCATCATTCTGGGGAGTCCATGACAAAAAAAGGCTAAGAATACCTGGACTATAGGATGTCAATAATGAGCAGATCATTTAAATTCTTGGAACCTCAATTTCTACATTCGTTAAATATGAAGAATAAATTTAGGTGTTCCTAGCCTTTTCTTTAACACGGACTCCTTTGGTGAAGCCTATGGAACATTATTGAGAAAAATGAGTTCAAATGCATAAAAATAAAAGACATCAAGGAAATTATTGGAAATCATTAACAAAATATTAGAAGGTTCACAGGCCCCAATTTAATAACCCTTGTTTGAGTCCAAACCCTTAATTTCACAGATGAAGATGGTGACTTAACACAAAGAAAAGTCATACTTGAGATTCATTTTCAACAGTTCTCTTTTCCTATACAGATGAACACACACATCTCTTGCCAAGAATCATAAACTATATTTGCAATTTGATTTCTCCCTTCATTGAGATGGGTAGATAAAGTTATTGAGGCCAGAATGAAGGAGAATGTTGTCTTTGTTGTTTTGTTTAATCTTTAACCTTTGGCAAAAACATCACCTGTTCCTGAGGCCCAAGGTGTCCTTTGAAGTAGAAATAAGGAAAGAGAGAGCCTTATCAAATGAAAGTTTTGTATTATTGCATCTTGTGGGCCTTTGACAATCTCCTGCATGTCAGGTTCAAGACACTTACAAATAGTAGGAAGAGTAGACTCTTTGGTTCAGTGTGCAAGAGGAAAGTATTATTGATTTTTGCATTTTCTCCTAATTTGCAGAAAAACGTGTGTGCCTGGGAGACTGTGGAAGTAACATCTCTTGACATTTCAAAATCAAATTAATTGGTACACTTTACTGAAGGGCCAGTATTGATATCAGATAAGAGGTATAGTATTGGAAAAAAAATTAGCAGAAAGAGCAATGAACTGGCTGTCAGGAAGACCTGAGTTCAAGTGTTGCCTCAGACTGGGGCAAGTTACTTTAACCTCTATTAACATCAATTTCCTTATTTGAAAAAAAATGGCATAAATAAGAGCTCCATCTCAGAGTTCTTATGAGGATAACATGAGACATGTAAAGCACTTTTCAAACCTAAAATCAATACACAAATTTTAACTATGATTATTGGCTATTATAAATGTTATAAATATTTTATGATATCTTTTATAGTACATGGCCTGCTAGCATTAGCCATTTTGAGTTTTTCACATCTCCATGATTTTATTAAAATTAAGGCAAAAATAAAATTCTGGTTATGGAAGTTGGAGTCAGATATTGATTTCTTGATTTTGATTTCAGTGTCAGGATTTCTTCACCTGACAAATACACTGAGAAAATGGATTAGGAAGTATAATCCTCAAGTGATTTGGACTCTGAAGTTTTTGAACCAAGTGATCTTAAATAGGTCATTTAACCTAGTGGATCATCAGTTTCTTCATGTGGAAAAAGGGCGGGTAGGACTAAACTGCCTCTCAGGTACCTTCTCATTCTACACATGGTCCTTTTGTGAGATGGGGACCATTTTATAATTTATAGTAGCAAGTCTAGAAGGAATGATTGCTTTAAAAGTGATTAATAGGGGGTGGATTAAAAGCAGGGACTTGCTTGAGCTCTCTCCCAAACCCCAATACCTGTAAAAATGACTCAAAACAAATTTCAGAGCTACAGAACCCACAAAATGACAGTGAAACACATTTCCAGCCCAAGACAACCTGGAAGGTTGACAGGAAAGTTCTATTGCACCTGGCTGGGAGATGAGCACAGCCCAGAATGGGCCATGCTGACACAGATGAGGCTGGAGCAGGCCTCAGGGGACTGAATCACTGGCAGCTGTAGCAGCTTCCAGACTTCTCAATCCACAAACACCAAAGACAACATAGAAAGTCAGTGGGAAAGGTCTGTTGGTCCTCAGGGAGAGAGGAGTGTGGTCTGGCCCTCCTTGGGATAGTGGAAGTGGCAGTAGAGGCTGCACCAGGAGCAGCAGCAGCTGCTTCTAGAACTCCCAGCCCCCAGATAGTGGGGGTTTGGCGGGGTAGGGATTGAGTGGCTGATCAGTGATTGATGGCAGAAATCTCTTTGCTGCCGCTGAGGCAGGATTCTCTTCCTTTGCCCTGCTTGGATATGGGTTACAGTCCTGGGACTAGGAGGAGTGCTATTGTGGCAGAGCTTGTGGTGGCTGTGGAGAGGAAATCCTCCTCACAGTTCTAAGGCAGAAAAGAGTGCTTGTGGAAACTCACAGACCAGAGCACAAGCCAGGAAAGTAGTAAACACATCTCTTTTTATCATACCACCTTGGAAAAACTGAACATTTAGTGGCTCCTAGAAGTATCTCTCAAAATAGCTACAGACAACCTCCGAAGGTTAGGACAGGACACCCTACACACTAGAAGCAGAGTGCTACCTTAACAAAGAGTTAGAAAGTCAAGTATTTGTCTGGGAAAATGAGTAAACAGTGTAACAAACAAACAAACAAACAAAAAACTCCTCAGACTATAGAATCTTACTTTGGTGACAAAGAAGATAAAAACATAAAATAAGAAGAAGACAACAAAGGCAAAACTCCTACATCAAAAGCCTCCAAGAAAAATATGAATTGGTCTCAGACCATGGAAAGAGAAGTAGAGGAAAAGTTGGGAAGGGAAATGAGAGTGATGCAAGAAAATTATGAAAAATGAGTCAACAGCTTGCTAAAGGAGAACCCAAAAAATACTGAAGAAAATAACACCTTAAAAATAGACTAACCCAAATGGCAAAAGAGGTCTAAAAAGCCAGTGAGGAGAAGAATACCTTAAAAAGTAGGATTGGCCAAATGAAAAAGAGGTCCTAAAGTTCACTGATGAAAATAATTGCTTAAAAATTAGAATGGGGAAAATGGAAACTGATAACTTTATGAGAAATCAAGAAATTATAAAATGGAAACAAAAGAATGAAAAAAATAGAAGACAGTAGGAAATGTTTTATTGGAAAAACCACTGACCTGGAAAATAGATCCAGGAGAGATAATTTAAAAAAAAAATATTTGACTACCCAAAAGCCATGATCAAAAAAAAAAAAGAGCCTAGACATCATCTTTCAATAAATTATCAAGTAAAACTTCCCTGATATTCTGGAATCAGAAAGTAAAATAGAAATTGAAAGAATCCACCAATTGCCTCCTGAGATCCCAAAAGAAAAATGCCTGAGATTATTGTAGCCAAATTCCAGACTTCCCAGGTCAAGGAGAAAATATTGCAATCAGCCAAAAAGAAACAATTTGAGTATTGTGGAAACACAATCAGGATAACATAAAATCTAGCAGCTTTTACATTAAGGGATCAGAGGGCTTGGCGTGTGATATTCTGGAGGACAAAGGAGCTACGATTAAAACCAAGAATCACCTACTCAGCAAAACTGAGTGTGATGCTTCAGGGGAAAATGGATATTCAATGAAATAGAAGACTTTCAAACATTCTTGATGAAAAGAGGGAAAGGATTAGCATATCTTTATTTGTATTTCATCCTCAGTTCTTTTAGAAATGTTTTACTGAAACATTTTGTATTTTATACTACAATCACACCCCAGACCCACATTTCCCTTTGTTTTTTTTCTAACTCTATAAAATCTTTCTAGTAGTTTAATTGTATGGCACTGAATAGGTAAATTGGTTTAGGCATAATTGTCATTTTTATTACATTGGCTCAGCTTACACATGAGTAATTGATATTTTCCTTATTGTTTAAATCTGACTTTATTTGTGTGAAGAGTGTTTTGTAATTTTGTTCACATAGTTCCTGGTTTTGTCTTGGCAGGTAGACTCCAAGAGCATTTTATATTGTTTACAGTAATTTTAAATGGAATTTCTCTATCTTTTGCTGCAGGGCTTTATTAGTCATATGAAGTAATGCTGATGACTTATGTGGGTTTATGTTATATCCTGCAACTTTGCTCAAGTTGTTAATTATTTCAAGTAATTTTTCAGTTGATGCTCTCAGGTTCTGTAAGTATACCATCATATCATCTGTAAAATGTGATGGTTTTGTTTTCTCATTGTCTATTCTAATTCCTTCAATTTCATCTTCTTCTCTTATTGCTATAGGTCATATTTCTAGTACTACATTGAATAATAGTGGTGATAATGGGCATCCTTACTTCATCACTGATCTTATTGGAAATGCTTCTAGCTTGTCCCCATTATAGATAGTGCTTGTGATGGTTTTAGATAGATACTGCTTATTATTTTAAGGCATGCTCCCTTCATTCTTGTGTTCTCTAATATTTTTAATAGGAATGAGTCATGTATTTTGTCAAGAGCTTCAACATCTATTGAGATAATTACATGATTTCTGGTGGTTTTGTTATTGATGTGGTCAATTATGTAGATAGTTTTGCTAATCTTGAACAAACCCTGCATGCCTGGTCATGTTCTTGTGATATATTGCTATAATTTCCTTGACAGTATTTTGTCAGAAATTTTTGTGTCAGTATTCATTAGGGAAATTGGTCTAATTTTTTTTCCTCTGATTTAGCTCTTTTTGATTTGGGCAATCAGCACTATATTTGTTACATAAAAGGAATTTGCTAGGACTCATTCTTTGCCTATTTCTCCAAATAGTTTATATAGTATTGGAATTAATTGTTCTTCAAACATTTGGTAGAATTCATTTATGAACCCATCTAGGGCATTCATTAATAGCTTGTTCAGTTTCTTTTACTAAGATGGAGTTATTTAGGCATTCTATTTCCTGATCTATTAATCTAGATAATTTATATTTTTGAAAATATTCATTCATTTTGATCAGATTGTCAGATTAATTGGCATATAATTGGGCAAAATTTACCTAAAGATTTATTTGATTTCTTTTTCATTGGTGGTGATTTCATCTTTTCATTTTTGGTGCTAGATATTTTGTTTTCTTCTTTCCTTTTTTTTGAAAATCAAACGGCTTGGGGTGGAGCCAAGATGGCAGCTAGAAAGCAGGGACTTGCGTGAGCTCCCTGCCAATTCCCTCCAAAAACCTATAAAAAATGGCTCTGAAGAAATTCTAGAACTGCAGAACCCACAAAATAGTAGAGGGAAGCAGGGCTCCAGCCCAGGACAGTCTGGATGGTAGCTGGGTGAGGTCTATCGCATATGGAGCTGGGAGTGGAGGGGAGTGGAGCCCAGCGTGGATGGAGGCAGGACCAAACAGACCAGGAGCAGGGTGGAACAGGCCCTAGAGCCCTGAATCAATGAGCTGTGGCAGTTAGCAGACTTCTCAACCCACAAACACCAAAGACAACAGAGAAGGTAGTGGGAAAAGCTGCAGGGAGTGAAAGGAGTTCGCTGTTCAGCCACCAACCCAGGGCCATGGAGGGGGTGCAGTTACAGAACTATAGCTGTAGTTGCTTCTGGCCCCAGGCCCACCTGGTGGAAGGAATTAAGTGGCAGATCAGAGCAGGAGTGCAGAGCCTGCTTAAGATCTGAGTCAGGTCCAGGTTGGTGGTTCTTGGGGAAGGAGGAGTGCTGGTGGGGCAGAGCTGGCTGTATAGAAATAGCTCTGAAAACAACAGTGCATCCCCTCAAGCTTAGAACAAAGTACCCTTTACAAGCAGTCACATCCTGATGAAAAACTGAACGGTCAAGTAAGTTGGCTGGGAACATGGCCAGGCAGCAAAAACGGACTCAGATTCAGTTCCAGACTTTAGAATCTTTCTTTAGTGACAGAGAAGACCAAAACATACAGCCAGAAGAAATCAACAAAGTCAAAGAGCCTACATCAAAAGCCTCCAAGAAAAATATGAATTGAGCTCAGGCCATGGAATAGCTCAACAAGGATTTGGGAAAGCAAGTTAGAGAAGTAGAGGAAAAATTGGGAAGAGAAATGAGAATGGTGAGAGAAAACCATGAAAAACAATTCAATGACTTGCTAAAGGAGATTCAAAAAATTATTGAAGAAAATGCTGAAGAAAAGAACACCTTAAAAAATAGACTGAATAGGGCTGAATGGGGAATGGGGCAACCAGAATATATGCCATCTTGGAGTGGGAGGGAGGGTAGAAATGGGGAGAGAATTTGTAATTCAAACTGTTGTGAAAATCAATGCTGAATACTAAATATATTAAATAAATTGAATAAATAAATTTTAAAAAAAGAAAATCAAATGGCTTATCTATCTTATTAGGTTTTTTTTTTCCATAAAACTAGCTCCTAGGTTTATTTATTAGGTCAATAGTTTTTTTTTATTTTAACTTTTATTAATCTTGCTTTTGATTTTCAGGATTTCCAACTTTTTGGGAAATTTGGGAAATTGCCTAATTGGGAATTTTTAATTTTTTCTTTTTCTAGTTTTTTTTAGTTGTGTGCCCAATTCATTGAGCTGTTATTTTCCAATTTTGTTGACATAAGAATTTACAGGAATACTTTTCCCCCTAAGTACTGCTTTGGCTGCATCCCATAAATTTTGTTTTGTTGTCTTATTGTTGTCATGCTCTTTAATGAAATTATTGTTTCTATGATTTGTTCTTTGATCCACTTATTTATTAGGATTGAATTATTTAGCTTCAAATTAATTTTCATCTATATTTCCACTGCCCTTTGTTGAATGCAATTTTTATTGCATTATGATTCACAAATGAATACATTTGCAATTTCTGCCTTCTTGCATTTGATTTTGAAGTTTTATGCCCTATTACATGGTCAATTTTTGTGTAGGTGCTATGTGCAGTGGTGAAAAAGGTATGTTCCTTTCTTTTGCCTTTCAGTTTTCCCCAAAGATCTGTCATGTATACCTTCTCTAATATCCTACCTTTTTAATTTCTTTCTTGTTTATTTTTTGATTGGATTTATCAGGTTCTGAATGGGGAAAGTTGAGGTCCCCCACTAATATAGTTTTACTGTCTATTTCTTCCTATAATTCACTTAACTTCTCTAAGAGTTTGGATGCTATACTATTTGGTGCATATATATTTATTATTGATATTCCTTCATTGTCTATGGTACCTTTTTAGCTAGATTTAGTTTCCTTTCTTATCTCTTTTCATTAGATTTGGTTTTGATTTTACTTTGAGTTCGGGATTGATACTTCTGCTTTTCTTTTTTTTTTTTTGCTTCAGCTGAAGCATAGTATATTCTGCTCTAGCCCCCTAACTTTACTCTGTGTGTATGTCTCTCTGCTTCAGTTGTGTTTCTTGTAAACAACTTATTGTAGGATTCTGGTTTTTGATCCACTCTGCTATCCATTTTGTGGGAGAGTTCATCTGATTCACATTCACAGTTATGATTACTGTCTATTTCCCTCCATCCTATTCTTCCTCCTATTTATCCCCTCTCTTCTTTTGTGCTTTCCCTCCTCTCAAGTGTTTTGTTTTTGACTACTGCTTCCTCTAATATACCCTGCCTTCTGTCATTTTCCATCCTCCCTTACTTGATCTTTTCCTCTCCTGCTTCCCGGTCAGGTAAGATGGATTTCTACATTCAACCGATTGTGTATATTATTCCATCTTTGAGCCAATACTGATGAGAGTAAGCTTCAAGAGATACTCATCAACCACTCTCCCATCTTCCCCTCTACTGTAATAGGTCTTTAGCATCTCTTCAAGTGAAATAATTTACCACATTCTACTTCTCCCCTCTTTCTTCACTCATTTTACTCCTCTTTCTCATGCCTTACGCTTTTTTGTCATTCTCTCAAATTCACCTTATACCCATACCCTCTGCCTATATATGTTCCTTCTAGCTGTACTATTAGTGATAGAATTTTTAAGAATTACAAGTATCACCTTCCCATGAGTGTAAATAGTTTAGTTCTACTGAATACCTTAGGTTTTCTTTTCCTGTTTTACCTGTTTATGCTTCTTTTGGGTCTTGATATTGGTGGTCAGCTTTTTTTTTTTTTTTTTTTTGGTTTGGTTTTGTTTCTGATCTTTTCCTTATGAAAGCTTGAAATACCTTATTTCATTTAATATGCATTATTTCCTTTGATGTATTATGCTTAATTGTGCTGAGTTAATGATTCTTGGTTGTAATCCTAGCTCTTTTGTCTTTTGGAATGTCATATTCCATGACCTCTGGTCCTTTAACATTGCAGCTGCCAAGTCCTGTGAAATTCTGATTGTGACTCTCTGAGATTTGACTTTTTCCCTGGCCACTTGTAGTATTTTTCCCCTGAACTGATAATTTAGAAATTTGGCTATAGTGTTCCTTGGAGTTTTTATTTTGGGTTCTCTTTTCTGAGGTGATTGGTAGATTCTTTAAATGCCTGTTTTGACCCCTGGTACCAGGACATAAGGGCAGTTTTCTTTGATAGTGTCTTGAAAGATGCCGTCCAGGTCCTCCTTTTGATATTGCTTTCAGGTGGTTCAATGATAATGATACTATCTCTCCTGGATCTATTTTCCAGATCAGTTGTTTTTTCCTATGAGGCATTTTGCATCCCCACCACCATTTTTTTGTTCTTTTGATTTTATTTGATTGATTCTTGATATCTCATAGAGTCAATAGCTTCCACTTGCCAAATTCAAACTTTTAAAGTATTGTTTTCCTCAATTAACTTTGTACTTTCTTTTCTATTTGGCCAATTGTCCTCTTTAAAGAGATCTTTTCTTCAGTGACTTTTTGTATCTCCTTTTCCATTTAGCCAATTCTACTTTTCAAGTAGTTTTCCAAACTGTTCGCTCTTCTTTCATAGTTCTCTTGCATCACTCTCATTTCTTTTTGCAATTTTTCTTCTACCTCTCTTATATGATTTATAAGCTCTTTTTTTGAGCTCTTTTATAACTGCTGGAGGCCATAGGTGTTGGTCAGTTTACCTGATTCTGGGCTGTGGTATCTGGCATATGCTGAGGCCTGATGGGGTTTTTCTGCATTTCCCTGGGCATACACTGAAGCAGATGGAGCTCTGTCCTCTGGAGGGTGCCTGTTTGCCTGGGGCTGTCCTGAAGCACATGGAGGTCTGTCCTAGTTTCTTGTCATGCTAGAAAATGCCTTTTTTTTAAACCAGAGGTACACTGAAGCATGTGGTAGTTTTTGGAGCTGCAGTCTGCCAGTTCTCCTGGCTATACTAAGGCATGTGGAGGGTCTTGGTGTTGGCATTTGCCTGCTCCACCATTCTAGAGCTTAGAATCTCCCACTGGTTTGCTGATCTGGGGCTTCCTGTCCTGGAATGTATTCCCCTTGCACCTGAGTGAGATGAACTTTTCTCAAAGATTCTCCAAGTTTTCTTGGCTAAAAGATAGTTCCACTCCATGTTTCTACTAACTCAGCTATTCTAGGATTTGTTCTGGGGTGCTAATCTATGGTTGTTTGGAGATGAATATGGGAGAGCTACAGCAATTTACTGTTTACTCTGCCATCTTAGATCCCAGAACTCAAGAGGATATATGGTTTTAATCTATTGTAGCCTGATTAAATATTTATCTCTCTGTGGCAATCTGGTCAAGGCAAACAAAGCTAAAGAAAATCTTTGACTTATTTTTTATAGAGGAACAATTTAATGCCAGGGCCAAGAGTAGCTAGGTAGTACGTTGTATAGAGCGCTGGGCCTGGAATCTGAACGACTTGAGTTCAAATCTTGCTTCAGACACTAAGTGTGTGGCCCTGGGCAAGTCACTCAATCCTGTTTGCCTCAGTTTCCTCATTGTCAAATGTGCTGGAGAAGGAAATTACAAACCATTATATTATCTTTGCCAAGAAAACCTCAAATGGAGTCATGAAGAGTTGAACACAGTTGAAACAACTAAACAACAACACTGATGAACAACCATATACTCTTGCTGTGTAGCAAGTGACTGTCTTAGTTAGTGTATATGAGTGTATATGGGGGATTTGTAGGGGTTCTTTGGCACCTAGCAGGTACTACATGTGTGGCTATAAGGGAAATTTTATCCTCACTAGCTAGAGGGTTGGCAATTCATTGTCACTGCTAGCAGAGAAGGGAATCTCAACATGACCTGACCCATTCATAGTGTTCATAATTCTGAGATACCATAGAATTAGAGCTGGAAGGTATATTAGAGTCTAATTTACTGATCTGTAAGATGAGGAAACTAAGCCCTGGAGAACTGAAATGACCTGTTTAAGGTAACATAGATAGCAAATAACTGAGCTGAGGGTCAAACCCAGGTACTCCAATTCTGAGTTATGCACTCTTTTCAATAATCACAATGATGATGATAATAATAATAGTAATGCTTTAAGATTTGCAACACATTTTCCATATCTTATCACTTTGGCCCTTAAGTCAACCATATGATTTATGAAATACAATTATTATTCCTGTTTTATAGAAGAGGAAACTGAGGCTGCAAGAGGTTAAGTAATTAGCCCAGAGTTACATGGCTAGTATATATCTGAGGCTGGAGCTCTTTAGAACTACTTAACTTACCTGTGGGTTACAAAGACTTTTGGCAGGCTAGCCGGAAATTGGAAAGATCCCGTATGATATTGTTTTTCTGGAAAATTTGCTCTCTGTTCCAAATGTGTGGCTTTGCATTGGACTTTTGTAACAGGAATTTGCAAATTAGAGACTGACTATAATTGAACTTCAGTGGAAACAATCCCAGTACTTATTTTAGCAAAATAGTTATTACCTTTTTATTCACCAAGGTTTTTTTTTTTGTTCCTCCAATAAACCTCCAACTTGACTGATTTTGTGTTTTATGCTCATTGTACTATTTCCTTATACAATCTATTTAAGTGGTCAGAAGCTAAGACAAAGCAGGCAGTGAAGAAGAAACAATCAGGAAAAAGATACAAATGGGATAGATCATAAACCAATGGACAATAAAGTTAAATGCGTTTTTTTCCAGAGTCAGAATAACTGTGTGTTCTACTAAAGAATATTGATTAAACTTGTTCTACTTGGCCTCAGAAGTTCAAACCGGGAGCGATGGGTGAAAAATACAAAAAACAAACCAAAAAGGAAAGGCAATTTTAAGCTTGATGTCCAGAAGAAAAATAAACAACTTCTTAATAATTATAGTTATCCAAACACGGAATGCATTTCTTGGACAGTTCTGGGATTACCAATAGTGGTGGTCTTGAAGCAACAGATAGATAATCATTTTTCAGGTATGCTATGAGTTTTCCTGTTCAAGTATGGTTTGGATTAGATGATAGCTAAACACCCTTTCAGCACTAAAATTTGGTGATTCTGTAAAATAGGGTAAATATCTATCTGTACAAACTGTTTTGGCTGTCTTGACCTATTTCTTTTGGTAAAAATGACATGTTTGTATGTACATGTTATAACAACGAAAATTGTAGAAGTGCACAGATACAGTGTGAGAGTATGCTGTAGCCTAATGAAACCTCCCAACAACAGCAGACTTTTAATTTGAGGCTTAAATAATTAATAGTGTGGCTCTGGAGAATGTCAAATATAGTATCTAATCGTGTCACCATTGCCAAGTACTCTGGAAATTTCCCCATGGAATGCATTTGCTTTTCTGCTCCTGAACATCTAGCTGCAGTGTGTATGCTGTGGCATTTTCAGTTCATGACGGTGGAATTGAAGAGCTGAAGAGAGATCGGCAAAGATAGTATTGGGTTGGGAATGAAGGAGTTAGCATAAGGTTTACAGGGGTGCTATTCTCCCTGGGGAAGAAGAAACAACATCAGTGATGATATTAGTAGGGATTCAATAATGGTTTTTTTTCCCCATCAAGAAATAATTTTTAAGATTTCTCATATTAGCAGGCAACAAGTTAGTCGGAAAAGTAAACAGAACCCAAACACATATGAGCATAGAAAAATAGCTGAATTTACCATGGCAACTGAGACCAAAGACTTTTTAAAAAGTTCATGTCAAAAGCAAAATACCTGCATTGCTGACTTAGAAATCTTTCTTTGCTTTGTATGCTTTCTGAATCTTGTTTTGTGGTTTAAGAAAGGGCTTTAGTGACTTCCTCTTTTGTAAGTAAATCCCTCCAATTTCTACACAGCATGTATGTATCTATAACAATATGATAATGTATGATTTTTAATAATAGAGAAATTTTGGATTGTTTCTGTTTGATAGTATGCATTCTGTATTCATACACGTAAGATAACATTTTTACCTATAATTACTGTGCAGTGATATAAAATATGACATTATGAAGAAAGAACACATTTTCTGGCTCTTAATATAAGAACTTATGTGAAGTAAGATAAGAACTTATTTATAATGCAATACTTAAAATAATTATACAGTTCTCACTCTTATCAGATATTCAAGTCCTTGTAAAGAAATATGAAGATTCCCGTGTTTTACAGGCTGACCTCTGATATGGCTTGATTTAGATACAAAGGCATATTTATATATTCCAGTTAGATTGTAAGCTCTTTGAGGGCAGAGATTGTCTTTTGCCTTTTTTTAATCCCTCATTTTAGCACATTGCCTGGCACATAGAACATGCTTAATAATGTTTATTGGTTGATTGAATGATAATTTATTTTGGCAGATGTTTAAGTATGTTCAATTAAAAACAATTACATCTCCATCTGCTTTTCTCCTACTTATGTTAGATTCTGGTTGGGGGAATAAGTGGATTCTTTGCTGTGATACATAGAAATTTTAGGTAACAGAGAATTCTTTACATATTCAACCAAAGAGTCTCTCTTCCCTCAAATCCTCCATCCTCCACCTCCAAAAAGAGGCACTTTTTTCTCCCAGATATTGGGAGTATTGTGAATATGGTTTTATTCATAAGCATTCAACTATTCAATATTCTTAACTAAAATTGCCTGGATTTAAATTAAATTAAAAGCTTAGTACTGACTTCAGCATTCTCCCATGTTTTAGCATGATAATTACTTGCTTTCAGTGTGTTGTTCCCGTTACAAAATTCCTGGATGAGGAACTTGCCTAAATGAAAAGGAGATTGTGTTTCAAGGAGTGGTTATGTTAATCTTTAATAGAGAGCCATTATTCCAGACCTCTAGCTGTCCTGAAGGCTATTTTGCCCTCTGACATCTTTATCATCATTGTATGCTGAATACTCACGATTCTAAGCTTCAAACTTTATATCATAGGTGCATTTCTAGGTAGGAGATGATTTCTAATGTCAGGAAAAATGGAAAAATTTGGAGAGAAAAATAAGAATGCTTGTCATGCTGCAACTATCTACGAAAACAGGCTTATTATTTATGTGCACATGTCTGTTATTATATGCTTGAACATGAATCTGTTCTTAACTTCCTTCACTGAAGCCCCTAAAGAAAGCATTATTAACAAGTACAATTTTCTAACCTCCTCAGAGAGTTACTTTTTCCTATGTACAAGTGATGCTTTGTTTCTCTCTATCCATACTTGCCTTTGTCATGGGTTGAGACATCTGTGTAGTAAAGGGTGGGATCATCTCCTGGTGGTTCCAATGGTTTTAATCATGTCTGGCATGCCTGCCATTTTCTGGGCATCAGTAGTAAAAGAGTTAATTAAAGCTCTCTTGTCATGCTGATCTACAGAGTCTACCTCCTTCAATGAAAAATAAAACAGAAACAAATTCCATTAAAGAGACAAGAGTGTCAGGGGCTTGAAGAGGTTTATGAAAAGTTGTTCTGAGATTCAGAAAAGGAAAGTGAGTAATAAGACAATATTACCTAAGCACCCTCTTAGGAATATGGCAAATGATTTTTAGGAATTTTACAGAGATTTTTATTTCATTACTAGAAATGACACAATGCGTAAGTAGGTCAGAGATTTTAGTACATGTTCTAGCATGGCTAATGTCTTTACAACAACAAAGAAGAGTCAAGAATAAGAACAACAAGGAAAATTGTAACTCGCAATAGTACTCTTACTATCATTACCACCCCCTGAACCACCATGGCTGCTGCTTTTGCTGCCACCACCACCACTGTCACTGCTGCAGTTGTGACTGATCATGTGGCTACTACAACCAATTACTACTTTTAAAAAATTGTGTTTGATGGCTTGCAAAGTAATTTCTTACAGTGTTTCATATATTTTTCACAACTCTGTGAGTTAGATGTTATTATAATATAGCATTCCCATATGTTTTTATAGTATACTGATAGAGGACATCAATATCAGAGAAGTGACTTGGCCGAGGTCTCATAGTTAATTGTCTCAAGTTGAATTCAAACTTTTCTTCCTGACTCCAAATCCAATGCTCTGACTATTCTGCCATTCTGTATTTATACCTTATTTCCTTAGAATTTCATCTTCAGAATATGTATGCAAGATCTTTTCTACAACATGAGAGATATGGAAAAGCCTGTTGCAAACTATTCAAGGCCAAAACTTCAGTTTTTCCCAGGAGAGGGAGGTGAAGGCAAACAAATAAATTTAACTATGGAAACTGTTCCAAACCCAAACTGACAGCAATCAGCTTCATATGACATATGAAAAGGAAAGTCAGCACAAATCCCTGTTAAGCATGAGCATGCCTTAGTTTAACCATATGCATCTCTTCCTGAACAGTAAAGGGAAAAAAGAATCATAGTTATGGAGTATCAATGAGCATTTCATTCCCTCATAGATTAGAAACACAATTAGTAGTTGAGAATTAAAATGTTGTCAGGATATAGGAGCTGCTACTACTTTTTCTATAGCAACCTAAATTTACTATTAGAGACAGGGGAGATCTCAGAATCAGTTTCAAACATGACTCCTACTTGGGTCTGGACAGCAGAATATTACTCTAATTCTCTAACATAGGAACACCAAGAGCGGTACCCTCTTTCCTCTCACATGGTCTTCACTTTCCTAGGAATAAAAAGGATAAGACCTATTTCTTTTGGATCAGTACTAAGAAGGCTCTGACCTAGCTTCACACACACACACACACACACACACACACACACACACACACACACACACACACACCCATTTTACAATATTATTAGTTTAAACTTCCTTGATAAACTACTAGATGGAATTTAATACTCAGGCTTTGTCCGTGACTGGAGAAAATTTGGCAGCCAACATTGCTATAGGCATTCTCTATTTCTAAGATACAGGTATATTCTTATTAAAACACAAGGAAATAATCTTGTTGGGTGAAAAAGTTGTTTTCATTTTTATTTTTCTTTCCCTTGTGCCTGGTACATAGCACATTATTAATAAATGCTTGTTGAATAGAACTGAGAAATGTTTCATAATTTTTTTAAATGATGAAAATAACATTGTTGGAAAGAACCTAACCATACACAAACAGGATGGCAATAGCAGGAGACATCCTTGTGCGGTTAATACCCATCATGTCCTAAATGGCAGGGGACAGACCAAGAATGAGAGCAAGAGATTGCTATTTTTAGGGTGATTAGCTTTTAAATGGGTTATGTCTTTTCAGTAGACTTTCTAACCATGCTTCTACTCTCCTACAGGTGTTTTCAATTACATCTTTATTTAGTTGAGTTCCTTTCCTACCTTCTTGATAAGGCTGTCTGTTGTGATGGTAACATCCCTCCTTTGCTGAATGCCTTAGAGATCTGGCTTTTTTTTAAATGTATCACATTCTGTCTCTGAACACAGTTTTAGAATATTCTCTAAATCTCAGGCTACTGAGAAGGATGCCAGAGTTGCTGTTGTTTTTGCCTTCCCAGTGTGGAAATGGGGAGAAGGGGAGGAATCTGCAATTGTTTTTTAAAAAGGAAGAAAATGAAAGGAGGGTGCTGAGGTAGGAAAATATGACATTAATTAGTGGTAGTTAATGACTAAGCCTAGAAAAACTGAAATCAAAAGATGTAATTATTCAAGTATCTTCTTGGTTGTGGATTCTAAAAATATTTTTGGGTTGTTTCTCTCCATAAAAATGAACTCTAAATGCTAAAGCAGTCAACAGATTTATAATTCATCTTTTAACCACTAGCAAATAATTTACATTTGATTAAGGTTCTTTTTCTTAGGGGGAAAAACAACAAAACACCTCATTTTAAAGATCAAATTCTAGATACCTAAAGGGAGTCCACAGCTCTGGGCTTAATCCTTTCAGTTACTGGGAAATGAACTACTTTTAGATTATGTTCAGTTCAACAAGGATTTATTAAGAGCACTATGTGTGCTCAGCACACTTCAGGCGATGATAGAGGATACAAAAGATATTTTTTATGTGGCCCCTGACCTAAAAGAACTTACAATTTATCTGGAAAGACAGAGTATAATTTGAAAAAGATAAATATCAATAAAAGATAGCACAGAATGACTGGATAGTGTATTGGGGGCAAACAGGTGAGTCTCCTTTTCCCCTTCCCTCCCATGTGCAGAACCCTGGGTCAGTTCCAATGGGCTCTAGCTCAGTGGTGAAGGGTCTGGTGTTTTGAGAGGTGGCAACAAAATCTGTATGTTGCTTCCTTACACCCATTCCTCTGAGTGGGGTTGCATTTAAAGCTTCATTAGAAAGAATTGACCAATAAGCTAGGAAGAGCTACCCATTCAGTAGACTTTCAAAGGACTGACCATATTCTAGCACTCTCTTTTTTGACTCTTTAGATATGGGACTTCCATGAAGTGTAGGGAGAAGTGCACTCCCTGAGCAGAAATAGTACCGACAAAAGAGTGACTACTTGAGCCTGTGTCATTCATCTGTTTCTGAGCATGGGAATCTGAACAGCAAATCTGAGAGAGAAGTTCTTTTGGGAATGGCTACCTTGGGAGTTTGAAATGTCCTGTGTTCTTCAGTTTGTATTTCTACTATGTATATAGAGAGTTGTGTTGCACTATGCTAGCTGTTGGGGGTGGATTCATAGCTAAGATAAGACAATTTCTCTCTCTTCAAGACTTAGTCTAATAGAATCATGGCACCAATAATGATAGCTATCTATATAATGTTCCATGAAAAGTACAATAGAGAAATTCAAAACCAACCAACCAAACAAACAAATAAACAAAAACAGTTCCTACATGAGGCCCATGAGTAAGTTCTTACTGGCTAAGAGGCTTAGAAAAGGCTTCCTGAAAGATTGAGCTTTTGTATATTTATGAGAGGAGGAGGGAGAGAGCATTTTAGTCACAAGGGAAATATGTGAAATGATCTGAAGAAGGAAATGACAAAGCACTATAGCATCTTTGCCAAGAAAAACCCAAATGGGGTAAAAAAAGAATCAGACAAGATTGAAAAGACTCAAAAACAACACAACAACAGCAACAACAAAACGAAATGAGTAAAGGCAGAAAACTGAGAGAACACAATGTGAATTCAGGGGTCAGAGACCATGTGGACTACAGTGTAACTGAATTCATAAAGGAGAATAATATGGACTAGGGTGCATCTGGTCCAATGCACTACATCTCAGGTCCACTTTCTATTTCAGCCTTCTGTCTTCCCTTTTTTTCCACTAATGGATTTGGCAGGTGATTTTTTTTTGTTCATGTGCAGCCACTGCTGTACCACATCTGCCACCCCCAGGCTGGGCCGGACTGCTCTCTAACCCAATTCAGCAATTTCCCCAGTAACCTGCTCCATGGTCTTTGGCATTTGTGGGTTGAGAAGTCTGGTTATTTCCACAGCTCAATGATTCATGGCCCTAAGGCCTGCTCCAGCCCACTCCCAGTCTGGTCTGTCCTGGCCACGGGCCATGCTGGACTGCGCTCTGCTCCCGGCACCATGTGATAGAGCCTTCCCAGCGACCATCCAGGCTCTCCTGGGCTGGAGACCTGCTTCCCTCTGCTTTTTTGTGGGTTCTGCAGCTCTAGGATTTTTTTCAGAGCCATTTTTACAGGTATTTGGAGGGATTTGGGGGAGAGCTTAAGCAAGTCCCTGCTTTCCAGCTGCCATCTTGGCTCCCACAATAATTTATTATTATTAATTATCATTTCTATATGGAGATAGTGGAATTTGGTGGATTATTGACAGTTGAATATGAGGAATAAGAGAGATGAGGTATGACAAGGATCTGGGATACAAATTTATATGAGGCTCTATGAAAGGTGAATTCATACTTTTAGACCACTAAGATACATTTTGGTTTGTCAGAATAATGGTTTACAAGTCTTAGAACTGAGTTACTGGCCCCAAAAAGGATTTCAAGTAGGTTCAGGGAATATATTCTTCATCTATTGTACTCTAGTAGCATATCCTCACTAATCTATTATTTTCAAACCTTGAAAATCTAGATGAGTGTTTCAATTTCATCTGACAAATCTCTTAGCCAAATCTGAGATGTATTTAATAAAGTATGAAGATATTCCATAATAAAATATATTGAGTAATATTTAGTTAATTGGTTTTACATATGAAAAACCTTAGAGTTGGCTAGAACAGAAGGGAATTTGGTTTAGTCCTTTTCTTCAGACAAGAGGACATGGAGAAACAAATTATAGTAGTATAACAGGGACATAATATATTACCGCCTGCTTTGGTTGATTTGACCTTTATGTGGAGAATGTTAGAGTATTTTCTAGAATGCTAGATATCCTGATAAGATCAGGATAATATATAAAAAGAAAGCTTTGCAGAGTGTGTGGAGGACAAGCAGACTTCCTGTAACTGGTTTTGACTGGGGTCTTTTTGTTTGGATGCATAGCCAGAAGTGTAGGCATCTTCAAAAAGGCCTCAACCAGCTTAAGCTATTCCTCTCTTCATCTCATTTGATGACACCTTCACTCATGGCATCTTGTGACAGACTATGCTATAAAATGATTAAAACATCCCTTCTCTCTGAGAGCATGTGGCCCTTGAGGAATGGGCCTTTGTCCTTGACCCTTTTGTTTGTTCTTATCCATTTTGAGTGAAGGAAGTGGAGCCTTACGCCTAGTAAAATTTAAAAGTTGTCATTAGAACACTCCATCATCCCAGAATTCCAGAACCTGGCTTCCTAGGTAGGTTTTGCAGTCAGTTTGCATTTAGATCTGCCCTGAAGATCAAGTATCAGTCTTTGGGAATGAACTTCTGGATGCATGTCAATGAAAGCTGAAATGAGGATTCACATACCTATGATACTACCTTTACGATATGAACTTAGTGGAATTTATGCTATGTAAATTCCAAGTTAAAGTATAAGTCTACTCCCCCTTCAGAGACCAAGGGAGAAGAGGGAAGTATATTACACTGAGATGAAGGTGGGGGTGTTTGCAGTTTGTACTTGATAAATTTTTGTAATATCTGTTTGTAAAAGCAGATTGATATTAATTAAGTAGTTACATGAACATTGGGATGCCAGTAGTGGAGATGATACAGATAGAGGGTACTTGATCTAATGGCAATAGAAGAGATACCCAACCCTTCACAGATATACCCTAAAACACTGAGGGGCAATGTAATGGGGGGGAGGGAGGGAAGGAAAGAGAGAGAGAGAGAGAGAGAGAGAGAGAGAGAGAGAGAGAGAGAGAGAGAGAGAGAGAGAGAATATCAGAGCCTATATATGCTGCAGTAGGCTGTGAAGGATACGGGAAAGGAAGGTAAAATTAGAATTTTTAGAAACAGCATTTGGCATTCTTGATTGTGCACATGAACAAAAAAAAAATCACCTGCCAAATCCATTAGTGGAAAAAAAGGGAAGACAGAAGGCTGAAATAGAAAGTGGACCTGAGATGTAGTGCATTGACAATATTTTTAATTACCTATTAGCTCATAGAGCCATCCGGGAAGCTTATGCTACCTCCAAGTTACACAAATAGGCAAAGCCCACTGAATGTGCCTGCTTAGGAAAACACAGTTCCCATGTCCATTCTTGCCTTGTTTTTCAGAAGAAATAGTAAAAGATAAAGCCTGTGGAGGTAAGGAGGAAGGAGTTTGGCTGCCTTTGTTCTTTTCCATATTGTATCTGTACGAGGAGGCCACATTTGGGGCATATTTAAACCTGAAGCTTTGGAGCTTCTGCAGCTTGTTAGAAGGAAAAAGAGAACTGGCTCTGTTATGGGAGAACCATGTCCTCTGATGTTATTTTGCTTTGCATCCTGCCTTGGATGCTTAATATTTAAGTAACCATGAGCAAGTCACTTAAATGCTCTGTGTCTCAGTTTCTTCATTTGTAAAATGGGGTGGTATTATCCTATATATAGGGTATATGTCATTTTTTCACTCCAAAATTTTGTGATGCTGTCCTAGAAGGTGAGAATGTCCTCTCTACAAGGGAGCTTTATACGACCTTGGGAAGTAGGCAGCTCTTGGGAGACCCAATGAATGGCAAAGGTTTTGATGAAGGGGGAAGAGGAAAAAATAAACATTTATGTATTAGCTACTGTGTACCAAGAACTGTGCTAAGTGTTTTACAATAATCTCATTTGATCCTCACAACATCCCTGTCAGACAGATGTTGTTATTATCTTCATTTTACGGTTGAAGAAAATGACACATTGAGTTGCCCAGCATCACAGAACTAGTGTCTGAGGTCAAGTTTTCCAGGCCTAATCCTCTAGCCACTGTACCACCTAGCTTCCTCGTGAGGAGGAACAAGTCTGGCAAATCACCATTAAGAAAAAAATGTTTAGTCAAGGAAATAGGACTGTAGTTCTTAGCCTTCCCCTCCTTGGAGCTTCAGCAGGTACTCTCACATTTTTGTCCTGTAGGTAGAAAAAAATACCAGCCTATGTTGATCTTAGAGGTGTGTGCCCTTCACTCTCATCTGTAGAAGTTCACCTGCTGCCTTTAGTACCTTCAGTTAAATTTCAAGACATTACTGGAAGAGAGAAATGCAGAAGGGCACATGCCACCCTGATAGGCAAACTTTATTTTGGAGAGGCAAGGGCCAAGGGCCTGGTGAGCCAATTCTATGCTAGAGGAGGCCTCAGGGTTAGGCTTAGCATAGGTCAGTCTGTCAGAAAAGCTTACAAGCTCTTTGCTTTGTTCTTTCCTTTCTCTCTGAATAAACAGAGGATTTTAGTCTCTTGTGCTGTCAGTCCAGTTCCTTCAACAAGCACCCCATATAAAAATTTAAGCGGAAACAGGGGGGAATGAAGTGGATAAAGCCAAAGCAAATATCAGGCAAAGTAAACTGAATTGATGTAATAAAGGGGATAGATGCTGGTAGGGGAAAAATGGATTCTGCAGTTCTGAAATCTGAAGTTACCAGATGGCAGTGACCTGACATGTCAAAAGGAAAGTAAAAAGAAAACACTATGCTCAGCAGTAGTCCCCTGAGATTTAACCCTATTTCTTTTGATGCTTTAGTTTGGTTTGGGTAATCTTTAGTTTTCCTGGTGCCAAAGTCTAACATTTTCTAATTCTCTGGCTGGTAGTCCCCATTCTGAGCTGTTGTTGTGTTTGTCCTTCCTTTTTGAAGAGGACCTTGACATTAGGGAAATGATGACATGACTTGCAGTTGATTTTGATTTGAGTGAGGGAGGGCTATGCAAGGTCACCAGCCTCAATTTCTCCCCCAGAGCCATCTGGGTCCAGTGGCCTGGTATTCATCAAGATGATTGAAGATGACCCAGGATGCAACGGGAGATCCTGGCCCTTTTAGGCCAAGGCCTTTTCCTTATTAAAGTGTGGTAAGGTATCTTAGAGTCCGGGGCCAGAAGATATATGGGTCTTTGAACATACAAAATGGTGGCCCAGGACATTTATTTATTCCATTATCACCTGACATATATATATAAGATGTTATAGGTGGACTGCATTATGACATGTCCTACTGGGGTTGAAAGAGAAGTTCTCTCTTTTTGCTCTTGGATTTAGTTTGGTTTCATCTCTTTCCTAACTCTTCCCCACTCCTCTGAAGACATCTTTAGCCAACAAGGCAACATCCCACTGTTTACTGACTATAAGTTGAGGACTTGATAAAACATTGTATCTCAACATGGATGCAGAGCACTTTTCTCACTAGTGATCTCATCAGTACCCATGTCAATGCACATATTCAGTGTTTTTGTCCTATTCCCCCTACCCTTCTAATTCTAGAATGATAATGAAATCAACTTTGTCATTCCTCCTGAAAAGAGTGTGACTAACCATTCCTGTAACTTTTCAAAGCAAAGTAACTGTGCATTGCTACCCCTTGCCTTGCCTATCTCTTACTTTGGGAATATAGGTTTTTTTTTCTTTTTTCTTTTGTTTTTTAGGCAGGGGTAACTTTCCCTTTCTTTATACATCCCTAGTGCTTAGCACAGTGACTAGTACATGGTATAAATATTTAATAAATATTTGGGGTCAATCTATCCATCCATCTATTCATTCATTTAATCAAAATATTGATTCATCATTTAGTCAACATCATCCAAATTGCCTTATATTTCAGGCTCGATCATTGACTTTCTGGGATAGCACTGGACAAATGAATAGCTAAAAGAAAAGAAAAACTGACATACACATTACAATTTGCAAAGCACGTTACATATTTTCCATAATTTGATCTCACTGACCATATCACGTCAGGGAAATGATACTATTTTTGTCACCCCCATTTTCAGATGAGGAAACAGAAGCCTGGAGAAACTTGACAAAAGACATAATGTAAGTAAGTGAAAGAAGAAACCTGACTTGAGGGGAGATCATGGAATTTCACATCTAGGTCTCCTTTTTTATATTTTAGCAAAGTTGCCTTCTGATGACAGAAATGGATGATGCCATCATTCTATGCATTCTGTTTCTCCAGTGAGGAAAAAACATCAATTTTACTATTTTTATTTTCTTAATGAGAATATGGAGGAGGAGGCAGGGAAAGAGAGAAGTCATTCATGACTACTGTATGTTTTAAGTTCCCTGTGAAATTTCAGGAACTCTTCAGGCCATTTTAATTCAATCTGAAATTTTTATCCTAAAGATTATTTCTGAATTGGTTTTAGCTGAGACTATTCTTGCTTTTTCTGAGAGAAGGCTTCTTCTTCTATGTTCTTCTCATCCTCCTCCTCTTCCTCCTCCTCCTCCTCTTTTTCCTCCTCTTCTTCCTCCTCCTTTTCCTCCTCCTCCTTTTTCTTTCTTCACTCAGTCTCCTTTTTTTTTTTTTTTACTTTCAAAGAATTTCACGTCATGAGGTTGAAGAAATCTACAACTGGAAGGAACAATGCTTTAAGGTTAATGCAGTCAACTCTGACAATCCTACTCTTGAAAAAATGTACATTATTCTACATGGAAACAGTTGGGGTGCTGGGCAAACATCAAACATTGCAAATATCCTCATTGCCATATAAACTGCTTATCTTTTTTATTCCCTTTCCCCTCCACATGAGAATGAGTTTCTTTCTAGAGGCTGTTTATCATGTTCAGAAAGTACAATAATGAATACAAAATTCATGAAACCACAACAAATTCCATGCTCCCCCTTCTCTTCTCTCCTCTCTCTCTCTCTCCCTCTCCCTCTCCCTCTCACTCTCTCTCTCCTCTCCTCATAGAAACACGCAGGCACATACACACCACTTGTGCATAACTGTACGTATAAATGCGTAATTGCCCATCAAACATTTCTCATTGGCATATCAAATTAGGAGAAATCAGAAAGCATTTCATTTCTCACAATTGAATTTTATCCATCCTAGGGCCTCACCCTATGCAGAAAGTATCCATTTTGTTCAAAATGGGGCTATTGGCATTCTGCACTTAAAACATTCCCTTAGCATTTTTTGACAATTTTTAATTAATAATTTTAAGTTGCAAAGATATTTCAAAAGTGGATTTATATTATGACCATCCCATAGGAACATGAGGCTCTAGCTGTTTTCTAAGTCATGAACTTATTAAAAGGGTTTTGAAGGAAAAAATGTGGCTTTTATCTTAAAGGAACAGTTCTAAAACTATAAAATACCTAGAATAGACTGTGTTTGGTGTTCCTATCTACTCTTTTTTAGACCTATCATAATGATTAAGAGTAACAAAAAAGTAGCAAAATTCTTTTATGAACTCTTTCTTTTGGTTGTATTTTTGAGAAGAACTATGAATAGCTCAAATGAATCCATTTTCAGGACAATCTCAAGGTGTAATGTGAATGAAAAATGACCTAATTATCTGTTCTTGTATCAACTATTGTAAGCAGAGATTGGGAAGACATCAAATTAACTCCATTCTCTGGGGAATTTAAAACCAGTATTCTAACAATTGCACCACCAAGCTTTAGGTGAGAATGCCCATTTCCATTTCAAAAGCAGTGAATAGAAGTTTAGAGAGGCCTTGTAATAGATGATTGCAGGTCTCCTGGCATGTGGATGCTTGGTGAAATAAAACTACTTGCCAGATTATGCTTTTCATTTTTCTTAATATTAAAAACAATTAATCATGTTGTTCCCAAAATAAAGCAACATGGTAGAGGAAACAAAATTTGCTGAAGATGTTATATGGAAAAACAAAGTAAGCAAATGTATCCCTACTGGCTTTCAAATATAGTGGTGACTCTGGTCTGTGTCTAGGGAGCAGAAAGATGTTTCTCACCTGCTCAGTCAGGTGGCAGAATCAAGCTGGCCAAGTGAATTTCTTTACCTGTAATTGCTTGGAGAAGTCTGTGCCTCCCAAGGTTACATGTTAAGAGATGGCCTGCATAGAAAGAACTGCCCCGATTATTTTCTCAAAAGCTGGAACAAGAAATGACCAAGTATTTTTCTTTGGGTTGCCTTTTGTAGGATCTCTATCAGACCTTTACCCTTCAGTAAGAAAGCGAACTTATTCAATAAAAGTTATTTGGACTACCACATTTTGCTTCTCACTGTCCTAGTGCCTTTATGAATTGAGTCCAGACCCTCTGTGAGCTATGTTTGCATTGTTGTTTAAAAGTTGTGGGGAAAGTACAATTCTATCTGTCTATGTATCTATCTATCATCTACATATATTTACATTCTTAGTTATATTTCTACTGTCACTCACATTTCTAGGCTCACCAAATTACATTTTAGCATTCCTGGTATTCCTGATCATACCATTCTCCTTTAATATCTGTATTGCCTGGCCTTTCTTCTATCTTCTGTGCCCTTCTTTTGTAAATCAAAATTTGTTTGCTCCCTATCCATCCATAGTGGTCCCCTCAAAAAATCCTATTTTCATCCACATCATAAATGTTACCATTAGTGTCATTAGGACTTCATTCTTGAGCATATCACATCTCCTGTGAAGAACTCTCTTGTAGAATTTTAGTCCATGTGGTCTGTCTTTCCTTTGATCTCTCTAAATCTCCTTTCCAAAATTTTAGGTTTTATGTGAGATTCTGCTTAGATTCTCTCCCATCAATCATCAATTTTAAAGTGAGTGAACACTTCTCCCTCAGAATGTCTACCATTTCCACCCCAGCAACCAATTCCTACCTCTTTTTAAAATTATTTTTTATTATTTGTTTAATGTTTTTAGTTTTCAGCATTGGCTTCCACAAGATTTTTGAATTACAAAATTTCCTCCCCATTTCTACCCTCCTCCCACTCCAAGATGGCATATATTCTGATTGCCCCATTCTGCAGTCAGGCCTACGTTCAGTCACCCCACTCTACCCCATCCCCTTTTCCCTTACTTTCTTGTAGGGCAAGATAGATTTCTATGTGCCGTTGCCTGTATATCTTATTTCCCAGTTTCATGCAAAACAACTAGTTTTTGAATATCTGATTTTAAAACTTTGAGTTCCAAATTCTCTCCCCTCTTCCCCACCCACCCTCCCTAAGAAGGCAAGGAGTTCAACATAGGTCACACATGTATCATTATGTAAAACACTTCCACAATGTTCATGTTGTGAAAGACTAACTATATTTTGCTCTTTCCTACCCTATCCCACATTATTCAATTTTCTCCCTTGACTGTGTACCTTTTTGAAAATGTTTGCTTTTGAATACCTTCTCCCCCTATCTGCCCTTCCTTCTATCATTCCCCCTTTTTTATCCCCTTCCTCCTTCTTTCCTGTGGGATAAGATACCCCATTGAGTGTGTATGTTATTCCATCCTCAAGTCAAATCTGATGAGAGCAAGATTCACTCATTTCCCCTCACTTCCCCCTTTTCCCTTCCAGTGAACTGCTTTATCTTGCCACTTTTATGTGAGATAATTTAACCCATTAAATCTCTCCCTTTCCCCCTCTCTCAATATATTCCTCTCTCATCTCCTAATTTGATTTTATTTTTTTAGATATCATCCCTTCATATTCAACTCACCCTGTGCCCTCTGTGTATATATATGTATATGTATACATGTATACATATACATATACATATGTGTATTATGTACATATATGTATATTTCCTTCAACTACCCTAATACTGAGGTCTCATGCATTACACACATCATTTTTCCATGTAGGAATATAACAAAACAGTTCAACTTTAGTAAGTCCCTTATGATTTCTCTTTCTTGTTTACCTTTTCATGCTTCTCCTGATTCTTGTGTTTGAAAACCAAATTTTCTATTCAGCTCTGATCTTTGCACTGAGAAAGCTTGAAAGTCCTCTATTTTATTCAAAGACCATATTTTGACTTGGAGCAATACTCAGTTTTGCTGGGTAGGTGATTCTTGGTTTTAATCCTACCTCCATTGACTTCTGGAATATCATATTCCAAGCCCTTTGATCCCTTAATGTAGAAGCTGCTAGATCTTGTGTTATCCTGATTGTGTTTTCAAAATACTCAAATTGTTTCTTTCTGGCTGCTTGCAGTATTTTCTCCTTGATCTAGGAGGTCTGGAATTTGGTGACAATATTCCTAGGATTTTTCTTTTTGGGATCTTTTTGAGGAGGCTATGTGTGGATTATTTCAATTTCTATTTTGCCCTCTGGCTCTAGAATATCAGGGCAGTTCTCTTTGATAATTTCTTGAAAGATGATATCTAGGCTTTTTTTTTTTTTGATCATGGCTTTCAGGTAGTCCAATCATTTTAAAATTATCTCTCCTGGATCTATTTTCCAGGTCAGTGGTTTTTCCAATGAGATATTTCACATTGTCTTCAATTTTTTCATTCCTTTGTTTCTGTTTTATGATATCTTGATTTCTCATAATGTTGCTACCTTTTACTTCCTCCAATCTAATTTTTAAGGTAGTATTTTCTTCAGTGGTCTTTTGGACCTCCTTTTCCATTTGGCTAATTTTGCCTTTCAAGGCATTCTTCTCCTCATCAGCTTTTTGGAACTCTTTTGCCATTTGAGTTAGTCCATTTTTTAAGGTGTTTTGTTTTCAATAATTTTTTGGATCTCTTTTAGCAAGTCATTGACTTATTTTTCATGGTTTTCTCTCATCATTGTCATTTCTCTTCCCAATTTTCCCTCTACTTCTCTTACTTGCTTTTCCAGATCCTTTTTGAGCTCTTCCACGGCCTGAGCTCAAATCATATTTTTCTTGGAGGCTTTCAATGTAGGCTCTTTGACTTTGTTGACTTCTGGCTGTATGTTTTGGTCTTCTTTGTCACCAAAACATGATTCTGAAGTCTGAGTCTGAATCTGGGACTGTTTTTGCTGCCTATTCATGTTCCCAGCCAACTACTTGACCCTTGAGCTTTTTGTAGTGGTATGACTGCTTGTGGAGTAGAGAATACTTTGTCTCAAGCTTGAGGGGCTGTGCTCCTCTTTTCAGAGCTACTTCTACACAGTAAGCTCTTCCACACCAGCACTCCTTCTCCCCCTAGAACTGCCAACCAGTTTTGTGGCCCAGATCCAGGCAGGGCAAAGCAGGCTTTCCACTCCTGCTCTAATCTGCCACTTATTTCCTCCCATCAGGTGGGTTTGGGGCTAGAAGCAATGCAGCTGTAGTTCTGGAATCATCCTCATAGTTGTACCACCTCCATGGCCCCTGGGGTAGTGGCGAAGAGTGAACTCCTTTCACTTTGTCCCCTGCAGCTTTTCCCACTAACCTTCTCTGTTGTCTTTGGTGTTTGTGGGTTGAGAAGTCTGGTAATTGCCACAGCTCACTGATTCAGGTCACTATGCCTATTCTACCTGGATCCCAGTCTGGTTTGTCCTGGCATGGCCCACACTGGGCTGTGCTCCACTCCGCTCCTGGCTCCGAGCGATAGCCCCTCACAGTGACCATCCTGGGTGTCCTGGGCTGGAGCCCTGCTTCCCTTTGCTATTTTGTGGGTTCTGCAGCTCTAGAATTTCTTTGGAGCCATTTTTATAGGTGTTTGGAGGGACCTGGTGGGTAGCTTAAGCAAGTCCCTGCTTTCCAGCTGCCATCTTTTTGTACCTTTTAATGAGAACCTGATACAGAATAGAATTCCCCTTTGTTGGCTCCTACATCTTTTGAAAGCAGTAAAGGGAAAGGCATAGATAGCCAGATCATTATGAGATAGGAAATGTCATTATAGGTACAAAGGAGAAGTCCAAGCAGGAGACTAGAAACATTTTTTTTTTTTTGGTGGGAGAGATGAGGTTATTTTCCCTTGAGTTCAGAGATATCAAGGAAGACTTCATGAATGTGCTATCTGGGTAGGACATTCAAGAAAGAATTTCAGCAGATGGAGAAGGGAGTTGTGGTAATCTCTTACAGAAATGAACATTATATTAGTAAAAACATGGGTGTGGGGAGGGACAGGAGATGAGAATAGAGAAACAAGACCAGTCTAGTTTTTTCTTTGTATTAATTAATCAAATTTATTTTTATTTTTAGTTTACAACATTCAGTTCCTCAAGTTTTTGAGTTTCAAATTTTCTCCCCATCCCTCTCCTCCCCTTTCCCTACCCAAGATGGCATGCAATTCAATATAGAGTCTCAGAAATAGGGTTTCAGATATCTGATATAGGGTTTCAGATCATATAAGTCTTTCCAGGTTATTATGAAGTCCATCTGCTCCTCATTACGCACAATAGTATTCTATTACATTCATATACTACAGCTTGTTTAGACATTCCCCAGTTGATGGGCATCCCCTTGATTTCCAATTCTTTGCCACCACAAAAAGAACTGCCATAAATATTTTTGAATATACAAGACCTTTGTCCACTTTTATGATTTCTTTGTGATACAGACCTAGAAGTGGGATTTCTGAGTAAAGGTCTATGCACATTTTTATAGCCCTTTGTGCAGTGTTCCAAATTGCTCTACATAAAGGTTGGATCAGTTCACAACTCCACCACCTATACATTAGTGTTCTCATTTTCCCACTTTCTCTCCAGTGTTTATGATTTTCCTGTTTTGTCATGTTAGCCAATCTGACAGGTGAGACATGGTACTTGAGAGTTGTTTTGATTTGCATTTCTCTAATCAATAGTGACTTAGAGCATTTTTTTTCATATGACTAGAGATATAGTTAATTTCTTTCTCTGAAGACTGCCTGTTCATATCCTTTGACCATTTCTCAATTAGGGAATGACTTGTAATCTTATAAATTTGACTCAATTCTCTGTATATTTTGGATATCAGGCCTTTATCAGAGATACTGGTTATAAAAATTCTTTCCCAATTTTCTGCTTCCCTCCTAATCTTGGTTGCATTGGCTTTGTTTGTACAAAACCTTTTCAATTTAATGTAATCAAAATTATCCATTTTCTGTTTTGTAATGCTCTCTATCTCTTGTTGTGTCATGAATTCTTTTCTTTTCCACAAATCTGAAAGGTAAACTGTTCCTTGTTCTCCCAGATTGCTTGTAGTATCAGCCTTTATGTCTAAATCATGAATTCATTTTGACTTTATTTTTGTATGTGGTGTGAGATATTGGTCTATGCCCAGTTTCTGCCATATGATTTTCCAGTTTTCCCAGCAGTTTTTGTCAAATAGTGAGTTTTTATCCCAGAAGCTGGGGTCTTTGGGTTTATAAAACTGGTTTACTATAGTCATTGACTACTGGGTCTTGTGTACCTAACCTATTTCACTGATCTACTGCTCTATTTCTTAGCCAGGACCAAGTAGTTTTAATGACTGCTGCTTTATAATACAATACAAGATCTGGTATGGCTAGACCACCTTTCCTAGCATTTCTTTTCATTAATTCCCTTGATATTCTGGACCTTTTGTTCTTCCAGATGAATTTGGCTATTTTTTTCTAGCACTATAAAATGATTTTTTGGGTAGTTTGATTGGTATTGCACTAAACAAGTAAATTAACTTAGGTAAAATTGTCATTTTTGTAATATTACCCTGCCCCAACCATGAGCAACAAAAATATTTTCTAATTATTTAAATCTGACTTTATTTGTGTGAAACATGTTTTGTAATTGTGTTTATATAATTCCTGGGTTTGTTTTGGCAGGTAGACTCCCAAATATTTTATAATATTTACAGTAATTTTAAATGGAATTTCTCTTTCTCTCTCTTACTGTTGGGCTTTGTTAGTAATATATAGGAATGCTGAGTATTTATGTGGTTTTGTTTTATATCCTGCAAATTTGCTAAAGTTGTTCGCTATTTCAAGTAGTTTTTTACTTGATTCTCTAGGATTCTCTATGTAAATCATCATATCGTCTGCAAAGAGTGATAACTTAGTTTCTTCTTTGCCTATTCTAATTCCTTTAATTTCTTTTTCTTCTCTTATTGCTAATGCTGACATTTCTAGTACCATATGGAACAACACTGGTGATAATGGACATCCTTGTTGCACCCCTGTTCTTACTGGAAAAGCATCTAGGCTATCCCCATTACATATAATGCTTGCTGATAGTTTTAGGTAGTTGCTACTTATTATTTTAAGGCAGGCTCCATTTATTGCTATGTCTTCCAGTGTTTTTAATAGTAACGGGTGTTGTATTTTGTCAAAAGCTTTTTCCATATCTGTTAAGATAATCATATGGTTTCTACTAGTTTTGTTGTTAATATGGTCAATTATGCTGATACTTTTCCTATTACTGAACCAGCCTTTCATTCCTGGAATAAATCCTACCTGGTCATAATGTATTATTCTCATGAAAAGTTGTTGTGATCTTTTTGCTAATATATTATTAATTTTTTTGCATCTATATTCATTAGGGAAATTGGTCTATGATTTTCTTTCTCTATTTTGACTTCCTGGTTTAGGTATGAGCACTATATTTGTGTCATAAAACTAATTTGGTAGGACTCCTTCTTTGCCTATTTTTCCCAGTCTATAAAGTATGGGAATTATTTGTTCTTCAAATGTTTATAGAATTTGTTTGTAAATTCATCTAGCCCTGTAGATTTTTTCTGAGAAGTACATTGGTGCCTTGTTCAATTTATTTTTTTGAGATGGGGGTATTTAAGTATTTTACTTCCTCTTCTGTTAATCTGTGCAATTTACATTTTTTTTGTAAATATTCATTTATTTCCCTAACATTATCAAATAAAATTGGGCAAAATAATTCCTAATTACTATTTTAATTTCCTCTTCATCGAAGGTGAATTCACCCTTTTCATTTTTGATACTGGTAATTTAGTTTTCTTCTTTTTTTAATCAAATCGACCAAAGTTTTATCAATTTTATTATTTTTTTCATAAACCAGCTCTTAGTTTTATTATTAGTTCAATATTCGTATTGATTTCAATTTTCTTAATCTCTCCTTTGGGTTTCAGTATTTCAAATTTGGTATTTAATTGGGTATTTTCAATTTGTTCTTTTTCTACCTTTTTCAGCTCTGTGCCCAATTCGTTGATCTCCATTTTCTGTATTTTATTCATGTAAGCATTCAGAGATATAAAACTTTCCCTAAGAACTGTTTTTGTGGCATCCCACAAGTTTTGGCATGTTGCCTCATTATTTTCATTCTCTCAAATATGGTTATTGGTTGTTTCTATGATTAGTTCTTTGACCCACTCAAATTTTTAGGATTAGAATGTTTAGTTTCTGATTAATTTTTAGTATATATTTCCATGGTATTTTATTGCAAATAATTTCTATTGCATCATGACCTGCAAAGGATGCTATTTCTGCCTTTCTTCGCTGGACTGTGAGGTTTTTATGCCCTGGTACATGGTCAATTTTTGTGTATCCACCATGTACCACTGAGAAAAAATATATATTCCTTTCTATCCCCATTCTGTTTTCTCCAGAGGTCTATTATATTTACCTTTTCTAAAATTCTATTCATTTCCTTAACTTCTTTCTTTTTTATTTTGAGGTTAGATTTAACAAATTGAGATAGGAGGAATTTGAGGTCACCCACTAGTATAGTTTTGCTGTCTATTTCTTCCTGTAGCTCCCTTACCTTCTCCTCTAAGAATTTGGATGCTATTCCACTTGGTGCATATATGTTTAGTAATGATATTACTTCATTGTCTATGATGCCTTTTTGCAGGACATAATTTCCATCCTTATCTCTTTTAATTAGATCATACTTTGCTTTTACTTTGCCTGAGATTAAGATTGCTATCCCCACTTTTTTATTTCAGCTGAACATAGTAAATTCTACTCCAGCCATTTACATTTCCCTTGTGTGTATCCCTCTGTTTCAAATGTCTTTTTTTTGTAAACAAAATACTGTAGGACTATGGTTTTTAATCCATTCTACTATCCACCTCTGTTTTATGAGAGAGTTCATCCCATTCACATTCATGGTTATGATCACTATCTGTGTCTTTCTCTTCATCCTATTTCTGCCCCTCCATTTATGTTTTTATTTCTCCCTTCTCTCTTTCCCCCTCAAAAGAGTTTTGCTTTGGACCACTGCCTCCCTCAATTTCCCCTTCCTATCAGCCCCCCTGCCTTATCTTACCCTTTTCCCTCACTACTTCTTCCCTCCCTTCTAACAACCACCCCCCTTTCTTTCCTATTTCCCCTCCCACTGCCTGTAGGACAAGTCAAATTTCTATACTTAACAGATTATGTTATTCCCTCTTTGAGTCAAATCTGATGAGAGTTAAGCTGAGACAATGCTCATCTCCCTCCCTCCTTTCCCACTGCTATAATATGTTTTCGTGTCTTTTCATGTGATGTAATTTACCCTTTTCTGCCTCCTCAAAGTCATGTCATCATTTCCCTGATGTCATGGTCCTTTTCAAAAACAAAGGACAAACACAACCTGTGAGTAGACTAAGCTGCCTGAAAGGGGACCTGGCTAATTGGTAACTCAGCTCATCCTCTCCCTCTCCCTCTTCCTCTCCTTTTCCTTCTCTTTCTCATCTACAAAGGAAGGTAAATTTTGATGGCCAGAAGCTGCCCACTTAATGTGGGATTACTGGCTAGATTACCTCCATCCTTCTTTCCTCTCTTCCTGTCTTCCTTCTTTCCTTCCTTTCTGCCTGCCTTCCACAAAACCTTAAACCCAGTTCACTCAGAAGTGCATAAATAGGTCCCTCCCCAAGCTCCACTAAATGTCTGTATTTTGGGCCCTTCTGGCTTAGAGTGAATGTCAATGGTAACCATTTCTCTTTGGAATAGCAACCTTCAGGGTCTTCCCTTCCCAGGTTGATTTTTTATAATCTTTTTTTTTTCTAATTAAAGGGGACCTTTACTCACTTCTTAAAGAGGCCTATTTGCAGAATGGGTGTTATCTCACTCTAAGTGAGTACATGAAAAGGCCTGAGCCTAAAAGGGCCAGGGTCATCTATTACATGCTGCGTCATCTCCAGCCATCCTGATGAATATAAGGGTACTGGATCCAGATGGCTCTGGAGGAGTAAGTGAGGCTGGTGACCTTGCACAGCCCTCCCTCCCTCAAATCAAAATCAACTGCAAGTCATGTTATCATTTCCCTGATGTCATGGCCCTCCTTGAAAATTAAGGACAAACACAACAGTCTCACATTACAATCTCTTTGTATCCCTTAGTTAGGTTTTTTATTATCATCACATCAGTTAATTTATACCCACATACTCTCTCCATGTATATCCTTTTTAAATGTCATAATAAATATACAATTCTCAACATTAATAAGTATCATCCTCTTATACAGGAATGTAACAGTTTTGCTTTATTGAATAACAAGGTTTTTTTTCTATTTTTTTCATGTTTACCTTTTTATGCCTCTTGAGTCCTGTATTTGAAGATCAAATTTTCCATTGAGCTCTGGCCTTTTCATCAGGAAGTTCTGGAATTCCCTTGTTTCATTGAATGTCCATCTCCTTGCCTGAAAGGTTATGCTCAGTTTTGCTGGGTAGTTGATCCCTTGTTGTAGTCCAAGTTTATTTGCCTTACAGAATATCATATTCCAATCCTTCCAATCTTTTTAATGGAGAAGCTACAAGATCCTGTGTGACCTTGACTGTAGTTCCTTGATATTTGAATTGTTTTCTTTTTTGGCTGCTTGTAGTATTTCCTCCTTAACCTGATAATTCTGGAATTTGGCTATGATATTCCTTGGTGTCTTCAATTTGGGATCTCTTTTAAGAAGTGATGGGTGGATTCTTTCAATGACTATTTTGGCCTCTGGTTCTAGGACCTCAGAGAAGTTTTCCTTGTGATTTCTTGGAAGATACTGTCCAGGTTCTTTTTGTCATCATGGCTTTTCAGTAGACCAATAATTCTTAGATTTTCTCTTCTCGATCTATTTTCCAGGTCATTTGTTTTTTCCGATGAGATATTTTACATTTTATTCTATTTTTTCATTCTTTAAATTTAGTTTGACTGATTCTTGATACCTCACAGAATCATTAGCTTCTATTTGCCCAATTCTAATTTTTAATGAATTATTCCCTTCAATTAGGTTTTGTACCTCATTTTCCATTTGGAGACCAGTCTAGTTTACCTAGAAAATACAGTGTGTAAAGCAAAATAGAATATGGCAGAATCAGAAAATAGTTTGAAGTTAATTATGGAGAGGCTTGAACACCAGCATTCAGTGGCTTATATTTTACTAGTAAGAAAGCCTAAAGATTTTAGGGTTAGGATGTCTCATGTCATCATAACATAGGAAGATGACCTGGCCAATACTCTGAAAGATAGAGTAGAGAATAGAAGCTGAAATGAATAGGAAAAAAAAAAGAAAATCATTTAGTCAATAGCCATTTGCCTAGTGATATAAGAAAGGCAAATAGGAGTCTATGTTCTGAAGGAGCTCACAGTCTAGTGGGGAGAGACAACATGCAAACAACTATGTACAAACTAGCTATATAGAGGATATAATGCCAGCCTTAGAGAAATGAATTCCAGAATTAGAGAATTTTTGCCCTCATTAAAAAAGGACATTAATAAAGGATAGAAAAGGCATAAAGGAATGTTAACCAGGCAAGAGAAATTTGTTCTGTAGAATTGTAGAGATAAGAAATAGAGCCCTAGGGCAATAGATTGTCAGATTTTTACCAGTAACAATGGTTGCAATAGATTGCTCTTTCCAGAGCAAAAATAAAAGGTAGAAAGGTAATGTTCACAGAGTAAGGGCAGACAGAAAGATGCTCAGCATCTGTCCCTTGGTAATTTAGGTCTGAAATTATAATGAATTGGATATTTGTAATCTAATAGGTAATTTTTTAAAAAAGGTTTACTTAGCCATAGCTATAGAAGAAAAAAAGAATCCAGAACAGAAAATGGATATTCATTCAAGACAAAGCACTGACTAAGTTGGGTACAAATTCTCAGAATGATTTTCGTTCATTGTCTGTGTTCATAAACTGCAAGGAGGAGGGGAGTTTCAGTCCTTCTATCCTGGCCATTTTGTTCCTAGACAATCAGAAAGTTAAGTTGATGGTCTGAGCCAATTAAATTTCAGGATATTTTTAATGACTTTGTAAGGAAAAATTAGCCCAATTTGCATGGGAGATGAACTTAGTATAATGTTCCCATAATGTCCCAGTTTCCTTGTATATGGCTGTATGAGTTATGAAACGTGGTCTGACATGAGTTAGGTAGTTTTTACTTACCTGACAATCAAGATAGTTGAGGTAAAGGCAATATTACAAAGCTGAATGGATGAATAGTTAGGGGGCCATTACAATAATCTATGAAGAAAAAGATAAGAGTAAACTAAAATAACTATGGTAGGAATGGAAAGGAAGGCCTTTATGCAAGAAATTGTTGTTCATCCTTCATTTTCAAAGAGGACCAAGGACATCATGAAGTGATGTCTTGACTAGTGGGTGAATTGGACTTAAGTGAGATGGGGTTGCCTTGGTGTTAATGTGATTAAACATCATCCCCACCCATTAATCCCATTAACAGGTCTCTAGTGGAGGTAGTTAAGGGAAGCTTGATTAAGAGAGGCTTATTTATAGGTAGGCCCATAACCTTTTGCTAATTAGGTCAAGAGGGTTATAAAGCTCTTGGGCTCTAAAAAGGGTACATATACTCTGAGGGTAGTCTTTAAGCTCTCTCTCAGAACTTCAGGAAGAGAAGATGTAGGTAATCAGCTAGCATTTGTGAGTAATTATTTAGAGGAAGGCCCCAACAGAGGGTAAGGTTATGGGATGGCTTGGCTCCTTGCAGTGATATTGTGTTTTAAGTTCTTTGCTGTTACGATAAACTGTTCTTACTAGTTTGGGGATATACTTGCTGCTATGTTGAATTGGAATTATTTGTTTTGGGATTTGACCCTCTGGTGTCTGAAAAAAAAAATTACTTATTCTGCCTTCTATATGAAGAGTCTCATGTTCTGCAATACAGAACTATACAAGCATAAGTAGTAGCAATTTAGATTTGAAGCTCTTTCCCACCTATTAGAAGGCCATGTGACCTGCTTATGTCACAGAAAACCTAAGTCACAGGTGGTGGGAAGCACTTCCTGATTGGAAAAGGAAATTATGTCACAGAAAATGCAGAGAGAGAGAGAGAGAGAGAGAGAGAGAGAGAGAGAGAGAGAGAGAGAGAGAGAGAAGCAGTTATAGTTGCTAATGGCCGCCCTCATGATGATGGTTAGAACCGAACAGGCTGACTTAGCTGTACTGTGAATTTGTTTTTGGGAAGACCCCAGCAGGGAGCGACAGAGGTTTTGGGATGGCAAGGCTCCAAGTTGTGATATTACATGTCGAATATTTTACTTCTCTGATACATTGGATAAATGACTTGTGGGATATGGTTCTCTGGTGTCTGAATAAATGGTTTACTTCTTCTACCTTCTATGTGGAGAGTCTCATATACTTTAAGATACAGAACTACATAGGCATTTTGACAATTATCATCTACATTGTTATCATTGCTTTACTGATACAGCATATTCATGGTCACCATTGATATTGTGACACTTGCCTTACTGATACAGTTGCAAAAAGTCCTCAGTTTCACTCTCTCTTCCAGAGTCATTGAAGTACAGTGGTTAGACAAAAATCAAGATGACTGGTGATAGCCTTGGATGCATTGGATGACCTTGGCATCTAAACACTCTACAGCCTTTTTCATGTCCATATAACAAATTATTCTCATCTACTCTTTCTGTTGAGGGAAATCTTTACATGCTTGGGGTAGACCTCCCCCTAATCCACAGAGGAATTTGAGGCCTTTCTGTTACTGTCATTGTGGTTTATCCTATCTGCTGAGACAATTTTACCAGGATGTGGCTGTTGGGCCTGCTACAGTTTCTTGGAGCTGCAGGTTCGAGTTGGGTGAGATTGGAAACCAAAAGTGAATGAGCATCCCTAAAAATGGCTGGCAAATCCTCACAGGAGAGGTGTTAGCCCTCCCTGAACACCCCATATACCTCATGTAAGCAAGCAATGCAAGGAATATTGTAAACTTGAAAGAGAAGGAAATGTAAAGTTTTTGGATTATATGTATTTATCTGCATTTACACATATACATATATATAATCTTATATATATGCATGTGCACAAAGCACATATATACAAGCATATATATGAATATATACATACACATATTTATTCATATAAATTTATACATACACATTCAGTTATCTTTAAGTTATATATTTATGTACTTTAATCTTTTTAATTCCTGAGCACTCATACATTAGAGTCTCCCAAACCTCCCTTCTTTATAGTGACTGGTCTGTGGCTTAATGTGATTTAGCTTCTTAGTACAGAAAATAATGTTTTATGTGTGTTCGGAAAAGTAGTTGAAACTTAGAAAGCAGGTGAAATTAAGGTGTTAGGCAATCAAGGCAAAGATACTTATTGAAGTTTTGGGGATGAAATGGGAATTTAAAATCCCAGAGAGTTTTCAGAAATACTTGAAATTTTCTTTCTCTGCTGAAACAAGCTGGAGCAGATAAAGGAAATCTTGGTCATACCGCAAAGTTCATCCTAGCTCACTTATGTTGCAGACTCCTGGCCTTTGAAAGGACATTCATTCTGCAGTTTGACTGCAAGTCTGAGGCACCCTGGAAGAAGGGAGGGAAGAACAACAGAAAGTTCTGCTGCAAGACTGGGACTGATGAATTGCAGGTTTGATTTCCCTAGGGTGAAACTTACCGCCAAGCCTTGGGGCAAGTCATTTAGCTGTTCTGTGTCTTAGTTCCTCATCAGTAAAATAGAGATAAAAAGCTGTCATTATCTTGCTAGGATGGTTGTGACGATTCCTAAGGTACAGCTTGATGATGAATAAGTGCTATATATTTTTACCATCTGTCAAAAGAAGTTGACAAAAGGGAAAGAGACATGTAAAAGAATGCTAAATGTTAGTGTCCTGGCAAAGTTAATAATGAAGTACTGAATTTCCACTGCTTTCTTCATATTATAAAAATGAAACTTTGAGTCTTAAATGAGGAGTTTCTTGTTGTTCAAAGGTCTCCTTTTGTGATGAATAGTTGCTAGATTCTGGAGCCTACAGACAGAGGTGCAGTACTCCATTTAAATCTGGCACAGTTTAAGAGAATGGTTGGTTGACACAGGACAAATTACTCATAGGATGTCAAATAGAATCGATAGTACCTCCAGCTACAGAAACAAAAAAAGTAAAACAATGGTCAGATAGTTAAAATAATTTATTTCTAGAATTAGAAAGATTATTGTTAGAAAAATTTGGCAAGTAAATACAGCCTTTAGAGTGATTTCTTCTCAGTCTGTACTAGCAGACCAGAATTAGTGGAAAATGATCAGATTGGTAATAGAATGAATTTTTCACTTAGAATTCAAAGGGCACTTTACAGTTAATAGAATGGGAAGATTCTTCCCCCCACCCCCATTAATAGGCCTCACTTGGAGCCTATTGAGGGAAGCTTGATTGGGGTGGGGGAGAGGCTTGTTTGTAGCAAGGCTCAGACCAATCCATCACCACTTAAAAGAGATCCTATGAAGAAAACTCATAGCAATATTATAGTCAAATTCTAAAACCCCTAGTTTGAGGATAAAATATTAAAAACATCAATATTAAAACAATTTAAATATGATGGTGCCACGATAGGAATCACACTAGACCTGGCAGTGGAGGCATTAAAGGAGTGCAAGTCTTAGGACACTATATATCAAAGAAGAAAAGAACTGGGCCTTTAGGTGAAAATATCATACCCAGCAAAGTTAAGCATAATTCTGAATTAAAAAAATGGACACTTTATCATCTGTCAGACTTTCAAGACTTTGTTAAAAAAAAAGAAACACTGAACTTAATAAGATTTGACCTACCATGCTGAGAGAAATATTAGGTACATTTAAAATACTGATTATAAGGGCTTCATAAGGACAGACTGTTTACTTTTTATGTATGTAAAATATGTCTAAGATTCTTATTAATAATTGGGTAGCCCACAAGAAAGATTGGGGTAAATCTGAATATGATCTGAATTTAAAAATAAAACCATTTAGGGACAGCTAAAAAGAATATTTTATACCAATGAGCTGCAAGGAAAAATGAATACAGAGGAATTAGATGGGGGAGGAGGCCCAGTAGTTCTGGTAATCTACCTTCATCGGGAATGGGTTTTAGAGAGGACAATACATATATATTTAGAAGAGTATAGAAGTCTTCTAAATTCAGAAGAAATAAAACGGTAAGGGCATAAAGAGGGGGAGGGGGCATAGAGAGCAGGGAAAGGACAAGGGAGGGATCTGTAGAGGGGAAGGTGAGGGAATAAGTTAAAGGGGGGTACAGAAGGGTATTTAGATTTATGGGAATGGGAGGATAGGGGAGAAATCCTTGAAGGACTGTAGGCGAGCAATAAAAGGGTAAGGTAGCAGGTAGAAGTAAAATAGAGGAGGTAGGAAAGATAGGAAAAAAGACATATGCACAGACATAAAAACAAAGATCAGCAGTAGAATTTGTTTGGAAAAGTATATATCTATATGTGTATGTATATATGTATATGTGTATATATATACATCTATAGCTATAGAGAAATGTATCCAAACTTAATTGTAGCCTTCTAGGGTGGGGATGGAAAAACAACAATTAGTTATGAGAAGCAGATGATATAAGTGCAATTATCCCTGTTTCACAATTACCAAACTGAGGATCAATGTGATTCTAGTTTTCCTAAGCTGCTAAAATTTACTTTAATAAGTGGCAGTATTGGACTTTACATCCTTGCCCTCTAACTCCAAATTCAATGCCTTTTTCACTACAGCATATTGTTATGCTGCCCCTAATGCAGTGTCAGTTTTGAAAGGCATGAACAACGTGTTCTGAGTGTGGAAAGAGGAAAATATTACTTCAGACTAGGGAGTTTAAGGGAGGCTTACGACTATCTTATTCAGAGCTAAATAAAACACCCTTCCTGAATAAGGAATTTGTCTTGTTGTATTTTCAATCTTGTCATAACTAATATTTCAAGCAGCAGCTCTGAGTCATTCTTAAACACTTGAAAGTGGTGTCTCTCCCTAATAGCAATAAGTTGTTCTCTTCATCGTAACAGAAGACTTTGTATAGTATCCTGGTCCACAGCTTCTTACTTTCACAGAAGGGGGTGAAATCAAAGAGCATGAAAAGGGTAAGGGGAAATCTTTCCATCTTATACTTTTGACAGGACACTTACAAAGTAGCCAACTACACCTAGGAGTGTTTCCAGCTTGTTATATAATCAGGGAGATGAAGCAGCATGAATCCTGCCAAAGGTTCTATTCATCACTTTCTCAGCAGGGCACAAGAGGTATACCTTCCTTCTCAGCTAAAATAACAGCAATGAGATCTGCAGGTGTGGGCTTCAATGTGTCTCAACCATCGTTTTTTCTCTGCTATTAACCTTTTCAAAAAGGTAAGTGTTGGAATTGAATGTTATGCTACATGATTTCACAAGATAACTGTACAATCTTTGACCTATTTGTACTAAGCACATTCCATCTTTTGCCCAAAACCTCCTGACTGCTGTCTCTCCTATCCTCCATGTGGATAAATTTTGGCAAAGGTTTTGCAGAAAGCAGAGGTGCTGCTAAAATCAAAGAAAAACTTATTCCTTCTGAGACAGAGTTCTTTTGTATTCACAGATCATAATCTTTCTTAATAATTGCCTGTAGATCGGCCTGCCACTTGAGTGATTCTGGTAGAAACATTCCCTCTCAACCTATTAAGCAATAGCCCACTATATAATGATAATCTGCCTTTTGAAAACGCACACACACATACCCACAAATGTGTGTGTGTGTATATGTGTGTATGTGCTTGTGTGTTTATGTACACACATATATGTGTAATATGCATGTGTGTATCTATGTTTATGTAGAAACATGTATATGTATATAGATATGTGCATCTATTAGAGCCTGAGATATTGAAAAGATGATTTAACCCCTACACTAAGGTGAATGTAATATACTAAGAAGAACATGTGTCAGTGAAAAAATGAAAGATAAGTAAAATCCAGTTCTCGATAGAATTGAGTCTGTTTTTTCCTTCATCACAACTAATTGTGAACAAGATATTAATATTTTAATCATTTAAGCATGGAAAGACAGAACTGAGCCTTAATGATGGCTTCTCATTTCCAGACAAGATCAATATCATATTTTAAGTTCTCGAAAAGAAAGAAAACATAATTTAAGCCAGGTTTATAAATATAATCAGATACTAATGATCCAGTTATCCTGAGGCCCATATCCCTCTCATTTCTCCCATTTCAGGTTAGCATTCCCATTCCTCCCATTTTTGGCATGTTCTCCCTACCTACTCTTCTGACTTACAAGTGGCAAACGGAGGTAAGGTGAAAACGTGTTATCAAGATACCACTTCATTGATGGAAACAAATGGATCACATTTTATAGAAGAAAAAAATACATTATTGGGAATTTTTTTTGTCCCAGGCTGCACATCTGACTAGTATCAAAGGTCAGAGAATAACTCATTTCACCAAAGGCTGAGTCCAGTATTTTTTTCCCTACATCATAGTATTGGTCTTGAAATTTTCTTTAATATTAGTATTCTCAGGCCAGCATCACTCAGAATCACAGAGACAATCCAGTAAAGACTAGACTGATAAAATATCCTGAGGCCTAGCCCTCACATTGTGAATAATCCCCGAGCATCCTAAAAGGTATATCTGAAACCTGATTTCCAGAGTAATTGCATAATATGCTAAAAAAAAAGGGAATAGTTTTAGAAATCCAAAAATTCTTTTCTGATCCTAATCTCCTGTTTTTCCAACTTACCCACTGTTTCAGCCTTTTGAAACCCGTTCTTTATTCTTACTGCAACTCCCATCTCTTTCTTATCAACTCTTTTTTTCCCTAACCATCATCCCTGCTCTGATTTCATTTTCCTAACTCACAGACTTGATTCAATAGTTTAACAGTTCAATTATACATTATTCTGAATGTCCTCAACACTAAATCATTTACCCCTGGTCTTATAGCTCCCTATAGTTTGCAGATCTTCAACTCTATGTCACCTCTCCTTTCTATCTTTTCTATTCTTACTTCAATTTCACTGAATGCTTCAAGATCATGTCATGCAACTTTATTGACTTCAAATTCCTATTATCTAGTCTAAACTAGGCCCTTACCTAACAACTTTTTAATATTATAAAAGAAGTTTCCAAAAAGTTTTTAAGTGATATGTATTAGTTTAATTTTTGACTTCTCGTATTGCTTTAATCTTTTCACTTTTGCTTTTAATGAATAATTAAGAGAACATAATTTCTGATGTGCTCTTTCAAATTCCTTTCCACATATATGGCATTTCTTTTTTTCCTTTTTTGGGGTAATGTTGCATTCAAGTTTTCTACTCTGGAAACCAATTAGATATTGGTACATTCACATTCTGCCTTTGAACTAATCTTTAATAGATCTCTCAAGTGGCTTTTGCCATGGTGATGCTTATAGCTTAAGAGTATTTTGTGCTTCGTCCACCTGTTAACTCTATTATTCATCCTTTGGAAATGGTTTCCACTTATGTTGCAAGTACTAAACTATTTTTATACTTTCTATTGAGTACAGTGAAATAGTGTGTCTGTTCATGATCATACAAGCACATACCAGCTTTTTGGATTATGCTGGTTTTGTATAATTGGTATGCTAGTTTAGTTCATTCTATCAAAGTAAAAAGGGGCTTTTCAGAATTCCTATCTAAGTATGTCCATTTCCTTTTCAAAATTATTTCAGATGTTGCTGTTTTGCTTGTTATAACTTTCTTTATTAAGTAATATTTCTGTGTTCTACATTATGTGAACATTTTCAATGACTTCAGGGTATTTTCCTTCTTTAGCTATTCATAGGGAGAAAATTTAAGCTTCATTTAATCTATACTTTTGCATAAAATTAATTCTACATTATCACTCTGCATTAGCCTGAAATATAATTTTGTATGAATTGCAGTTGATGACATCAATTACAAAAATCCTTTAACTCATAAGATTTTTTTTCTAGTTTTGTTATAGTTGAGACACATAATGAAAGTATATATCTTCATGTGTACTACTGGTTTGTTCATTTTATTGATAAGTGGATTCAAATAGATGAGTTATCAATATTTTCTATTTGTTTTGATGTATCTTGTCTCCTCTGGTATCAGAACACAACATAACTCAATCTTTTTATCCTTCGTGACAAAATGATAATAATGATCATTTGGATTAGAGACAGTACGTATGTAACCCTATACTTCCCTATCTATCTTTTTGGATTTATTAGAAAAATTTATTACACTGGTAAGTATACTTACCAAATCAGTTATATCTCTGTAATCCAATTGCTCAAGAATTCCAGATTCCAACCAGCAATGATAGACACAGGGAACAGAGAGTCCTTGCTAAGTATCTACCAGGTGGCATTCCCTTACTTCATTCTTATTCCTTATCTCACATGACATTGATGATGGGTTGGGTTTTGAGGTCTTTGCTAATATTATTATTACTTTAATAATTAGGACTACCATAATCAAGTATGATTATGATAATCATTTTTATTATTACCATAATTATTAAAAAGAACTTTCTCTATAGGCTTTCACAACTCTACTCTGTTCCACAGGATAAAGGAAAGAGCCAGAATGGAAGCTAAAGGTGATTAAAAATAGCATAATAGGATATTAATGAGCAGATTCAAACTAAATAGGTTTCCCAAAGACTAATAGGTAAGACACATTGGTAGATCATCTAGAAAGTGTTACTGAGGACAAGGCTTTATTAATAAAATGCTTTTGTGATGAGAGCTTCAGTTTCCCTCTAATAAACAGGAAAAATATTAAAGACTAAGGAAACATGCTACAAAGATTTTTGGTTGGCAAAATATACTTGGTGGGTGCTTTGATATAGCGAAAGCTTATTTATATAGCTATTCAAATCTTTCAAATTAGCTACCAATGTTTACTCTTGCTTATTTAAACTAAGTAAGCAGAGGCATTTTACCTCAAAATTGAGCAAGCCAAAATATCAATTATCTGGCTTCTCTAACTGCTTTGCTTGGGACTTGAATACATTGTTCCTAACCCTGAATTTCTTTTTTCTGTTGGAAACTCAGAAAAATGATATTTAATTATAAAAGTGTAATTTCTCATGACAGTGATCTGCTTTAATATATAGCAAATTTTCTTATCTCCTTTTAAATAGAATACCTTTAGCCCCAGTCTTAGAGTGCCATTCAGCCAAGCCTTATTTAGGAAGAAGTGATTATATAGCCTGGAATCCTTCTTTAGTTTTCCTTTCCAATTACTCAATGAATCTGTCACTGGAATGCATTTGAAGAAGATGCAAAATGCATAGAAGAAAATCTGGCAGTGATCCCGTGTCCCGAGAAGTAGACTGTAATATCTTTGGGTGATGGATTTGTCTCTTGAATAACTGATTCAGGATATTGGCAAAATCTTGTCGAGATAAATAATTTCAACTTGCTTTCAAACAAAGTCCAAGGGTATTTGGAATAATTTATGCTTTAAAATATTTGAAAAGTCTGTTTCAGATAGGTTATGAAAAATGTCTATTACAAGAACATGCACATAGTAGGGGCTTAAAAAGCTGCTTGTGCCCAAGAGTTATTTATTGATGGATTGATTGATTCCTGAGTCTTAGAAAAATAGTTATGTGTCTCTAAATCTTTTCAAATCCCAGTCCTTGTTTTGAACCCAGGATGTTAAAACAGAATTGCTATTTTTAGAATGAAGAGAATATTCTAGAGCAATTTTTTAGCCTATTTTGTTTCATAGAACCCTTTGGGAGTCTTTTGCAGACTACAAACTCCTATTAAGCATAACATTTTAAATAATTTTAGAAAACGCTAAATTTCAATGAGGTTAGTGAAAATAGATATTTTTTTCCACCAAAGTTCCCTGACCCTTGAAATATGTTCCTGGACCATAAAGAACTCCTCTTCTTGACAATTTTCAATTGAATCTAGGTAGCTGGTTGTTTCCACTAAATAAATTATTCCAGACAGAATTATTTCTCTATTCTTAGCTTGTAGTAAACTCAGAATCTACTGTTATTTGGAATAAAAAAAATCTTTGTTTGATGGGGTACATATGGGTGTTTTACTTTTTCTAGCATTTTCTTAATGTGTTTGAAGCAACAGTAGGGCTTTGGATAAATAGGTGAAATTTAGATTGACCCTGACTGTCATTTGGAAGTACACCAGAGAATCATAACTGTATGAGTTCAGAGGTGGAGTTTCCATTTGATGTTGCCCTATGGGTGTGATTTTAGCCTGATGACTCCAGATGATGTTATATCCAACTCTTTAATGAATCATTCTGTCCTAAGCACACTCAGTTACCTTAGATAGTCATAGTAACTTTTGCGGGTAGGACAGGCAAGGAAGAAAAAACAAGATTAACAAGATTAGATCATTGTTCTTTTTTCAACCTTCCAGAATCACAATTTTAACACTTTTGTTTTTAAATTTTCAAAATGTATGTTGTAAAGCTTTACTACAAATTTAAGTGATAAGATTTTTTAAATCACATCCATGGAACCCTGACGGTCTTCCCTTCCCAGTTTGATTTTCTTTTTGAGTTTTGATTAAAGGGGCCATCCCTTGATTAACCTTATAAAAAGGCCTATTCACTGAATGTGCATTACCTCACTCAAAATGAGAACCTGAAAAGACTTAGCCTGAGAGGGTCAGGGTCTCCCAGTACAACTTGGGCCATTTCCAGTGTTCCTGGTGAATATCAGGTCACTGAACCCAGATGGTTCTAGAGGAGAAAGTGATGCTGGTGACCTTGCACAGCCCTTCCTCACTCAAATCAAATTCAACTGCAAATCATGTCATTTCCCTGATATCATAGTCCTCTTTGAAAATAAAAGAAAACACAATCACATCCAGCTTTTCATTTCAAGCATTGTGAAATGAGCAGGGGTAGAAATCTTGCCTGTATTACAGGGGATGGATTGCTTTTGTTTCTATGGATGATGGTATTTCTTTTTACTGTTTGAAAGCTTACAGAGAATTAATTAATGAGGTATTTCACATTCACAAATACCACATATACCACATAGTACTGTCTAGATTAAGGCTATAATGATAACTATGTATTTTCTCTCCCATGGCTAGTTGTATATTATAGTAATTTCAGGCATTGTTTCTGAGAGGTATTCACATCCAGATTTAAGTAAATTCATGTTATTCGCCTTGAGCATGTGGCGTAAAGAATATGTATTACATTAAGGCATTAAACTTTACCTCTCAGCTGCTAAAAGGATATTCACATTCTATTTATAGAATCAACAGCTAAGACATCTCCAGAGAAGTGAGGTAATCTTATGTGTTATTGATATGATTGGTAAAATAATAACATCTAGTGGGAGAGAATTATTCATTATGGGGGTGGGAAAAATTAACTAAGACAATAGGTTTAAGCAGAGAAAAAGTACTTTATCATGAATAATAGGAAATACAATAATTGGTTGATAGAAATTTGATTGAAAAAAGTTGTCATTAGGAACTGGTGGAAAACAATTTTAATCTCTATCAAGTATTTTCTATGGGCAAAGCTGAGTGTTCCTGGGCAAGTTACTTAATCTCTCTGGGCCTTTATGACAGCTTGTTCAAATAAAATTTTGCAGCAGATCCTCCATCACTAAAGTGCTTTCCAAATTTAAAATTAAATGATAAGGAGGATTTTAGAGAACAAATTAAATAAGCTTTAGAATAGGCAAACATAGACTTCACAGAAACTACCACTTTGAGCTTGGCCTGTAAGGCCCTTGTGGTTTAATGCTGACAAGTAATTAGGGAATTTAGGATGTATTCTGATATGAGCAATAACATTACCTAAGTTATCTAAAAGACAGAATTCTAGTAGCTTCAAACAATTAGAAAATAGTTTTAAATGCTTCAGAAATAAATTTTTTAAGGGTTTCTACAAATTTGATTGAATAGGCATCATAAAGCACAAGCAATTTCCAATACAGAAAGATGTGTTTGTCACCTTTAGTCGCATGTTCAGTATTTTGATGTAAAATTAAGTCCTCTGTGAGCTCTTGAGTTGTCACCTGTAAGAAGTGAGGAAAAAGAAAGACAAACCTCTAAAAATTCAGCACGTGGTACAGTGGATGAATGTGAGTCCTGGAGTCAGGAAGACCTGAGATTGAAATCTAGCCTCATACATCTACTAAGCTGTAACCCTGGACAAGTCACTTAAGCTCTGTTTATTTCAGCTTCTTCCTCTGTAAAATAGGACTAGTAAAGGTATCTACCTCCAAGCATTGTTTTGAGGATAAAATGAGATGATAATTATAAAGAACTTTGCACAATGCCTGGCACCTATTAAAACAAAAGGTTTAAGCTAAGAAGGAGAACTTTATCTTGAACAATTGGAAATACATTGGTTGATAACAATTTGATTAGAAACAGATTTCCTTAGGAATTGGTGGAAAACAAATTTCAGTGCTATATAAATGTCGTGTGCTTTTAGTAGCAGTAGTATCAAATAGTCTTCATACCTGAAAACTCACTCACATTTCCTTAGAACCCTCAGTTGCCTCTATCCCTCTATGTTTGGAGGGCTGGAAGATAGAACAGCAAACTCCTCCAAGAGTATGCTTTTAAATAGAGCCCACAAGCTCAGCCAACTCTTCATCTCCTACAAACTTCATGGCTTGGTTTAGACTTCACCAACATCATGTCCCTTGTAGCAGGTATCCTCTGTCCAATTCCCCTCAACTTCCTTTTGTTTGTTGTCTTCCCCCATTAGCTTATAAGCTACTCAAGGGCAGGGGCTATCTTTCTCTTTCTTATATCCAGTGCTTAAGAAAGTACTTGGTGCATATTAGGCACTTAATATTTGTTTATTGTATTATGTTCTTGAAGGCATCATATTGCTAATACATGGGAAAATGGAGTCTGAACTGAAAGGGTCCTTAATGGGTCATCCAGACCCATTATCCTATGAAATAGGGTTACGACACTTGAGTTAACCAGTCTTTACTTGAATTTTTAGTTATAAAGGACTTACTGCCTTGCTTCTAATTCATCAGGGAATGTTAACTATAAGTATAGCCCATATATACTTCGAGTATTCCAACTTCTATCCCTAAGAATGATTCTAGGGTTCTAGAGCAAGACTGCATCTCCTCAAGATCCTCCAAAGACAGCTATGAGTCTTTAAAGCCAAGTTACCAGTTAGGAATTAATTTAGTCTGTCAGATTTAATCATCTTTTAGAAATGGGAATTTACCTTGACATAGTAAAAGTGGTTTTTAAAAACACAAAGAACATCCCTCAATGGGAAAAGTGAAATAAAACTTAGAAAGCTAAAATATGTAGCAAAGAACCAAGTCATAGGTACAAGTAGCTGCAAGTCAATAGCTTAAAATTTCTTTCATTCATGAAATGTTCAATTAGGCATGATAAAATTTGCTTGCTAGGCTTCTTGTAAAGTTGTGAACCTACATCCAGTCCCTTCATGGCTCCCAATACATGCCCTATCATCAACAGATCCATGTATGATATCTAGGACACTAATCAGGAGATAGGCAGTCTATGGGGATACTGTCTACTACAGTTCCTGCTAAACATTTGTTCACTAAGAACAGGGTTAAAATGTGTTCAGTACACTGTTTATCAAGGCAGAAAAGTATGTAATGGAGTTTGCAAAGATATTTAGTGAAAATGATTAAATGGATTAAAAAATTGAGTGATTAAAATAACAAACCTCAGTTATCTGGAAACTTTACTTTTATGTTATCTTTAATAATGTTTGGACAAATTCAAAGTAGGTCTATAGATTTCTCTCCCTCTACCCACCAAAGGTTTGACTCTGAGAAAATTTTCTTCAGCATTACACTGGTACATGTGGGGGATGCTGTCCTTCTTTTCCTAATCAAATATATCTGATTGTTTGCTTTATTTTTTTTAGATGTCAGGACTAGATTTTTTTTATTGAAAATAGTTTCCTGTAACTGAAATTCACACAAAATTATCATAACTAAAATAAAGAAAATTTACTACTAACTGCAAGTTACGAGGTTACTAAATCATAAAATCTGAATTTGGAAGAACAACCCAAGGGTTCATCCATTTCAGTTTTCTCATTTTACAACAGAGGCCCAGATGACCAGTCCAAGGTTTTCCAATGAGTTTGTGACAGAGATAGAACTAGAACATAGATTTTCTTTCCATGGCTCTTCTTATTATTTTGGGTATGAACTATAATATTTCTGCCTGTAAAATAGTCTTAAGTTTTGAAATATGAGACAGAATGCTAAATGGTTTGACATTAGCTTTTAAAAAAAACATGATTAAAAATCTATTTTCACTAAATGTTATATAAAAGGCTCCAGATTACAATGATAAACAGCAGAAGCAGGATGTTGATTTAAGGAAGGATGTATGAAGGAAAAGTAAATCTCAACAGTATTAACAATTTTTTGTGAAACCTGCAGTGGTGTACTTCTAAAAAAGATGCCAATTCTTAGAAAAGGTAGTGGGATTTGGTGGGGCCTCTAAGGGGGCAGGGAGGAGGGAGAATGAGTAAGACAATAGGACTCATTCATTTATGTTTTAAAGGATGTAAAAAACGTATATTACTTGGAATCTAGGCTTCCCAGGCTTATCCTTTTCCCATATTATTTGAAATGTTTCAATTGTCAGCTATTTCAGATACAGAATTGTCCCATACTTGAAGCTGATCAAAAACTACAAAAATGACTATTAATAAATAATTACTTTTCGCCACCCCACTCCTACTCAACTAAGCAAGTAGCCTACCATAGTATGGGGATCCTAGGCAACTGTGTTGTAAACCACATGCAAGCCACAAATTAGTTTATATTTGGGAAGCTGGAGAATACAGACTGCCTTTTTTAAGTTATGGAAAATTGAGCTTGTTCACTTATGTCATTCCTAAAATTTCATTCTCTTGAGATGGAGCTTCAAGTAAGTCAATTACCTTTCTAATCTCTCCCCGTCAAAGTCATTAGTTGACAAAGATAGGGGTAAGAAATACATCTTTAAATAAGTCAGGGTCTGAATATATAAGCTAGTTGCCACTGACCAGGTACCAAATGCTAAGCCTGATAAAGTGTTAAAATAGAATGGTAGTTTTGGGTTTATTTTCCTCTACAATGGTTGTATGCAAAGTAATATGAACATATTGATGTGAACATATTAAAAGGGATCAATCAACAAATATCTGTTAAGTGCTTACAACATTCCCAGTCACTATCCAAGGTTTTGCATATGTAAATACAAGAATGAAACAATCTTACTTTAAATGAGCTTACATTCTATTGAGGATGAATGAGTGTCATAAGTATATATACGTACATGCGTGTATGTGTGTATATATATATATATGTGCATGTGTGTGTGTGCATAATATATAAATATATAAAGAAAAATATAAATGTATAAAGAGTACCTAAATAGAAGATAATAAGGGAGGGAGGGCTGTAGAAGTTGGACTCTTTAGAAAAGCCTTCATAAGCAGTCATTGCCTGAGCTATATCATAGAAGAAGACTTGGACTGCCTAAGGAGTACATTCCAGGGATGGAAACAGCCACTATAAATAATTGCAAGGAGACTGGAAAAAGAGTAGCATGAGTGAGGAACAGAAAAGGATAGATTGGCTAGATTACAGAGTGTGTCAGAGGGAGTAAGGTCGAAAGAAGCTGGAATGATAAGTTGAGGCCAGATTGTATAAGAGTTGACAAGGTAACAGAGGAGTTTTATTTTGGGGTGTGTGTGTGTGTGTGTGTGTGTGTGTGTGTGTGTGTGTGTGTGTTGTATGTGTGTATATTCTAAAGGTAATACTGGAGTTGAATAAGTAGAGGAGTCACATGGTCAGACTATACTTAAAGAAATTCACTTTGACAGAATTGTGTAGGATTGATTAGAGATGAGAAAGACTTAAGGTGGGGTAGGGACATCAGTTAGCCTATTGTTACTATTATCTAGGTGGAAAGTGATAAATCCTGAACAAAGATGGTAACTGTATGGTTAGGAAGAGTAGTATATGAATGATGTTGTAATGGTAGAAATAGTAACATTTAACAATTGATTGAAAATATGGGGTAAGAAAGATGAAGAATACAGATTAATGTTGAAGTTATGAACCTGGGTGACTGGAAATTGGTGGTATATTTGATGGAAATAAGAGAGAATTTAAGGAGAAAGAATGAGTTCCGTTTAAGACATGTCCAGTTTGATTTCTCTAGGACACAGGAGTTCCAGATTGGAATGTCTAAGAGGAAACTGGTTATATAGGACTGATTCACAGTGGGGGAAGGGGTAGAGAGAGACTGGTGATGAGTATGTAGATCTGGGAATGATCTAAAGAGACATTATAATCAAGCCTGTATAAGCTGGCAAGATCACCAAACATGGATCTATTCAAAGTAAGACATTTGAAGAAAATGAAACACAGCATAACTTACTTTTTATTTTTATACATGTCTCTAGTTTTAGTTACTCACACGCAAATTTATATATGTATATCCACATGTGTGTATGTGTGTATATACATATATTTATGCATATACATATATATACATACATATATGTATATATACACATATATGGAAACCCATTCTCAAGTGTTTATTCATACTAAGATACAAATGACAGCTAATTATATTAATCTCACTTATTTCAGCAATATTTGTGAGCATGGAATAAATCCTAAATAAAATCCTAAAATAAATCCTAAATAAAAAGCATGTGAGCAGGGAATAAATCCTAATTTAAAGGATGAAGCATTGATGGAAGAATTTCAAACACTAAGGTAGTAGAAGATTGTCAATTTGGCAGAACATGAGGAATTTGACAGCCTTGAAATTACAATGTATAGCAGCTACACACCATCTAGCCATAATTTCAGTGCTGTTAGTCATGGAAATCCATTTCACCATAGAATATGAAAACTGTTACTTTTGAATAACTAAAATAACTAATGACTATTGAATTAGGATTTCGTAATAAAAATCCCAAAGTGTCAGGGTTTTCTAAGATTTATTTGCCATCTATTAAGCTAAAATATGAAGCAATTGTGATTTTAAAAGAATTCCATAGTCATGTCCTCTTTTCTATTTACTAATGATAAATGATTTTTTTAAAATTATTGATCACTTCTACATAGCCAAGCAATTGATTTTAAAGTACAGAAAATACAAGTTCCTCCCAAGTTCATCGTTTGTTGATTAGACTCTCTCAGTTCTTCAAGGATCAATGGGAGACATTTGGATATGTCACTTGATAGCTGCTAGATGGTATAGGGTGTAAGGCTGAGAAAAAACTTTGCTTTTTGAAGACCTCTGTCTCCCATACAACAGTTCTACATAAATGATTTTATTTCTCCTTAGTTACTTGTGAACATCTTAAGGTAAGGTAGTTCTTTTGAAATCTAACCCTTCTATATATTATACCAGCTCCTTCCTCTCTTGTTGCCTTTGTGACCATGATCTAGCAATCATGGTCTCTTCCTCTCATGTATTTTCAGGTTATACTGGTTTTTGCTCTACTTGAGGAGAGGTAGTGTTGTATGTAGAGAGCTGGCTTCGAAGTCAGGAAGGATGATGGCATCAACTTGCGTCTCTGAAAAATTCTCACTATATGATACAGGGAAAGTCACTAAAACACTAAATGTTCTAGGCAGCTCTTTTATACTAGAATTTGCAGAGATGTTGACTTTCATTGTTACAGGTAGTTTCCTCACCTGATTCTTTCTATCCTAAAGAAATATCTAGTCTATTTCCTATATCTATGCTAGAGTCCTTTACATTTTCAATGAGGGTTTATACCAACACTAAAAACAGAGCCTAGCCATCATATGCCCTTTGAAGTGTGGGGCTTGAAGGGAGAAAAAAAAGGATGAAAAAGTTCATCATCACTACTCTTCCTTTTACTTTTTTTCTATTTTTTAATTTTTCATTTTCTGCTTTATGCATCATGTAGATTTGTCAAGATATTAGGAGACACCCTGTTTTCCAGAGCTAAGGCCCAGCAAGCAAGCTGTGCCCTGATCTTGGAATAACAGCAATCCTTTGCACTCACCTTCTAGATGATCTCAGTCACAACAAAATCCCGGAATTGTTTCGTATAATTATTGTATTGCTTTGACCAGCATCAGGTGTCCTCTGAACTTGGACAAGCACCTGTTATATCTATGTTCTGGTCACGAATCCCTGCTATGAATTTACCTTGTCACATTGTTGCTGTTACTCTTCATTGTCAGGGCTATGGCTTACTGAGCAGACATTGGTATAAGTATTGAGATTTGGCCATACTAAAGAGAGTCCCCCCACTAGTGGCAGAGCCCCAGCACATGTGCCCTTGCTCACAAGTCCTTTCCCTCACTTTGAAATCAAACTTCTGTTTGATTCCTGACTCTCGGGCCTCTAGTCTGCTATGTTCAGTCCTGACCATCTACTGATTAGAGGTCCAGTTGACAGATTTAATCAATCAGTGAACATTTATTAAGCAACTACTTTGTGTTTTGTACTGGGGATACAAAAAGAGGCAAAAGGTAGCCCCTGTCCTCAAGGAGCTCGCAATCTAATCTACTCTAATGTAATCATAGTTTTAGGGCTGGGAGAGATTTCCAAGGACATCTAGTCCAATGCTAATATTTTACACATTAGGAAGTTGAGTCCCACAGATATTAAGTCAATTGCCTAAAATAATACAAGTCCTTGGTGGATCTGAGATTCAATTTCAGTTGCCTTGTCTCTAAATCTGGCATGCTTCCTTTTTCCTTACACTGCGCTGTTCCAGATTACCACAGAGATCAAGATACCCTAATCATTCTATAGTGATTTTTTTGTCCATTATATCATGCTATCTTTTGAATACCCAGGATTCCCTTCATTTGTTACCACCAGTTCCAATTTGTGATACCTAAACAAAATGACTTCCCTACTTTTCCAAAATGACCTCTGAAGATGTTTTTTCATAGACCCATAGACAAAATCTGGACTCTGAAATACTGCTAATTAGCTAGTCCAGCCCTTTTTGGAAAAGAAAAGAATTCTACTGTATTTGATATTATATCTCACCTTTAAAATATACCTACATTGAATTAATGCTTGCTTTGGAAAAGGAAGCTCCTCCTCTCGCGAGAATGTTTTTCTTGTGACATAAAAATGGCACATGGGCAAGGATGTTGCACACAACCAATGCTTTGGTAGCATTATTGTATTAAATTCTAAATACCAATTTTTGTTATGGTTTCACATTTGTACTCATAGTTGTTCGCTTGTGTAAATCTCACATTCTAAGTACATGATTAAAAGGATGAATGGCATTTCTAATAATTATTTATGAAGTCAGGCTTGCAATGGCCTTATTATCTCAAATCTTCAAGGTTGTATTCCTCCTCAGCTTTTTTAACTTATTCCAAATTTGTCACAAAAGTTTTATTTTGCTTTGAAATTGTGCTTCAATAGGATTTTCCAGACACATCTTCCCAAGCATAAAAGAATTTACAAACTTGGAGAATGTAAACATCATAAAAAATCTATTTAGAATCCTCTCTCTCTCTCTCTCTCCCTCCCTCCCTCCCTCCCCCTTTCTCCTTTCCTCCCTCCCTCCCTTTCCCTCTCTCTCCCCACCCCCCATCTCCCTATCTCCCCCATCTCCCCTTCTCTCCCTCCCTCCCTCTCCATATCTCTCATATCTCTCTTTCTCTTTCCCCCTTGTTTCCTGTTCCTCCTTCTTTCCCTCCCTCCCTCCTTGTATGTCTCTCTTTGCTATTATCTCACCCTGTCTCTCTCCTCTCTCTGTTTTTCTCTGTGTGTCACTCTCCTTTCTGTCTCTCTTTGGCTCCCTCTCTGTTTCTTTATGTCTCTGTGTCTTCATCTCTATATCTCTTTCTCCATCTCCACCCTGCCCCCTACCCACCCATTCCTGTGATTTTCAGCCCTGAAGTCAATTTTGTATGGTGTCAAATGATAAGGTGCTTTTGAACTAAGATGCCTTTTTGTTCCATTGTCATTTGGCCAAAACCAGAATGCCAGCCTAGAAATATGTTGCTATAGAGAAGCTGAGGAAAGTGAAAGATCCTTTTGTATGCTTCTTAAACATTTAACCTCTGCAGCATTTACTGCTGCTCAGACTCTATGGCTTCTTCTCAATAGAACTTGCTTTAAAAAAATCCATTTCACATTGCCAGAAAGATAGAATGGCATCCTGTTCCCAAGGATGCAAATAAATATAGAGAATGTATATCCAAGCAGTGATAGGCAGTCATTCCAGGGCAAGTGCTCATAGCAGCCTGGAACTCCTCCGATGAAAATGCCATTCGTGAATGCAGTCTTTTTGGTTTTTGAAGAAAGTTGCAACAAAGCTGAAATCTAGATTTAACTAACTTGTTTCATTAGAAAATAAATAAAATTTCATCAGTGACATCAGTCCTAGAAAGAAGCTCAAGAAAAGACTTTTTTTTTCCTCTAAGTATAAACCACCAATACGAATATTTTAAGAGAGCATTAGTTAAGAGCATAACCTGACAAGGTTTGAAACAAGAATGGTAAGCAAGCTTTTGAGAAATCTTGTCCAATAAAGAGATGAAGTCCAATTTTGCACCTCTGAGGGGGTGAGAAATAAACCTGTATGTATTTAATGGAACCAGATCACTTATCCTTTAGATATGGTCCCTTCAAAAGAGGCAAAAAAATTATGCCTTGTATTTGCACCCCATCTATGTTTACATAGGTAGGTAATTAGGTAGAGGAGAGAGAGAGAGACAGAGAGAGAAAGAGAGAGAGAGAGAGAGAGAGAGAGAGAGAGAGAGAGAGAGAGAGAGAGAGAGAGAGAAATTCTAAAGGAATTCTTTGCAGTCACTAAAATGGAAGTGCCATGGACAAAATGTTCTTTTCATATCTCTTCCCTGAAAATTGCCCATCTTCATCAAACTGATTGCAACAGTGTTTACACAGCAGGAAATAAATAGTTGTCAATGCTGAAAATCAATTGGTTTGGTTGACCACAGAGTATTTTAATCATCAAACTGGATTCACCTTTATTTTCCATCTTAAAAAAATTAATATTGGTTTCATAAATTGTCCGTTCTCATTATATACCCCTTAAGACAACAAATTTGATTTGGCTGCCACAACTACACATCATGCTCTCTGTGTTCTATCTGATTTGCCTGTTTGTTTGTCTTTCCCCTCCCCAACAGCCTGGATATGAGTCTTGTCCTTACTTTCCTTACTTGCCTGCTGTGTTCTCCTCAGGGGACATTACCAGGAGTACTGAATCCTGAAAAATGAGTTATCCCATAAAACAAATTGCAATAGTATTCCCTTGTAATTCTCCAAAGTATTTTAGTAATGCTTTAATAATTTTTGCTAAAGTGTTTCTGAGCTCTTGGTAAATATTGTGGTCATTTTTTGTGGTGGTTGTTCAAAATACTACTTCTTGAGAGAGATGAGTTACTAGAATAAGTCCAGCAAGTCTGCCAGCAAGAGCACTAATGTGATATTTCCAAATAAAACATTATAACTTCATTTAAACTGGAGTCACATATCCATATTTCTTTTCTCTTAGTTTGACATGAAATTATATTCTCTGTGCTCAAACAAAAGAAACCAAAACCACCTGAATGAAATTTTAATGAGTTTGATAGACAAAATGTGCCAGATATCAACACACAATGTGACAAAAGCATTAATCAAGGCTATTTTTGAAGTACTTGATCAGGGAAAAAACACAGAAAAACTGATAAAGGAAAGCAGAGTATGCTCACACTAACTGTGGACTTAGATTTTAGCCTATTAAAATAGAATTACCAATTTATAAGACTTCCTTCTTGTTAGGATCCGGCCTGGAATCCTGTCAGGTAAGAAAGAGAGTACATGGGTGACACTTTGGGAAATAAGTGAATGATGGAGATATTGGAGGTCATGGTAAGGACACAGAATAGAGCTAGGGGTCTTAATGTAGAGGGAATGTTAGAGTGATAAAAAAGTTATGATCAGATCAAGGCAATTCAGAGAATACAAACAAGGAAGCAGAATATTTATGAGTGATAGCAAAACCAAGCATATGATCCTCTCTATGTGTGGTTGAGGTGGAATGGAAGAGTAGTTCATGGGAATTTAATGGAACATGGAACTGGGCAATTCTTGTTATTGAGGGAGTATTATCAGTTTGTTATGTTGAAGTTCCCTAGTATGAAGACAAGAGTTGGGGTGGTGGGGAAGATTTTGAACCAGGCATTGAACATGTTGAAGAAGATTTGGATTAAATTTTGGTAAAAGATGAGCTGTTACTCAATGATAGTGTTAGTGGAAGAGTTAGGAAAGTAGCAATTGGAAGTGAGTAGGTTTACAACTCCTCTACCATTACCATGAGTGAGGTGATATGGGTGAAAGATAATTTACTAATTTATTTTTTGTATGAAGAACATGATTTAATGTAAATTATTCCTGAAAAATGGCCCCGATAAAGTTGTCAGGTTAACTTTCAATATCTATGTCTTTCTTTCTTTTTTTGTTCAATTTATTTTTAGTTTTCAACATTCATTTCCACAAGATTTTGAGTTCTAAATTTTCTCCTCTTCTCTCTCCTACCCTTCACCCCAACCTGGAATGCATTCTGATTATTCCTTTCCCTAGTCTACCCTGCCTTCTATCACCCGCTCCCCTACCATCCCCTTCCCCTTTACTTTCTTATAGGGCAAGATAGATTTCTATACCCCATTGCCTGTATATCTTATTTCCAAATTTCATGTAAAAACAGTTTTTAACATTTGTATTTAAAACTTTGAGTCCCAGATTCTTTCCCTTCTTCCCTCCCCACACATCCTCATTGAAACAGCAAGCAATTCAATATAGGTTATATGTGTGTAGTTATGCAAAACATTTCCATAATAGTCATATTGTGAAAGACTAATTATATTTCCCTCCATCCTATCCCTCCTCCATTTATTCTATTTTCTCTTTCCCCCTGTCCCTTTTCAAAAGTCTTGCCTTCTTACTACCCCCTCCCCTAATCTGCCCTCACTTCTATCATCTCCCCACCTTTATCCCCTCCCCCCCCACTTTCCTGTAGGCTAAGATGCCCAAATGAGTGTGTGTTATTCCTTCCTTAAGCCAAATCTTATGAGAGTGTGACCCCTCTTCCCCTCCATTGTCACAGCTTTTTCTTGCCTCTTTTATGTGAGATAATTTACACTGTTTTATCTTTCCCTTTATCTTTCTCCCAATATATTACTCTCTCAAACTTGAATTCTATTTTTTAGATATCATCCCTTCATATCTAATTCACCTTGTGCCCTCTGTTTATATATACACATACATACATACACACGTATATATGTATACATATACATACATACATACATGTGTATATATACATATATGTGTGCATATCTATCTATCTATCTATCTATCTATCTATCTATCTATCTATCTATCTGTCTATCTATCTATTTATAATATGTATTCACTTCAACAACCCTAATACTGAGAAAGGTCTCATGAGTTACAAATATCATCTTTCCATGTAGGAATATAAACAGTTTAATTTTAATGAGTCTCTTATGATTTCTCTTTCCTGTTTACCTTTTCATGCTTCTCTTGATTCTTGTATTTGAAAGTCAAATTTTCTATTCAGCTCTAGTCTTTTTTCATCAAGAATGCTTAAAAGTTCTCTATTTCATTAAATATCCATTCCCCCCACCCCGGAAGCATTATACTCAGATTTGCTGGGTAGGTCATTCTTGGTTTTAATCCTAGCTCCTTTGACCTCTGGAATATCATATCCAAGCTCTGCAATCACATAATGTAGAAGCTGTCAGATCTTGTGTTATCCTGATTGTGTTTCCACAATAATTAAATTGTTCCTTTCTGGATGCTTGTAGTATTTTCTCCTTGACCTGGGAACTCTGGAATTTGGCTATAATATTCCTAGGAGTTTTTTTTTTGTGGGAGGGGGTAGTCTTTTTCAAGAGATGTTAGCTGTAGCATTAAGAGAAGAAAAATAATTGAAAGAATTAGAATAGGCAAAGAAGAAACTAATTTATCACTTTTTGCACATGATATGATGATTTACTTAGAGAATCCTAGAGAATCAAGTAAAAAACTACTTCAAATAATAAACAACTTTAGCAAAGTTGCAGGATATAAAATAAAACGACATAAATTCTTGGCATTCCTATACATTGCTAACAAAGCCCAACAGCAAGAGATAGAAAGAGAAATTCCATTTAAACTTACTGTATATACTCTAAAATACTTTGTAGTCTATCTGCCATGACAAACTCAGGGCCTATATGAACATAATTATGAAACACTTTTCACACAAATAAAGTCAGATCTAAATAAAAAAAAATATCATTTGTTCATGGTTAGGCTGAGCTAATATAATAAAAATGACAATTTTATCTGAATTTATTTATTTAGTGCAATACCAATCAAACTACCAAAAAATTATTTTACAGAGCTGGATAAAATAATAACAAAATTCATCTGGAAGAACAAGATGTCCAGAATATTTAGGGAATTAATGAAAAGAAATGCTAGGGAAGGTGGCCTAGCCATACCAGATATTAAAGTATACTATAAAGCCACAGTTATCAATACTACTTGGTGCTGGGTAAGAAAAAGAGTGGTAGATCAGTAGAATAGGTTAGATGCACAAGAAGCAGCAGTCAACGGCTATAGCAATCTACCTTTGACAAACCCAAAGAATCCAGCTTCTGGGCTAAGAATTCACTATTTCACAAAAACTGCTGGGAAAATTGGAAAATGGTACAGCAGAAACTGGACATAGACCACTATCTTATACCATATACCAAAATAAAGTCAAAATGGGTTCATGATTTAGGAATAAAGGCTGATGCTATAAGTACTATCTAATTTATTATTAGATAGAGAGCAAGGAATAGTTTACCTATCAGATTTATGGGTAAGGAAAGAATTTATGACACAAGAAGAAATAGAGAGCATTACAAAATGCATAATGGATAATTTTGATTATTTTAAATTGAAAAGTTTTTGTATTGAAAAAGCTAGTGCAACAAAGATTAGGAGGGAAGTAGAAAATTGGGAGAAAATCTTTACAAACAGTGTCTCTGATAAAGGCTTCATCTCTAAAATATACAGAGAACTGAGCCAAAGTTATAGGAATAAATTAAAGATATCTATAGGCATATGAAAAATGCTCTAAATCACTATTGATTAGAGAAATGTGAATGAAAACAACTCTTAGGTACCACATCTCTTCTGTAAGACTGGTTAACGTGACAAAACAGGAACATTATAAATTCTGGAGAGAATGTGGAGAGGAACACTGTTACATTGTTGGTAGAGTTGTGAACTGATCCAGTCATTCTGGAGGGCAATTTGGAACCATGCCCAAAGGGCTACAAAATTGTGCATACCCTTTGGCCCAGCACTACCACTTCCAGGGCTGTATCCCAAAGAGGTCACACAAGAGGGAAAAGGACCCATATGTACAAAAATATTTATAGATGCTTTTTTTGTAGTAGCAAAGAATTGGAAATCAAGGGAATGCCCATCAGTTGGGAATGGCTGAACAAGTTGTGGTATAAGAATGTAACAGAATACTATTGTACTATAAGAAATGGGGAAGATACACACTGCACAGTGACCTCAAAAAACCTACACGATATAATGCTGAGTGAATGGAGCAGTCCTTGATAATTTCTTGAAAGATGATGTCTAGGCCCTTCTTTTGATCATGGCTTTCAGTTAGCTCAATAATTTTTAAATGATCTCTATTCTCCAGGTCAGTGTTTGTTTCCAATGAGATATTTCACATTGTTTTCTATTTTTCAATTCTTTTGGTTCTGTTTTATAATTTATTTCTTTTAAAGTCATTAGCTTCCATTTGCTCCATTCTAATTTTTAAGGAATTATTTTCTCCAGTGAGTTTTTGGACCTCTTCTTCCATTTGGGCTATTCTGCTTTTTAAAGCCTTCTTCTCCTCATTGTCTTTTTGTACCTCTTTTGCCATTTGGATTAGTCTATTTTTTGGAGGAATTTGTATTTTTAAAAATGTTTTATTTATTTTCAATTTTCAACATTCATTTCCATAAATTTTGAATTTTCTTTCCCTCCTTTCCCCTTCCCTCCCCAAGATGGCATACAATACAAAATTGGCTCTACACACAAGTTCCTATTAAATACATTTTCATGTTAGTTATGATACAGAGAAGAATTATAATGAATGGGAGAAACCATGAGAAAGACAAAAAACAAAAAAGAAAAGAATCTGCTTCACTCTGCATTCTGACTCTGTAGTTCTTCCTCTGGATGTGGATGGCATTTTCCACCATGACTCCTTTTGAAAAATTTTAGGTCCCTGCGTTGCTGAGAAGGGCTAAGTCTATCAAAATCAATCCTCATACACTGTGGCCATTGCTGTGTATGATGTTCTCCTGGTTTCTGCTCATTTCACTAAGTGTAAGTTTATATGTCTTTCAGGTTTTCCTGAAGTCCACCTGCTCATTATTTCTTGTAGCACAGTATTATTCCATTATATTCATATAGCACAACTTGTTCAGCAATTTCCCCATCAATGGGCATCTCCAGTTTTTCCAGGTCTTGGCCATTACGAAAAGATTCACTATAAATATTTTTGTACATGTGGGTCCTTTTCCCATTTTTATGATCTCTTTGGGATACAGCCCTAGAAGGAGATAGTGCTGGTTCAAAGGGGGTATGTACATTTTTGTAGCCCTTTGGGCATAGTTCCAAGTTTCTTTTCAGAATGGTTATATTAGCTCACAGCTCCACCAACAATGGATTAGTGTTCTAAATTTCCCACCCCTTCTCCAATATTTATCATTTTCCTGTTTTGTCGTGTTAGCCCTCTGATAGGTGTGACGTGGTACCTGAGAGTAGTTTTGATTTGCATTTCTCTAATAAGTAGTGATTTAAAGCATTTTATCATATGAGTATAGACAGTTTTAATTTCTTCCTTTAAAAACTGCCTGTTCATATCTTTGGACTATTTATCAATCAGGGAATGACTTGTATTCTTGTAAATTTGACTCAGTTCTCTATATATTTTAGAAATGTGGCCATTATCAGAGACACTAGTTGTAAAAATTCTTTCCCAGTTTTTTTTCTCCCCACCTAAGTATGGTTGCATTGGCTTTGTCCAAAAACTTTTCAATTTAACATAATCAGAATTCTCTACTTTGCAATTCATAATGTTCTTCATGTCTTTTTTGCTCATAAATTCTCCTGTTCCCCATAAATGTGACAGATAAAGTATTCCTTGCTCTACTAATTTGCTTATAGTATCAGCCTTTCTACTTAAATCATGTATCCATTTGGACTTAATTCTGGTATACAGTGTCAGACATTGGTCTATGCCCAGTTTCTGCCACGCTATTTTCCGGTTGTCCCAGCAGATTTTCTCAAACAGTGAGCTCTTTTTTTTTTATTAAATTTATTTAATATATTTAGTTTTCAGCATTGATTTTCAAAAGAGTTTGAATTACAAATTTTCTCCACATTTCTACCCTGCCGCCCCCTCCACAATGGCATATATTCTGGTTGCCCCATTCCACAGTCATCTCTACCTTCTGTCACCCCACTCCCCCCCCATCCCTTTTCCCTTACTTTCTTGTAGGGCAAGATAAATTTCTATGCCCCATTGCCTGTGTATCTTATTTCCTAAGTTACATGCAAAAACTTTTTTTTTGAACATCTGTTTTTAAAACTTTGAATTCCAAATTTTCTCCCTTCTTCCTTCCCCACCCACCCTCCCCAAGAAGGCAAGCAATTCAACATAGGCCACATGCATATCATTATGTAAAACCCTTCCACAATACTCATGTTGTGAAAGACTAACTATATTTTGCTCATTCCTAACCTGTCCCCCTTTATTCAGTTTTGTCCCTTAACTCTGTCCCTTTTCGACAGTGTTTGTTTTTGATTGCCTCCTCCCCCATCTGCCCTCCCTTCTATCGTCCACCCCTTTTTTATCTTCTTCCTCCTTCTTTCCGGTGGGGTAAGATACCCAATTGAGTGTGTATGTTATCTCCTCTTCAGGTCAAATCCAATGAGAGCAATATTCACTCATTCCCCCTCACCTGCCCCCTCTTCCCTTCCTACATAACTGCTTTTTCCTGCCACTTTAATGTGAGATATTTTACCCCATTCTGTCTCTCCCCTTTCTCTCTTTCTCAATATAATCCTCTCTCATCCCTTAATTTGATTTTGTTTTTATAGATATCATTCCTTCATATTCAACTCACCCCCGTGCCCTCTGTCTATCTATATCTATATCTATCTATCTATCTATCTATCTATCTATCTATCTATCTATCTATCTA
>CM053622.1:277606829-277664358 GCA_028646595.1 Phalanger gymnotis
ATATGCATGGGGCCCATGTTGAATTGCTTGACTTCTTAGGGAGGGTGGATGGGAAGGGAACAGGGGAGAGAATTTGGAACTCAAGGTTTTTAAAAAATAGATGTTCAAAAGTAAAAAAAAAAATGATGTAAGGAAAACTCAGAAACTTTAACTTCATGTGAGACTATTACCTCAGAGCCAGGATATGAAATTTGAAGCCCAATGAATATGAATGTTATTGTATGCACAGGTGAAGAACTGTGGAAATATTTGATTTAATTTATTACCTAAGGAAGAGAATTCTTTTTTTTTTTATTTATGAATGACATTGAGAAAGAAAATCAGTTTGGAAGACAGGAAGAAGTATTTTCCTAAACATCTCAAGTATTTTTGTTTTTCATAATGTGGATTAGAATAATATATACATTTATGTAATCCCCAAAGTCTTAAGAATTTATCAATGAAAGGAATTCACTTCAGCTATGTAGGAAAAACCAAAAGGATTTGGAATGTACATAATCTTATTTTATAGTAAAAAAACAAACAAGAAAAACAAGTTATAACATGCTCTTCCCTCTTCATAGGCTATGGAGAAGGAAGGAGGTGTAGTAAAATGGAGGTCAGCTTAGACAGATCAGGCATACCCAAAATGACAGATCCAACAAGATAAAGGGAAGGAAAAAGAAATTCTCTTCTATTCGGTATCAGCTCCTGGGCAATTAAATAGAAATGTGAGAAATTAATATTTCTCTCTTATATTCCATAGCTAAGTATTGTATTGGTACTAAGATTTCCCCCCCCTTTTCCTACTTCCTCATTCAGAAACCAACTAGTGTGGCAAATTTGTCAGAGATTTACCAAGGCCAAGATCTATCCAGAGAGTAAAAGAAATTGTAAGCATGGGCTAATATTGGGTACATTCCTTCTCATTGTACTTGCTCTGATATATCCAGGGAAATGTTGTTTCTCCTTATTGTCAAGACAGGTGATATGGAAACTGATGTCTCTTTGATGAAGATTTGAGTGACCAAAATCACTTTCCCCAAGACCTTCACTTTAATATATCCCATCACCTGGCTTTATGTTAACCAATCAGAGTTTATTGCCACCCCTCAGGAACACCTCCTCTTCAAAGGGAATATAAACTGTGACCCCAATGCTACTAGAGATTCTTTAATCTAAAAGAGACAGACACATGACTATCCTTTTATTAATAACTTGCTGGTCTTTTTTAATAAAATGATTAAATTGACCAGAAACCATGTCTCTTGAACCTTTTTAAACATCACAGAAGATTAACAAAGGATAGAATAGGATCCTAAAATATCATGAAAAACTAGTACAGAGGTTTCCAAAATTTTTGTATGATATAAGTTTTTAAAAATGAATATGCCTCATTATGTTTATATTTACTTATGTATGAATTCTACACTCAAATTAATGCACTAGTAGTTACATGTTGTATATAGAACTCACACAAAAGAGAAATTAAAAATGGTTAAGACAAATATGAGACAACATTTGAATCCAGCATCACTTGGGAACTATGGACTTTACTGAGTAGGAAAATGACTTTTTTATATCTCCCCATTCAGTAACTTCCAGTGCCACCTTCTTTTTTTTATCTTTGTGATCCAGTAATGCTGCCCTTGCTCATTACTATTCCTCACGCTTGACATGCCATATCCCAACTCTGAGTATTTTCATTGGTTGTCCCTGATGCCTAAAACTATTTCCCTCCTCACCTCTCCACCTAATTTCCCTGATTTCCTTAAAGTCAGATAAAGTCATATCTTTTGCAAGAAGTCTTTAACCAGTCCTCCTTATTCTTAGTTGCTACTGTCTGAGACTACCTCCAATTTATTCTGTTTATATCATTTTTGTACCTAGTTATTTACAAGTTGTCTCCCCATTAGCCTATGAGCTCCTTGAGAAAATAAATTTTTTTAGACAGTGCCTGACACATAATGGGTGCTTAATAAATGATTTAATTGACTGACTGACTGTATTTTAATAATCTTACTTTGGTAGCTCAAGGTGAAATGGGATAGGAATGGAGGAAAAGCTGATACAGGAACATCAAAAAGGAGGTGATTGTGATGGCCAAAGCAAGAGGTATTGATAATTTGAAAAAAGTAATGGTTCTGTGAGTAGAGGGAAGAGGAGAGATGAGAGTTATGGGTATAGAAAAGATTGGACAACTGATTAGATATGTGGGGTGAGGCAGAGTGAGAAATCAAAGGTCATTCACCAAATTGTAAACCTGAGTGACTGTAAGGATGATGGTACCTTGATAATAATAAGAAAGTTTGGAAGAAAGATGAGTTTGGGTGTAAAGACACTTTAATGAAGAGATACAAATTGCATATTAAAACTCATCCATGTTTGCTCATCTTATGTAACTCATTATGCCCCACCCAAAATAAAAAAAAATAATTATTTCTCATTGATTTGCCTTAGAATTCAGACCTCATGCTCTACAGGACACCTGTTGAAGCCACAGTGCTGGAGGAAGCCAGGATAGGCATTGTGAGGAAGGGAGATTTTTCCCAATGACACTTGCACAACTATTGGTATTGGTTTCTGGTAGCAATGAGGTTACAATTGGACACAGAGGGTGACATCAAGCTCCTGAGTAGAGAGGTTAGGAAGCTGAACAATGGCATGAGGGGAAAGAGTGGTTGTATGGAGATGAACCCCAGGACTTGCTATCATGGGGGAAAGCAATGTCACCTACCATCTTACCCTCCATTTCCACTGGTGACATACCCCTTGGCAGGCAATGGCTCCAATAAAGAAAAGTCATGACACTGACTTTTGAAAATCTTTACTATAGCATTGAGTGGAATCCCATAAGACTACATTTAGTAGGGATAATTATAATACCACACTTAGAGTAAAAAAAATCAGCTGTACAAGAGAAAAATGAAGGAAGTAAGATTAAATAAATTTGTCTAAAAGAGATTTAAGTTTTTGGTGCATTGTAAAATGAGTAAGAATCAAAAGTACGATGTAGTAGTCAAAAAAGCCAATATGATATTGGACTTCATTGAGGGGAATAGTTTACATGAATAAAAATGTGACTACACCTCTATACTTTGCCTCATTCAGACCATAGGTAGAATGTCATGTTCGATTTGGGGAGTCACCATTTCAAAGAGAATTAATAAGCTGGGAAATATCCTATAAAGGGTAAACTGAATGGAGAAAGAGTATGAACTCATGTCGTATGGCTATTACCTGGAGGAATTAGGGCTGGTTATCCTAGAAAAAAAGAAGATTCAGGGAAGGCATGAAAGACTTTCCTGTGGAAGATGGACTAAACTTGTTTTGCTTGGATCTATGTCACAAAATCTAAAGAAATGACTGGAAGTTGAAAAGAGACACATTTTTAACAATGTAATTAATTTATTTTTAGTTCTCAACATTCACTTCCATGAGATTTTGAGTTTAAAATTTTCTCCTTCTTCCTCTCCTTCTTCCTCCTCAAGACAAGTAGTCAATTTGATACGGGCTCTAATTACATGTTCATATTAAAAATATTTTCACATTAGTCATGATATAAAGAAGAATTTGAGCTAATGGGAGGAAACATGAGAAAGAGGAAAAAACAAAACAAAACAAGAGAAAAGGAGAGCAAATAGTATGCTTCCATCTGCATTTAGACTGCAAAGTTCTCAGAATGTGGATAACATTTTCCAATATGAATATTTTGAAGTTGCCTTTGATCTTTGCCTTACTGATAACTAAGTCTATCAAAGTCAGTCATCATACAATGTGGCTCTTACTGTGAACAATGTTCTCCTGGTTCTGCTCATTTCTCTCAGCATCAGCTCATATAAGTCTTTCCAGGCTTTTCTGAAGTCTGCCTGCTCATCATTTCTTATAGCTCAATAGTATTCAATTCCATTCATATATTACAACTTGTTCAGCCATTCTCCAGTTGATGGACATACCTTCAATTTTGAATTCTTTGCCACCACACAAAGAGCTGCTATAAATATTTTTGTACATGTGGGTCCTTTTATCATTTTTATGATCTTTTTGGGACACAGACCTAGAAGTGGTATTGCTGGGTCAAAGGTGATACACAACTGTACAGCCCTTTGGGCATGGTTCCAAATTGCTCTCCAGAATGGTTGGATCAGTTCACAACTCCAACAACAATTTATTAGTGTTCCAATTTTCCAACATGTCCAACATTTTTTGTTTTCTTTTTTTGTCATGTTAGCCAATCATTGATGTGGTACCTCAGAGCTGTTTAATTTGCATTTTTCTAATCCCTGGTGACTTAGAGCATTTTATCACATGACTGTAGATAGCTTTAATTTCTTCATCTGAAAACTACCTGATCATATCCTTTGACCATTTATCAATCAGGGAATTACTTGTATTCTTATAAATTGACTCAGTTCTCTCTATATTTTGGAAATGAGGCTTCATCAGAGACACTGTCTGTAAAAATTGTTTCCCAGATTTCTGTTTCTCTCCTAATCTTGGTTGCATTGGCTTTGTTTGTGCAAAAAAGAAAAAAAAAGACAAATTTAACCTTCATGTCAGGAGAAAGTGTTCTAAAAGTGCAATGAGCTGTCTTGGGAGGTGTCAAGTTGTTCCTGCTTGGAAGTCTTCAAGTAGATATTTGATAGCCACTTGTTGAGCTTTTATAGTAGGGATTATTTTTGATTATGGATAGCTTGGACTATTATGGCTCCTTTCAATTCTAAGTCGGTGATACTATGCCAGCCTATTGACAGTTTTTTAAATTGAGGGTTTTATTAGTATTTAGAGCTTTCTGGAATATGGAACTATACATCTGCCTTTGTTTTCTGGAATATGGAATTGTATATAGCCTTTGAACTTATAGATTTTCCTCTATTTTTATTAAAGAATTCCAGAAACTCTAGACATGATTTTTCTGAAAGCATAAATGATACTAACAAGAAACACCCATCGAAGAACACAGAAGTGGTAGTAGTTTGATATTTCCAGCCACTGGGGAAAACGGTATATAATCATAGATGTTACACAGTTGTAGTAGGATAGGGGAACTGAAAACACACAATCCAACTTGCCATTTAATAGGTAGAGAAAATGAATTCCTGAGAACTGAAGGAACTTGCTCAACATCACATAGTTCAATTTAGTTTTGAGTCTGCATTGAGCCATGGCACAATAAAAAGCAACATAAATGTAGCTATCACCAAACCATATTTACAATATTGGGGACTCTGTAGCACTGGAGGCTTGCCTGGTCAAAATGGTGAAAGCACTTCAGGTGCCAGGGAGCTGAGACACAATTGCTTTTTAAAATTTGGTTTGAAATCACTGAGATTATTTAAAGTTTCATCATTGAGTTGAAGTGAATTACTTGTTATCACCTAAGTACACACCCAAATAAGGCCTGGTGCTCCTCATCTGATAATGATATAGAGACACCCAGGTTATTCCTTCTTAGATATATCCCACTTTGTTCTTTCTGGGGTGAAGAGGTGGAAGGATGGACTCATTAAGTACTAAGAAGAAAAGTGAATTTTTTATCCTATTATTTCATTTTGTCTTATTGCTGCTATAGAACTTTTATGTCTCTATTTTAAATAAGCATGAAATGTAGTAGAAATGCAATAACACATTTCAATTATGAAGTATGCTTTATAAGAGACTAAGTGAAGTCTATTATAAAAATGATCAAGGTATTGTTTTCTGAGGTATCTTTTACAAAGACAAACTTGAAATAGATCTTTTTTGTATATTACTCTTTTAAAAACTGACAAAGATAATTTTTTTTAGCATTATAATCATGTAATCTAATAGAACTATAAAAAGGAAATGTTTCTTTTATAGTAAATTGTAGAAGGAAAGAGGAAAATTTTAATTAACCTGAAACTACTATGTAATATTTTTCTTCCTTTAGTAAAGTAATTGACCTCTGTGATACTTAGTATCATTTTATAGATTTCAGTTCCCAAGGCAAGTCTTTTGAGAGTGTTTACTCCTTCCTTGATACTTGATTTGCAATTGGAGATTACTACCACCAGTAGGACTGTTTTTCCTATACATGACTGTCGTTTAAAAAGCCAGACTTATTTTAATAGTCACTGAGAGACAAAATCAACACACTTTTGCTCAATTGCTTTTACAAACAGAGTTCTTCATTCAAGCTGCAAGAGGTGTGTGTGTGTGTGTGTGTAATAGAATAGTACATTGATTTGTAAAGTATATTTGATATGATTATAAAATAAATAATAATCGGTAATTGATGCTCCTTTTAAAAATGCAAACACCTATGTGTTTATAAGTGTTATATGTATATAAGTATAAATGTTATATGTGTTATAAGTGATCAATATCATTTTATTGGTGTAGATTAAGTTTTACTTTAATTTTTTTGTCCCCTTCACTGCCAACCCCTATTTAATCTGAGTAAATTAACTTGACTCTTCAAGGAATGTAGTCCTTGATTGAAAACAAAAGGTGACTCTCAAAAGAAATTCAGACAGAAGAATCACTTTGTTTCTTCAGAAACATAAAATAATTTTACATAACCTTGAATTGCAAAAAATGTATTAAGCCTTGTGCCTATTGCTGGGGATACAAATGCAGAAGTGAGATAGTATCTGTCCTCAATGAGCTAAAGTTGGCCCCAAGGGGGTCCAATAAAGGGAATTTTTATCTCAGGATTCAGAGGATAATGAATAGACACTTTGGGCAAGTAACTGTCATGCCCTATACCAAAATAATGGCAGTATTCATTTAATTTGTATTTTCAGAGATAGACAGAAAATGGAGAGTTGGAAGATTGTGTGCAACAGCAAGAAACCTAGTCTAGTACTTGTTAGATATATAGGGATACTGGGCAAAGGAGAAAGTAACTGAGCAAACAATTGGGGCTAGACACAGAAGAGATCTTTGAGAGAAAATGGTGCCGGTGATTTACAAGGTCATTAGAACTTTGCTAAAATGCTGTCCTCAAGCCTGATGTTATAGTATCACCTTGAAGGTAAGATTGCCTTGTATCAAGAAACTTTAACAATTGTTTGAAGTCTAAGATAGACTCACTTTATGCCCAATTCAATTATTTTGGGAAATGTGAAAGAATTCGGTACTAACATGGTAAGTACATCATGGCAATCTTAGATACAAATGTAAGTTACCTACATCTCATGGGTACTCATTATACATTTGCAACTTAAACCAGAAATGAAGTACTTCTGGATCTTCACACATTGGAAAGATGGAAAGAAATATTGGTCAAGTACCTAATTCAGCTTTTCTTTTAAATGATAAAGAATGTCATGAATAACCTGGAATGAAGAAACACACTAATAGATGGGGAATGTTTCAATACTTGTATTTATTTAATATTTATTTCACCATCATTTTATAACCACATCTTCTCATTCCTCTCTTCCTCCCAAATGCCTCAAAGTGAGGCTTAATTGGCCACTGAAAAATTTATTTTAAACATGTACAGACAGAAGATATGGTTTCTACAGCAATAAGAAATTCTGTGAATCCCTTATTCCTTCACTTCGTTTTACAAGCTTGCACATTTTCCCCTCTGAAATGTGGCACTGCACTTTAGAGCAATGAGTGGGAGAAATGGATAACAGCATATAGAAGGAAACCAATTATATGTGCATTTTATGACAATTTGACCTTTTACAGTATTGTATTACCTTAGTTGATTGAACAGCAAAGATATAAAATTACACCCAACTATCTAAATGCTTCCCAAGATTTTGGAAGATGCTTTCCTAGGAGCTTTTTTAAAAATATATGTTATGATGAAATCCATGAAGTTTATGTGAATTTGTTTTGTAACTGTTAAGCATGTACATACATATCTGACTCAAGCTCAATCTATACATGAATATGTGTGTCTGTCTGTATGTATATATCTATATCTCACTCTATATCATATGTATGTATATATATGTGTGTATATATGTGTATATGTATATATGTGTGTGTGTATATACATACATGTATATATATGCATATATATATGTATATATTTGTTTTTAGGTGGCATACTCATTAGAACACTGACTTCGGAGTCAAGAAAGACTGGGTTCACTGGGTTTCTCTGACACTAGTTGTGTGAATCTTGGCAAGGCACTTTTCCTAAAATGGGGGTTATATTATAACATAAATACATCAAGGTTGTTGGCAGGATAAAATAAAATATAAAGCACTTTGAAAACCTTAAAATAGCATATAAATGAAAGGTATTTTACTATTAACCTCATAAGAAAATAATTGATTTATATTAGGTTTAGAACATATCACTTTGTCATAATCTTCTCTCCTTACACTGTTATTAACCACAGAAACAGATAGTATCAAAAATTGAGAAGTGGAAAGTATGTTAGAGAACATCTAGCTCAATGTCCTCATTATATAGATGAGGAAATAAAAGCCAGAAAATTACAGTATAAGGTCATTAGAGTAGAGAACTAGGACTCAAACCTAGGTTCTCTGAATCCAAGGCCAGTATGATTTTTTCTATGCTATATTGACTTCTTTTGCCTGTTGGCCATTAAGTCCTGGCCAGTCTTGTTTTTCTCCCTACTTCATGCTGCCCACCTAGACAGAGAAGATTTGCAAGATGGTTGTGAGCACAAAGATCTTTATTTTAATTTATTTATTTATTTTACATTTATTTTTTATTTCTAGTTTACAACACTCAGTTCCACATATTTTTAAGTTCCAAATTTTCTTTCCCTCCCTTTCCCCCCTTTGCCCTAAGATAGCATGTAAATTGATATAAGTTCTACATATATCTTTGCATTGAACTTATTTACATACTAGTCCACTTGTAAAGAAGAATTATGACCAATGGAATGAATCTTGAGAAAGAAGAAATGACAGCAAAAAAGAAAGAAAAAAAGATAGTGAATAATTTGCCTCAATCTTCATTCAGACTCCATAATTCCTTTTCTGGATGTGCTTAGATTTTTCCATCATGAGTCTTTCGGAGCTGTCTTTGAAGCTTGCATTGATGAGAAGAGCCAAGTCTATCAAAGTCAGTCTTTACAGATATCGTGGGTCTGTAATCATGTATAATGATCACCTGGTTCTGCTCCCCTCATTCGGGATTGGTTCACATAAATCTTTCCAGGTTACAATGAAGTCCATCTGCTCCTCTTTTCTTATAGAAAAATAGCATTCTATTACGTTAACATACCACAATTTGTTTAGCCATTCCCCAATTGATGGGCATCCCCTTGATTTCCAATTCTTTGCTAACACTAAAAGAGCTGCTATAAATATTTTTGTACATAAGGGTCCCATTCCTAATTCTATGATCTCTTTGGGATATAGCCCTAGCAGTTGTATTGCTGGATTAAAGGCTATGTACATTTTTATAGCCCTTTGGGCATAGTTCCAAATTGTTTTCCAGCATGGCTGGATCAGATCACAACTCCACCAACACATAACAATGTTCCAATTTTCCCACACCTTCTGCAGCATTTATCATTTTCCTGTTTTGTCATGTTATACAATCTGAGAGGAAAGATATGGTACCTAAGAGTTGTTTTGATTTGCCTTTTTCTAATCAACAGTGATTTAGAGAATTTTTTCATATGCCTATAGATATCTTCAATTTCTTCCCCCGAAAACTGCCTGTTCATATCTTTTGACCATTTCTCAACTGGTGAATGACTTATATTCCTACAAATTTGACTCAGTTCTCTGTATATTTTAGAGATAAGGCCTTTAGCAGAGACATTGGTTGTAAAGATTCTTTCCCAATTTTCTGCTTCCCTCCAAATCTTTGTTGCATTGGCTTTCTTTGTACAAAAACTTTTTAATTCAACATAATCAAAATTATCCATTTTGCATTTTGTAATGCTCTCAAGAATTCTTCCATTCCCCATAAATCTGACAAGTAAATTATTCTTTGCTCTCCTAAATTGCTTGTAGTATCAGCCTTTATTCCTAAATAATGAACCCATTCTGACTTTATTTTGGTATACAGTGTAAGATATTGGTCTATGCCCAGTTTCTGCCATACCGTTTTCCAGTTTTCCCAGCAGTTTTTGTGAAATAGTGAATTCTTCAGTCAGAAGCTGGATTCTTTGGGTTTATCAAAGAGTAGATTGCTATAGCCATTGACTACTGCTTCTTGTGTACCTAACCTATTCCACTGATCTACCACTCTGTTTCTTAGCCAGCACCAAGTAGTTTTGATGACTGCTGTTTTGTAGTACAGTTTAAGATCTGGTTTGGTCAAACCACCTTCTTGAGCTTTTCTTTTCATTGATTCTGTAGATATTCTAGGCCTCTTGTTCTTCCAGATGAATTTTGCTATTATTTTATCCAGCTCTGTACAAGAATTTTTTGGTAGTTTCATTAGAATGGCATTGAATAAATAAATTAATTTAGGTAAAGTTGTCATTTTTGTTAAATTAGCTCTGTCTAACAATGAGCAACTGATGTTTTTCCATTTATTTAGATCTGATATCATGTGTGTGAAATGTGTTTCGTAATTGTGTTCATATAGGTTCTGGGTTTGTCTCGGCAGGTAGACTACCAAATATTTTAGAGTGACTACAGTAACTTTAAATAGAATTTCTCTTTCTATCTCTTGCTGTTAGGCTTTGTTAGTAATATATAGAATGCTGAGGATTTATGTGGGTTTATTTTATATCCTGCAACTTTGCTAAAGTTATTTATTATTTCCAGCAGTGTTTTACTTGAATCTCTAAGAAAATCATCATATCATCTGCAAAGAGTGATAACTTAGTTTCTTATTTGCCTATTCTAATTCCTTCAATTTTTTTTTCTCTTATTGCTACAGCTAACATTTCTAGTACCAAATTGATTAATGGGGGGGGGGATAATGGACGTCCTTGTTTCACCCTTGATCTTATTGGGAATGGATCTTGCTTATGCCCATTACATATAATGCTTGCTGATGGTTTTAGGTAGATACTACTTATAATTTTAAGGCAGACTCCATTTATTCCTACGATTTCTAGCATTTTTAATAGGAATTGATTTTGTATTTTGTCAAAAGCTTTTTCTGCAGGTATTGAGATAATCATATGGTTTCCACTTCTTTTGTTGTTGATATGATCAATTATTCTGATTGTCTTCCTAATATTGAACCAGCCTTGCCTTCCTGGAATAAATCTTACCTCATCATAGTGTATTATTCTCAGGATATGTTGCTGCAGTCCTTTTGCTAATATTTTATTTAAAATTTCTGCATCAATATTCATTAAGGAAATTAGTCTATAATTTTCTTTCTCTGTTTTGACTCTTCCTGGTCTAGGTATTAGTACCATATTTGAGACATAAAAAGAATTTGGTAGGACTCCTTCTTCATCTATTTTCCCTAATAGTCGTTAAAGTATAAGAATTAATTGTTCTTTAAATGTTTGATAAAATTTACATGTAAATCCATCTGACCTTGGAAATTTTTTTTCTAGGTAGTTCATTGATGACTTGCTCAACGTCTTTTTCTGAGATGGGGTTATTTAGGTATTTTAGTACCTCTTCTGTTAATCTGAGCAATTTATATTTTTGTAACTATTCATCCATTTCCCTAAGATTGTCAAATTGATGAGCATACAATTGGGCAAAATGATTCCTCATTATTGCTTTAATTACCTCTTCATTGGAGGTGAGTTCACCCTTTTCATTTTTGATACTGGTAATTTGGTTTCCTTCTTTCTTTTTATTTAGTCAAATTGACCAAAGGTTTATTGATTTTGTTGGTTTTTTTCCAGAAAACCATATCTTAGTTTTATTTACCAATTCAATAGTTTTCTTGATCTCCATTTTATTAATCTGTCTTTTCTTTTTCAGTATTTCTAATTTGGTATTTAATTGAGATTTTAAATTTGTTCTTTTTCTCACTTTTTCAGTTGCATGTCAAATTCATTGATCTATTTTTCTCTATTTTATTCATGTAAGCATTTAGAGATATAAAATTCCCCTAAGAACTGCTTTTTCTGCATCACATAAATTTTGGTATGTTGTCTCATTATTGCTATTCCCTCGAATAAAGCTATTGTTTCTATGATTTGCTCTTTGACCCACTCATTCTTTAGGATTAGATTATTTAGTGTCCAATTAATTTTTAATTTATCTTTCCATGGTCCTTTATTGCAAATAATTTTTATTGCATCATAATCTTAAAAGGATGCATTGATTATTTCTGCCTTTTTGCACTAGATTTTCAGTGTTTTATGCTCTAATACAAGGCTGTCCAACCTTGGGTGTTTATCGAAACGATATTTTGATTTGCCATTTTAGTGAGATCACTGTAGTAGTTTGGCTTCCTTTAATAACACATTTAAGCAAATTTCTGTGCTTGTAGGCAGGCTGCAGGAATCACACTGCAGGCCCCACATGGCCCATGGGCAGCATTCTGGACAGCCCTGACCTAGTATGTGGTCGATTTGTGAGTATGTGCCATGTACTGCTGAAAAAAGGTATATTCCTTTCTATCCCCATTCAATTTTCTCCAGAGGTCTATCATATCTATGTTTTAAAAAATTCTATTCACCTCCTTAACTTTTTTCTTGGTTATTTCGAGGTTAGATTTATCAGGTTCAGAGAGGGGTGGTTGAGGTCCACCACTAGTATAGTTTTGCTGTCTATTTCTTCCTGTAACTCCCTTAACTTCTTCTCTACGAATTTGTATTCTATACCACTCGGTGCATTTATGTTAAATAATGTTATTGCTTCATTGTCTATGGTGATTTTCATTGGGATATAGTTTCCTTCCTTTTCTCTTTAAGATAAATCTTTTAGTTCTATCTTTGTTTTTCCTTTCTCTAAGGTTAGGATCGCTACCCCTGCTTTTTTTTTTTTTGCTTGAGCTGAAGCATAATATATTCTACTCCAGTCATTTATTTTTCACTTGTGTGTATCCCCCTGTTTCAACTGTGCATCTTGTAAACAACATATTGTATTTTATCCATTATGCTATCCACTTCCATTTTATTGGAGAGTTCATCCCATTCACATTCACAGTTATGATTACTATCTGTGTCTTCTTCTCCATCCTATTCCCTCCATTCTATCCCCCCCCCTTTATGCTTTTATTTCCCCCTTTTCCATTCCACTCCTGAAAAGAACTTTGCTTTTGACCACCACCTTCCTCTATTTTCCTTCCCTATTTACATCCCTCCCTTATGTTACCCTTTTCCCCTTGCTTCTTTCTCCCTCCTTTCTAACAACCCCTCTCCTTTCTTTCTATTTCCCCTCCTACTGCCTGTAGGACAATTTTGATTTTTATACTTATCAGAGTATTTTATTCCCTTCTTGTACCAAATCTAATGAAAGTAAAGGTCAAATACTTCTCTTCTCCCTCCCTTCTTTTCTTCTACTGTAATATGTTTTTGTTCCTCTTCATGTGATGTAATTTACACTTTTCTACTTCCTCCTTACTTCTTTTCCCAGAACAATCTCTTTGAGCCCATTAATTATGTTTTTCATCATCACATCAGTTACTTTGCACTGACACCAGCAGTTTATATAGACCCTTTTTTTGATTTAATGTTTTTTTTATTTCATATTTTTTAGTTTTCAGCACTGATTACCGCAAGATTTTGAGTTATAAATTTTCTCCCCACTTCTACCCTACTTCCCACTCCAAGATCCCTATATTCTGACTGCCCCATTCCCCAGTCAACCCTCCCTTCTATCACCCCACTCCCCCTCCCCGCATCCCTTTTCCCTGTGCTTTCTTGTAGGGCAAGGTAGATTTCTATGCCCCATTGCCTGTATATCTTATTTTTCAGTTGCATGCAAAAACAACTTTTTTTGATCATCTGCTTTTAAAACTTTGATTACTAAATTCTCTCCCCTCTTCCCTCCCCACCCACATGCCCTAAGAAGGCAAATAGTTCAACATAGGCCACACATGTATCATTATGCAAAACACTTCCATAAAAGTCATGTTGTGAAAGACTAACTATATTTCCCTCCATCCTATCTTATCCCCCTTTATTCAGTTTTCTCCCTTGGCCCTTTCCCTTTTCAAAAGTGTTTGCTTTTGATTACCTCCTCCCACATATGCCCTCCCTTCCCTCATCCCCCCACTTTATCTCCTTATGCCTACCTTCCTGTGGGGTGGGATGCCCAATTGAGTGTGTATGTTACTCCCTATTCAAGTGAAATACAATGAGAGCAAGATTCACGCATTCTGCCTCACCTGCCCCCTCTTCCCTTCCAACAGAACTGCTTTTTATTGCCACTTTTATGTGAGATAATTTACCCCATTCTGTCTCTCCCTTTTGTCCCTCCCTCAATATATTCCTCTCCCATACCATAATTTTATTTTCTTTTTTAGATATCATCCCTTCCTATTCAACTCACCCTGTGCCCTCTTTCCACACACACACACACACACACACACACACACACACACAGACACAGACACAGACACACGTTATATATATATATATATATTCCCTTCCCATCAATTACCCTAATGCTGAGAAGGGTCTCATGAATTATACACATCATCTTTCCATGTAGGAATGTAAACAAAACAGTTCGACTTTAGCAAGTCCCTTATGATTTCTCTTTATTGTTTACCTTTTCATGCTTCTCTTGATTCTTGTGTTTGAAAGTCAAATTTTCTATTCAGCTCTGATCTTTTCTTCAAGAAAGTCCTCTATTTTGTTGAACATCTATATTTTGCCTTGTAGCATTATACTCAGTTTTGCTGGATAGTTGATTCTTGGTTTTAATCCTAGCTCCTTTGACCTCTGGAATATCATATAGCAAGCCCTTTGATCCCTTAATGTAGAAGCTGCTAGATCTTGTGTTATCCTGATTGTGTTTACACAGTACTCATGTTATGTCTTTCTTGCTGCTTTCAAGATTTTCTCCTTTACCTGGGAACTCTGGAATTTGGCTATAATATTCCTAAGAGTTTTCTTTTTGGGATCTTTTTCAAGAGGCAATCAGTGGATTCTTTCAATTTCTATTTTCCCCTCTGGTTCTAGAATATCAAGGAAGTTTTCCTTGATAATTTCTTGAAAGATGATGTCTAGGCTCTTTTTGATCCTGGGTTTCAGGTAGTCCCATGATTTTTAAGTTATCTCTCCTGGATCGATTTTCCAGGTCAGTGGTTTTTCCAATGAGATATTTCACATCGTCTTCCATTTTTTTCATTCCTCTGGTTCTGTTTTATAATATCTTGATTTCTTATAAAGTCACTAGCTTCCACTTGCTCTAATCTAATTTTTAAAGTAGCATTTTCTTCAGTGGTCTTTTGGATCTCCTTTTCCATTGGGCTAATTCTGCCTTTCAAGGCATTCTTCTTCTTATTTGCTTTTTGGAGCTCTTTTGACATTTGGGTTAGTCTATTTTTTAAGGTGTTATTTTTTTCAGTATTTTTTGGGTCTCCTTTAGCAAGTCATTGACTTGTTTTTCATAGTTTTCTTGCATCACTCTTATTTCTCTTCCCAATTTTTCCTCTTCTTCTCTTACTTGCTTTTCCAAATCTTTTTTGAGCTCTTCCATTGCCTGAGACCAATCCAGATTTTTCTTGGAGGCTTTTGATATCAGCTCTTTGACTTTGTTGAGTTCTTCTGGCTGTATGTTTTGGTCTTCTTTGTCACCAAAAAAAGATTCTAAAGTCTGAGTCTCAATCTGAAACATTTTCGCTGCCTGTTCATATTCCCAGCCAACTACTTGACCATTGAGTTTTTTTTTTTCAGGGTATGACTCTTTGTAGAGTAGAAAGTACTTTGTCCCAAGCTTTAGGGGCTGTGCTGCTGTTTTCAGAGCTACCTCTACACAGTAAGCTCTGCCACAGCAATGCTCCTTCTCCCCCAAGAACCACCAACCAGGACAATGACCCAGATCCAAGTATGGTAAAGTCGGGTCTGCACTCCCTCTCTGATGAGCCACTCAATTTCTCCCACCAGGTAGGCCTGGGGCCAAAAGCAACTGCAGCTGTATCTCTGGAAGCAGCCGTAGAACTGTACCACCTCTGTGTCCCTGGGCTTGGGCCTGACCACACACTCCTCTCACTCTGATCAACCAAGTTTTCCACTAACCTACTCTGTTGTCTTTGGCTTTGGTGGATTGAGACACCTGATAACTGCCACAGCTCAATGATTCAGGATGCTATAGCCTGTTCTGCCTGGCTCCTGATCTGGTTGGTCCTGGCATGGCCCACACTGTGCTGTGCTCTGTTCTGCTCCCAGCTCCATGTGATAGACCCTTCCCAGTGACCATCCAGGGTCTCCTGGGCTGGAGACCTACTTCCTTCAGCTATTTTGTGGCTTCTGCAGCTCTAGAATTTGTTTAGAGCCATTTTTTTTACAGGTGTTTGGAGGGACTCGGGGAGAGCTTAAGTGAGTCCTTGCTTTCCAGCTGCCCTTTTGGCTCTGACCCCCTCAGAGGTTCTTTCAATGACTCTTTTACCCTCTGGTTCTTGTACTTTGGCACTGTTTTCCTTGAAAAGATACTCCTATGGAAGATACTGTCCAGGTTCTATTTTTCTTCATGGCCCTCTGGTAGACCAATAATTCTTAGATTATCTCTCCTAGATCTATTTTCCAGGTCAGTTGTTTTCTTAATCAGATATTTCATGTTTTCTTCTGTTTTTTCATCCTTTATTTTTCATTTGACTTATTCTTGATACCTCATAGAGTCATTAGCTTTTACTTGCCTTATTCTAATTTTAATGTACTATTTTCTTCATTTAGCTTATGGAATTCCTTTTCCATTTGTTTAATGTTACTTTTCAAGAAGTCATTTTCTCCAATTAGACTCTGAACCTGCTTAACCTTTTTGCCAATTTTGCTTTTTAATGATTTGTTCTCATCAGTGAATTTTTTTCCATTTTTCTTTCACCTCTCTAATTTGTTTTATTTTTATTTTTTGAGCTTTTTTAATTTTTAATTTTTTTTGTTTTTTAATTTGTCTTTTTGTAATCCTGCTAGACTTTTCCCAAGAATGCTTTTTTGGACTTGAGACCAGTTAACATTCCCTTTTGAGGTTTCAGATGTGGCTGTAATGTCAGTGCATTGGTTTTTTGATCTTCCTTGCATTCTGCATTGTTTTTTTGATCTTCCTTATCTCCATAATAAGAATCAATAGACCTTGGTTTTATGGATTGTTTCTTTTTGGTAGTTGATTCCCTACCTAGTGAGCTACACCTTGCCTTGTAACAAGAAAGAGAAAAACAAGTAGTTCAGCAAAATTGATGGACATGGCAATGGATACCTTCCATCTTTACATATAATAAGGAGGAAGTGAATTTTCTCAATTATTCTTCAGAAACAAGCATGATCATTATAATTATGCTGTGTTCTCTCCCTTCCTCTATTCCTCCTGCTCCCTCTCTTACTTTCTCTCTCTCTTTTTTCTCTCCTTTCTTTTTTTCTCTCTTTCTCTTTTTTCCCTTCCTTCCTTCCTTCCTTCCTTCCTTCCTTCCTTCCTTCCTTCCTTCCTTCCTTCCTTCCCTCCCTCCTGTTTCTTTGTCTTTGTTCCACTTTGCCTAAGTTCATATAAATTTATCTATCCTTCTCTGAATTTTTCACATCCAAAGTATCAAATAAATGTTATTGAATTACTTTAAAATTTGGTAAGAGTCAACATTTCCTGAAACTATATCAATTCTCAGGATCTACTCCAGGAAACATGGCATTTCCTATGCTAGATTTAAAAGATAAACTATTTACATTATAATCAAGAGAAGTTGTTTTAGTGTAACTTTCTTAACCCAGCAACTTTAAAAGAAGAAGTGCTCCATTTTTAAACATACAAAAAAATATGAGAACCATTAAGAGAAGAGGTCAAGATACTACGTTTGGCTTGAAGAGAGCCTGACACATTATCTGACTGAATGATTAATCTCTGAACATCCACAAGATATGTAGAGCAATATCAGATCATATGAAAGCCATTCAAATTTCCTCAACTTCAGGTCTCTAATGAATAAAATGGTGACAATAATTCTTTTTGCAGCTACCTTTTGGGAATCTTGTGGTGAGATAATGAATGCAAATTATATTGTACCCAATAAAGCCTATATAAGTGTCCAATATTATTTTATAATCACAATTTTATCATTACTAGTGTTCAGATAGACATAGTTCTGAGACAAAGTCAATATCCTGTAATTATTGTTTCATATTTAATGTTCTGAAGACTATTTTGCATAAGAGATAAATGACTATTGTTAATGACTGAATAAAGTATGGAGATATAAACATCTTCTATGAACTGAACAAAAGCATTTTAGGACAATTTCAGTAAACAATTATACAATGATCATCATATTTCACATAATCCTTTTACCATATTTAAAAAAAAATCATCCATTGGGCCTCTTTTTCTTTTGAAGCTTTTATTGTACTCAGTTTGGAACTTATGAATATTTAATATAATAGTATCTTTTAATAGAATTGTTTCAAGTTTTTAGGAATCAACAACATATCTGAACAATTAGTATATTGTTGTTAGTGAGAAATGTATAGATCTCTGTTGGATGATTCTTCCTATGATGCAAGTTTCTTTGACAATTGGCCTAGCTAGAAATATTTTCTGTGCTTTTTCAGAAATTGAGTAAAACATGTATCATATGTGATGTCTTATTTTTATATGTTTATGGTGAGAAACTGAAAGCTTCTTTTTTGAGAGAATATAGAATAAATACTAATGTTCACAGGGTATTTCTAGTAAAGACATGAACCTTACAGACTTTATAAAGTTCTTCCCTCCCTACCCAACAAATTGTGACCTGATCCATCATAATATTATATAGAATTGAAATGGAACATATATTTTTGATAAAAACAGAACATTCATATCTAAATTATGTTTTTTTCAGATTATTTACAGGTGTAAAATTTGAATGAATAAATTCAGTGACATTCTTGCTTTGAGGACAGCTAAAATTAGGTAATCAGATATAAATTAATAAATTTAGATTTAATGATGGATAAACAAGAAAAATCTGTGAGATAGCAAGCTAGAAGGTGGACAAAGGGAGAGATACATAATTAACTAGGAGCTATATTGTAAAGGCAAATAAATTCAAAGACTAAAAATCTCAATAGGTACCACTGTACCTATATCCAAATTTCATCCAAATGAGAGCAGCATTCTGCCATGCATTCTGCCATGAATGAATGAATTAAACAGAAATTATTAAGTTTTATTAAGGGCTTACTATGTGTCAAAAAAAACTGTGCTATGCTCTGAGGACATAATACAAAGCAAGTATAAAAAGAATTTTGTCTCAAGGACTTTACATTATGTAAAATATTATGATTCTTATGTATTTTCCTTTATCCTATTGTCTTATATTTATTCTTTTATTTTTTACCCTATCTCCTCCTCAAGAGTCTGTTTTTCTTCTGACTACTGCCTCCCATAATTTAATATTCCTCTTCTATCTACACTCTCCATCCCATTTCTTAGCCCTTTCCCTTTATACTTCATCGTTATGTAAATTTTTTTTCATATGTGTGTGTATGTGTGTACACGTGTGTATGTATGTGTTCTTCGCTCCAGTTCAGATGAGAGTGAAATTCAAGCATTAGCCATGGCTCTTCCCATTTCCCTCTTCATTACATATACTGTTGCAATTGAAATGAAGGTAAACTAAGGCATAAAGTTCTGAGCATTACCAGTTTATTAGTTGAGCGTGAATCTATTATAATACAAAATGGGTAAAAGGCTAACGTAATGTTGGAGACTAAGAGGAGAGGAGGCAGTTAATTTTTATATACTTAGAACAAGGACAGAATTTGGTAGCAGGGAAACACTATGATTGATTACAGGGCTGACAGCATCATAAATGCAAGAATATTATGAATAGATTTCCTGAGGAATGTGCCATAGTACCTACATGGAGTTAGTGACCACTTCCCTCTTTCATTGAGGAATACTGATTAATTTATGGGATCCATCTGCATCCCATAATTTTTGCTAGTGGATTAGAAATAGCATACTCCCTTGCACCTACAAAGGCTTGTTAGGGAGATAACAGCTTTCCTTAATAGTGTAAGGAGAGTTCAGTGACAATATAGCTCCTAGAGATAGTTTTAGGATTTAAAGATAACATTCTATGTCTTGGTATTTACCTAAGAGCTAATGGTGTAGAAGATGACAATCCTTTCCTTTTAATTGTAGTGCCTTACAGACAGACTGAACTTTAAACTAGCTCAGAAGGAAAATCTCAATTTCTGAACTTATGAAAAAATATAGAAAAGGGACTTAAGCAGACACAGAATCAATTACAGTATGAAATCAATACAATATAGAATCAAACACAAAGCAGAATTTATTTGAATATCTCATTATTCTTCCTTGAGTACCTCTTTTATGAGAGATAATTTCCCAACTTCTTCCTCTCTCTTCCCCCTTCTCCCTTCTCCCGGTGCATATATCTTTCTCACCCTTTTCTTTTTCTTTTAGGATTTTCCCAACATGATAGATTCGTACCCATGTCCTCTAAGTAGATTTCTGCTAACTCCCCTGAACTTCTTAGGCGTCACATGTATCTTCTTCCCATATTGAAATGTAAAATATTTAACCTTCTTTAAATCCTTACTCTTTCTCACTCATGTTTATATTTTTGTGCTTCTCTTGATTCTAGTGTTGGAATGTCACAGTATCTATTCAGCTTTGGTATTTTCATAAGGAATGCTTGAAAATCCTCATTTCCATTAAATATATATCTTACCCTTACAGGGTTATATACAGTTTTTCTAGGTAGGTTATTCTTGGTTATAACCCTAGCTCCTTTGCCAGGATATTATATCTCAAGGATTCCACTCCTTTACTGTGGTAGTTGATAATTCTTTTGTGATACTGACTCTTGTTCCACAGTATTTGAATAATTTATTTCTGGCTCTGTTGATTATTTTCTCCTTGATCTGTGAGCTCTGCATTTTGATTATGATATTCCTGGGAGTTTTCATTTTGGGGTTTCTTTCAGGTGACTAGTGGATTCTTTCAATTTCTACTTTGCTCTCTTGTTCTAAAATACCTAGACAATTTCCTTCCCTCTTGTAATGTGAAATAGAGACTTTTTTGTTGTTGCTCATGACTTTCAAATAGACCATTTGTAAAGTCTTAAAATTATGTCTCTTCAATCTGTTTTCCAGGTCAGTTGTTTTTTTTTCCTTTATTTCAAGTTCAGTTGTTCAGTAATGTCTGATTCTTTGTGACTTCATTTGGAGTTGTTTTTTGGCAAAGATACTGGAGAGATTGGTGATTTTTCCCCTCCAGATCATTGTACAGATGAGGAAAGAGGCAAATAAGGTAATAGTGTTTTCTATTTTTCATTCTTTTAAATTTCTTTTATTGTTTCTTGATATTTCATGGAATCATTATCTTACACTTGTCCAGTTCTACAAAAAAATTAAACATTTACTTTCATTAGTGACGTTTTATACCTCTTTTACCATTTTGCCTGTTCTGATTTTTAAGGAGTTTTTTTTCAGTATTTTTGTGCCCTTTTTATTAAGCTGATAATTTCTCTTTTCATAATTTTCTTTCATAGCACAGAAATTATTCTTTCCCCAATTTTTCCTCCGCCACTCCTATTTGATTTTTGAAATATATGTCTTTAGCCCTTTTAGAGATTTTTGCTGGATCTGTGTTTTTCTTTGAGGCTTTGCTTGTGTTTTCAAGTCTTTGTCTTCTGAGTTTGTGTCTTGAGCTTCCCTTTCAACATAGTAGTTTTTTATGATCTGCTTCTTTTTTATTGTTATTTGATCACTTTTTAGCGTACTTGTTGACCTTTCATTTTGTGTTAGAACAAGACTCTGTTCACTTTTGTGGGGGGTTGACTGGCTTGAAATTATGTTTTTATTTTTTATGTCTTTATGTTGTTTTCCCAGCTTGGTCCGAGGATCTATACATTTTTGTTGTTTACAATGTGGGGTCATCCAAAAGAGATATATCTTTACTGCCATCCTTGCCTGTACTCTGGTCCTCACACAGATGTGACTGAGACCATTCCTCTCTGCCTGGAATTATTATATGGGATAGGCTAATGGGCAACAGAAAAGACAGATGGTATGTGTTGGTGTTTCCTGACATCTTTTCCCATTTAAATATTTAGTCTCCTTACTGTGCTTTGGTGCTAGACTACTCTTGCTACTGCTGCTCCCATTAGCACCTCTAGGTGTCACATACACTACTGCACTTCTTTTCTGGCCAGCCCCTAACACAGTGTCCAAAGATCGATCTGTCTCTCTCTCTTTCTCTCTTTCTCTCTCTCTCTCTCTCTCTCTCTCTCTCTCTCTCTCTCTCTCTCTTATTAAAGCTTTCTGATATTTTAATTTGGCCCATTTTCAGTGATCTTCATGGAAAAAGATGCTGGGGGAAGTTGGGTAGTTGTGACCTTTCACTATGCCATCTTCACCCCTTCCTCCAGTACATTACATTCAAATGGAGAAGATATTATATTTAGGGGAATGATGGCTAGAGAGGGTTACTTTCTTCAAGAAAATACAGTCATGATGAGTAGGCCCATCATAAGGGAAGATATTGACACACCTCATTCAGGGACAGAACTGATCTGATCTTGGCTTTGGTTCCATAGGCACCTATAAGCATTGGTGACAAAAACCTCATTGATTCATCCTGTATAGATAGGATTGAAGGGAAGCAAACTTTGTGTCCTTGGCTGCCCTGAAAAGTAGTCTGGAAGACAGCTAACAATTAGGAGAGAAGACTTCCAGCTCAGAAGTTCCTCTATAGGGCATAGAGACTAGTAATAACCTGATATCAATTAGATCTAGCTATCTGCACACAGAGATGGACATACACAAACTTGTGGCTCCAGCATTTTTAGGAAAATCTATATAGTAACATTGGAATGATTTGGATATTCACTACCAAAGTTATTACTTCAGATTGGATGGTTATGCCAAATAGCTTTCTGAATAATGAGGATATTCCCTTAGAAAACAATGGTAGCAAAATCTCACTAAATTTTGTATGTATTCAGAGTATTGGAGTCTCCAAAGGAAACCTTTTAATTATATGGAAAACAATTCCAAAATAAGTGAGTTGGGCTAACCCAGTTCTGAGTTACCTCCAGTATACTCTGTCACAATTTCCTGAAGTATTTATTATGAAATTTGTATAAATACTTTCTGCCTGCTTTTATTTTATTTAATATTATTTAATTATTAATATTTTATTTCTTTGTAAAGTTTCTCTTTTGTGATTTTCACACAACAATTTTGTGAGTCAAATATCATAGGTATTTTGCCCTCCCTTTTACAGATCAGAAAACAAATAGCTTAAATAATTCACTTACGGTCACATAGTAAAAATGTCAGGGGGAGATATTTTAATTTTTATTTAAAAATTTGAACAATATGAAGACAAACTGAAAGGGGATTATATATAAAACTGTAAGAGTTGTAGGTGAATTTTTAAAAGTGCAAGAATTTTACAAGGTAACAAAAACAAAGAAACAAACAAAAACCTTGCCTGTTTTTCTGTGCCCCTTTCTGAACTTCCTCTTGCTCTCTTCTACATGTTTTTCAGGTTTCATTGATACTCTTTTCTTGTTCTTCTCCTTGTTTTTTCTGTTCCCCTCTCCTCTCCCTCTTTCTCCTTCTCCTCTTCCTTGTTCTTTCTGCAACTAATATCTGCCCCCCCCCACTGTGGATTTCTTTTAAAAACTTATACAATGTTGTTTTTATATAATACAATACACAGTTATTAAGCAGCTACTATGTTCCCAGTATTGTATTAAGTGTAAAAAGTGTAAAAAAAAAAGAAATTCTTGCCTTCAAGGAGTTTACAACTTAAAGAAAGCTGAAAAGCAGTTGGGGGTGGGGGGCAGACTACCTGGTATAACAACATGATGCTGATAGAACAGAATCCAAAGAGTACAGCTGATGAGAAATGAAGAGTTCACTGGATTTCTGCAACCTCTTTATATGAAGGCTTTGGAAACACATTTTTGCTTTGTCTTCTAGGGCTCCAATCAGAGTGTCAGAGGCTGTCATTGGTTCTCTTTGGGAATGAATGACAAATAACAACAGAAGTTAATAAGGATTCTGGTAAGATATGAATACCAAAGCTGAAACAATCGTTGTGATGATGAAATTAAGTATGATTAAACAAAATAAATATGGCTCATTCTGTACTAGGAATGGAATTTAAACCCAGGTCTTTAAATCCCAGTTCTAACACTCTTTTTTCTAAGTCATATCACCTGACAATGTATTCATTGTAGCACTTACAATTTATTCATGTAGCTATTTTGTGATTTAAAGGTATGATTTTTCATGGCTTTCTACAAATATCTGTATTCATTCAGCCTACCACACAGCCATGGGAAAAAATAACATGGTTTTATATTATGTGCACTGCCATTATAACTACATCATCATTGGGAATTATTAATTATCTATTTTGAAAGGATTCTAGTGCTCTAGGTTTGACCTCCCTATAAGATAGATCTTTTAAAAAATAGGAAATATTTTTTTTCTAATGTTAGTCATTGTCTGGGCAATGCATTTTCTACCCACTATCTGTTGATTCATATTTCATTAGCTCTATGTCATCTCCTTTCATCTCTTCAACTTTACTGTGGTTAAAAATAGCACTTCATATGATACATCCTTTTAAGAATGGCCTCTGTTCTCATGAGGTTCCATTTGAATTTCCAATTTTTCTCAAAAAAAAAATAAGAACACAGACCACTTATCCCATTCTAGTTGACTACAACTATATCCCTGCTATGACTCAGACTGATACCTCTCAGAATGATACAATCAGAGCCAGCATTTGGATGTATTACTGGGTTTTCCTAGCAAACGGTTTTCAAGGCAATCTCACTGTCTGTCTTATTGTTTGCTACATGCTCTGGGATACTCTCCCACCCTCCCTTTCCCCCTCCCACTCCCCCATACCTATTTTGTTTGATTCTGGTGGATGTAGAATTTGTTTAAATGTATAAGTTTGTACTCCATCCATCTCAAAAAGTATTTCTTTTGAGTACTGAAAGAAAATGCATTGTTCTGAGTAGTTAACATATTGGCAGATGTTCCTTTTGTTGCTAGTCACGTGAATACTTTACCTGTCTTTTGTTTCCACTTGTCTTTAAACATTGAGAGTCTGGCATTTACAGGAAGTGCTTTACAAGCCTTTTCCAACCTGCTTCCTTGCTATTAAAATTACAGTACACAACCAGGACTAAATTCAACAAATGTGCTCTCCCCAAAAAGTAGCTTTGAGTATGGTACATCAAAAGCAAAATGAGTTTGGCAATCTTAACACAACATCTGTTAAGGGATTTTTAAAACCTACTCCCAGAGTAGGGTGAGGGGAGATGATTGCATAGTGCATGGAACTTTAAAAAAAAATACAAGAAATCTGTTGTGTGAAAAAGAAATGAAAGGATTCCCAAGATGGGGAAAGCATACATGCACATGAAATTTTACACGGCCCCAAAGACAAATTCTGGTTTTATTTACTGTGTGTGCTGAATGAGAAGTCATTATGCCACTTGGAGTAAGAATAGGGAATGACACTCTATCTCTTTCTATTGTCTTCCTTCTTAGCAAGAGCCGATTACCAGATTACCACTCCAGAAATGATTTTCTCTGCATACACATGAGTTACAGCATGTTTTCATGATTCTGTACTACTGTCTACTGTCCTAACAGCATATAGTGCCATGAATGTAGGCCTGTGGGAGTATATCTTGATGAAATTGTGCCTCAGAGGACAATTTAGACCCAGTGTCAAATCTTAACTCAGAAAAATGAGGGGCCTGGTCTAGATCTATCTCTAACATCCCATATCTCTATCTCAATCTTTCTTTTCTTAGTTCTTTTCTTTTAATTTCTAGATCTCTCATAATCCTACATTTCAGTATGACTTACGGAAAGTTTTCAGAAAAAAAAATTAAGTTGTTATGAAGATATACTAGATAACCAAGTCCCCTGCTGCCTATAAACAAGGTCATGTTTTCTGCCCTTAAAAACTACCACTTGATCTTCCCATTTCCATTATTTATCATAAAACATCTCTACAATTTTATGGCTAAACTCCTTTAGAAAGTTGTCCTTAATAGGTGACTACTTTCTTTCCTTTCATCATCTCATTAATTCTTTGCAAGTCAGGCTTCTCCTCTCATAAATTCAACTGAAATTACTCTCTCCAAAGTTACTAATGATTTCTTAACTGTCAAATCTAAGGAACGTTTCTTAATGCTCATCTTTCTTGATCTCTCCACAACCTTTAATACTGTTGGATCATTTTCTTCTTCTGGATAATCTCATTTCTCTTAGTTTTCATGACACTACTCTCTCCTGATTCTCCTACTTTTGTGACTGCTTTTTCTCAGGCTCCATTGGTGGATATCGATATCAATCATACCTAGTAACAGTGTAGGTCTCCGAAGATTATCTTCTCTATATATACTATTTTATTTGGTAACTTTGTCATTTCCCATGGTTTCAACTATCATCATTTTCAATCATGATGTCTGTGCATATCACTCTCAAATTTATTTGTCAAACCTCTTCCTTAACCTTCAGTATTGCATCTCTAATTGCCTTTTAGACAGCTCAAGTGAATGTCCCATAGAGATCTTAAAGAAGGCATGTCCAAAACTGAATTTTCCCCTTTCATTTAAATCTTCACCTTTTGTTAACTTCCTATTGCTGTCAAGGTTACTATTATCTTATTCACTCAAGCTTGCATTTCACTTCTTTATTCTCTTCTGTGCCCCACATGTAATCAGTGGCTGAGTCTTGTTGTTTCTTCCAAACATCTCTCCCCCTCTCTACCCTTAATATTCCTCCTTTTTTCCTCTGACCTTCCATCACCCTAGTACTGACCTCTATCATCTCCCTCCTGGATTACTGCAATAGCCCACTGGTTGATCTTCCTGCAACAAATCTCTTCTCACACCATTTCACCTTCTATTCAGCTACCAAAGAAATCTTCCTAAAATGGAGGTATGTCCATATTTTCTCACCCAATCAATAAACATCAGTACCTCCCTACTAGGCACAGGATAAAATATAAATTATGTTTGGCTTAGAATTGTTCACAACTTGGCTCCTTTCAACCTTATTAGTCTTCCTACATTTTACTTACAAAACGTAATCTGTGATCCAAGCATACTGGCTTCTGTATTGTTCTTCACATATGACACTCCATCTCCTGACTGAGAATTCCCACTGGATTTTGCCCTTATCTTGTTTTCTCTTCCTCCTTATATCTACCTTCTAGATTCCTTTGCTTCCTTCAGTTTTCCTTGACTTAATCACTACCTCCAGCAAGAAGTTTTTTGAGTCCTTTTTAATCTTCATGTCTTTCCCCAGATATTACTTCAATTCTCTAAATATCACATTCATATATAGTTGTTTGTATATTGTCTTACTCATTAGATTATGAACTCTTTAAGATCATAAGCTGTTTTTTTGGCATTCTTTTTAGTCTTATTCATTAGGATAGAAACTGGCATAGCTCAGGTATGGAACTCAGGAAATTCTCAATATTTAAGTGATGGTAAATAAATAATTTATATGAGTAATATCACCCCTTCTATGAAAAATACACCATTTTGATACAGACCTAGTAGTGGTATTTCTGGGTCAAAGGATGTGCACTGCCTTTCATCATATTTCACAATTGTTCTCCAAAATGGTTGGACTGGCTCACAATTGAATCAACAGTACATTGATATTCCACTTTTTCTATACCCCCTCCAATATTTGTCATATTTTTCTGTCATTTAATCCAATATTATAGATGTGACATGCTATCTTAAAATTGTCTCATTTGAATTTCTCTAATCAATAGTGACTTGGAACATTTTTCTATGTGACTATTGATAACTTTGATTTCTTCTGAAAACTGCCAGTTTGTATCCTCTGACTACAAACTGAGGAATTGTCCTTATTTTTATGAATTTGGCTCAGGTCATCATATATTTTAGGAATGAGGCCTTTATCAGAGAAACTTGCTATAAATTTTTCCCACTTTCTAGTTTTCTTTCTAATTTCACGTGCATTAATTTTTGTCTGTACAAAACTTTTTAATTTCATGTAATCAAAATTGCCTATTTTGCTTCTCATAATCTCCTTTATCTCTTGTTTGAAGATAAATTCTTCCTCTATCCATACATCTGACAGGTACATTTTGTTCCATGCTTCCCTAATTTGCTTATGATATCATCCTTTGTGTCTAAATCATTTATCCATTTTGACCTCATATTGGTATTTCATGTGAAATCTTGGTCCATGTCTAGCAGAAGCTTAACTGCTTCCAAATTTTAACAAGTATTTTTGGCAAATGTTGAATTCTTACCCACAAATCTTAGATCTTGGGATTTACCAAATGCTAGATTATTATGACAATTTACGACTGTGTATTTCATACTTAATATAACCTACTCCTCCACCACTCCATTTCCTAGCTAGAACAATGAGTGTTTTAAAGATTTCTGCTTTGTGATATAGTTTGCTAGGATGCTTTCCTCAATAGTTTCTTTCATTGATTTCCCTATATTATTGACCTTTTGTTCTACCAGATGAATTTTATTACTATTGTTTCTATTTCTATAAAATAATTCTTTAGTAGTTTGATTGTTACAACACTGAATAATTAAATTAACTTAGGCAGAATTGTAATTTGTCTTATATTGGCTTAGCCTACCCATGAACAATTAATATTTCTCCAATTGTTTGGATCTGTATTTGTGTCTAAAATGTTCTGTAATTCTGCTCATATAATCCTGAGGTTTGTCCTATCAGATAGACTTCCAAGGATTTTATATTGTTAGATTATTCCAGTTATTTTAAATGGAATTTTTCTTTCTACCTCTTCCTACTGGATTTTGGTGGCAGCCTAGAGAAATGCTGATGATTCATATAGACTTATTTTATATCCTGCAACTTTGCTGAAATTGTTGATTGTTTCAACTTGTTTTTAGTTGACTCTCTAGGCTTCTTTAAGTACACCATCATATCATCTGATAGTTTTATTTCTTCTTTGACAATTTTTATTCCTTCAATTTCTTCTTCTTGTCTAGGAGCTAGCACTTCTAGTAAGATATTGAATAATAGCAGTGATAATAGACATCCTAAACTCATTCCTGATCTTATTGGGAAGGCATCAAATTTATCCCCACTACAGATAATGCTTGCTTTTGGTTTTAGATAGATAGCACTTAACATTTTATGAAAGGCTCCATTGATTCCTATGTTTTCTAGTATTTCTTTTAATAGAAACACATATTATATTTTGTCAAATGCTTTTCTTCATCTATTGAGATTTTCATAGGATTTTGTTCTTATTGTTATTGATAGTGTTGATTATGCTGATCCTTTTCCTGATATTGAACCAGTCGTGCCTTCCTTGTATGTGTCCCATCTGGTCACATGATGTTTGTGATGTATTGCTGTAATCTCCTTGCTAGTATTTTATTTAAAAATTTTCTGTAGATATTCATTGATAATTGACCTATAGTTTTCCTTTCTCTGTTTTTGTTTTCCCTGCTTTAGGCATTGAAATAATACTTGTATCAGAAAAAGGAATTCGGTAAGAGTCCTATGTCATCTTTGTTTTTAAATAGTTTATATGGTATGGGGATAAATTGTTTCTTAAATGTTTGGTAGAACTCACCTGGAAATCCTTCTGATCCTAATGATTATTTCTTAGGGAGCTCATCAATGGCTTGTTCTATTTCATTTTTTTAATATAGCATTGTTTAAATACTCTATTTCTCCTAGTGTTAATCTGGGAAGTTCAATTTTTTTTGTAAATATTCATCCATTTTCACTTAAATTGTCAGTTTTTCCTGGTTTAAAGTTCTGAAAATCACTCCTAATAATTGCTTTAAATTCATCTTTATTGGTGGTATATTCAACCTTTTCATTTTTGATACTAGTAATTTGGTTTTCTTTTTTAATCAAATTAATCAGTGATTTATCCATTTTTTCATGAAACTATCTCCTTGTTTCATTTATTAATTCAATATTTTTGTTTACTTTAAATATCATTTTTTTATTTTCAGAATTTTCATGTTGGTATTTAATTGGAAATTTTAAATTTGTTCCTTTTTTAAATTTTTTTTATTTGCATACCCTAAACACTGATCTGCTCATTCTTTCTTTATGAATATACTCATACAGAGAAATAATTTTTTTTCCTGTGTTGCTTTGCCTGAATCCCACAAAATTTGAAATATTGTTTCATTGCTGTCATTCTTTTAAATTAAATTATTCATTGCTTCTCTAATTTGTTCTTTGATCCACTCATTCTTTTGAATTAAATTACTTAGTTTCTGATTAGCTTTGTATTTATGATTCCATGGCCCTTTATTAAATATAATTTTATTGTGTTATTGTCTAAGAAGGTCCCATTTAATATTTCTGTCATTCTGCATTTGGTTATGTATTTTTACACCCTAATCCACAGTCAACTTGTGTGTGTGTGTGTGTGTATGTGTAAAAGTGCCATGTACAGCTGGCAGCTTTCTATTCTTTTTCAGTTTTCTTTAGAGATCTATCATATCTAACTTTTCTAATATTGTATTCATCTCTTCAACTTCTTTCTTTTTTATTTTATACTTAAATTAATATAGCTGTGAGGAGGGAAAGTTGAGGTCCCCCAGTAGTATAATTTTATTTTTTCCTATTGTAATTCATTTAACTTTTCCTTTATGAATTTTGGATGCTTTGCCATTTGGTGCATTTGTGTTTAGTATTAATATTACTTCATTGTCTATGGTTCTTTTGAGCAAACTGATGTTTCCATGCTTATCCCTTTTAATTAGATGTATTTTGTCTGAGATCATGATTGCTACTCCAATCTTTTTTACTTTAGCTGAAGCATACGCTATTTTGCTCTAGTTCCTTATTTTAATTCTCGGTGTTTCTCTGTTTCAAGTATATTTCTTGAAAAAACTAATAAAAAACATATTTTAGGATTCTTTTTCCTAATCCATTCTGTAATATGTTTCTGTTTTATAGTTAGTTTATCCCATTTACTTTCACTGTTATGAATACTAACTCTGCATTTCCCTCCATCTTATTTTCTTCTGTTTCTACTACTCTCTCTTTTTTTTTATCTTGTCTCTCCTCTAAAGTCTGTTTTGCTTCTGACCACTGCCTTCTTTTATCTGCCCTCTCTTTTATTATCAGCCTTTTCTTTTATCCCCTTCTCCTCCTATTTCCTTGATGGGTAATATATATTTGTATTACCAATTTTTGAATTCCCCCTTTGAAACAATTTAGATATAAGTGAACTTCAAGCATTGTCCAACCCCCATTCAACCCCCTACCATTCCCCTCTCTACTGGAAAATCTCTTTTGTGAGCACCTCTTTTATGTGAAATAAATTTCCCTGTTCTTCCTCTCCCTCTTCCTTCTCCCAGGGCATCCCTCTTTTTTGCCTATTCACTGAGGTCCTTTCTTGAGCTAAACTGCCAAGTATTCAAACTCTAATACAGAGAGCACAACTTGATAGGCTAGCTACATTGTTCTAATGCCAACTGAATGTATGCCTAAAAGAGTATTTTGTGTAGAACTCACACAAGGCCAGCACTCACATGGAGGTCAGAAGAAGCAATACAAAGACACATTCAAGGTCTCTCTGAAGAGCTTTAAAAGTGATTGCATGACATGGGAGACACTGGCAAAAGGCTACCCTGCATACTGTGTCTGAAGTAAAGAAGGCACTATGTTCTATGAGTGAAGCAGATGTGTAACAGCTCAAAAGGAAATTTTGAGACATCTCCACTCCAAATATTCATGTGGAATATTTGTGCCTGACTTGTGAGAAAGGCTTTCAAGCTCATATTGATCTGGTCAGTCACAGTCAGATGCACTGTACCTTGCCTCCAATGTAGTGATGTCATTTGGTCATCTTCAAGAATGAAAGACAACAACTAGCCAACTAGGCCTGGAATCTGGAATACCTGAGTTAAAATCCGGCCTCATACACTTACTAGTTATATTACTCTGGAAAGTCACTTATCCTGTTTACCTTAATCTATTACAGGAGGAAATGGCAAATCACTCTATTATCTTTGACAGAAAAACCCCATGGACAATGTGGTTCACCAGGATTGTGAAGAGTTGGACAGGACTGAATGACTGAACAACAATAAGGCTCTTTATTTGATCGTGGGTTTCAGATAGTCCAACACTTCTTAAATTATCTCTCCTCAACATTTTTTTTCCAAGTCATTTTTTTCAATGAGATATTTTACATTTTCTTTTATTTATTTTTCATTCTTTTGTTTTTGTTTCCTTGTTTCTTGGTGTATCAAGGAATCGTTGTGGCTAAAAGTGTTTGCTTTTGTTTCCTAATACAGTTAGTTTGATTTGGGTAACTTTTATTAAGTATGGAGCTATAATTAAACTAGATTTATTCTAATAAGGAAAAAGTGCTATAACTTCAAGGATTATCAACTATGTTATATAGTTGTTTGTTTTTTCCTCCTTTTTATATATTGAAAACCAATTATGGATCCAAACCCTGCCCCTACAATTAATTTTCCATTTTGGTGATGAATTATGTAGCAGGGAGTAACACTGAACATTACAGATGTATGCTATTTTATTTAATTTGTTTCCTCTGGTTTCTTTCTGAGGAGTCATGTTCTATTTCTAATCTCCATTGGAGACACAATGATTTCAACATTTTGGGGATTCAGCACAATTTTTCTTTGCTACTCAGTGTGCAGTTTATCTAGAGAGCAATCCATAGTTGGATTTGATCATGACCTGATGATGTTAATCCTTGCTGGTCCCCATGTGAAGATAACATACAGTTCAATTTGCAATTCTTTGCTTATTCAATTAACTGTGCATAATCCTAACTAGGTCATTTTCTATCAACAAACCAGGCACCATTAGTCAAACAATAAACTTTCCATTAAGGCAAAATAGCAATTAAAAAAAAAAACCTGAATCTTTTCTAGTGAAGGTAATTTCTGGTATGTAAATTCCTTCAAATAAATAACTGTTCTGCCACTATAGTCATAGAGAATTGCCTGGGACATTTAGAGGTTAAGTGATGGTGGTGGGAGAGGAAATTCTTCTTGAATTATTCTTTTCCCCTACTTTTACATCCAAAAGGATCAAAGGTCAAGGTGCAATGCCCCAGGAACTGTTGGGCCTCAATATTGTTCCACTCCACTTCTATATGAACTATCTCTTTCTGTCTCTGGAGTTATTTTTGTATTGTGCTCAGAATCAAGCAAAACTCTTTGCCCTTAGCAGATGCTAAACAAAGATGTCTGGTTTAACTTCTCCATAAAGCTGTTTATACCATCTCTTAGAGATATCTTCTAAGGCTTGTCTGCTCCTACCTAATATCTCTTGGGCTAATCAACACACTTTCAGTTCTTTCGGCAGACAAATCAAATAGCTACCCATGTGCCAATATATTTATGATTATATTCCCCAAACCTACAAATATATACTGAATAGTGAGTGTCCTAGGCTCCCTTGGTATTTATATTGAAGTGACTAATAATTTTTCAAATTTTTTAAACCCCCGAGAAGTCCTGCATTTTACAATGGAGCTTCAATAAATCTCAAAGTGTCACTTTACAACAATGGAAAAGGATATAGAAGAGCTAGGAACTTTTGACTTTAATTTTCCCCATAATTCATAGGTCTCTGTCTCTTTTACATAAAATTAAGCACTGTCTATGAGTACATACAGAGACTAACTTAGCTTTTGCCTACAACCCACTCTCTTCAGTTACATAAAAATTTCCACTTTGTGTCTGTGTTATTAGCTAAACTTTTGTCATGGAAAGAAATTCCCTGTGATAGAAGATTCTTTGACTCTTGCCTTTCACCATTAATGGATGGAGGGAAGTACTCATGTGTTTCATTTTTTTTCTATTACTCTAAATGATATTCATCCACATTTACTTCCTCCTTGGTTTTAATTGACATTCATCTTACCTGTATGCATACAGTTTTTTTTTTATCCAATAAGCATTTACTAATAAAGCAACTCCTCTTGGACAATTCAAGCAACTTACCCTTACACTAATAGGTTGGGGCTCCTGGAAGACAGCTATTAATTTTCTCAGGGATTTAAAGGCAAACCTGATTGACTGGCTTTCTAGTATTGTTTCTCCCAAGTGCCCACTACTGTGGGTTCCATTAATATTAACCAGTCTTCAATTAAAGTTTAGAGAAGGTGAAACAACAAGAATAGTAGTTACAAAAAAAAAATTCCCTGACAAGAATATTCTGGGCCACTATGTTCTCACACATATATTTGGGGGGCATAGAGAGAGTAGGTACTTCATGAACAAGGATAAAGAACACATGTGGTAAAGGGATGATCTACAACTTCAGTTTTGGGAAGTTTTTTTTCTTTCCACAAAGTATGAATGAAATTCTCCTTATACTTAGGTGTAGTTCTTTGATAGGCCTTCATAACTCACGAATTTGTCGCATTTATTATGTCTCCTTTCTTAGGAAACCATTTTGACCTGAGCATGTCCCTCTGCTCTTAGCTAGAAGTCTTTTCTCTTACTTTCCTACTATCTCCAATGACATGTTCAAAAGGAGACAGGAGGAAAGGAAAAGAGAAACTCCCTTTCCCCTCAAAGGCTGATTCCCTCTCAGGAGTTTGACTCTAATATTCAAGTGGAAAACTTTTGAACTGGAGATCTCCCATCACTAGACTTGTCCAATTCTTGATTCACTGATATTTCTATAGATGATCCCCAGAGGTATGATCAAAGCAATCATACTGCTTTCTTTCTTGACCCAGTCTAAGCAATTAATATTTTATTACTGCCACAGTTAATGTCAGAAGACATAAGTAATTTATTTTATGATTTAACATTTCCTCGTGTCCATTGATCAATTCATTGATTCAATTGACAGAGATACCAGCCCCTTAAATGAATTATCTATTGCCTTTCATATTCTTCTCTGTGATAATGCCCTGAATATATATTGAAATATATTTTTCTAATTCCTCCACATCACACAAACTGCACCTCTAAGATCTACTTCAGTTCTAAATCTACAATCTTGTTTTCTTATTCTATGTGCATAGTTCTATATGTATATATGTGTATAGTATGTACATGATACTATGACTACTAGGTCAACTCCATAAGTTGACATGATTATATCATGCTAATGAATTTATTTTCAGTATTTTACTTAAAATGTGACAGATAAATAGACACTAGAAATTCTTAATTTTATATAGTTCTTTAAGGTGACATTGGTAATAAGATATTTTTGCAACAATAATATAACTTTAATGTTAATTAAATGTTAATGTTACTACTTTAAGGTATCCAAATGTTTCCTTGGGGAAAAAAACATGAAGACAAGCACTGCTATCCTAATTTAAGAATAATATATGAACTATATGAGTTTTTGAAAGTAAATATCCCATGAAAAATAATTATCTAATGCCAGGAATTTTGTTTTTATATAGGTCTCCACACTGCAAATATTACACTCTTGCTACTATACCACACATGCTTTCTCTTTCATATAGTATCTGTTTGATGTACTTATAATAAGCATCAATACTACAGTTATTATTAATTTGCTTATGATACCATATTTTCAGAGGCAGCTAGGTGGCATAGTGAATAGAGCACTAGGCTTGGGATTAGGAAGTATCATCTTCATGAGTTCAGATCCAGCCCCAGCTCCTTATTACCTGTGTTACCAAAGTCTTTTAACCCTGTTTGTATCAGTTCCTCATCTGTAAAATAAGCTGGAGAAGGAAATGGCAAACTACTCTTCTATCTTTGCCAAGAAAACCCCAAAATGAGGTCACAAAGAGTTGAGTACAAGTAAAATAATTCAACAGCAACAACAGCAATAACAAATAATTTCACAGTTTTTAAAATGTTAGTATTTTCATGTAGATGTCATGAAGTTCTATTTAGCCATATAAGAAAGTAGGGATCAACTGGGAGACTGAATTAATGTCTCAGTTTAAAGGCATTCAGTCTTGAACCAAACTAGAGAAAATGATAATTATGAATTCACAGTGTTAAAAATACCCTGTAATCAGTGAATTTCTTTTAATTCTCAGATAGAATTATTCCCAGTAGGATAATGTTTAGAGGTTAATCTAGCCTATCTTAAACATACCCAAAGTTTTATAGAAATCCGTTCTATTTTTACCAGGTTACTATTAACACAACGGTTGTCCAAGCCTCTTTTATTTCTTTATTCTCCATTAAAACTGATTTCCTCATGCAGCTGAGAGTCTCAATTATCTTAGACTTGTAGATTCTTCAATCCCATCCAGAATTATTAATATCCCTGTTTTCTCTCCTCCATTTGTTACTTTTAGATTATCCATGAAAACTGCTTTCTTTTCCTTTAATCCTGTGGCAATAAAAGTCCATTCTGCTATTTTAATATAACTACCTTTTCTAACAAAACATAATGGACTATCCATATGATGATGATGCTTGTTTTGTTTCCTGTTTTATATTTTTGCCTTGAAATTTCCTCCTTCCCCCTTCTCAAGTACCTGACAAGTTCAGGAGTAAAGCTTATTGATTTTTCAAGAAATTCCATTCATCTTTTTAAATGGAGCTCTAATATGTTAAGGCTATGTTATGTTATCTTATAGAAGGAGACATTGTTTCCTAACAAATGTAGATGTTGACTTTCTTTAATTATATCTGATTCAACCAATTTTTCAAGGTAATTCTTCAGTCTGATTTCTTTGCTGGCTAAATTATCTGCATAAATCAGAAACTTCTTTCAACATATCTGAACTAGCAAGTGATTAGCTGTTCCATTGTACTACTGATGACAATGGTACTGAGAAATAGCCTGTTCTCCTTCTTAATTAATTTAATTTGCTTAGATCTAGGATCTCATACCGAAGCCATGGATTTGGCACTATTTAGAATCCCCATATAAATCTTATTTAATCTTCTTTCATTTTTTGCAGATATATGCATAATCAGATTTAAAATTTTGTTAGGGAAAACAAATTTATAAACTACTAGTATAAATGGATGAGTATAATTAGCTTAAAATATACATAATATTAACTTAAAACCACTGGTCTATGATCATTTTGGCCCCATCTCCAGTTTATTCATCACATATATCCAGTGCTTTATTGGGAGAAATAAGGTTATTAACATTTCTGATCTTTTTTAATTCCTTTCCCTGCTTCTTAGAGGGTGCTACCTCTTATAAAACTTTCTAGCTCTTTGTAATTTTCATATTTATCTTTCCTTTTGCTTCCTCTTTAGTTGATACTGTTACTCCTCCTCATTTTTTTCTTCTTTTTCTCCCATTCCCTGTTAGATGAAAAGTTGAAGAAGTGGCACAATTAAGACTTCTCTTTGTGTGGTTAGGCTTAATTAGATAAATACCATTACACTTTTTTCTAAATCCCACCTAAAACTGACTTCAGCTAAGCATCGCCTTATATAGTAGCTTAAGTGATTATTTCCTTGTTGATCTCTACTAACCTATAAGACTAACTGCATTTACACTTCAGATTCACAGATAATTTCTTTTTCATCACTGAAAATACTTAAACAAAGACTACTTGACATCCTAATCAACATTTTCCAAATCAGCTTGTTAATTTAGGCTTTACTAAATAATCTTGACTGACAGTACAATAGTTCATATTCATATAATGCTTTGAAGCTTCTAGAGTGTTTTACTATCAATAAGCTTGTGAGGTAATTTGTGTAAGTATTAATATCTCCATGTTATGAATGTGGAAATTGAAGTTTAGAGAGATGGAGTAATTTGTCCATGGTGACACAGCTATTAATTATGGAGACAAGAACACTCTTATTCATGTCTTTTAACTTCAGGTTTTATAAACCATATATTAAACAACATATATCACTTGATTCTTTCTATATCCCCCAATTCTTACCATCAAATTCCTCCAGTTAGTTCCACATCTCTAACTCTTTTTTCATAGCCAGAATAAAAGTGATTAGGTTTACCAAATGGTCCATTAGATATTTATAGCGGACCTACATCAAAATAAGATAGTGAAATAGACCTTAATTCAAGATGAAATAAATTTGACTCATGATATTAGTAAGCATAAGTTGTTGTAGACATTGATAACTACTAGACTAAAGCTTTCCAGTGCTCTGGGCAAAGAAGTACAAAAGACAGAGTGGGGAAACTCAAAGGAAGCAATTAGGAGAAGTAAGTGCATAGTAACATAATTGTAATTTTGGTGCTGCTGTCAGTTAGATGGAGCTTCCAGATAGATTAGAGTTGAACAGATGTCAAATAATAAAGATAAAGTTCAAATAAAAGCCAGAATGTCACTCATGGAAGTGAGATTAGCCTCAAAATGGTTGCATTGTTTACTTTTCTAATGGTCTATAAAAAGAAAAAAAAAACGATAAGAATTGTTGGGCACAAGGAAGCAGGTTCTGTTCTCATTAACCCATGGCCTTAATGTGTTTTTGTTGTTGTGGTGGTTTAATTTTTTTTCCTGTGCTCAGTTTTATTGAAGTACTGCAGAGTAATTGAGAGTTAAGTAAGAAATCTTACTTAGATTTGGAACCTGAAAGTACTATGTAGTACTCTCTCTATCTCACTCCCATATCCAATAAGTTGCCAAGTTCTTTTGATCTGACAGTCATAATGTCTCTGATATCTATCACCCTTCTCACTCACATAGTCACCACATTAGTTCTCCTTTGAATCATTGCCTCAGCATCCTGGATTACTTCCTTTCTGATCTTTCCTCACTATAGTCCATCATCCACTAAGCATTCAATTACAAAATCGATAATGCCAAAGTTCAGGTCTGCCTATGTTACCATCCTGCTCTAGAATCTTCAGTGGTTACTAGTGACTCTAGGACAAAATATAAATTCATGTGTTTGATATTTAAAGTCCTTCACAGTTGGTATCTAGATCATCATTGTAGACTAATCTTGTATTACTTTAATTCATAAATTTTATGTTCCAGCAACACTGGTCTATTTAATATTATTCATACGTCGCATTGCTTATCGTACCTCTATGCCTTTATCAGGCTGTCTCACTAGTCCAGAATGCTCTTGCTTCTCATATCCACATTGTAGAATTCCTAGCTTCTTTCCATTGTCTTTAAACATCTAACACTGGTGAATTCTGGATTGTATGTATATCACCTGGATGTTCTTTAATTTAAAGTATAATACAGATGCTACTTCTTTCAAAAGGTCTTTCCTAATTACTTTAAAGATATATGAGTATAATAAAATATTAGTGTGCCACAAGAATTGGTGAAATGGATAGTTTCAGAGAAACCTTGGGATACAGAATAATACACTTGATTATAACACATTAGGAAAAAAAAAAAAACAATATCACTGAAAGACTTCAGAATTCCAGTCAATGCAATGGCAAACCGTAATTGCAGAGGACAATAGTAAAGCACACTGTAATCCTCCTGCTAGAGTGAAGATTACCAAATGAGTAATGGTAACTAAAGTACAAAATGAAAAATACATTTTTGGGCATGGTCAATGAGGGAAATGGTTTCATTTGATTATGTATATTTGTTGAGAGTTTATTTTTTCATCTTCTGTTTAATGTGGATGAGGACACATAATAAATACTTATTTTAAAAAAAGCAAATTCTCAATTGTTTCCTGACAGTATCCTCTTTGACCAATTCTGTAAAGAGGACAAAAATCCATGTCTAGTGTGATATTGTGGCATAGAGGTGATCTTGATTTCTTACAACCTTGGAGCATATTCTCTCACATGTCCTAGAAAAGCTTCAGTTATGTGGCAGTCACATATTATGTATCTTCCAAATAAGACAACCTTAGCTATCCCAGGCAACCTCATCACTAGAGTAATAGAATATGAGTTAAGGGTAAGAAGTGGATGTATTTCTAGAGATCAACTACACTAATTTTTGGTAGTAAGAAAAAGTGATAGACTTAGGATGATGCCAATAACACACAAGTATCACATTTAAAAGTTATGGATAGCTTATTTCAGCACTAGCTTGTTGAGTTGTTTATACAAGTATTTTCTTTTTTAAAGATGAAGTAATTGAAGCTCAGAGAAATTAAATGCCTTTCTTATAATCATATAGCTAGTAAACTTTTGAGATAGGATTCAAACAGTTTACTCCAAGTTCAATTTTTCTTTTTTTCTCATAGTGTACTTGCAAATTTTTTATAACTTGTAAAGTGTCATATAAATATAAGGTGTTATCATCGATAGTCCATTTACTTTTGGGCTACTGCATATTACGTTAATTTTTCATCCTTTCATCTAAATAGAGACAAACTAAAAATATTCAATTCACCTGAGAGGCTTTAATATTGTTTGTATATTCTGTTTTTATTTCTACTGTTTATCTGTTATAATAAAATTATGAGATGGTTATTTTACATTGTTTTACTTCATGCCAGAAAGAACATTTTATATTTTTGTGTTTTTCTGAATAACATAGCCACTAGAGTTTCTAAAATTTTTGGAGATACTTCAGAACAGGCTTGATTTTCAGAATCCTCTCAATATTATTACCACAACTTTTTCACATACAAGAATGTATTATTTGTGATTTATCAATAACAATTTTCACTAAATATTAATTACATCTTTTGTGAATAATTCTTTTGGGTTCATCCCCAAATTGTTGTCAAATAAGTTCAATAATTACCCCTTTTATACCATTACTTTTGCAACTATTGCATAGGCACTCAAAATTCATCTTCTTCAATCTGAATAGCTCACTTTTGAAAAAAAAACAGAGATTTGAAGACTACAGTGGTGACATCGAATCATAGAAACAAGATTTTATTCAGAATCAAATTTTTAGGTCTCAATTCCAGGTCTGCTACGTATTATATAGGAGAACTTGTGTAATGGCAAACAAAGTGTGACTCTTTGTTGTCTTTTGTAGTGCTTTTCTGCAGCAAGGCAATCAAAAGGCCTTTGATTGAGTCTTGCCTTTATTTGTAGAAAAGCCCTCACCTTTTTGCTAACTAGGTCATGAGAGGTGTGAAAACATTGAGGGGTGCGAAATGCTCTAACCCTGAAGAAGTATATATAAACTGTGAGGTTAGCATTTTGTTTGGGGCTCACTCACTGGAAGAGTATCATTTGATTTGACTGGATGAGATGCTGGGTAGCCATTAAGGAGCCCCCAGCTTTGAAAATCCAGATGTTGGTGCTTCTCTCTCTGGTAACTATATATGTATAGCTTTGGCCAGACAGCTAGAAGTCTGTTGATTTGTGTTATTTGCTAAATTTATATTTTATCTGTTTGTAATTTCTGTTTGTGTTTTCTCTGAAATTCAGAATGATGATTTTTCCCCCTAAACTAAGTGAATGATATTTGTATGTTTAATTAAAGTGAGATTATAAACCCCTTAGAGTTGCTTTCCTTAGAAAAGCAGATCAAGCACCTGTGCTAACAGCCCTCCTCTATGCTGGTGTTATTGGCCTTACATAGCCACAGTAGTTGCAAGTAACATTGTTGTTAAAACTTGGTTATTCTTAGACCTTAATTTCCTCATCTGTAAAATGAGAGAAGTCAACTACATTATCCTGAAAGTCCCTTTTAGTTGAGACTTCTCTCTTTCTGTCCATTAATTCATCCCTACTAGCTTGTGTTCTCCATCTACACCCTCCCCACCCCACTCATAGCCTCTATTAGTTACCATTTGAACAATCATAAATAAGTTATTAAATAAATTCCTGATGAGAATTCCATCACTGTTATGGTAATTAAAGTGGGACTTTTTTTTTTTTTACTGTTTTGTCTTTTGGAATGCTGAGATAATCAAGTACCTTTGATGAGCCTTGCCTTTCAAATATAATGATAAGCAAAGTGAACTTTTTGTTGTCTGTTTTGGAGTGCTTCTCAGCACTAAGGAATCTTTGATTGAATTGGGAGTGTTTGATGACATGCTTACTCAAGGGAAGGCCTAATTCACAGGAGTTTGAGTCCCATGGTTGTGATGCCCTTTGACCTTGAGACTTGTTTATAAGATCAGAGGTTAGTGTTTTGCTTTTGGGGGCACACTCATTGAAAGAGTGTTGGTGATGAGACTCTGGGTAAGCCATTGAAACAGGCCCCCGCCTTCCACTTCTGGCTTTGAAAACCCAGATGTTGGTGCTTCTCTGTTAACTATGTGTTGTGATTTGGTTAAACAGAAATGTTGATCTGTTTATATTTTCTCTGTTTGTGATTTCTGTTTGTACTTGCTCTGAGGTCCATGGTGCTGACATTTCCCCCTGAACTAAGAGAATAGTAGGTATGTAAGTTTAATTAAAGTGAGATTGTTAATCCCTTAGAGTTGCTTTCCTTAGAAAACCAGATCAAAGAACCTGTGTTAGCATCTTTCCCGTGTCCTGTTCTGGTTGGTCTTACACCCCTATAGCAGCTGCTAGCAACATTGTTGCTACAATCACTTAGCAAGACTAGTCGATCATTTGTCATTATTCATGCCAGTTTCAGTGAAGGATTGCTATAACCTTTTTGTTCCTTGTAGCTTAATGTTTTCATGATTCTTTGATTTCTTCCTTCTTAATATAGAATATTTCCTTCAGGATTTTTTTTCTTAAATTTGCAGGGGTTTTTCTTCATGCTGTGATTTTTAACAGCACACATCTCACTGGATTCTGCAATACTCTCCCAAATTTTATTTTCCTAAATTTAATATTTGTATAACCCTTGCTGTGTTATACTATTCCCAACAATATTAAATCCAAGAAACTCACTCTGCCTCTGAAAACCAAGTTTACTATTAGTATACATACTCAATCAATTCAGCTTTGCCAGGAAGCCACAGAGTTTTAATATAGGGTAGATTTTATTTCATGTGAAAAGCAACTACACTTTTAGAGAAAGTAGCCACATTCAAAACATGTAGCGCAAAAAAGGCCAGATATTTCAAAAGACTTGGGATGGAATCCAGACTCTGACATTTACTAGTTGTGTAACTGTTCTGTGGGGTAATTATTTTACCTCCCTCAAATAGTTGTTATTAGGAAAATTATGTAGATCTTGAAGCGCTGGAGAAAAAAAAAATGAGTAATAATCAAATTATAATGTTGTACTTTACATTGTAACTTAATCAATATCTATGTATTTCCAGACTTACAGTGCAAAATCTTATTTCTTTGTCACTCTGTTTCTATCTCTGTGTGACTGTCTTTCTTTAAGTCTTTCTGTCTTTGTCTGTCTCTGTCTCTCTGTCTCTGTCTATTTCTGTTTTTAGAATTTTATTTCTTCTGTCTCTCTGTTCCTCTGCTTGAGACACAGAAAACTTGCTTGATTCAGGCTTCCCTTGCTCTAGAAAGGACTGTTATGTTTTACTATTTCTGAAAATATTAATCTCATTATTACTTTCCCTATTTAATTCTCTGGACAATCTTTAATATCTCTCTGTCTGTGACATCAGAGGTAGGAAGCCTACCAGATGAAAATGGGCAAACATTCTCCTCCTCTCCATGAAAAATATGTTCCTCTTTTGCCTTGCTGAACAATTCTGTTGTTGAGGTAATGAAATCAAAGGCATTTCACACACCACCTAATGAGAAAGGTGGAGGGCTTTGTGAAACCTGGGTTTTGCCATATCCAGGGAAAATCTTTCCCCCTTTCAATCCCATCTCTCATCTTGACCTGGTCCAAAGACCATCATATCCAAGGCCCCAGATGCTTCCCCATTCCCTCTAAGTAGAGATCAGGCTGTATCTACTCTCTTTTATGACCGAGACCTAGTTGTATCTTTGCTGCCTCATTTTAGGCCTTAGCCCTTCCATTGTGAAATTGTACTGTGATAAATACCTATTGAATATTTAGTACTGGCTTAGATGAAGTTTTTGTGGTAGCTTCCTTTACGTTCCTAAGGAGGCCAAATGCATTGGGAAAAAAGACTTCCATATGAAACAGAAAGTCTATGTCTGAGGTGAATCTATGAAGTAGTTTAAAATTATTTAGTTTTTTGTTTTATGGTTAAAAATCACTGGGTAAGAGCCAGAAGGTACAAATTCTAGTATTTCCCCTGCCTCTGTCTGGTTGCATGAAGTAGAGCAAGTTGCTTAACCATTCTCTCTTATTTTCACCATCTGTAAAATGAAGACAAGTGAGACTGGACCATTTCTAAATCTCTAGATTTCCTCTTTATTCTAATATTCTATGATACCTTACTGATCAATGACTATTTATGTTGCAAATATTTTACTTGATGAGTTTTTTAAAATATAATTTTAGACATTTAATGATCAGTCACTTTATTGTCATAATTCTCCATGATTTTTTTTTCAAATACTTTGGTGCATTGCTCCATTTTTTGACCATTTCTTCATCACTTTCAATTCTATGTAGATGGTATTCATATAAGTTGACATTTTAATTATGAGGATGATCTTACCATTTCTAAATAATACCTGGTATGTCCCAACCTCTTCCACTCTTCACTCCTTTCATTCCTACAAGTTCCATAATATCTCACTCCCTGTCAATCTAAGTCCTGGCTTTGAATATTAGGATAGATCTCAATTTTCTCAAAGTAGGTAGGACTTTGTAGAATTCTGACATTTATTTGGATAATATGATCTCCATTATGGCTCAAAAGCACAGTATATTCTTTTTTTCAGTGTGATGGACCATGAGAAGGGAAAACAAGAACACCCATTCACATTTTAAAAATAGTGAAATAACATTAAAGCAATTCTATGGCCTGTTGATTTCTGTTATTACCGTAGCGGAAATAAGGCTCTTTTTGAGAAATATTTTCCATTACTATCCTCCATAATGAGTTCATTGTTTATATATGAGGATAGGGTTCTTTTACATTATAAGACATCTCATTCCTGTATATTTTTCATATACTTTAGGCACAAGCTATCCAACAATCTATCCAAATAATATAGTGTAAAAAATGCTGCAGTCTGTCAATGTGTTTTCTCGGCATTAGGAAAGACATTCTCTACTAACGTAAATTTTATAATACTTAGACGGAATATTATCTGAAATATTGATTGTACAATATATCTGATTCTTTGTTGTTTTCTCTATTAGAGGATTCTCTTATGTGAGTTTATCTTCTGGCAATTACATGATCTGTGGTGCAATTTCACAATTCCATAATATTGGCTTTCTAGGGCAAGGTGTCACATCAATTAAAATAAAACTCCTTTTGCTTTTTGCTAAAGAGAGAGCTTTTGACAACATTAAATGAGATGACTCCAGAGAAGCATCTGGACTATAGTTCCAGATGAAAATTTTTCATTTGAAAGTCTCACTTCCAAGCCATTTATAGGGCAACTTATCACATAAACACCCTACAGCATCTTATAATAGAAATCAATAACATTGCAAAAAAAAGATGGATGCAATTTAGCCATATGCTGCATCAGAAAGAGAAGAAAAAAAACCTGAGATCTTCTGAAAAAAAAGTGGATATTGTCCTCACCTAGTTTTATATCATTATGTGTATATATACATTAAATTCTCATCAGGAATAGGTAAAAACAAATACACCATCTTGGCCCCAAGAGATATATTACTACTATCTCCATAAATTGCTGTTAGATTCAAAGGAATCATTTCTTTGCTTTCCAAAAAGTCCTTTACAAGTAAAAGGAAAATTTAAAAAAAGCTATAGTTGGGAATGAATAAGAGAGGTTAGCAAGAGGAATGTCAATATATATTCAATGTCAATATATATTCAAGAATTCTGCCCCCTCCCCCCCAAAAAAACTAAAGAAAAAATTGTGATAATTTAGGAAAGGTAAAGGAATTATTTTTAAAGGGGCAGAGGAAAATGCACCACAGCACTTTGATATCCTCTTTTTAAAATTTAACGCACTTCAGCATTCCTCTGGAAAATCCTGTCTCCCTAAGCTTCCCAGATAGCAGTTTGCAAACATGTCCCCCCACTCTTTGCCAACACTCAACATCATTAGCCAATCAATCCATTTGTCCCTTTCTTCTTCTTATGATAATACTAATAATAATAGTAATAATAATAATAACCCTTGATACTGCTAGTGATGGCAACAACAACAGGCTATGTGCCCCTTGCTTTTCTAGACCCTAGTGAGAGAGTATCATGGTCCTACAAATTGCAATTCCTTTAGATCTGGCTTTCTATCTAAAAGAACTCAAACGTATGACTAGATATCCTTCAAAGACCTTGAGCCCTAAGACAACAAAGTCGTTAGAAAATTGCCTCTGCCAAGAGCTTAGAGACCAGGTGCCATATGTTTTGAGATGAGGATACAGTAATAGAATCACAAATTAGTTCAATTTGTAGGGGACATGAACATCAAATAATTACTTGTCCAAGTTTCCTGAACAGAACCCGCTGCCAAAATGTACTCTTCACCAGTGTCTGGAGTGACAAACTGTGGAAGTTGACACTAGTGCACTCTCATTTATGTTATTCTCAGTCATCACAGTACCCTTGGGGAGGAGTGTGCATCAATATATAGCTAATTCTTTCCTTATACTATTGCCAGCAAATTCCCCACATCTGTTCCTCTTATCTCTATGACTGAATGTTGTCATTTGTCAATGTTAAAATCTCTTTCCTTTCCTCTATGCTTTCTCATAGTGATACTATAACCATATCCATCCAATATCTATATCTTCTACTCCCATCTCATTTCATTGTGCCTTCTGGAAAAAGGCCCCTTCCCTTCATTATAGGTATCTTCAGCTCATCTTCCAGGGCTAACAAAGCCTGGCTATGTCTGGGAGACATTGCATCTCTTTCTCTCCTCTTCAGTACTAAATAATTCTTTTGTATCTCTTCTTCTTTTACTTGGCAGTGTACATATCCATGCATCACCCTTGTATCAGCTTTCTTTTTTACCTTCCTATATTCAATCATTTGGTTAGTTTTATCAATCTCATCCCCATAATACTGCCTTGACTACCCCTTTCTTTCTATTCACATGATCACTGACTTAGTGCAAGCTTCACTAAGTGCAGGATGCAATATCTTACTTATATTGCTGAACTTCATTTTTTCTTGATCATACCATTTCCAGTTTTCCCATTTCCAAAATGTCTCTCATAAACTTACATAGCAAAGATATGCAACTGACTTCAAGTACTGGTTTCTATCATATGTATTAATAAAGAAATGATTTGTGAGAATTTAGAAAGAAAATTGATGATCATTAAGAGTCAGTGTATTAGGGCCAAAACAAAGAGAAGAAATTTTAGAGCAAATTCCCTAATGAACATAGATGCAAAATTTTTAAACAAAATATTAGCAAAAAGATTGCAGCAACTTATTACAAGAATAATACACTATGACAAGGTAGGACTTATTCTGGGAATGCAAGGTTGGTTCAATATTAGGAAAACTATCAGTACAATTGATCATATCAACAAGGAAACTAGCAAAAACCATAAGATTATCTCAATAGATTCAGAAAAAGCTTTTGATAAAATACAACACTCATTCCTATTAAAAGCACTAGAAAGCATAGGAATAAATAGAGTCTTCTTTAACATGGTGGGTAGTATCTACCAAAAACCATCAGCAAGCATTTTAGTAATGGGGACAAGCTAGATGCATTTCCAATAATATCGAGAGTTAAAAAAGGATGTCCCTTACCACCCTTATTATACAATTTGGTACTACAAATGTTAACCTTGGCATTAAGAAAAGAAAAAGAAATGGAAGGAATTTGAATAAGCAAAGAAGAAACTAAGTTATTACTCTTTGCAAATGATATGATGATATACTTAGAGAATCAAACCGAGGAAATATATGAACACAATTATGAAACACTTGTCACACAAATAAAGTCAGATCTAAATAAATGAAAAAAAAAACATCAGTTGCTCATGTTTAGTTCAAGCTAATATAATGAAAATGACAATTTTACCTAAATTAATTTATCTATTTAGTGCTATTCTAATCAAACTACCAAAAATTATTTCAAAGAGCTAGATAAAATAATAGCAAAAGTCATCTGGAAGAACAAAAGATCCAGAATATCAAGGGAATTAATGAAAAGAAATGCTAGGGAAGGTGACCTAGATATACCAGATCTTATACTGTATTATGAAGTAGGAGTCATCAAAACTACTTGGTACTGGCTAAGAAAGAGAGTGGTAGATCAATGGAATAGATTAGGTACACAAGACACAGTAGTTAATGAATGTAGGGATCTACTCTTTGCTAAACCCAGAGATTCCAGTTTCTGAGATAAGAATTCACTATTTTGCAAAAACAAAAACAAAAACAAAACTCTTTGGAAAACTGTAAAACAGTATGGTAGAAATTGGGCATAGACCAATATCTTACCGTATATACCAAAATAAAGTCAAAATGGGTCCACAATTTAGATATAAAGGCTGATATTATGAGCAATTTGGGAGAGAAGGGAATAGTTTACCTGTCAGGCTCATGGAGATGAGAAGAATTTATGACTAAACAAGAGATAGAGAGCATTACAAAATTCAAAATGGTAATTTTGATTACATTAAATTGAAAAGTTTTTGTACAAACAAAGCCAAAGCAACTAAGATTATGGTGGAGACAGAAAATTGGAAAAGAATTTTTACAACCAGTGTCTGATGAGGGCCTCATCTCTAAAATATACAGAGAGCTGAGTCAAATTTATAGGAATACAAGTCATTCCCCAATTGAGAAATGGTAAAAGGACCAGTTTTCTGAGAAAGAAATTAGAGATATCTATAGTCATATGAAAAAAATACTCTAAATCTCTATTGATTAGAGAAATGGAAATCAAAATAATTCTTAGATACCACATCTCTCCTGTCAGATTGGCTAACATGTAAAAAGAAGAAAATGATAAATGCTGGAGATGTGGAAAAATTGGAACACTACTGCATTGTTGGTAGAGTTGTGAACTGATGCAACTATTCTGGAGAGCATTTTGGAACTATGCACAAAGGGCTATAAAAATGTGCATACTCTTTGACCCAGAAATATCACTTCAAAGGCTATATCACAAAAAGATCATGTAAGGAGGAAAAAGACCTGTATGTACAAAAATATTTATAGCAGCTCTTTTTGTTGTGGCAAAGAAATGGAAATCAATGGGATGCTCCTTAATTGGGGAATGGCTAAAGAAATTTTGATATATGAATGTAATGGAAAACTATTGTGCTATAAGAAATGAGGATCAGATGGACTTTGTAAGAACCTGGAGAAACTTAGATGATCTGATGATGAGTAAAGGGAACAGAACCAGGAGAACATTGTACATAATGACAGACACATTGCTTCTGTGATGACTAACTTTGATAGACTTGGCTCTTCTCAACAATGCAAGGTTCTAAGACAGCAGAGTTGTGATTGAAAAGGCTATCTAAATTCAAAAAAAGAGCTATGGAGTCTGAATGCAGATTGAAGCAAACTATTTGCTCTCTCTTTTTTAAAATTTTATTTTATTTCATTTGATTTTTGGTTTTATTTCATCTATAGGTTATAATTCTTTTTTAGAACTTGGTTACTAGGAAAATAAAGTTTAATATGAAGGTGTATGTAGAACCTATATCAGATCCCATGCCATGTTGTGGAAGGGTGGGGGAGTGGGGAGAAAATTTGGAACTCAAAAGCTTATGCAAACTAAAAAAAATAAAATAATTAATTAAGAAAAAAGAGTCAATATATTTTTTATCAATGCCAAATCTCATCTGACATTTAATTTACTTTTTTTTGTAAGGGGTCATATTTTTAAAGATCTGATTACTATTTCTGATTTTTATATTTACTAACAATATTTCTGTATTCTAAAACATTCAATTTTTGTAAAATCTCCATATATAGTGCTAATAATTATGTATATTTTAATAGAGCTATTCAAAAACTCCCTGAACCTTTTAGGTAAAACTTCTCCAACATTTTGTTCAATTCTAAATTTAACTATTTAAGAACTAAATATTAAAAACAAATACCCAATGTATATACCCATATGTAATTAATATGCATATATGTTTGTATATATTTATACATGTATTATGTATATGCATGTATATAATATATGTATGAGTGTATATCTATCTGATAATGTGATTGCAATGCTTTCTATTTTCCAGAGTAGAGATTCATCTGGAGCATCTTCATCCTTTAGATGTGTTTCTTGTCAGCAAGTGATCACAGGATTTTATTTTTTCATTTGATAACTCAACTTTTTCAACTCAAGTAAAGAAAACTATCACTTGTTAGGGTGCGAACTGTACTAAACACCAAGGATACAAAGAAAGGGGAAAAAACCCTAATTACAAGGACTTTACCTTATAATAAGAGACACAACTACTCAATAATAATGTAGTCATGTCAACAACATATATTAAGCAACGACTACATGCCAGGCACTGTTCTAAGTTCTGGGAATACAAAGCAAGGGAAAATGAAGTCCTTGCTCTTGGGGAGCTCATAGTCTGATGGAAAAAAGAAAAACAACAACATGCAAACAGCGAAATACAAATAAAATATACACAGGATAAATTGGACATCCTAAACATAGGAAAGTTACTAGAATTAAGGAGGATTGGGAAAAGCTTATAGTAGCTCTTTTTGTGGTGGCAAAGAATTGGAAATCAAAGGGATGTCTGTCAATTGGGGAATGGCTAAACAAATTGTGGTACATGAATGTAATGAGATATTATTGTGCTATAAGAAATGAGGAACAGACAGACTTCATTATAAACTGGAAAGACATAGATGAACTGATGCTGAATGAGGGGAACAGATCCAGGAGATCATTATACACAATTACAGACACACAGTCTCTGTAAGGTCTAATTTTGATAGACTTGACTCCTCTCAAAAATACAAGCTTCAAAGATAGCTCCAAAAGACTCATGATGGATAAAACTATGCGCATCCGGAGAAAGAATTATGGAGTCTGAATGCAGATGGAGGCAAACTATTTGCTCTCTTTTTTCCCCTTCTTTTTTAGTTTCATTTCTTCTTTCTCATGATTCCTTCCTTTGGTTACAATTCTTCCTTAAACTGGACTATTATGTAAATAAGTTCAATGTGAAGGTATATGTCGAACATACATTGGATTACATAAATCTTGGGGTAGGGGGGAAGAGGGAGAGAGATTTGGAACCCAAAAACTTGTGAAACTGAGTATTGTAAACTAAGAATAAAAAATATATTAAAAATATATGAGAACATGAAAAAAAAGACTTGAAAAAATCAAGGAAACCATGAGACACATAAGGAGATAATTCCACACTTGTGGATCAGCCAGTGGAAATATGTAGAGTTGGAAGGGGGAGTGTCTTGTGCAAGGTATGTCAAGGAGACCAGTGTCATATAAATTTAAAGAATTAACTTAGTTTTCTACTTTACCTCCTTGGTTTTTTCCCCAAAATCCCTTCTGTTTCTCTCATTTTTAGAGCGTTTTTTTCATTTTTGGCATTAAAAAATATTTCCTTGCTTTGTTCCCTTAATTAATTTTTCCCTTTTCTGTCTGTCCTGAACTTTTATTCTTTGATTTATTGCTTTGACACTTATTTAGTGCTTTTTAATCTCTTGTTTTCTTGTCAAATTACTTTCTAAAATACCAATTTTGAGTTTCTTTTTTTTTAGATGTCTACATTATTACCCACATATCTTGCGCCCTAGTCTTTTTTTTCTTCTTCTGCCTCACTTTTAGAAGTAATAATTCTTGCTAGTTATAGAGAAGATAAAAGTATGGGCCCATTGTGATGATTTCTCTGTGGCCATAATCATTCTGTCTAATTGCTCCCTTCCCTCCACATTAATTTACTTTTCAATTTATCATGCAATGATCTAGATGATCCATGTCCTCCCACCCTTTTTGATGTCGGTTGCTCCTGAGAGCTCTGCTTCCCCTTCTTTGAGAGAAGATGTTATCAATAGAGGCACAATTATCTCTCAGAAATATTGATCTCTTTGAGACTAAAAATCCTATAGATTACTCCAATGTACCCATGGCAGAGTAAATAATATTTCTCTTCCCATGTGGGAATAGTTAGATTCCTGTCCACTACTGAATTGAAATTTTCCCTTTGCTATTCTCCTCTTTCAGTTGTTTATTTTTGCCACTTCACTCATTCTTCTATACCTCCTTTTCTTGTTAAGAGACTGCAGACAATATTTTCTCTATTGTTTAGACTGATGATTACAATTCATTACACACTCTCCTCTAACAATGACATTCACCCTACCCATTTGTGCAATTCTCATTCTGCAGTCTATTCCCAAAACATACATAATTATCTTTGTCCCTTTTGGAGGAATATTTTAGGATTAGTCAATAGTTTGGTGTTTTTTTTTGTCTTTTCTTTCACTAATACTTTTCCTAATTCTTTCTTATTTTTACTTTTATCCCCTTTTATACTTCTAGAAAAAAATTCTTGTCAGCCATTAATTATTATTCTTTAAAATTTCATGGGTGTTTTTTTATCCTTGTTTTTTTAAATAATCTCTAGAAATGGGAAAGTTTATGTCGTTTCTTATCCTTTCCATTGTATTTATTTAGCTTTCTTGTATTCCTGTTGTTTGAGGTGTTTGCAAATCTAATGATTTGTCTAATTTTGTTTTTATTGTCTAGGCTTTAAATGCCTCAAATTTTACTGATTCATATTTTATTGATGATTATGCTCAGGGTCTGCAAAGTCTGTGATTTTCTGTTGCATCTTGGCTGCCTCTTTTAATTAATGATTTGTTTTATATGCAGAAAATTTAGGTTATTTTCTTTCATTATTTATTCCATTATGATTTTCAAATTTTTTTCAACTATCATGTTCTATAAATCCTTAATTTCTTAGTTTCTATGCATCCTGAATCTGAGATCAGTTTTTTTTTCCACTGAGGCAATTTGGGTTAAGTGACATGCCCAGACTCACAGAGCTAATAAGTGTCGAGTGCCTGAGGCAAAATTTGAATGCAGGACCTCCTGAATTCAGGGCTGGTGCTCTATGCACTACACCACCTACGATCCCTTAATTCTTTTTTTTTATAGAGATTTTTTTAAATGTTGCTTCTTTTCTTTGAGACTGTCCTTCATACAGAATTTTGTATCCTCAGTTGGTAGTGCTCTGTTTTGCTTCTTCTCACAATGAATACAAGTTTTTCTATTCCTGCCATTTTTTTCCTTTAGCTTCTTCCAATATTTTTTCATTTTTGACAAATTTAGGAGCATCCTTCTGTGTCTCCATGTTTTTATGGAAATCCACAGTGTCATTTTTCTCAATAATTGCTGGTTCAATTTCCTTTGTCTGGTAATAGATGAAGTCATCTTTTAATTTTTGGTTTCCATCTTGACTTCTTTTTGATATCATACATGCTGGGTTTCGTGCTTCTGTTCTATATTTTTTTAACTTTTCTTTTTATTATAATCTTTTCTAGTGTCAGTCTTTTTTTTTCTTTATGTTTCTCTATTGCTGACTTCATGATTCCTTCTTTGATGGTGGATTCCCTAAAGACTGAACCTTAAACTATATCACTCTCTTCCTATGTTGTTGAATTCACTTTTCACTATCATCAGTCATTGTACCAATAGGCTTCTGGTGGGAGAGGGTTGGCTCCAGATTGTTCTTTCCTTCAGGTCTGGTGCTGTCCCATAGGATTGCTTGTGGCTTAACTCTTTTCCTGTTATTATATAGTTCTTTGGCTGAGTGTTATAGTGGTACTTCTTGTCATCCCAACAAGAGCTTATCCCCACCTATCTGTACCTTCACTTCTATTGCAAGATGACAGAGAGTTGAAGTTTGTTGCTAGTTGTCATAGAATGTTGTGGTGAGGGCAAAAGCAGGGTTGAGTGAATTAAAGAGTACAAACTGATGAGAGTTTGCCTTTGGGAGAGGTGCTGAATGAACAATTGAAAGATTAAAATTTTGTGCAGTTAATTTATAAGATTTTTGCTTGTCAGGTTTCTTAGTATCTTGGCCTGTGTGAAGATTATATAATTTATTTCTTCCTAGAATATATTCCTTCCTTTGTGGAGATTTTTTGAGATTTGGTGATGACTGGAGAAAATATCTATTCTATCTTGTTGATCCAGTGCCTCCTTTTCACTCAAAACATATTATTTTATTCAACTTCATGCCATGGTGGTAATATATATATATGTATATACATTTATATACATATATATACATATACATATATATATATATATATATATATATATAAACTTAGATTTAACTAAGAGACATATAGTGTCCAGAATGAGGGAGATTATACTTCTTCTAAATGTATATTACAAATTTATGTTTAGTTTTGAGCACCAAATTTTAGAAAAGGAAATTGAGAAATTTGAATACATGTAGAGAAGACATCCAGAAGTTTGAGGCTATTAGAGAAAATGCTACACTAGAGGGTGATGAGAGTGATGAAAAAGTGTGGAATTTGGAATCATAATACTTGGATTTTTGTCCCAACTCTTATCTCCCAATGGAATCATGATAGGGAAATCTCTTCTCTGCACTTCAGTTTCCTTATATGGAAAATGAAAATTATAATTTTTACTTATATTGAAATCCATAAATCTTTGTATATCAATGTGAATTAGTATTGTCAAAGAATGTTGAAAAAAACTGCCTAGGGTCTCAGATTCAATCTAACTCAGTAGATTGAATCTGGCCTGCTTGCGAAAACATGCTTCACAAAGGGTGGGATTTCTTAAGACAACCCATTATGGTGAATCCCTAATAAACTTTGTCTTTTCCCTTGGCTGAGAAGGCTTGATTCAAATTCTTTCAGCAGGAGCCAGCATGTAGGTATTTTGGGGTCTCAAGAACCCCTAGAAACCTTTGGTTCTCTATAATCATTTTTCTTAAACCTCTTCTTTTTTTTTTTTTGGTTCCCTGAGACTGAGAATACTGCTCATCTCAAGTTCTTCTCCAGCCAAGACTGGAAGGTATGCCTCTCCCTCTCCCAACCCCCTTCTCACTTTCCAAGCATTTTGGAGGTGTTTTTTGGGCCTGACTTGCCAGGTCCCCAGTAGGTTAGACAGCTGCTTGCTGTCTCGGACTCAGCCTGACACTCTCAGGTACTTGCTCCAGTGGTTTATGTTCGAGGACATGGACCTAGGCATATCTTCTGAAGCATAGAGGACAAGGACAGATGCCCTATTCAGAAGTGCACCCCTAATTTTCTCAATTCTCTCAGCACTAGGGAATGGGAAAACCCCAGGTACCTTTTTGTGCTTATTTTTTCCTGTCTTATTTTGTTCTTTTTTGAGGCTTACTCCCAAATCCTCCTTGTGGAGGAAAGGAATTCCAGTCCCCCAATACCATAATGGGTCAAACCTCCTCAATCCCCAAAATTTCACCCTTGGGCTGTCTTTTACAAAATTGGAAAAAAATTAAGTTCTCTAAAGAACTTAAGAAGAAAAAGCTGGTATTCCTTTGCAATACTGTTTGGCCCCAATATCACCTAGAAGGGCATGAAGAGTAGCCTATTTTGGGGAATTTACAATACAATACTCTCTTGCAGCTAGAGCTACACTGCTGACTTGAAGGAAAATGGAGAGAAGTTTCCTACATAATGGCCTTCGTCGAGCTCTCTTGGAACCCTGTTCTCAGAAAAGATTGTTAAGATGCTTGTAGCTAGAGCCCCCCCACAAAGAGGCAATGGGGGTCAACAGGACATTTTGAGTAACCCCCTCCTTATGGCCTCCAGGGCTTCAGTCCCAGCCCTGCCTCCTGTCCCCCAACTTCTTTGGAGAACCCTTGTTTCCTGTGCTCCCCTTTCCATGGCCATCCCCTCTTTCTCTTGGTTTCCTGTAGTGCAAGCCCTACTCAGATTCCAGCCTCTGCCTCCAGCAGGGTTCTAGGGATCTGTCCCTACAATTTGAACTTTCTTGGTGTGTTTTGCATATCCTTTTCTCTACTTGTTGTACCACTGAGGAGAAGAGGAGACTCTGGGAACATGTCCCAAAATTTGGAGATCATTTGGCTAGCGATAACCTCATAAAATACCCCCCAGGAACAGCTGCTGTTCCCAATAGTGACCCAGGATGGAATTATGAAAACAGTGAGGATAGAGGGAAAAGAGATTATATGATAATTTGCCTATTAGAAGGCCTAAGAACAGCATTCCAAAAACAAATAAATTTTCAAAAAATTAAGGAAGTTACTCAGGGAAAAAGGAAAACCCAGCTCTTTACCAAGCCCAGCTAGTAGAAGATACTAAGCAGTATACAAATTTGGATCCTGATTCTATTGAAGGGGCAGCAATATTTAACATGCATTTGATTAATCAGTCTGCCCCAGATATTAGGAGGAAACTGCAGAAATTGGTAATGGGACCCCAAACACCTCAGGCACAATTACTGGAGACAGCCTTCAGAGTTTTCAACAATAGAGACCTGGTTGCAGTAGAGGAAAGAAAATGCAGGGAAACAGCTAGAAACAGAGAATATGCTCAATTCTTGGCCGCTGCCACGGCCAGGAAAAGACCCAAGGAGTGCCCCTCCAGGGCATCCTCTTGGAGGAAGCCCTGAAACTTGGGCAATGGGGAAACCTGCTTTTGATGCCACAAGGAAGGTGACCCTCCTTGTCCAAGGGTCCAAGTAGTGGCCCTTTAGGGCGCCCCCCTGGAAGAAGCATCTAGGATCCATGCCTCCAGGACTGTGCCCAACATGTAACCAGGAGGGACATTGGAGGAAAGATTGTCCCTGAGGTTGGAAAAGTGGGAGAGCCTCCTTGCAATAGCCAGTCCTCCAGTCTTCTCAAGACTCGGAAGGAGGGGAAAGCCTGGGGCTTGGCAGTGCTCCCACTTTCTCTACCTCTCTTGTGGAGTCCTGGGCAAAATCGAGTTACCCACTTTATCACGGCTATATTCTCTTGTTTTAATTAATTGCTATGGATCTACATGCCCCTCGACCCATCTGGTCATGGGCATCAAGGATCTGTTGTTTGAATGCTCCTTCTCTGGCCCTGCCCCCTTTTTGGGAAGGGACCTGATGGTGAAATTGGAAAGCCAATTTTCTCTGGTTAAACCTCATAACCCCCCTTTTCCCTCTGTTTACTAGACCTCCCCATGTTTCCTCAGAGGTTTGGGAGAGGGTTGAGACAATGTTTGGGATCAGGGAATTTCTGGGCAAGCTACTTCTGCCACCCCAGACATAGTTCCCCTGCATTTCCTTCAATATCCAATTAAGCCCAAGGCTTGGGAGGGACTGCAACCGTTAATTGCCACTCATGGGCCAGACTCATTCCCTCTAGAGTGGGGACCCTACCAAGCAAAAGCTTTTAAGACTTTGAAAACTAAATTGAACACCATTCCATCATTAGCTTTACCTAATCTAGAAAAACCTTTCACTCACTATGCTGATGAAAGGAGAGGACAGGCTTTGGGAGACCTAACCCAGTCCTTAGGACCTGTCCCCAAGCCAGTTGTCTATTTTTCATAACAATTAGACTCCATAGCTGCTACAGCCACTCTAATGGAAGAAGCGTCTACGGCTCTAGCAGACCAGGCCTTAGAAGCTCTGACTCCCCATCGAGTTCAGAGCATCCTAGTGTTAGATTCGTTTGCTTGGGAATGGAAAGAGTCCAGGGACAACCGGATTAGCCAATCACATAGAGCTCTTTTATTATTACTGGCATGCCAGGGCCTTCCATCCTAATGATGAAAGACCCCGACTCCAGGTTTAAGGCAGAATTTATA